>JAHZTW010000001.1:467746188-467820378 GCA_020283515.1 Alliaria petiolata | reverse complement strand
GGAGAAGGATGAACGAAAATGAAGAAGAACGAGGAAGACGATGACGAATTGGATGTTCAAAATTTAAGTTCTGGATATCTCTGTTGATGTGAAGAACAAGGTGAAGAACAACGACGACGAGAAAGACGATGACGACGACGAGGAAGACGAAGACGACATTTCGTATTTCTCTGTTGATGTGAAGAACAACGACAGCGAGAAATACGATGACGACGACGAGGAAGAGGAAGACAACATTTCGTATTTCTCTGTTGATGATGACATGGAAATATGCATCCACGTCATTTTTTTAATTGATGAAGTGGCAAGTAAGCCACCAAACGATCACGTAAATCAACTGTCTTAAACCAGCCATCAAACAAAACTTTAAGTCAGTCGTAACATGAATACTATTACAGTAATTAAAAAACGAAAAAACCGCTGCCAAATTCAGCCGTAACTCAACTGAAAATCTTTAGCTCAGCCGTATCGTTTAATAAGCCAGCTGTCAAAACATGCTATTGTAGTAATTAATCTTTCGCTACTAAATCAGCCGTAATTAGGCCGAGTTTTTCGTTAACCCAGCTTATTACGGCTGAGTTATGACACTTACACGAAAATCAGCCGTAACGAAGCAATAACTCAGTCAGCCGGAGAAAGCTAATTCAGCCGTGTGGAGACAATAACTCAACCAAATTTTGACAAATCAACCATCGGGTTATAACTCAGCCGTAACTTATGGCTGGGTTATCTCGTAAGTCAGCCGTTTTCTCATAACTCAGACATATTTCGTTAAGTCAGCCAAAACAACAGGCTGAGTTATACACGTAAGTCAGCCGTTAGCTCATAACTCAACCATTTTTCTTAAATCAGGCGCAACATACCATAACTCAGCCGTCAATGCCGCTGTAGCGCTTTACGGCTGAATTCATTAATACACGTCAGCGATTTCTGACGTGGCGGCGCATTTTTTCTGATGTGGAATTAAAAAGTAATGATATTCTTTGTAATTACGTTTTTTCCTATAACATGTAACAAGGACACGCTGGGTATGGAAAATATAGGCGAAATATGATAGTAATAAAAAAAAAATTTGTATGTTTCTAGTCATTTCACCTAATTTGTATGATATCTGAGTAAACTTCCTTTTTTTTTAAACTAAAAAGTGATTGATTATGTTTTTGGTTATATCCATTTTTGTAATTTAAATATATTATATTAAAATCATCCAAACCGGCGAGTCGTACGTCGAGCACCTCTTAGCTTCTTCTTAGATGGGCCCACCGTCCTCTAGACCAGATTTGAAGTAGAGGATGCCAACCAGACAACCATCGCACAACCTCGGCTCCGCCTCAACGGGCTTCCATGCCACTGCATCTCTGGAGAAGAGATCCAACGGTAGCTCCGACCTCACCACCATGAAGAGCAAATGCAACAAAGGAGAAGCCTTCTTTTGTAACTTTTCGATCATAGTGGGACAGAGTTAGTTTAGCATGTCGACATTTTGAAACCCATATTTTAATAAATCGTTCTTCCGAGACAACCATAATAGTGCTCTATTTGTATAAAACTAATGTTAACAGATTTCACACTAGAACTTACCCAAAATGTAGAGAAATGCAGCGTTTATCCCTTCAATCTTAGTCGTTGTCTCATTTCCTCAGTTCTGAATTTTTTGATGTTATAGTCTTCAATATCTTTCGCAAAACTCTACCTGTGAAACTCGGTTGGCCAAAAAAAAAAAAAAAGAAGAGAATATTTAACCTAAGCGTGTTTTTATATTGGTGTATATGGGAAGTTTTTCTTCACCGCTGAAGAGGAAAGGAAAGAGATGAAGTTTCTGGATTATACTCTTTATTTTCAATCATTTCAAGAGTTCGTTTACATTTAGATTTTATAGACTTTATGGAACAAGGGATTGGAGCAGCTCATCTCCTTTTCCGTAATTAGCTCCGTAATTATGTCTCTATCTTTAGTGGGTAAAACACTTTTGCAATTTGCTCATTTTCCGTAATTATTGCTCTTTCTGTTTTGCAGGTAAAGCACTTTTGGATTTTGTCTTCTTCTATTGTTGTTGACTTGTTGTTACTCACAACCACCACAAAAGAAATCAGAGCAGAGAAAGCGAGATATTAATTACGGATCACTGTTTCCTGATTCCAGAAAAACCTTTTTCCAGTTTTGTCTGTCAGTTCAAGTTGGTGTCTTTTGGAGAGATTTCTGATCATATAGGAGCCATAGAGATTGAATCAGTGGTTGTTTCCTGTAGAGGATATACCATAGAAGTTTACTGAGCCAACGGTACTGCCTGGGAAGGTAAAAATCAGCCACCACGTCCGTTGCTTGTTGATCAAGTTATCTATGTTTCTGCCAAAAACTGTTCAGACCAGAAACCCTAAATCGGGTTCTGTATCTGTTTTCTTGTTCCGGAAGTTTCCAGTTTCAGATCGGTATAATCAGTTTCAGTCGCTATTTTCAGATCATAGAACGCAATCGCTTTAACTGTTTTCAACCGCTATTTTCCAGAAGTTCAGTAAAAGTCAGGTGAAGGTTTGGATTTGTGGAAACATAGTTCACATTCCTTCCATTATTTTACATGATTTATTGCGCATAGGCTTAGATTTGATTGTTAGCACATGTTTTGTGTGATGATATGCTTAGGAGAATGATATGATATGATATGATGATTGATATGATGTTATGAGATGGAAATATGTATGAGATATGATTATGAATGGCTGACGAGCCCGGGATGGAAATGTCTAAGCTAAGGCCATCCTCCAAAGCAGGGGGTTCTATGACTATCACGAGGATAGTGCACCATCACATAGAGATGGAGAACCTAATGTTATGTGTTCTATGGCTATCACGAGGATAATGCACCATCACCTAGAGATGGAGAACCTAACGTTTATGTGTTTCTTGTATTGTGGACAAGAAGATTGACATGTGTTATAGCTTGATCAGTTAATCCGGCCATATGATTGATAGTGTCTATGTTTATGTGGTTTGATGAGTGTCAAATATTCGTAGAAATGGTAATTATGTTTCAGTGGGCAGAGATGATCTCCCTCATTGAGTAATTCATTACTCACCCTTTTATTTTCCTTTTCTTCAGGTCCGAATGGAGATCTTGTGTAGCTGCTCAAACTTGTTTTGCTTCTTGGTGTTATTTCGAGAACCGGATTTTATTTTATTTTATGCAAAAGACGAGTTTCTTTATGTTTTATTTCGTGGATTTTTTATGAGATTTTAGAATAAGATTTTATGATTTGGTTGACTTTTTAAGATGGCTTATTTTTAATAAGAAAGGTTTTCCCGAAAATAATTGTTTAATAGCATGTTTTAAGAAAGAAAGATAAATGTGGTTATGATATGAGGAATAGGGGTCTTACACTACCATCCATTATTCATCCGTGTCTGAAGACATCTTTATCAACACTAACAAACAGGGGCGGATGTATGTGGAAGAGTACGGGGTCACGTGCCCCCGATTGTTTTTTTTAATAACATTATTTATGTGATTAAATATTTGAGGAAAAAATTTATTTCACGTCTTCTAGTGTCTCCGTCTGTAAAATTTTTTTTTTTTACTTGTGTTAGATACAAAAAATGATTATTTATAACATTATGCCCCCGGTAGAAAAAAGTTCTAAATCCACCTCTGCTAACAAATAATATCAATCTCTAAACGCATTCACTAAAATCAGGACTCGTACTTATCACAAGATGATAATGGTTTGGAACTTCTACATTTTTTTTGGGTTGACGAACTATTTCCCCCTCAAAACTATCATATAGCACCGTATCCACATATATTTTAGCCCTCGTTCTAATTGCACCTCAAAATAAAATTCGAAATCTAATTCCACACCATATGGAAGTTCAAAACTAATTTCTCCTTATAATAAATCTTTAAAATCGAATTACACACCAATATTGATTAATGTCGGTTTACTGTTTACCAATTACTCTTAAACCAAGTTTGGCCAAATAAACCCGAAAATTAAACCGGATTCTAAACAGAATTTAATTCAATTTTAATTTAGTCCCAACCCAAAACTTCAAACCAAAAGTAACCCGACCCGTTTTCTTCTTCTTCCCCGACACTATTTTTTTTTCATCTTCCTTCACCTGTTAAACCATGGAAGAAGCTATGCTGCAACTGATGATTGGAGCTCCGCTTGTCAAGGCAGATTGATTCTTGCAATCTTCGAGACCACTGCAAAAAAAATTCATCGGGATTTCCCTCGACTTTCTCTTCGTCGTTACGTCCTTCAACTTGGTCGTCTTCCGCGACGTTTTTCTCTCTCGTGGTCTCTCCTAAGCGACGATGTGATGCTCTCTTTCCCATCTCTCTCCGCCTCCTCTCTCTCCCATCTCTGATCCTTCGTCTCCCTCTCTAATGGCTTCTTCAACCTCGTCTTCTCCGCCGCGGAATCCACTCGCTCTTCCTCCTCCGGATCCGTCAACAATTGGGTTTGCTTCTAGCTCCGTTTATCTCTTCTCGGGAATCATGAACAAAAAAATCGGATCGATGGTGAGTTTCTCGCAGTGATTGGCTTCAAACGGAAGGACAAATTACTAGACAAAGAGAATGATGTTGATGGTGGGTCGTGTGACAAATTACGGTCGGGTTTTAACAATGACAAATCATGCTATTAAACATTTCTTTTTCTCCAATTTATCATCGAATACCTCACTTCCTCTCCAATTTCAACAACCCAACTTCAACTTTTTCTCCAAAATCCAAAACCCATCTTCCAAAATCTCATCTTTCCTCCGATCTCTCCGCTTTCTAGAATCACGGCCTCTGTTTCGCCAAGGACAGAGCTTTGTTCGGAAACTAGAGGAACTCATATGATGGTGAACTGATCGATTACAGACCACGAGCTCTCGCTGGATTCGAATTCGGAAGTTTCGAATCAGTTCTCGAAGCTTCCGCGGTATCCATCCATGTGAGTGAATTCGCGATAGGGTTTGGTTAGATTCTTGCGAAATTCAATTCCAACAACATCGAATACTCTCTTAGGGCTTGTCCTTTAGGTTGATTTGTTGGATTCCCTGATAACGATCCCGACAGTGAAATCCTCGTAGATGATAAAAACCTCTGCAAGTCGCTGGAATTATCGCCAACATAATCTTGCAGTGATTGATGGTGAGTTTACAATCGGGTCGGGGTGAGTTTACAAATTACACAGATCAGGCATACAACCGGTTTGGTCGGCTGGTTTATGATTGATTCGAGAAGAGTAACCGAGTCGTGAGGAAATTGGTTTCGAACTTCCATATGGTGTGGAATTGGATTTCAAACTTTATTTTAAGGTGCAATTAGAACGAGGGCTAAATTCTGTGTAGGCATGATGCTATATGATAGTTCCTAGGGGAAATAGCTCGTCAAATCCTTTTTTTGTTTTTTTTGAACATTTGAACTTCTACATTTGATGGCTCAGTATAACCTTTAACTAACCCTTGCTGGGTTGATCGAATGGTTCGGGACAAAAGAAAAATTATCCTCTTGAATAATAATGGTAAATTGTGAGAAAATGCATACTATAAAAAAAAACTTGTCACATTAAACGTTTATGGAAACTCCAACTAGTCAAATTATATTCTAAAATTTTCATACTAAAAAATTAATGGCGAGGTTTTCATTAGATAACCATTTTCAAAATTAGGCCTATGACAGAGTACACAGTATTCTTTAGTAAAAATCGAAAGAATAGTTTTCTTTGCCCTAATGCACGTGTAACATCCGATTTCATGAATATGTATATATATGTAGAGAGGCTTAAGAGAATTTTTTTTGAAAATGATTAACATGAATTGAAAGAATTGAATCCCAAAATTTTCATTTTCAATAATAATAATGAGATTTATTAAAATTAAGCTAGTTTTTTTTTTTTTTTGTACCTTATTAAGCTAGAATTTGAGACCAGGTTTTACGTCAATTTTTTAAAACCTAAATCTACTTTTTTCCAAACTCAATTTCTTTAGTTAAAAAGGGCCATAGATGTTTAAATGATGTTTGTAGCCACAAATAGGGGTGGACAGAAAAACCGAACCGAATCGAACCAATCCGAACCAATCGAATCTAAACCGATTTAAACCAAATCAAAATTTATGCCAAAACATTTCGGTTAGAGTTTTTTTTAATCCGAATGGTTCGGTTCGGTTTGATTTATAACCGAACCGAATTAAAAACCCAATATATTTATTATTTATTAATTATATTTATAGTATTAATGATTTGAGTTTTTATAATATCGTTTTCATATTTTTTATAAGTTTGATTTAAGTTATTGAGTTTATATTTTTATATTACTCTTTTTGTTAATATTAATTATTGATATTGGTTGGATTTGGTTTTGTATTTTGTAAATTAATTCCAGTAAACTGAACTAAAAACCAAACCAACCCGAACTAAAATGAATTATAGTCAAACCGAATCGAACATAAATCAAATCGAATTAACTTTAGTTGAGTTTAGTTAAAATTTTCTTAGATCCAAACTAACCAAACCGAACCCGAATTTAAACCGAAATGTCCACCTCTAGCCACAAATAACATTTATAACATTACCGTAACATTAAACATGTAGGGTAACATTAAAGACGATGATCGATAAACTAACCTAGTCGTTTCGCTGTGGATAATAACGAAAACGATGAGCTATATAGAAGTCATCACTTTAATATACGAATATCAGAACTAGCAAATTTTTCATTTTATTATTTACCATATTTTTTTTTGTTTTAAAATAATACTACCACTATAGAGTAATATATAATATAAGTTTATGATATATTTAACTTCAACATAATATTGAACGATAGAAATTTTCCAAGTCCGCAATGAATAAATCAATTTAAAATAAGTTTTAGATAAAAGAATTAATATTCTAATCAATATTACAGTTTTAAATAACTAATCAATTGTATCCTCAACTTGATTGAAATTTTGATGAATCCAATGGTAGTTTTACATAAGTGCTATAAGGTGAAAACAATTAATCATGATAAAATTCTTTTACATGTACTATTAGGTGATAAATTTTGCTTATGATACAAAAAAAATGTCGTCAAGTGAAAATGTCAATAAGTACAGCATATTTCTATGTACTAATATGCACAATAGATTATCAAGAAATCATCCAAATATTATGTTAGTTCCTAATTTTTAAGCTTCATTATGATTCACCAAAATTTCCATGTATAAGATGTGTTTGACAAGTTCAAGAGCAAGGATGGAGATTTCAAGGAGCACCTAGCTGAGACTACGGTAACAAACTCTCCGTGGACATGGGTGTCTTGAGCAATGTCCCAATTGTATTTTTGCTAAAACATTATTTAAAATCATGATTAAATTATTATATAATTAATTATTTTATTATGTATATAACTAAAAATATGTTAACTTTTTATACTAAAAGGTTAAAATTTTTTTATGTTAACTTAGCTAAAAAAAAACATACCGCAAATGCTTTGTACCAACGGTCTCGGGTATCTTGGGGGACTAAGGTCCAATTTGGAGCAGCGTCTGGATAATCATTCTCAATAATGAACTTGATAGTTTTTGTGATCCCTTTAGTATATTTGTACCTTGCATTGAAATAATCTTTGTAATTAAAAGTAAATTCTTATTATAAAAATTTAGTTAAAAAAAAATAAATTCAAACCATTTACCATCCTTTTCCGTTGGCTCGGATCGGAGCAAGTTTCGGTAGATCTTTCCGCCCCGGTGCTAACAGCAACTCATTAAGGGTCATGTTTTGAAGAGGATGAACGGGTGCATTTGGTATGAATTGATCGTCTTCTTCCATCGGTTGACTGGGCGGCTGCGTTTCGTCCGTAGTTGGAAGAGTCGCTGAAGTCGATCCTCTTTGCGGTCCGGAATTTCGAATATAACCTCCCCATGTTGGTGGATCCATAGCCATAATCTAAAATAAAGCAAAGAAGAGAGACGGAGGTCAAGAGAGAGAGAGAGAGAGAAGAAGTGAGGAAAAGAGAAGAAGAGAGAGACGGAGGTCGAGAGAGAGTCTGAAGTGATGAGTGGAGAAGGGAAAGTTTTCGGGAAGTGAAGTTAATAGATCGTTTCCGAGAACGTTCCGAAGAATCTGAGATTTCCGAGAAATTTTCGACAAATCAACAAATTTTTTCGCTGGGTTACCGAGAACTTTCCGACAAATGTAACAATATTGGATTTCCGAGAAATTTCCTACGAATTCTAAAAATCTCCGATTTCCGAGACCTTTCCGGCAAATCCTAACAATCTCCGATTTCCGAGAAATTGCCGACAAATAACCAAACTTCTTCGCTGGCTTTCCGAGAACTTTCCGACGAATCCTAACAATGTGGTATTTCCGACAACATTCCGAGAACGAACGCATCCACCGATTCCGATAAACTTCCGAGAACGAACGCATTGCCATATGTCCATTTCTCCAATCCATTGACATCGTTATGATCGAGGTTAGTGAGTCTAAACAATCTTGGGTGTTCCGACGAAATTCCGATAAACCCGACATTCGTTCTCGGAACTTTCTCGGAAATCTTGGATATTTTCAAAAACTCCACCATTAGATCGAGTATTGTTCATGGTCTTTGAAAATTGATCTAAAATAATTGAAAAATATACGGTAATTTCACATAAAAAGTACCGAAGTTGTAATAGAAGCAAAAGATACTCAAATTCTGAATAATAATACAAAAACTGGAAAAATATAAAAAATTTAATCAGAATCAATATATTCCAACGATTCACCAGAATCAGACGACTCACCAAACTCACCGCCACTTTCATCGCTTTCCTCATTTTCTAATATTTTCTCGAACCCACATTCGTCTGCATTAACAAAGGTAACAGCATCAATAGAATGTTCTGATTGTTGCGTCGTCGATAATTCGTTCTGCTGTAAAGGTTCATTATCTCGCACGCCATCTACTCTTCCTCGAGGATTAACTTATGTAACGGTAATCCATGGATTTTGTCGATTTGTCACTCGTGGATATGGAATATAGCAAACTTGATCTGCTTGAGATGCGAGAATAAACGGATCATATTTCTCGAGACGTCGTGAAGAATGTACCTCTGTAACGCCGAATTTTGTAGCTCTAACACCCCGTCCAAATGTGGGATCATACCAAAGACATTTGAACATTACACATTTTAGGTTGATGGTACCTGGATACTCAACCTCAATGATATCGATTATTTCCCCGTAGTAGTCCAAAGCTTCAGTACGAACAACTACTCCATGGTTAACCGTTTTTCTATTTGTTGATCCTGACTTCTTCTTAAACACATATTTGCGAGTACAATACATTGGATAAGAAATCACTTGTGTGCAAGGCCCTCCTACCAACTCTTCAAGCCATGTTGGATACCCTTCGTTTGTAGCTGCAACACATTGTACTTTAAAAATAGCGAATTAGTTAGATGTTATATAAAATAACGAATTCATGAAGATTATAGTTTTTCAAAGAAACTCTTTTTACACTAACATAATATTTCAGCCATGGAGCAAAGTCTTTATGTTTCATGGATTCTAATTGTGAATCAGAAATATTCCTATACTCTCCTTTGACTTGGTCAGTGAAAATTCTGCAAATGAAATAATAATGAGTAACAGATACTATGAATGAAATATCAGCTAGATCCAGTTTTTATACCTTTCAAAATGCAACAAGTCTGCACAGTTACAGAGGATATAAGTATGTATGTGTCCAAACTCTTTGTCTGATAGGCATATAGATTTATTTTTCCCACTTAATCTTCCAATTTCTGAAAAAAAATTATGGAACATATGTGTGTTACATACGTCTATCTCCTCCATCGTCGTATCTTCCTGGTTTTCTAGTCTTTGTTTGGACAGATGGCCCAAAATAGTAGGACGAGAAATAAGAAGTCTCCTCATTAATACTTTGCGCAACAATAGAACCTTCAACTTTACTCAGATTCTTCACTTTTTCTTGAGGTGGAACATGAATCTCTCAAACGGGTACATCCACCTATATTGAACTGGTCCACCAAGTGCCGCTTCTCTCGGTAAATGGATGGGTAAGTGCTCCATCACATCAAAGAATGAAGGTGGGAATACTTTCTCCATATTACAAATGATTACGGGAATGTTATCCTGTAGGATACGTAACCCGTTTGAAGTGAGTGATCTGGAGCAAAGATCTCTAAAGAAAGACCCAACGCCTGCATGTAATGCATAAACAATAAGTTTTTCAACCAAACATGTAACAGTCGTGACACTTCATACATATAAACACAATAAAAGTTATGAAAATACCTGCTATAGCTTCATGGACTTGTTTTGGTAAGAGTTCAACAAATGCAAATGGAAGCAACCTCTGCATAAATACATGACAATCATGACTCTTCATACCACTTAATCGACCGCTATGATCATCTACACAATTAGATAGATTTGACGCATATCCATCAGGGAACTTCACGTTGTCGATTATCCACTGAAAGAACTCCAACCTTGCTGATGCATCTAACCTAAAGATAGGTACATGAGCATTCCCGTTCTCCATAATATGTAACTCGCCTCTATAACAAAACAACGGCAAATCCAAACGAGATTTGAGATTATCCTTAGTTTTACCTTGTACATTCAAAACCGTGCTCAGAATGTTGTCAAAAAAATTCTTCTCTATATGCATAACATCCAAATTATGTCGCAGGAGATGATTTTTCCAATATGGTAAATCCCAAAAGATACTTTCTTGTGCCAATTATGATACTCTCCATAACCATTTACTCGTTCATGTCCATTTCCGCCGCACTCCATGGTTTGATCAGCACCAAAGTCACGTAATTGATTAAGGGAATACTCTCCATTATATTCTGGGGTTGGACCATCCCGCACTACGCTGTTCCCTTAAATAACGTCTTACTCCGTCGATAAGGATGATTTTGTGGCAAGAACCGCCGATGACAATCAAACCAACAAGACTTTCGCCCATTCGACAACTGAAACGCATCTGTATTATCTTGACAATAAGGACATGATAACCTCCTGTGGGTCGTCCATCCTGATAGCATCCCATATGCCGGAAAGTCACTAATAGTCCACATGAGAACTGCATGCATATTAAAATTACTCTTCATGGAGGCATCATATGCAACCACTCCTTCATACCATAGCATTTACAACTCCTGAATCAATGGTTGCAGGAACACATCCAGTGACCTACGAGGATGATTTGGACCCGGAACTAGTATGGTGAGAAAAAGGAATTCTCGCTTCATGCACAGAGCTGGCGGCAAATTATACGGTGTTACAATAACTGGCCATAGAGAATATTTCCTTCCACTCTTTCCAAATGGGTTGAAACCATCTGTGCATAATCCCAAGTATACGTTCCTTGGTTCATTTGAGAACTCCGGATATAAAGACTGAAAATGCTTCCACGCTTCTGCATCAGATGGATGAGAAATGTCACCGGTGAATGCATGTTCTGCGTGCCATCTCATTGGGGCAGCTGTGCGCTCAGACTGATATAATCTTTTTAGCCTATCTGTTATAGGCAAATACCACATTCGCTGGAATGGAATTCGGGTTCTCCCATATGATTCTTGAAATCTCTGCTTCCCACAAAACTTACAAATGTCTAAATTTGCATCTTCTCCCCAAAAGATCATGCAGTTGTCTTGACAAGCATCTATCATTTGATATGGTAATCCAAGTCCAGAGACCAATTTTTGTATAGCATAATATGACTCTGGAGCTTGATTATTAGCAGGCATATAATCTTTCACAAAATCAGCAATCGCGTCAACACAATCCTCTGGCAAATTCCATTCTGTTTTTATGCTCATCATCCTAGTCGCTGCTGATAAAGCAGATTGACCTTCTTTGCAACCATCATAAATGGGATTTCTAGCAGCATCTAACATATCATAAAACTTCTTTGCTTCTGCGTTTGGTTCCTCAACAACATTGCTAGATTCAAAGGTTTCTCGAAACGCATCTGTTACCATCAGCTCAATATTATCTTGTTCCCTATGCACTGAACTAGCTTCATTTGTACTCCTATTATCATTTCCCAGCACTACCCGTTCTCCCCTAATACCACGACTTGTACTTGGCAAACACCCAATATCCTCTCCATGCGAAAACCATACATAATAACCTGGAGTGAAGCCTTTCCAAAACAGATGATTCCATATAGTATCCACGGCAATGAATTTTTCATTTTGACATTTTCTACAAGGACAACTCATCTTACCGTGTTGTTGCACAATATCTTGACTCGTAGCAAATCTCATAAACTCCGTAAGACCCGTTTTATATTCGTTGCTAATCTCCCCGGTTGCATCATCCAATTGTTTGTACATCCATTCTCGAATTTTGTAAATACTATGAGAAGACATTTTTTTCCCTCACACAACTTTTTTTTATTATTTTTTTACTCAGAGTGTGATTTTCGCCGGTTGGAGGGTGTTGGTATATATAGAAAAATTTTCCTACCAAAAATTTTCTCGGAATATTCACAGAAATCATTTCCTACAAATTTTCGAGAAATTTTCCTACAAATTTCCGAGAAATTTTCCTACAAATTTCCCACGACGAATTTTGTCGGCATTTTACGACGAGTTCCCGATACAGTACCAAGATTTTTCCGAGGAAATTTTGTCGTCGGAAATTTCCGACAAATTCCTAGAAAATTTACGATCATTTTCCGACGATATTGTTTTGTCGGAAATTTCCGACAAATATTCGACAAATATTGTTCTCTATCGAAAATTTGTCGAGAACTCGTCGGAAATTTCCGACAAAAGAGTTTTCTCGGAAATGTTCATCGGAATTCAGTATGTTTTTTTGTAGCGAGGGAAGACCAAAATTTTGGTTATCTAACAAATAAGCCATTTTTTATTATTGTTTATTAACAAAACGACTCATTGAAGATTACATATTAGTAATATTGTTGCTCACTGAACGCGAAAAAATGCCTTCAAATTTTGAAAACAAACAAAGTCACCGTCTGTTACTGGAGTGTTGAAAATTTGGCTTTATTAGAACTTAGAAGCAGGTACATACAACCATGATCTAAATATTATATAGTCTTTAAGGGCTACTATTAGTAATCATATAGCAATACTATATAATAGATGTTGCACGTTAGACACGCGTGGTATTATAATTATTAATGCAGCGATATAGATCATGCGATGAATCATCTATATATAAAAATTATTATCCAAATAAAATAACTATTTACTAAACAGTAGTAGTTTTATCACTCGTTAGTAGTTACTCATAAAAAAGCGCACGATAGGATCATGTCGATTGATATCCACTTATCAATTAAGATTTAATCGAAAACTCGATCTGGATCTGTATAGTACCAAAATTAAAAGATGAGTAACGGGGGCCTGATTGGGATATTAAAAACATAAAATGAGAGATCAATCAATGATGAAAACCGCTATATAAAGAACCCCACTTGGATGTAAAAGAACCATCCTAAACTTCTTCTCTCGAAGAAAACACAAACAACTCAAAACCAAAATGGCTTTGCAAAAATTTCCTCTCATGGGGCTGCTTTTGCTCCTAACCATCTTCGTCTCTACGGCAACAGCTGAAGGGCCTGTTTGCCCTCCGACGACGAAACTTAGCCGGGCAAGTTTCCCTGAAGGTTTCTTATTTGGCACGGCTACTGCCGCATATCAGGTATAATACAAGCCTCGATGAACATTCCTTGACATATAAAAATGTTTTCCATAAGTTATTTTACACTTATTATCACTTAAATAGTAAATGTAGCAATGTCACCATTGAAATCATGTTTTTCATTTGCAAAACCGTGTTTCACAAAGCTTATAGAATAGATCACTATATTATATTTATATGCAACATTTATAATACTATATGTAAATATTGGTCTTTCATACGTAATACTTTCTTAAACGGCATTACATTAAAAAAAAATATATATAAATTAGAAAACGATAGTACAAACTAGAACATAGTCACCTAAATGAAGATATTTTGTTCCATTTTTGTTTTGTTTTCTTTTACTAGTTATTGAATAAATATTGCATCATACTGTATTACTTGTAAAAAATTTATATTGCAATTAAATTACCCCATACTTTTATATATCATTTGCTAAGCCCGTCAACTCTTTTGGTTATGCCATTAATTAGGTTGAAGGTGCAGTGAATGAAACTTGTCGTGGACCGGCCTTGTGGGATATCTACTGTAAGATATACATTTACTTTTCTAAACTCTTAACTATATTTCAATTTTGATTTAATTAATTAATTAATCTGGATAATCTTTTTAAATTACAGAGAGATGCAATAACGATAATGGCGATGTAGCCGTTGATTTCTTCCATCGTTATAAGGTATATTATTAATACAAATTGAAGATATTATTTATCGTGTATTATCTAGTAGATATCCTATTATTCTATTGTTTAGTCCATACATACTGAAAACTGAGTGTTGAAAACTTGAAATGTTTGTAGGAAGATATTCAGCTCATGAAGAGTCTAAACACAGACGCCTTCAGACTCTCAATCGCGTGGACAAGAATATTTCCACGTGAGTCAATATGNAAAAAAATTATATTGCAAATTACCCCATACTTTTATATATCATTTGCTAAGCCCGTCAACTCTTTTGGTTATGCCATTAATTAGGTTGAAGGTGCAGTGAATGAAACTTGTCGTGGACCGGCCTTGTGGGATATCTACTGTAAAAGATATCCAGGTGAATGCTTATACATTTACTTTTCTAATCTCTTAACTATATATTTCAATTTTGATTTAATTAATTAATTAATCTGGATACTCTTTTTAAATTACAGCGAGATGCAATAACGATAATGGCGATGTAGCCGTTGATTTCTTCCATCGTTATAAGGTATATTATTAGTACAAAATGGAAGATATTGTTCATCGTGTATTTATCTAGTAGATATCCTATTATTCTATTGATTAGTCCATACATACTGAAAACTGAGTGTTGAAAATTTGTCACCTGTGAAAAATGTTTGTAGGAAGATATTCAGCTCATGAAGAGTCTAAACACAGACGCCTTCAGACTCTCAATCGCGTGGACAAGAATATTTCCACGTGAGTCAATATGTGCTTCCGATCACTAACTTATTTTAGTGTTAATCAAATTTGGTGTGCATATAAGAGTATATATGATTGTTATTAAAAATATATATATATATATATCAATGAAACAAAACAATGTTTTATCAGATGGAAGAAAGGAGAAAGGAGTGAGCCAAGCTGGTGTGCAATTCTACCACGACGTCATCGATGAGCTCCTAAGAAATGGTTATATATATTTTATATACACAAGAATTAATTGGATTGAAACCAAACACAAATTAACAGTTACCTTAATTTCATATCTTCACTTAACAATTTTTTTTTTTTAATTAAATATTGTAAATAGGTATAATTCCGTTCGTGACTGTTTTTCACTGGGACACTCCCCAAGATTTAGAAGACGAATATGGAGGCTTTTTAAGTGAAAGGATTGTGTAAGTGTTTTTGTAAAATGATACCCATATCATATAGTAATGAAGTTGCAACGGCTAACTACAACATGACGAATTTAAATATCTTTTTTGCAAAATTGCAGGAAAGATTTCCGGGAATACGCAGATTTTGTTTTCCAAGAGTACGGTGGAAAAGTGAAAAATTGGGTCATTTTCAATGAGCCATGGGTTTTCGCTCACGCCGGTTATGACGTAGGCAGGAAGGCACCAGGACGTTGCTCTTCTTACGTCAATTCTGAGTGCCAAGACGGACGATCAGGATACGAGGCTTACCTCGTCACTCATAATCTTCTTAACGCTCACGCAGAAGCCTATGAAGCTTTTTTACAATGCGAAAAGGTACATCATGACTACATGATCATATATAAATCATAACTAATAATATCTATAGACTTTCTTCGGATCTTTAAATATATGTTGTTTTGGGTTATGTTTATGGCCACAGTGTAAAGGTGGGAAGGTTGGAATCGCACATAGTCCGGCTTGGTTCGAACCACATGACCTTGGTGATTCAGCAGACAATTCGTCCATTAGCCGTGCACTTGACTTTATTTTGGGATGGTAATTAAGTTGTTAAAATATTTGCAAATTGCAGTATTAATTATCTTGAAAGAAAATGGGTGCATGCTTGTATACATAATATAATTTTATTTAATGGAGTATGATTATTTTTTGTTAGGCATCTGGATGCTACTATGTACGGGGATTATCCACAGATAATGAAAGACATTGTTGGACATAGATTGCCTAAATTTACTACAGCGCAGAAAGCAAAGTTGAAAAACTCGGCCGATTTTGTTGGGCTCAACTACTACACGTCCACGTTTGCAAACCATGTGGAGAAGCCGGATCATTCTAAGCCAAGATGGAGGCAAGATTCTCTTATTGACTGTGAAAGTAAGTTTTGTTTTTTCTCTCCTTACTTGGAACTGAACCAAGAAAACCGATGCCAACAAATCAAAAGGAAAAGGTTTGTATTTGGTACTGATCAAAAATCTATCTTCTTTTCAGATAAGAATGCGCAAGATTACACCATTGGTAGCATGGTATGCAATTATGCATTTATTTTGAGTAATTAATAGCAATTTGACAGTATGATACTAGATAAATTTTGAGCATGACATGCTGCTGCTTACTGGTTTGTGTATAAGTGCTGCCATTGTGTCATTATCGGGTTTAAACCCTCATAATAATTATATAAAAAAATGAATAAGTATTATAATTTTTTGTCAATGACGTAAGACTTTCTTTCACCTTTGTCGTATTTCAGCCTTTCACCGCTGCACTGCCCGTTTATTCGAGAGGCTTTAGAAGTCTTTTGAAGTACATCAAAGATAAATATGCAAACCCGGAAATTATGATCATGGAAAATGGTAACTAGAGATTCTTTTATTTTTCGTTAACTCCTTTTATTTTTTTGTCTATTTTGTTGTTAAAACAAATTATTAAATATATTGTTCGTGATGCTCCTTTTTTTTAAGGATATGGAGAAGAACTTGGGGCCACAGATTCGATTGCAGTTGGTACTGCTGATCATAACAGGAAATATTATCTTCAGAGGCATCTTTTGGCTATGCAAGAAGCTATTTGGTAGGTCCTATTTCTTTTCTTTTTTTTTTATATGATAAGAGTAACAATTATATTGAAGAATCTAATAAAAATATTTGTATCAAATCTGCAGCATCGACAAAGTAAATGTTACAGGATACTTTGTATGGTCGTTGTTGGATAACTTCGAGTGGCAAGATGGTTATAAGAACAGATTCAGACTCTTCTACATTGATTTCAAAAACAACCTCACACGTTATGAGAAAGAGTCGGGCAAGTTTTACAAACAATTCCTAAGTCAAGGTGTTCGTCCATCTGCGATCAAGAGGGATGAGCTTTGAGCTATATCTTGAGGATTTTGTTCTGCTTCAATGTGTTTCTCTTATGTTTTAGTTTGTGATTTGACCAAGATTCATGAGGTCTCTTGGTTAGAATAAAAGTGTTTTTTTATTTTTCAATTCTCAATGTCTACCTGATTTAGAAGGCTTTGGTTATAATAAAATTATCGCTTTTGAGAAGTCGCTAATTACGTGAAGTTAAAGCATTCCTTTACCTTCAAAACGTGAAGAAAATATGCATTGTATAACACACACACACACACACAAAATATTTCAAAATGAAGTAAATTAACATCTCAATTTTCTAATTTGAATGGACATACAAAGTTACCATAAACATAGAAATATATTAGGCATTATGATTTGACGTTGTATCAAAAACTAAAAGAAAAATTAGAAATAAATGATGTTTTTAGTACTCTCTTGTCCATCTATACCCTTTTAAACAATTGTTGGTGACTTATTTTTTATATTATTTGAAATCCAATTATACCCTCTTAATTTATTAATTATTTTTAAACATAATTATAATATATAATACTCTCTTTTGATTATCAATTGTTTAGACATAAATCTCCACTTGTTGCCAAATGATCTTCATATACCGCAAATCACATAAATTTCCTGCATATTTATCTATGATGAACAAAAACAATTTAATCAATTCTCCCAAATAGAATTTGCACATATCAATTTATGGTAAAGCAAACAAGAAATTCAATAAACCCACCAGATTTATGTGAAATCTAATTCTTTTTTATTTAGACAATTGATTTTCGCAGACGTCTGAAAGAATCATAAACAGATAGATAGAGTTAAGAAACGGTGTGGAAAGATGAAGAGATGTTCTAAAACTCCTAATTCTAAAACTCGCAAAAGATACCTTCTAAATTTCGCAGAACACGTACATTATGCAGAATGTATATTATACGAAATCGCAGAACACGTACATTATGCAGAATGTAAATTTTACGAAATCGCAGAACACGTACATTATGCAGAATGTATATTCTACGGATTCGAAGAACGTATAGAAACTGCAGAATATACATTCTAAAATTCGCAGATCATACAGAAGACACCTTCTGAATTTTGCAGAACATATCGAAAAAGATTTGTAAATATTTTTTTGTTACGTTTTTGGAATAATAAAAATGTTCTGTTCCTTAAATATTTATTTTTTCCTTTTAAGTATTTAAATTAATATTAAAAATAAGGTTTACAAATAAATAAAATATTGAAATATATAACTGTGAGGGTAATTTAGGCACAATTGTACCTATTAAAATAAAGGTGTAGATGGAAAAGAGGGTACTAAAAATATCCTTTATTTCTAATTTACCCAAACTAAAATCGTGCAAATTTTACTCTGATTAAATAACAAGTAACAAAATGTTGGCGATTTATTGGAAACGAAGCAATCCATTTTTTCCAAACTGTTATAAAACACAAGTTATCTAAATGATATTTTTTGTACCCTCTTGTCCATCTAAACTTTTATTTTTGTATGTCAAATTGTATCTAAAATACCCCCAAAATCGTATATTTTATTATTTAATTTATTTTCAAAATTTGTTTTTAAAGAAAAATATTTATTTAAGAAAACAGAAAATATATATTATTCCAAAAGCGTAACAAACAAATATTTACAAAATCTTTTCCAATATGTTTATGAGAAATTCAGAAGGTTTCTTATGTGGATTTTTTATGATCTGCAAGTTTTAGAACGTGACTTATGCGGTTTCTATATGTTCTGTGATTCTGTATAATATATATTATGCATAATGTACGTGTTCTGCGAAGTTTAGAACATCTTTTCTGTGATATCTATATGTTCTGCGATTCCGTAGAATATACATTCTGCATAATGTACGTGTTTTGCGGAGTTTGGGACATGTCTTCTGCGGGTTTTGGAATTAAGAGAATGATTTTCTTCATCTTTTTTCATGTCGTCTTCATAACTATACTCTCTATTTATGATTCTTTCATATCTTTGCGAAAATCAATAGTGTAAACCAAAAAGTATTAGCTAGATTACACATAAATCTCCTAATGGTGAGTTTATTGAATTTGTTGTTTGTTTTACAACAAATTGATCTGGACAAATTTTATTTGGGAGAATTTATCAAAACTTTTTTGTTTATCATAGATACATATGCTGTAAATTGACTAGATGTGCATGTATGAATATTATTTAGCAACTACTAGTGGAGATAAAGCGTTGATTTTAGGTTTTTTTTTTGTTTAAATAATGTGTTATAATTTTGTAGTAATTATATTAGAAATAAAATTAGTAATTTAGAGGGTATAATCAGATTTAGATTAATATAAAGTAATAGAGGTATGGGAGTTAGTTAAAAAGATATATATGGCCAAGAAGGTAGAAAAAATATCCTTTATTTCTAATTTTTTTATTTGTAATTAATAGTCGGTAAATTAATATCTCTATAAATTAATAATCGATATTTTATTAATTTATAGAGTTATTAATTTTTCGGTTTTGAATAAAATAAATTATATATTAATAATTGATAAATTAATAAACTATATAAATTAATAAAATTTTCTGGTCCCAAGTTGGACCGGTTGAAAATATATCACAAATCAATATGGTAATAAAATAATATTGTTACAATTCATAAAAAGTGGTAGAAACTTGCATCAATGGAGTCTCTACAACCAGAAAATGAGAGAATTTCAAAATTGACATTATGTCAAACAATTGTGTTCATGAAAACTACATTGTCCTTTTGTTCAGAACCAATGAAACAACCAAAATCGAATGCAATTATATTGACTCACAAACCCAGTTCATATGTAATTAGAGACATGCAAGATCAAATGTCTGTAAAATCAAAAACACAAACACAAACGAAGTGAGAAAATTACCTCATTTTTCCAATGGGGAGAGAAACTTTGAATTCTCCACCAAAGCTTCAACAAAGCTTTTGATTTTGGGAAGAAGGAAATGATGAACACCCAATTTTGTTTTTTAATGAGAAGAAAGGGAGAGAAGAGTTCGTCGAGGGGAAAGAACGAACTTGTGTTCTGATAAGGCTCAAATTTACCCTAAAGCAACTCTCTCAAATTAAGAGATCAGTTGTAGTACTTAGGGATCGAATCCACAGAGAAGGGATAGTCACACAGCAGTTTTCTAAATTCGAATTAAGCTAAGTAAAAATAATTAAAAGTAAAGACAGCAGGTAATTAAAACGGTGTAAGTTCAGGAAACAAAACGCTAGGTTCAGGGAAATTCTCAGGTGATCTAAATTGCAGGTCTAGACAGGATGTTAGGAATTATTAAGCACTGTTCTAGAACTCGAAACACTAATGTAAAATCAACCAACTCTCGCTGCGAAGATTATCTATGTCTAAACCCTAGAATTCCAAATCTCTTTGCAAATTCTAATAATTCAAACAAGCATTAATATCAGGTTCGATTGTTCACAAAACCCTAAACCAAATCTCTTTGCGAATAGGTATTTTGCTCATCTAACATTAGTTCAGGCAATCAATAATACTCTCGCATCTATTAATTAACCTAAGATCAGATTCTAGGTCGCGAAGCTAGAATAAGCATTAAACACAAATCCAGATGAAGAACTCTAATGATTTTATCCTAACAATTTAATTCGACCTAACAATTCATTAATCACCTTTGAAAAACCCTAAACCTAACTAGCAGACTACTCAGACATGATCAATGAAACAGAAATCATGAATAAAGAAGAATGCATAAAGGAAATTAATAGAAATAAAGGAGTTCCAAATTTGCTCTGAAAGAGACAAATTATTCTCTCTAAAATCTCTCTAAAAATCTCTCTCTAAAATATTGTCTAGCCTAAACAATGGCTGAAAAACTATATTTATAGGCAAACTCGCGTCAGGGGCAAATTTGTAAATACTTGAATCTTCTTGTGATTTCTTTTTTATGATAGAAGTCGGAACAATGCGTCGGTCTCGTCTGGTGTCGATCGACACTGATGGTGTCGATCGACACCCTTTGCGTAATCCCACTCTTCTGACTTCATCACTTCGCAGCTTTTTGCAGAATGCTCCAAAAAGCTTCAGAATCTCAAATTATGCTCCAAACGTAGTCCCACCTATAAAGACTCAGAAAGGACTCGAAAACTAACAAAAGACTCTATAAAACACTTATATCATGGTCTAAAAATAGGTAAAAACCATGATATATCAACTCCCCCAGACTTAGCCTTTGCTTGCCCTCAAGCAAAACAAAAACTAAATATAGAGTCGAGGTTTGAAAACCGAAAGATTCAGTTAACCTTCAGAACGCCACACCAAACCAACACTCTTGAATCCACATACTATAGAGCCAACCTTAGGTAATGTTCAGTGTACTTACCACAAGCTTAGCAATCTCCCAGTTCAAATCCAGATCCTTTCCTTTGTAAATTTCGAACTCTAACAGTGGTAATACTACATAACTTTTCTGATTCTTTCCCTTCCTTAGTGCCCGAACAAGATATACTTTCTACAGCTCTCCTATTTTCTCTTCCCTTAGTCAACTTCTGCCCATTTTTAGGGTGTTCTACAGATCTTTTCATTGACTTTTTCTTAAGTTTTGGAATAGTGCTGCTACTACTTGTGTTCCTTGTGAGGAGACGGGTTCATGAGCTCTCACTAATATTGTTCCTTGTGAGGAGACAGGCTCATGAGGTTCTTTGCACTATTCCTTGACCAAACTTCTTATTTCTTTTCTTTTCTCAAGGGAAGATCAAGGAGAGACTGCAGATTTCTAATCTCATCAAAACTGAAAGAGGAATCAAGTTCTGCGCATACCTAGTTCTTATAAGGGGATCTGAACTCGCCCTGTTAGATTGATCCACTTGCAGCTTTCTACTTAGTAAGACCTGCAATTAACTACTACAGCAATGGTCCTTCAAGTGTCAATCTTCTGTGGCTAGTTCTTCTGAAAACTGAAAAATTTCACTGATTTTGACTCAATAAAACAAAAAGTTTTTGACTCTCAAAACAAAGCACAAAGTCAGTAATCACCTCCTCCAAACTTAAACAACACTGTCCTCAGTGTTATCAAGCCCGAAGTTGGCTAAAAGAAAGATTGGAAATGACATAAAAGACCAAATAGAAGACTTACCTTCGTCTGCGCGTGGTGTCGATCGACACTATAATGGTGTCGATCGACACTGGTCAATGTCGAGTCTAATGTCTCCTTTTTCTACTAACTAAAACTATGACTTAGTAAAACTAAAATAAAATAAAAATAAAAACGTACCTAACAATGGGTTGCCTCCCACTCAGCGCTCGTTTTCAGTCATTAGCTTGACTGTGTCGGGATTTAGACGTCTGGAGGATCAGAGGGTGGCATCGAATGCTTCCCCGACGAATGTCTTCTCATCCAAGGTGGTGTATACGCAGTAGTTGCATGAAATCTACCAAGGAAATGAGGAACAGCAGCAGGGCGGGACTTGACTTCGGGTGGGATACTCTTTTTTCCTGCATCATCATCAAAAGAAACACCAAGCCTTCTACGAGAATCTCGTGGCTTGCATAAGTGTGCAACAGCTTTTGAACTTTTTAAATTCTTATTGAGATGATCAGGAGGTTTGGAATTGAGTCCAGGGTGTGCGTACCTTTGCTTACTTCGAGGTTTCTGGGCAGAAGGATGTGGAGGCTTCTGTTTGACCAAAGATGACGGACTTGCAGCATTGGAAGCGACTTCTGGTGTGATCCGTGAAGTGTGTCGATCGACACTAGTAGTGTCGATCGACACTGAGTCAGTAGCTCGAATTTCTTCTCCTTTTCTGCAGTTCATCTCTGCAATCCTTGTCTCCTTGATAAAAACGTCTTCCTCCATTGGCTTGTCATTGATTTGAACATCTTCTCTGCTCATAGTCCTGAAGAGATGATCATTTCCACCCTAGTCTTCAAGCTCCATAATTTTCTTAGAATTCTCAGCCAATGCCTCTTGAATAACCAGCTTGTCCTCTTGTTTTTCAGCATCAAGCTCCTTGACATACCCAGCAGTAATGTCTTCCGAGTTTTCCATGATTGGACCTTCTTCCACGGACATCTCTACTGAAAAAGCTTGACCATCAATGGTGGATGGTCCTCTTAACTTGTCCATGTCAAAGTTCATGACAACGTCACCCAAGTCAAGCTCTATTTTTCCTTTCCTCACATCAATAATGGCACCAGCTGAAGCCAAGAATGATCTTCCCAGAATAAGAGGATCTGCAGGTTCTTCATCATACTTCAAAACCACAAAATCTGTAGGAATCATGCAGCCTTCAATCTTCAGGGGAACATCTTCTAGAACACCTTCTGGGATTCTCTTTGATCGATCAGCCAGGATAAGAGAGATTCTGCTTGGCTTGAAATCAGTCATTCCAAGTCTAACAGCAATATAGTATGATATCAAATTGATACTTGAGCCTAGATCACAGAGGGAATGAGGAAATCTTCATGTTGCAATTGAACAATCTAGCACAAAGTTTTCTGGATCAGGTAACTTTTCTGGAATCCTTCTCTGAATCACAGCGGTGACTTGTTCAGAAGCCCACACCTTCTTCTTCTTCCTTGGAACTATGTTCAAGAGAATTGCATTCATGTCTCTGGTAAGCAATGCTCCTTCCTCAGGGCTTATACCATTGACTACCATTCTCTTGACATACCTTCTTAATGCAGGTGAAAGTTGGACTCCATCAACTAAGGGTAGCTCAACCATCAGCTTACTCATCATCTCCTTGCATCTAGCTTCCTCTCTCTCCTGTTTAGATCTTCTGGGAGGTAAGGGATAAGGTATCTTAGGCTTGTACACCCTTTCCTCTGCAGTTGTTGAAGCTTCAGGTCGATTTGGTGAAGTCTGGGCATGGTGTCGATCGACACCAGCCTTGTGTCGATCGACACACGGGCTCGAGCTCTCGACTTCGCGATGTTCTTCGGGTGTCGATCGACGCTGGATCTGCAGGGGCGTCTGGAGCTTCTTCTTCGATTTCCCCCAACTCCACAAGGTCTTCAGCACTTAGATTCTTCTTCTTCTCTGGTTCCAGCTTGCTTCTGCTCCTTGTCGTGATGGCATTGACATGGTGTCTCAGATTCGTTTTCGTCTTTCCAGGAAGGAATCCTTCTTGCCTATGAATAGCTTCTGCGGTTTGAGCAACTTGAACATCCAGTTTCTTCATGTGAGTGTTTATGCCCTCAATCTTTCCATTCAGGTCTTGATATAGTGAATCAATCTTCCCATTAAAGTCCACTGTCATCTTCTGCTGTCCTTCCAAGATTTTCTCAAACATAGCTTCCATTTTGTTGTCTTGCGCAGGAGGCTTCTGGTAGGAAGAAGAACCATAAGTTCTGTTGAAGTTGTTGCTCTGAAAAGGCTTCTAGTAGGAAGAACCATAGCCTTGCTGATTGTTGAATCTCTGTCCTTGAAAACCAGCTCCATTAATGTCGTTAACTTCTTCTTCCTCAGGCTCAAAAGTCTTTACTTCATTAGCAATATGGACCTGCTTCTTTCCCATCAAGATGTCCAGCTTCTTGTTGACTTCAGCAATTTGGTTTCCTCGAGTTACTCCGGCGTGTTGTCTCCTCTCAAAATCAGCATTCTTGGTGTTGTTGCTAGAGGCCAAGTTCTCTATAAGCTCTATCGCATCGCCTGGAAATCTTGTGTTGAAGTTCTCATTGCTTGCAGCGTCTAAGGCCATCTAGTATCTCCAGTCGATCCCGCAGTAGAATATTACGATAAGCTGCGGCTCGCTGAATCCATGATGTGGGCAGTCCCTTTGGTAAGATCTGAACCTCACCCAAGAAGCTTTGAATGCCTCAGTAGGTCCTTGAGAGAATGTAGTGATCCTCATTCTCAGCTCTTCAGATCTCGCGTCATCAAAGAAATTACATAAGAATGCATTCTTTGTATCTTCCCATGTGGTCAAGGATCCTGGTGGCAACTGCTTCAGCCAGTATGATGCGTCTCCAGCAAACGAGTAGGGGAAAAGATTGCAGAAGAGATAATCATATGTAACTCCGTTGGCCTTGATGCTTGATGCCAAGTCCTCGAATCTCTCTATATGGTCCAATGGATGCTCATTAGGAAGACCGTGGAAGGGATGCTGAGCCACTAGCGTGTAGTAAGCAGGCTTCAGCTCGAAGTCATTCCTCTCGAATGCAGGAGGACGGATCGCAGCTCTATTAGCATATAACTGGTATGGGCGGTTGTACTCGCCAAGCGTTCTTCCACGTCCAGCATCTGCAGGGGCGATATGTATCGCTGGTTCAATGATGACGGCGCTAGCCTCATCAAGTCTCTGTCCTTGGGCATTCCTCCTATGCCCCTCGCCATCAACCAAGTCACCATTCTCGTCGCGGATCAAAATCAGAAGTCCAGCCATCTCTGGTCGCTAAGGGTGTCGATTGATGCTCTGGTCGGGTGTCGATCGATACTCTTTGTGTCGATTGATGCTCGGGCAGATCGACGGTTCGTACTTTCAAGACGAGTGAGTTCCTGGTTAAGTGCGATCAATTTCTTTTCCTTGTTGCTCCTGGTACTGCGATTGTGCATGCACCTGAAACACAAAGTTAAGAAATTGAATTAGTAACAAAAAACAAAAATTAAAAACAAAACCTAGTCAAAATCCTAATATTAGAACTCTGTAGGCAACTAATCTCCTTCCCCGGCAACGGCACCAAAATTTGATAAGGCTCAAATTTACCCTAAAGCAACTCTCTCAAATTAAGAGATCAGTTGTAGTACTTAGGGATCGAATCGACAGAGAAGTGATAGTCACACAACAGTTTTCTAAATTCGAATTAAGTTAAGTAGAAATAATTAAAAGTAAAGACAGCAGGTAATTAAAAACGATGTAAATTCAGGAGACGAAACGCTAGGTTCAGGGAAATTCTCAGGTGATCTAAATTGCAGGTCTAGACAGAATGTTAGGAATTATTAAGCACTGTTCTTGAACTCGAAACACTAATGTAAAATCAACCAACTCTCGCTGCGAAGATTATCTATGTCTAAACCCTAGAATTCCAAATCTCTTTGCAAATTCAAACAATTCAGACAAGCATTAATATCAGGTTCGATTGTTCACAAAATCCTAAACCAAATCTCTTTGCGAATAGGTATTTTGCTCATCTAACATTAGTTCAGGCAATTAATAATACTCTCGCATCTATTAATCAACCTAAGATCAGATTCTAGGTCATGAAGCTAGAATAAGCATTAAACACAAATCCAGATGAAGAACTCTAATGATTTTATCCTAACAATTTAATTCGACCTAACAATTCATTAATCACCTTTGAAAAACCCTAAACCTAACTAGCAGACTACTCAGACATGATCAATGAAACAGAAATCATGAATAAAGAAGAATGCATAAAGGAAATTAATAGAAATAAAGGAGTTCCAAATTTGCTCTGAAAGAGACAAATTATTCTCTCTAAAATCTCTCTAAAAATCTCTCTCTAAAATATTGTCTAGCCTAAACAATGGCTGAAAAACTATATTTATAGGCAAACTCGCGTCAGGGGCAAATTTGTAAATACTTGAATCTTCTTGTGATTTCTTTTTTATGATAGAAGTCGGAACAATGCGTCGGTCTCGTCTGGTGTCGATCGACACTGATGGTGTCGATCGACACCCTTTGCGTAATCCCACTCTTCTGACTTCATCACTTAGCAGCTTTTTGCAGAATGCTCCAAAAAGCTTCAGAATCTCCAATTATGCTCCAAACGTAGTCCCACCTATAAAGACTCAGAAAGGACTCAAAAACTAACAAAAGACTCTATAAAAACACTTATATCATGGTCTAAAAATAGGTAAAAACCATGATATATCATGTTCGTCGAGAGAAGAAAGAACGTTTCACTAATGTTAATTTCTAATTTTGCGTTTTAATAAAAATGTATACGTATCATCAACGTTAATTATAATTAACGAACCGTTAGTACAGTCACGGAAAATGTATGGATTTCCAAAAAAAAACATACGGTATGATATTTAAATTTTCAAAACATAAGGTATTTATTTGCACCATAGCAAACATGATGTATAAATCAAACATATTATCAAAGTTGGGCAGGTTTTGACCGATTTCCCGACTAATTCGACTATATAAAACACGTGTTCTTCTATTGGTCCACAATTGCTCAGAGGAAAGAAGAGATTAACTGACTACTTTCTCAAAGAACCTATTACTTAAAGCTAAAGGAAATATCTTCTTAAAGTTTCAAAAAGCCCAGATCTTCATGGCCGAGAAACGAGTCGGCGATGGAACCCAGATCGTCATGGAACGCCTCAACCAAATGATAAAAGTTTCAAAAAGCCCATATCGTCATGGAAAACATGCAATCAATTTCATCACTCACCATACCGAAACCGTTTTGGTCTTTACTGATTAGTTTCATCCCTCAAGCCACTGTTTTTACATTCTGTTGAGTTTGGATCATTTTTATTTTGAATGTTTGTTGCACTCTCTTCCGGTATCCTTCACAGGGACACATGAAATTTCTGTTGAAACTAAAATGAGTATGTTGGATAAACACGGTGTGAAGTGGTATATGAAACTTCGTCCTGAAGGTAAAAGAATACTACAATTGAGAAGAGGTTGGAAAGAGGTCTTCAAAGCTTACTGTGTAAAGACAGGTGAATCGGTATTGTTGAAGCTGATTTGGGAAGGAGACACGAGCTCTGTCCTTAATTTCTGCTCCAAGGTGAAGCTATAGACTTAAGTGAAACTGTTTCTGAGTCTAATGTTTTAGCTTGTGTTAGTTCCAAATACAAATTTAACAGTGGCTGGCTTAGCTCGTATGTTATTATCTTAAAATGTTGTAGGATCTGAGTGAGACTGTGGACCGAATGTTGTGAGATTTGTGAATGGTTTAGACTTTAGACGGTAAAAAATTATGCTAAAAAATGTATCTTTGATGGTACTTTTTCAATTATGATGGCAATTCGAAATCAAACCTTGAACCGGATCAGCTTCAACAATACACGGGCAATCACCTAGTGTAACTAAAACCTTTAAAAAAATCAGTAGCACGGATGGAAAAATGTGCTTATTGAACCCACAAACACAGATTCGATTGTCTATGATCCTTTTGGTATATTTTTTCTTCTAAAATTGTTATTTTGACCCTAGTTAAAATAGTTTATGAACTCGCTACGGGAAACGACCAAGCATTGCAAACAAGAAGATACCTTATGCAACCTGAAAACCCTACGGAAACGAGTAACTTGCAAGCTGCAAACTGAGCATACACCCGAAGAACACCCTAAAGCCCGCAGCCCACACCTAACCTCAAGCCAAAGACACCCGGACTCGAGAGAGAACAACAAGGCTAAGCACGTAGACGAACCCACAAGAGCAGCTGAAACACTAGTGTTTCAAGACTCAATGATCCGTAACTACTATAGCTATTCACAATATTATGCACATAAGAAAATTTTGTACATTCATAATAGAATATGAGATTTATATATATTGAAACTACCTACCACACCAGTTTACTGAAAACGCTGCGTTTTGCTAAGAGGGCAGGTTTCTCGTTTTCTCACATCCACGGCAGTGGCGCCGCTGTCTCTTCTCTCCGCAGGAGATGGCCTCAACGGGGGTTACTGAGGGTATGGGGGATCAATCTCCAATCGTTCCAGATCCAGCTACTAATCAAGGAGCAGTGAAGATAGGGATTTCGTGGGCAAACGTTGTTCAATCGAAGAAAGTGTTAACTAAATACAAATTGTATGTCTTGGTGGGAAGGTTTCTGGCAACAACTCCACACATCGCAAAAGTTCATCTAATTGTCAACAAAATCTGGGCGTTGGGAGATAGATCACAAATGATTGATGTCTATGTGGTAAATTCAACAACCATGAAGTTTCGGATATACAACCCGAGTACACGGAACAGAATACTCAGAAGAGGTATGTGGAATTTGGCAGAAATACCAGTGGCTATGTCTAAATGGTCGTCGTTTACATAGGACAAGTCACCAGAGGTAACCTCGGTTTCCCTCTGGGTTCATCTCAAACATGTGTCATTGAACTTGTTCTCCTAGAAGGGTCTCAGTTTCGTGACTAGTGCAGTGGGTGAACCGGTTCGATTGCATCCTGACACTGCTCAGTATTTGGATTTCAAACTAGCCAAAGTGTTTGTCAAGGCCGACCTCTCAAAGGAACTGGCTAAATCTATGAACTTCAACTACCAAGGTGAGAACACTTTGGTTGATTTTAGTTACCCTTGGCTACCACCAAAGTGTGCCATCTGAAAAAAAATGGGGACACCTAGCTATGGTTTGTCTCGTCCAGAAGGAAGCAAATGTTGAGCAGAATTAAATACCTACCACGACAGCATTACCTCAAGGGACATAAACTGAAGTAGAGGCAAAAGGCAAAGAGGAAAATTCTGAACCAAATAATGTACCAGAGGAGGGTGAATGGTCAACGGTAACGCCGTCTAAAGCTAGCCGGAGTCCGAATAAACAACAAAAACATTGTAGCATGGCAATATTTTGATTCTATCTCCATCCCAGTTTAAAATATTAAGTGCTAATGGGAAGGAAAAAGACGGTGAACCTATCACAGAGGAAGAAACAAAGATTAGCACTGAAAGTGAACTAGAGGTTCAGGATGGTGAGAGTACCATACTGAATCAGACAGAGATCGTGGAGGCTAGTGTGGATACTCAGATCGAAACAAAAAAGGGTTGGCTCGGGATGGAGAGAGCACTATAGTGAATCAAACAAAGATCGTGGAGTGTAGTGTGGATACTAAAAACAAAAAGAAAGAAAAAAGGGATGGAGCTGCCATTGAGACAACAGCTTCACGTAACTCAAAGGAGAATCATAGTGTTCTCAATAAAAAAGTCACCTTTCGTAAGTCTTATTAATGTCTGGTTTTTTCTGGAATCTTCGTGGTTTTAATCAATCCACGAAGCATTATGTAGTCCGAGATTGGATAAAAAGGGTTCTTTTGAATTTGGCTGCTTTACTGAGACTCAAGTAAAATAAAGAAAGGCAGCACGAGCGGTTTCGTCGGTGTGTAAGAGTTGGTCTTACATTTCAAATTACGAATACTTTAGTAGGGGAAGACTTTGGGTGGTATGGAGTCCTAGAGTGCGAGTAACCCCTTGTTTTAAAAGTTCCAAATTGATCACTTGCTCGGTTATATTGGAGGGAGCAGAGGAGGAATTTATTTGTTCATTTGTATATGCTTCTAATAGTGCTGAGGAACGAAAGGAGCTATGAAAAGGTCTAAAAAGTCATCAAGATTCCCCCATGTTTAGGAATAAACCATGGATGATTCTTGGTGATTTTAATGAAATTTTGGAGGCAGAGGAGCACTCAAATTTCAAGACATCACCAACGATTCCTACTGGCATGAGAGATTTCCATGACATTGCACACTATTGCTCCCTATCAGATATGAAATACCATGGTTCTCTATTTACTTGGTGTCATAAAAGAGAAAAGGAGTTAATCTGTAAAAAAGTTGGGTCGAGTGTTAGTTAATGATGCATGGTTGGTGGCTTTTGCAAACTCATATAGTGTGTTTGAACCAGGGGGCTGTTCTGACCACATGAGATGTCGTATTTTGCTTGATACAGAGAGCCAAGTGAGACGCAGGAAACCTTTCAAATTCATAAATGCTTTGACTACGACACCGGGATTCTTGCCTCTCGTAGAAACATATTTGAGGGAGACAGAAAGGTTGTTTAGCTCAACATCTACCTTGCATAGGTTTTCAGAAAAACTAAAGGACATGAAGCCAAAAATTCGTAACCTTAGTAAGGATCTGCTGGGAGACTTAACCAAGCGAACGAAATTGATGTTCGACACTCTTTGAGAATGTCAAAGGAGAACGTTGTCTCAGCCATCACATCTGGTAATGGAAGAGGAAACTTGAGCTTACAGTAAACGGCGTCACTTGGCTGACTTGGAAGAGCGTTTCTTACGCCAAAATTCTAAACTACACTGGTTACTTGTAGGAGATGGTAACAATCGATATTTCCACCAAGCTGCGAAAGCAAGGGAAGCTAGAAACTCGATTAGAGAGATTGAGAGAGAGGATGGTACAATTGCTGATACACATGATGATCTTAAAAAAAGAAGCTGAGGGCTTTTTCAATGAGTTTCTGTTTCGCAGAATACCAAATTACTGGGAGTACGGAGGATGAGATAAGTGACTTGTTACAGTTCAATGCAGTGATGGGAAAGAGGGCTACTAACCCGCATTGTAACTGAAGAAAAGATAAATGGAGTTCTATTTGCAATGCCATATATCTCTCATTTGCAGAGAGACTTCAGCTTATTGCAAGAGTAATTCAGAGTCGTACCAACTTCTGGATTTATGCTTTTCGATTGCCAAAGGCTTGTATTAAGGAAATTGATAAACTATGTGCAGCTCTCCTCTGGTCAGGTCCAGAGGAAGAATAACAAATTGGTCCGCCATATATCTCTCATTTGCAGAGAGACTTCAGCTTATTGCATGAGTAATTCAGAGTCTTACCAACTTCTGGATTTCTGCTTTTCGATTGCCAAAGGCTTGTATTAAGGAAATTGATAAACTATGTGCAGCTTTCCTCTGGTCAGGTCCAGATCTTAACCCAAAGAAAGCAAAACTCGTGTGGCACGAAGTATGCGCCCCAAAAGAAGAAGGAGGTCTAGGATTGCGCTTTCTGTCTGAAGCGAATAATGTGAGTTGTCTAAAACTTTTGTGGAGGATTCTGTCGGCACACTCTTCATTGTGGGTTAGTTGGATTCGCTTGTATCTAATCCATGAGAGTTCTTTCTGGTCGGTGAATGCGAAATCTTCCCTTGGGTCTTGGATGTGGAAGAAGATACTAAAATATAGAGAAGTAGCCAAACCATTAACAATGGTTGAGGTTAATAATGGAGCTTTAACGTCTTTCTGGTTTGATAAATGGACCCAGATTGGACGATTAATAAAGATCACAAGAAACAGAGGTTGGATAGATTTAGGTATTCAGCTTAACGCATCGGTGGAATCGGTTCTTGCTACACATAGAAAGCGAAGACATCGAGTAGAGCATTTGAACCAAATAAAGGACGAGATAGAAAAATTGCGGGGGATAGTCAACTCACAAACAAACGACCGTGTTCTATGGAAACATGCTAATAAATTTAAACCGTGCTTCAGCTCTTTGGAAACATGGAAGCTCACTCGTGCGGCAAAACAAGTTTGTAGTGGGCATGAAGGAGTTTGGTTTAAACACTCTACACCAAAGTATTCTTTTGTAACTTGGTTGGCCACTCACAATCGGCTTTCAACAGGAGATCGAATGACAGCACATGGAGTATATGTTCGGTGCGTTTTCTGTCAATGCTATGTGGAAACAAGAAACCACTTATTTTTCACATGTAGCTATTCCGCAGAAATATGGAGAAACTTAACGCAAAAGATGCTGCACACATATTATACGACTTCCTGGGATGCAATTATGGAGCTCCTATTGGATAGTTCGAGAGAACACTTCTCGCAGCTTTTACTGAGATATGTTTTTCAATCCACGATTCACTCAATTTGGCGAGAAAGAAATAATAGAAGCCATTGCGAAACGTTATACTCAGTCTCATCAGCTTGCCCAACAGATCGATCAATTGGCTTACAACAATTCGAAAACAAGGGGATTCACGTTTTGAAGAAGGAATGTAGATTTGGTTCTCTTTTCGGTGAAGAATAATTTGTATTGAAAACTTAGCTTTCAGCTTTCTTTATTTCAGTTTCAATCACAGAAGCATTTTTTGTAAAAACGATTTTTTTGGGTTGGTTTAATTTAACATTTTCCATTCAACAAAAAAGAATATGAGATTTATTTATCTACTAAAATTTGTTGTAATGTGGGTCTGTATTTTTTGTCAATCCAATTGTTTTGTTTAAAACGACCCAAAAAAAACTCTCGTGGATGACACAATCAAAGGGTTGAGGGGAGCTTATATTTTGGGATAAAAAATGTCATTTATGAAGAAAATTATAGACACACTGATAGATTTTTTCTTTTTTGTCAAAGAAAAATTTGAACCACTCGTGCGTGTTATTCTTGCGCAAATACCATTTTAATATTCTTAGTATCGTTTCAATTTTATCGGCTATCTCTGTAAGGGACCACACATATATTCTATATAGTCAAAAGATACAAATATTCACAATAATTGTGTATAGTCTATATTTGATATTTCAAATTCAAACAAGAAGACCAAGAAAATAAAGCCGTAATGGTAATGTCGCTACGTTACTTTAAAAATCCAAGACTCATAGGCCTAATGCAGAGATGGTTCCAATTGCGAATGGTACCATAGAGTTCTCGCTATATGTTTTTCACTTTAATTCACTATGTACATAAAACTCGTATTTGATCAATCAATTTCACATTTAAAAAAAAAATAAAAAAAATAAAGCCGTAAACGAAATATTATCGATAATTATATGGAGATAAATCGTGTAGATTACGTTCCTATTTAACTCGAAAAATTTCTGAAATCTTCAAAGAGAAATTTCTCAGTAAAATTTATTCTATAGTCAATATTTGATATTTCAAATGCAAACAAGAAGACCAAGAAAATAAAGCCGAAATATTATCGATAAGTATATGGAGAGAAATCATGTAGATAACGTTCCCATTTAACTCGAAAAATTTCTGAAATCTTCAAAGATAAATTTCTCAATAAAATTTCAAGAAAGAAAAAACAAACACAAAAGAGTGCCTTAGAGATGAGAAGTGTACCAAACTACCACCATTCCTACACCTTCATCTTCCTCGTTATAATTCTGTTTCCCGCTTTCTGTAACTCTGCAAACACCCTCTCGGCTACAGAATCACTCACCATCTCAAACAAGAAAACCATTACATCTCCTAGCGAAATCTTCGAGCTCGGTTTCTTCAATCTCGCATCAAGTTCTCGTTGGTATCTCGGGATTTGGTACAACAAAATTGCGACAAGAACCTACGTATGGGTTGCGAACAGAGACAATCCGCTCTCTAACTCCATCGGAACTCTCAACATCTCCGACAATAATCTCGTCATTTTCGATCAGTTCGATACACCTGTTTGGTCGACGAATCTAACCGGAGGACATGTGAGATCTCCACTGGTAGCAGAGCTTCATGATAATGGTAATTTTGTGCTCAGGGATTCCAACAATAACGATCCAGATGGATTTTTGTGGCAGAGTTTCAATTTTCCGACAGATACTTTACTTCCGGAGATGAAATTGGGTTGGGATCACAAAACCGGATTCAACAGATCCTTGAGATCCTGGAAAACCACAGATGATCCGTCAAGCGGCGATTTCTCTTCTAAAATCGAAGTCGGAGGGTTCCCTGAATACTACATATACAAGAAAGAGTCTATAATGTACCGAAGCGGTCCGTGGAATGGAATCCGGTTCAGCGGCATACCGGAGATGAAACAAATAGATTACTTAGTTTTCAATTTAACAGCGAGTAATGAAGAAGTGAGTTACTCATACCGAATCACCAACACCAATATTTACTCGAGATTAATCCTAAGCTCCGAGGGATTATTTCAACGGTTCACTTGGATTGAGACATCACAGAGTTGGAAACTATTATGGTACTCACCAAAGGACCTTTGCAATAACTACAAACAGTGTGGGAATTATGGTTATTGCGATTCGTCCACTTCACCAAATTGTAATTGTATCAAAGGGTTTAAGCTGAGAAACGAGCAAGTGTCGGATTTGAGAGATGATTCTGATGGTTGCATGAGGAAGACGATGCTGAGCTGTGATGGTAGGGATGGGTTCGTGCGGTTGAAGAAGATTAAATTGCCGGATACTACGAAGACTATTGTTGATAGAGGAATTGGGTCGAAAGAATGTAAAGAGCGGTGTCTAAAAGATTGTAATTGTACAGCGTTTGCTAATACGGATATTCGTAATGGCGGGTCGGGTTGTGTGATTTGGAACGGAGATATTTTGGATATGCGAAAATATGCAAATGGAGGTCAGGATCTCTACGTTAAACTAGCCGCTGCTGATCTCGGTTAGTTCTTTTTCCATTGCATTTTCAAAGAGTACTTTTTTTTTGTTGAGCAAGAGGTTTAAAGTCAAAGTCTGTACATCCTCTTAAGCTGCGTGTTATGCATGGCAATATACCATATTTTGACATATCATAGTTTATAGAGAAATACTTTATAATATCAGCACTAGTTTTTTTCTTCTTCAAATATCATTAAAATATATATTTTTTTAAAAATAACACAAACACTTAAAATCTTCTAGGAAACAATTTTCGAGAGCATTCCAAGTACGTGGGTACTCTCGAAAACTGTTTCCTATGTACAACCCAAACTCTCCATAACAAAAATCAATCTTTGCAATAAAAAAAAGTTCCAAAAACGTCTTATCACAATGTTTACAAATTTCAAAAGTGGATGTACAAAAGTTTGAATGAAACAACCGGTGAGATTAACAGATTCTTGGTCATTTTTAGGTTTATTGTTTGAAGAGAGACTGAATGACAAATTAGGAAAAGAAAAGAAAGTTGAATATCAAGAAGATGGCTAATGAAGTGAACAAATGATAGTGTAGCACTTAGCGAAACTTTGATTACTATATATTCTCAAAAACTTAGATATAACTCAACATTAGTATTTGTATGAGTTAAGCTAGATCCAATACCAAAAGAAATTATATGTAGGTTTAACATTGTTTTTTTTTTTTGGGGACGAACATAGGTTTAACATTGTTTTGGATTTAAAAGTCCAGACCACTTATTTTGTTTCCTTTGGGATATTACTATTTTTTTTTTTTCAACCTACGTAGAAGAATACATATGGCCCCATTTCTATTGCAGAGGACAAGAGAACCAAAAATGGAAAAATTATAGGTTCGAGTATTGGAGTGAGCATTTTGCTTCTTGTGAGTTGCATCATCTTCGGGTTTTGGAAAAGAAAGCACAGGCGATCAATAGCAATTCAAACACCTATTGGTAAATCAACAACTTTATTTATTATTATTTTTTTTTATAGAAAAATGTAAATCAATAACTTTCATTTGCTTAACAAAGCAATATATAAATTTTTATTTTTTTTGGATATTGTTTTTTATATCTTAATGAAACAGTTGATCAAGTGAGAAGTCAAGATTCGCTAATGAACGAAATGGTAACATCAAACAGGAGATACATATTCAGAGAAAACAAAGCGGAGGATCTAGAGCTTCCATTGATGGAGTTTGAAGCTGTTGCCGTGGCAACAAACAATTTTTCTGACGCCAACAAGCTTGGACAGGGTGGATTCGGTATTGTTTACAAGGTAAAAGCTATTCAAAATTTATTTAAAATCTATCACTACACAAAGCTTCATGGATGTATGATCAAATAATGTGTGGAAATAGGGAAGGTTACTTGACGGGAAAGAAATCGCGGTAAAGAGACTATCGAAAATGTCCTTACAAGGGACCGATGAGTTCAAGAACGAGGTTAGACTAATTGCAAGGCTTCAGCACATAAACCTTGTTAGGCTTCTTGGTTGTTGCGTCGATAAGGGCGAGAAGATGTTGATCTACGAGTACTTGGAAAATCTTAGCCTTGATTATCATCTCTTTGGTTAGTGACTAAAAACAACTTTTGTTCTAACAATAGAACATCTTTGAATAAGTTAACACATTTCCGGTTGTGGTCTATTTGTAGACAATGCCCGCCGCTCTCACTTTAATTGGCCAAAGAGATTTGATATCACCAATGGTATTGCTAGAGGACTTTTGTACCTTCACCAAGATTCACGGTGCAGAATTATCCATAGAGACTTGAAAGCAAGTAACGTCTTGCTAGATAAAAATATGACTCCAAAGATCTCGGATTTCGGGATGGCGAGGATCTTTGGACGGGAGGAGACAGAAGCTAATACGAGGAAGGTGGTCGGAACTTAGTAAGCAATCATTCTCCCAAACAACAAAGAGCTTTTGTCATAAATCCAAATTAAATAAAAACCTCATAACATATATGAGTTTAATATGTTTTATGCAGCGGCTACATGTCTCCAGAATATGCAATGGATGGAATATTCTCGATGAAGTTAGATGTTTTCAGCTTTGGGGTCTTGCTTCTTGAGATTATAAGTGGCAAGAGGAATAAAGGATTCTACAACTCAAACTGTGACCATAATCTCCTTAGTTTTGTAAGCCAATAACCTCTTTAAATTGATATTGTGTCACATTCATGATTTTGACACTAGCACTAAAAGAAAGATTCCATCTTTTCCACAGGTATGGAGGAATAAAAAGGAAGGAAAAGGGCTAGAGATCGTAGATCCGTTCATCATAGATTCTTCATTATCGACCTTTCAGACACAAGAAATCTTAAGATGTATACAAATTAGTCTCTTGTGTGTTCAAGAACTTGCTGAAGACAGACCAGTGATGTCGTCCGTAATGGTGATGCTTGGAAGCGAAACTACGGCTATTCCTCAGCCTAAACGGCCGGGCTTTTGCGTTGGGAGAAGTCCTCTTGAGACTGATTCATCGTCAAGTACACATCGCAACAATGAATGCACCGTGAACCAAATCACTCTCTCGGTCATTGACGCTCGCTAATATGAACGTTACCTACCCAATCTATTTATATACATGTTATTTTCTATGTAAGCCTCAATAGCAAAGTTTGTACGTAAGATTTGATAACTTTCTCTATGTAATTTAATTTAGATGATGATTCACTAATTAAAGTTAAATGCGAAGATTTGATGCGTGAAATACGTTGGCCCTACTTACCTGGCATAGCTGCATGTAAGAAATATGTTGATAATATTCAACCCTCTATGGTTTTCACAAGACTCGCATCATCAGTGAGTGGCTGACGTGACTCCACTAAAGCCAGCAAAATCAACAAATTCAAGTTGTGCATGAGAAAGTTGAAAGCTGAGGAAAATATTTGGAATGTACACATACGTAAAGCAAGATTTGATTATCACAAATCTCTCCTCTGATTTATTCTCATTTATTGTACATATATCTTCTTCCCATTCATGTGCATTCTCTTGTTGTATAAATGTATCAACTCTCAATGTAATAGAATCATCATTTTCACAAAGCTTATATGGTATCAGAGTGCTAATCGATACCTTGACCCAATGTTCAAAAAATAGCTAGACGGTCGATAAGGACCTAGCGCCTAAAACGATTAGTCGGGGACTAGTCGGGGCCTAGGCGTTGAAACTATTATATTAACTTTTATATATTTAAGTTTTATACTTCACTAATTTAATATTTTAATCCATTTTTTAAAAAAATTTAACAATGATTTAAGTTCTCCTAAATTTAAAATTGAATTTAACATAGAAACAAATTCAATATCATAAAAATTAAACCCAAAAACTATAAATAAAAGTAGTTTCCTCATTTGAAACAATTAGAGAAAAACAAGGAACAAATGCTTGAAGGTGAAGTGGTTAAACACCTTAAGCCACGTGCCTTTCATCTTCATTTTCTAACAATTCTTTTATAATTTAATGAAACGAAGTCGTATCAGACAATTAATCATAAATAACAAAAGAATTAAACCAAGTATTAAACTAAAAATTGATTAATTTGGCTGATTTTCACCGGTTTAAACCGGTTTACCGATTTTTTCACCGAATTAACACAAATCGTTTCGCTTGGATCTGTTTGGACGCCTAGTCGGATGACTAGGCGGGGCTAGAACGATTTTTTGAACACTGCCTTGACCTAAATCACAAGCCACTTTTTCATTTTTTTCTCCCTCTATTCTCCTTCTCTTTCTCGGCCATGTTTACCTAAAAAAACACATCTCCTATCATTACATGCTCACTGCCTCTGCCGACACTATTACCATCAACCAAGGATCGCTTATCAACGTTACTATCTCCAACATAACTAAGCTCAATGCTTCCAATGACATCATGTGGAGTTACCAAGTTCATGCGATTCTTGATGGCTTTGACTTGGCTTCTTTCTTGATGGTACCAAACCGTTTCCTCCTCATGTTCTTACAATCGATGGCAACACAATTGCAAACCCAGATCATGCCATCCACAAGCTCCAGGATAAGCTCATCTATAGCGCCATCATTGGTGCTTTCTCACTCCCCATTCAACCGGTCCTATCCCATGCCGACACCACCACAACAATCTAGACCACTCTGACGTCCATCTATGCAAAGCTAAGCCATGAACACATCAAACAGCTGAAAATATCAGATCAAACAATTGAAGAAAGGCAGAAAAACCATTGAATACCTGCAGGGACTCACCACTCGCATCGATCGCTTGCTTTACTTGGCAAAGTGACCAATTTTGAGGATCAAATCAAGTTTGCGCTTGACGGTTTACCTGAAGAGTACAAAAAAATTGTTGACCAAGTTGAAAGTCGTGATGCTCCTCCTATACTCAATGAGCTTCATGAGAAGCTAATTAATTATGAAGCCAAGATCCTCACCACTCAAGTTCCCATATCTTTCTCTGTCTACAAATGTCACAACCAACAACTACCGTCCTCAACAGAAGTTTAACAACATAAACCAAGCCTGACAGCCACAACAACACAATCAATCTCAGTTTTGTGCACCAAGATCCTACCTTGGAAAGTGCCAGATCTGTGGCACACATGGCCACAGTGCGAGTCGTTTCTCCCAACTCTCTCTACATGCTCTATACAGCAACCATCTTCCAACTGGAAACCTCGTCCTACCTTTGCTGGCACATCCATCACTCCAAATTTGTGGCTGCTTGACTCAGGTGCGACCCATCACTTTCATCACAGACCTTGCAACTCTTTCCCCACACCAGCCCTACAACGGAGGAGAAGAAGTCGTAATCAGCAATGGCTCTGGGTTATTAATAACCCACACTAATTAACCTCTTCTACCATTCTCCTCACGTCCTTAAACTTTTAAAGCTTACGATGTGCTTCATGTACGTGAAATTCAAAAAATCTCATATGAGTATTCAAACTTTGCACTGCTAATCATGTGTAGGTCCTATTGCTTGAAGGGAACACCAAGAATGAGCTATATGAGTGGCCTACTTCCTTACCTTTCGCCTCCACCTTTCTCACAAAAACCACAAATTTCAAAACCACCACCTCTGATTGGCATTCAGGATTAGGCCATCGAGCTCTTTTTGTTCTCAAAACTATCATTTCAAATTTTTCTTTACCGCTTTCAGATTTTATGCAGTGTCTTACGTGCAGTGGTCTTTTGATCAATAAAAGTCAGAAACTTTCATTTTCTCAAACCACAATGTCTTCTTCTCGACCACTTGAATACATGTTTACAGACGTGTAGTCCTCTCCAATCAACTTGGTCGATAATTTTAAATACTATCTTGTTCTTGTTGACCATTTCTCCCGTTATACTTGGCTATACCCTCTGAAAATCAAATCCGAAGTCCGAGAAACGTTTACTCGCTTCACTGCTCTGGTTGAAAACAAATTCCTAACCAATATTGGTACCCTCTGTAGGAACCCAAAAATTGGAGCACTACGAAAATGGCGATAAAATCACAAAAACATAAACGTTAAGGGAAGAGAAGAGGTGGAGGCGAGACTGTTAGTCTCTTCTTAACTCTTAGAATCACGCGCAGTGCGACAGGATTCTGAGATTCAAGAGTCCCAAGATACAGCCACTAATATCCATTTTTGCTATCATTCAAAATACGGATCTATCGAACTTAATAAACTATGATACTCTCGAATAGAACTTACTTTAGACTTAGAGAGATTGCTGTATTTTTGTGAGCATGTATATTGCGTGTATGAGAGGAGAAGAGCTTCCGTCTATTTATAGTAGACATAGAAGATCTTCGATTTGAATCTGTTCAACAATAGTCAAACCCGAATCAAGGAGAAGTGGGCGACGTGATCTCACCACAATCTTGTAGTGAGACCGAGTCTCTCGGACGACATAGAGAAAAGGAGAAACATAAGAGATTTTTCACTTTGTTTTCTCCGTCCAAACCAAAATCGTATATTCGATCCTCATCATAAGCGTTTGGGCCAAGGCCCATTTCTTTTCACGTTCTCACTTTTAAAATAAGGCCCACAGACCAATTAAAATCGTTCCAACAATCCCCCACATGAATATAAATGACTCTAAACATATGAAGACTCAACAGACTCGATAAACTTGATACGACTTGGCTAGACTAGACACAACTTGACTAGACTTAGACATACTTGCAAGAGTATGTGAAACCGTTACTATATCTGAGGGGTAGCATTTGTCAGCTTTGAACCAATCATTTTTACTATCTGTCGGGTTTACTTGGCCAGGAGGTGAACATAATGTTTTGAACCATCCAGATTTTTGTGTAAACCTAGACAACAGTTATCGCATAGCGACATTTTCTCGTAGAACTTATTACTCTATTGTGTTCATTTTGGTCTTGAATATTTCTTGGTTATTTATGAGTGAACTTGGAGAATATAGCCTCTCTTTCATTCTCCTAGAAATGGCCCCATTTCACACTCACTAGGTGATCTGCCATTAACTTTATTTTCAGGAGCATCTTGTATTACTCCATGAATATTTTAAAGTTATGAAATCATTGGAAGCCAAAGCTTAACATAATCACATACAAGTAACACTGTTTATCATCCTTGGAACTAGGTATAGACATAGTCTCACAGTGCTCAGTTCTGAATTAACATGATTTCGCTAGATCTTGGGATCTTCAGTCACATAGGTGGGGTTTCCATCATGTGTCATCTTTGGTTATAGGCTTTAAACCCATTCCTCTTGATAATTTAACAACTTGATCTCGTGGCAAACTTTTAGTGAATGGATCCGCTAAATTTTCGGTCGATTTGATGTAATCTATCGTGAGTACACCAGTTGAAATCAATTGTCTAATGATTTTGTGCCGCCTTTTAATATGACGAGATTTACCATTGTATAAATTATTCAGTGCCCGGGATATAGCCTATTGACTATCACGGTGTGCACGTAATGTTCGCACCGGTTTTTCTCACATCGGAATATCTTCCAAGAAGTTCTGAAGCCACTCAGCTTCTTCCATTGATTTATTTAAAGCTATGAACTCCGACTCCATAGTTGATATTGCCAAGAGAGTTTGTTTGAAAGATTTCCAGCGTAAATACATATCCACTTATTGATTTCGAATTTTTGGAATCTGAAATCCAGTTGGCATCACTGTAGCCTTCTAAGACAGATGGTTCCTTACCATAGTGCAACACATAAATTTGGTGTATCAAAGATAGTTCAATACTCTAGTTATGGCTTTCCAATAAGTATGACATGGATTATGCGTATAGTAACTTAGTACGTTTACTGAATGCGCCAAATCAGGTCTAGTACAGTTTGTCAAGTACATAAGACTTCTGATCACTCTTACATATTCCACTTGTGACACTGGTTCACCTAAATTTTTCGTCAAATGAAGGTGAGGATCAAGAGGAGTTTTGCAGTCCCATTTGAGTATGTCTTAAACCGCTAAAGTACTTGTTCAACATAGTGATCTTGAGACAAGATTATCCAGCCACTGTGTCTAGTGATTTTAATCGCTAGAATCACATCGTCTAGTCCCATGTCTTTCATATCAATTTTTTCACTAAGCATATCCTTAGTAAGTTTGATTATATCCTTGTTGCTTCCTATAATGAGCATGTCATCCATATAGAAACACAACAAAACATATTCGTTTGGAGTAATTTTGATGTATATGCATTTATCACATTAATTAATATTGAAGCCGTTTGACATCATCATGTTGTCAAATTTCTCATGCCATTGTTTATGAGCTTGTTAGAGACCGTACAATGACTTTACAAGTCTACATACTTTATTCTCTTCAACTAGAGCACTGAACCCTTCGGGTTAAATCATGTAAATCTCCTCTTCTTAATCTCTGTTTAAAAATGCCGTTTTTACATCCATTTGGTGGATTTCTAAGTCTCTTAATGCTGCAATACCTATTAATGTTCTTATTGACGTTATTCTCGTTACTTGACAGTAAGTATCGAAGAAATCCAAATATTCTTTTTGTCAGAATCTTTGCACCACAAGTCTAGCCTTGTATTTGTCTACCAATACATCTATTTTCAATTTTGTTTTGAAAATCTGTTTGCACTCTAAGGCTTTGCACCCTTGCGGTAGATCGGTTATTTCATATGTATTATTTTTCCAAATGGAGTCCATCTCACTATTAACGACTTCTTTTCACGAAGGCGCATCTGGTGTAAACATGGCTTCCTTGAAGGTTCTTGGCTCATTCTCCGTAAGAAATGCTATTAAGAACTCGGAGCCGAATGTCTTCTACTTACGAGATCTTTTACACTGTCTAGGTTCTTCTTCTTCGTCTTCGTCATTTATAGTAGTTCCTGAGCTGCTTGCCTCGTTTCCCGAGGTGCTTGCATCTCGTTGATCACGAGTTCGTTTATTGCTTTCTCTATCTTTGCACAGAAATACGTCTTCAAAGAATGAAGCGTTCCTTGACTCCATTATAGTGTTCACGTGAATATCTGGTATATCAGACTTATGTACCAGAAACCGATTGGCACTACTATTAAGAGCGTATAAGGTGAAGATGTAGGTCCCTGACCTTTTTCAGAGGTTGTATAACAACTTTTGCTAGGCACCCCCACACTTTCAAGTATTTGTAAGAAGGTAGTTTACCCTTCCAAAGTTCGTATGGAGTTTTTCCATTACTTTATGTGGTATTTTGTTCAGGACTTTATTTGTGGTAAGCAGCGCTTCCCCCCCCCCCCCACATGTTCTAGGCTAACCCAGATTCCTGTAACATTGCATCCATCATTTCTTCAGGAGTTCGGTTTTTTTGTTCTGCAACTCCGTTAGATTCCGCTGAGAAATGAGCGGTAGTTTGATGACTAATCCCGTGTTCCCTACAGAACGCATTAAAAGTGCATCATATTCTCCTGCTCTATCACTTCTAACTATCTTAATAGTTTTCTCGAGTTGATTTTCGACTTCCAACTTGTATTCTTTGAATTTATCCATAGTTTCATCTTTACTACGTAGTAAATATACATAGCAATATTTGGTGGTATCATCTATGAAGGTTACAAAATATTTTTTTCCGCCTCTAGTTTGCCCAAATTTTAAATCACACAAATCCGTGTGAATTAAACCTAGAGGTTCAGTTGTTCTTTCCAAATTTGGTGATGGTGTTTTAGTGAGTTTAGCTTGAACGCAAACTTCACATTTATCTTTGCTTTAATTTTTTGTAATTAAATTCATGTTCATCAATCAACTCATAGACTTGAAATTAACATGTCCTAAATGTTCGTGCCATAAATTAAAAGACTCTGCAACATAAACAAATGGATATTTATTATTATTATTCTTCGAGGTGGAAGCCTCGATTACATCATTGTTATGAATAACATCTTCAATAGACATCTTAAACAACCCATCACAAACAAAACCCTTACCTAAAAACATTCCATGCTTGGATAGCACCAACTTATCCGCATCTATCTTGATAGTTAACCCATGCTTGCTTAGGATAGAACCCGAAATCAGATTCTTACGCATGTCTGAAACGTGGACCACGTTTGTCAAGATGAGCTCACGACCAGAAGTAAGTTTTAAAACAATCTTACCATAACCTTTGATCTTTGAAGTTGCAGAATTTTCCATGAAGAGTTCTTTCGTTACTCTTGTTCTTACTGTAGGTAGAAAACATCGACCTTTCCAAGCAAATATGCCTTGTTGCACCGGTGTCATACCACCAAATCTTTGGAAGGCTTTCTGAAATGTTAGCTTAAGTGACGATGGCACACATGTCTGCTTCCGTGAGATTACCTTCGTTTTTGCTTCATTTTTCTTTGGAGCCTTTTGCTGCGACACTCGAACGACTTGGGTCCATCTTGCCACAATTGTGACAGTTTCCTGTGAACTTTTGCGAGCTCTCACCACTAGCAGAATTCTTCTTGAACTTTTGCGTGTTCTTTGGGGAAAACTTTCCTTTCCCTTTGTCCCCATTGGTTTGCCACTTTCCTTGTTTGTTGTTGGTTTGGTACTCAGCAATATTCGCGTTGGGTTTGCGAATTTGCACACCAACACTTATCTTACTTCGGTTCGTCGACTCAATACGGAGCCGCACGGTCAAATCTTCGAGACTCATCCACTTCTTCTTTAGCTTAAGGTAAATTTTGAAGTGCGTCCATCCTTGCGGAAGCTTCTCAATCATGCATGCGACCTGATATGTCTCACATAGCCTCATTCCCTCAGCATGTATCTCATGGAGGAGATTGTGCAGCTCTTCGACTTGCTCCATTAATGGCCGAGAGTCCACCATTTTGTAGTATAGAAATTTTGCCACTGCAAATTTCTGTGATCCAGCATCCTCGGTGCTATATTTCTTCTCTAGAGAATCCCACAATTTCTCTGAAGTTCCGACATTGGAGTACACGTTGAACAACACGTCGGCAAGACGAATTGAGATGTATCCTTTGCAAAGGAAATCAGCATGTTCCCAAGCGTGGACGCTCGTAAGCGCACGAGGGTCAGTGTTGTTCAGTGAAAAAAAAGTTTCTCTTCAGGGGTGTACCTTTCCAGCTTTAGCGTTGTTAGATAGAAAAACATTTTCTTCTGCCACATCTTAAATGCACTCCCATCGAACTTGTCGAGAAGGAAGCCTGCTGAACTCGTAGTTTGAATTTGCATCATTGAAAACTGATCAGAGGCTGCGGTTTGCCCATCAAAGGGACGGTTAGCACAGCATCAGGGACCGTCACAGTCACATAAGGAAGAGTACCAAATTGCACTTGTTGTGTCTGCTCAACTCCAACCCCAATGGTGGTCTTGTTGACCTCATCAACTTTGGAGACATTAGCGTTTATGTTTTCCATTTTTTCTGAAAAACAGAAGCAAATACAAATTAGAACGATTTAAATATAAGATATTGAAATCGTTCACTCTAAGAATCGCAATTCAGATAATGAGTATCAATAGACATTTTAGAATCGCAACTCAAAAACTATTATTGATTCGTTTTACCTTGTCCGATTGGATCTTGTGTAGAAGCTCAATGTCTTCTTTAGTCCAGCCTTCGACAACACTCACCGCCATGAGTATGACATCAGCAACCTTAGCAGCTGTTTCTGATCTCTCAACTCCTTTAAAAATATTAAAACTCCCTCTCAAGATCTGAGCCAGGCCATTCTTGGCCAAAGATAATTGTTAAGAAACAGTGACCTATTTTTTCGACAATGTCATTGGTTTCTCTGATACCAGCAACGTCGAGAAGTGTGATAGGCACGCCACAGACTGTAACATTAGCTTCCACAACGTCTCGAGTAGTTCCAGCAACTTGACACAAGATCACAGATAAATCTCATTGTGGAGGATGGGATTGAGGCTGCTGGTTGTTGAACTTTCTTAACTTCAATCAATGGATGGAATATGAAAGGAAATGGATCGAGTATGGGGATCAAAGCAACTGGTTGTTCAACTCTCTTTGATTTGATCAAGGGAAGGATTTGCGGATGTAACCAGGGATGAATCGAAGAACGCCACTCAAGGGTGTGAAAGGGTGTGAAAGCCTTTGTGATGAGTTCACAAATCTAGTCTCAAGGAATCGCACACAAGAGACTTATATTCAAATGTTTACTAAGTAAAGAAATCCATCTTGACTTAGATAAACAAAAACAAAGCCTAACATTTAGAAAAAAACTATCTCTTTAATATTTTCAAAAATCTGTCTATCTTTTTACAATGAAAGTTTTAGCCTCAACATTTGTACAATGTCAACGACCATATTAAAAAAAGGAATAAAAATTATAACAATTTAATGAAAATTAAATGGAAAATCAATGAGAATAAATGCGATTATCGTTCATAAGGCATGAGGTCGTTTCTTTGGTCTTCTATGAAAAGATTGATAGCTGATTAGATAATCACGGAGACTTTTAAATGGCATCTTTATTCCCCAAGTTGTGAACACATGTTGAATAAGGAAATACCATCTTGTAGATGACGCAAATGATTGAAATAAATCTGGCTTATATTTTGATTTTGTTATAAATCTTATTGGATATAAGCCGCAAAATGCTCGTTTTAAAACAAATCGTGACGCCGATCTTTTTTAAAATAAACCAAAATACATTACTGTTTGTTGATTGAAGCTTTTTTATCTTAATTTTCCATTTTTGTATGTTTTAATCTACTATATGAAAAAAAGGACACTCTCCTTCTTCTGTCACGTGAGCAGATTTTATTTTATTTTGAAATAAAATAACATTTTGAAAATAAATAACATCTATTTAGATTTTACTTTATTTATAAATTTTAAAATCTTAATTTTATACTAATCTATAGAATATTCTACAAAAATATATTTTTCATAGGGAAAAAAAAAAAAAAAAAATCTTAAGATTTTATATATTATTTAATTGTCTATAGATTATTCTACTAAAACTAGTTTAAATTTGTATAGACATTTCTCAAATATTAAGTTTTATCTGATTTAAGATTTATCTAATTAAAATATTTATATAAATATAAAATTTAGAGAAAATCCTAAGATTTATCTAAAAATATATTTCATATATTTAATTTTCGATTTTTATTTTAATTTAAAAAATATGTATTATTAAAATCTATTCAAAATAGTCTTTTTATATATCAATAAATTTAGTAATAAAAAAATTAAAACAGTGTATTTTTTAATTTACAAATGTTAATTAGCGTATTTTGCCAATTGCCCCTTTATTTATTAAAATCTAACTACTCATAAATTTAAATTTTATCTATTTAATATATTACACGTGTCAAAATATGATCGACTTACTTACCACATGCCGCGATCATATTAATTATTAATTTAAACCCATCCATAACCAAATAAATAATTTAATCTAAAATAATATGAAAATAAAAATTGATATATCTTATATAATAAAATAAAATAGGATAATAATAAACAAATAAAACACATCCGCGATCAAATTTAATTTTTAAAATAAAATAAATAAATAAATCTTATATAATATATAATTTTAAATATATCATTCTATTTTATTTTATTTTCAGTGATTAATCCTTATTTTTAAATAAATTAGGATAATAATACTTTGGTACAAGTAAAAAACAATTATGATATTGAATAAATCAAGAAGTTAACTTCAACCTATAAAATCGTAAGACACAACAAAATATTCAATAAAAATGGATAAAATAACAAATTATATAAAAAATATAGAAATGAAGAAACAAAAACAAAAAAATGGATAGAAATATATATAAAAAAGCAAGGAAAAAGACATAGATTCAAAGAAAGACATATAAATAAATTCATCAAAATGATAAAATGAAAAACAACAATTAATTAATTTTTTTTGAAACATCAAGTAACATAAATAAATATTAAAATATTTACAATTAACTATACATAAAATCATTAAATTTGAATTCAACTATTTAAAAATTCTTATAAGTAAATGAAATTCTAATTTAATTTTATATAATAAATATATAAATTTTACATAATACATAATATTAAATATATCATTATATTTTATTGTTTTGTGTGATTAAGTTTTTATTTTCAAATAAATTAGGATAATTAAACTTTGGTACAAGTAAAAAATAATTATGATATTGAATAAATTAAAAAGTTAACTGCAACCTATAAGATTGTAAAACACAACGAAATATTCAATAAAATTCGAGAAGATAAAAATATAGGGAAGAAAAAATAAATAAAATAAAAATAAGAATGAATACCGAAATATCTAAAATTTTAAAACATGGAAAAATAAAGAGATTCAATGAAAGATGTATAAAAGAAATACTGTAAATGATAAATTGAAAAAATTAAAATTATTATATTATTAAGATTTAGACAAATGAAAATAGTATGAAAATTGAAGAACAAATAAAGATTCATAAAATAAAATAATGTATGAAATAGATTACACAGATCATCGAAAAAATGTAAAAAACTAAAAATTATTTTAAAAAATAAAATAAAAACAATAGTTAAAATATAGATCTAAAAATATATTATTTAAAATTCAAATTAAAATAAAATCCGCGCATCGCGCGGGTTCTTTTCTAGTTTATTTAAATTGTTAATCATATTTAACATTTTTTGTTTTAAGATAACGCTGTCAATGAGATTGAATTTTTTCGATTCTATGTGAACACACTCAATAGCATAATGCATCAACTTTTATACAGTATAGATTAGATATGTGTTAGTTTATTCTATGTAAACTAACACGAATACTATTTGTGTTTATTTTAGCGTCAATTCTATATAACTTAACATTACATCTTTAGTACTATATCCTATACTAAAAACGTTAAATCCTTAATACTATCCTAAACCAAAAACGTTAAACTTTAACCCAAAAAATAGTTTTAACCCTTAATTGTAAATAATTTCAAACCCCAAAATTTATTTAAAATGAAAACCTTAATTAAATGAACATCATAAATAGACTTATATATTGATTACCAACATCTCCTCAAAGACCACCAGCGCTTCTTCCTTATACTAATCATTTGCTTCCGGTTCATATTCTTATGAATCAGAGTACTAGACAGTGGGATGAGGATATGCTTAAAGACTTTTTAGCTCAAGAGGATCATCATCATATTCACAAAATATTCATTCCATCTTGGGAGACAAATGATTCAATGTTTGCTGATATACGACTAATGGGATCTACTCTGTTAAAACAAGATAACATCCGGCAGTAAATAATTCTGACCAACTTCATTAGTTCCTTTAGCAGTTAATCCAGATTTGGCAAAAAAACATTTGGAAAGCCAAAATTCTAGGAAAATTAAAACATTTTATTTGGCGAATTTGTTCTCGGGCGATTGGTATAGAAGCTAATCTTCATAGACGACACATTCAAGTTGATTTGCAATGTTCCTGATGTTGTTCTAATGATGAAGATAGTGATAATCTTTTCTTCGCATGCCCCTATGCTGAGAACATATGGAGATTGTAAGGAGTTCCTTTACAATCTATCATGGCTTCAAATACATCAGTTCAAGATAAGATTTCATTCTTACTCTTAATGCATTTTAATAACAATTATTCAGGAGCATTATGTCTACTACCTTTTTGGATCTTATGGCAATTATATAGACGAGTCATAATGATTTAATTTTTAATTGTCGTGCTGCCCGATGTAGCTGCCGGATATGGAACCAGACGACTCCTGCGGTCCATCTTTTCGCTTCTCTTTCTTTCTCACTCACCCACGAAACTCTGTATAATCCTCTTAGCCTCCAAAACACCAGATAAACACTTCATATGCAACAAATATGGATGCAAACGAGACCGAAACTACTGCAATGTTACTTGGTTCAACTCTATTTGTGACCTTTTCTCGTATGTGGGAAAGCAATGTGCTAAAATATGTGACTATCATTAGAGTTTACCCGGAAAGTCCGACCAATGTTATTGTCAGTTACTTCGTTCTTGGATTAAATACACATAGCTAGATTAGAGTTTTCAAACAATCTCTGAAGGATCACGATTATGCTAGTTTGATGTGTCTCTTCCGAGGAATTCGAAGAAATTGTTTTTGTTCATCTATTATGGAGTATAAAAATAATATAAACGTTGAAATATGCAAACTATTATCAACGGTGAAAAATCTTTTATATATATATAATAATAATAATAATAATAATAATAACAATAATAATAATAATAATAATTATCGACACAAAATATTCATTCTATTAAATCCATATATTCTTTATATATACTCATCTATGTTTTTTGTTTTTTAGATTCGAGAACAAAACACATTTCTAATTTTTATATTTTAAATTTGTTATGAAACTTATTAAAAAAGTTTCATATAAGGAAAAATTAACAAAATTCCAGAAAAAAACAAACGCATGCATTTTATATGTGATAATAAAAATAATAACAATTAATTAGAAACTTTAGTAACTATAATAATTTTTAGTTTTTAACTATGGTATTATCGTTGGTATAGTTTTCTAACACTAATAAACTTTATATTATATATGTTACATATATATAGTACATATACATAAATATTACATATCAGTCTATTTTGTTTTCATAGATATAATTTACGTAAACTTAATCCAAATCGGCAAGACAGAAGTGCGATGGTCCAAAGACCCATGAACATTTAGAAAAAGAAAAATACACAAGAGAGAAAATAATAAGATCCATCTTCTTAATCTTCTTTCATAAAAGACCAAAAAGTCCAGATAATTTTTTTTTATAACTTTTGCTATTTAAAATTTCAAATATTTTTTCTAACTTTTGCTATTAAAGGGCTCCAAAAACATTTTTACCCAAGGGTCTAAGTTTTGTTTGGGCTGGGTCTATTATGTTTGCGCATGACGTAGGTCATGTGTATATGTATTAGAAATAGATACTAGTGCGCAAAACCTTGTCAAAACCTCTGGTTTGTTTGTGTAGATGCCGGATTAAAAAATACGGGATTGGAAAGAGCAGAGAATTTGGGTAGGGATTTGGATTGGTTCAAGGAACAAGGTTACGAGTTTCCGGAGTCAATGGCTCCTAGTAAAACATACTCTCAGTATTTGAAGGATATAGCACAGAATGATCCTCCAGCATTCATCTGTCACTTTCTACAACATCTACTTTGCACATAGCGCCGGTGGTCGAAAGATTGGGACAAAGGTAAAAAAAAAAAAAAAACTTTATTTTTGTTAAAAACTCACTTGAAACTTTCTTGTAAAAGGTTACAAGTTTTGCAGGTATCTGAGAGGATTCTTGACAATAAAGAACTCGACTTCTACAAATGGGACGGCCAACTTTCCCAGCTGTTGCACAACGTGAGTGAAGAGTTGAAGAAAGTTGTTAAGGTATAGAAATTGCTGCGAAGAAAGAAAAATAAAGTTTGGTGCATTCTAATTCTAAAACATATTTTATGAGGCAGTTGTGGACGAGAGAAGAGAAGAATCATTGTTTGGAAGAGACAGAGAAAGCGTTCAAGTATTATGGGCAGCTTTTTCGTTTCTTGTGTCCTGATTTGTGATAAGATTCCAATGGCAACACAAGTGGCGGGAAGGCCATCAATAGTAAAAAAACAAAATCTAAAATAATTGGACTAAGTCTCCAAGCACATTTTTTTTCTTTATGGCATAATAATATGAAGTCTATGTGGTTACAGAATGTAGGAGCCACACTTCCTTTGTTGTTTAGTTGTTTCTTTTCCACTTCTATGCTTGTTGGAATTAAGCTTCCATCTTTCCTTCATATAATGAACAAAAAACAAGAGTAAAGGCTGAGAAAGATAACAAATTTCACCGCCGCTCATCTTTGTTTGGCGATACGCCGGTGCGATGTTGGCGCCGATCGATTTCTGTCTATTGTGTCGTATGTTCATTTTTTTAATCTTTGTGATCGTTGAAAATGAAGGTATAAATCAGACTTTGTAATTCTCTTTTTTTGTTGGTAGAGCTCACGGCTACATTATGATGTGAGAGGTTATTAGAAAAGTAGTTGCAAGTGCACATGCAATCACAGTAGTATTTATGGGTCAAAAATGCACTAGAATTATGCTACAAATTTATCAGAATTGAACTTAACTAAGACAAATATATTGATGGTTTTGTTTAGATCGATGAAAACAACTAAAAACGAGTAAATAAATAGATTAGTTCAATCGAAAAACATTAGGCAATAGGTAACTTGCAAAGTCTCATGAAACACAAGATATATAATCGATTTAAGGGAATTAATAAAAACGGTTCTAGAACATAATTCATGGATGTCTAATCTTTTCACTTTTGTTGCTCTGACCACAGTGCTTTAACAACTAATAGACTAAACTTTTGTTTGTTATTATTAGAGTAACTTGCAAAGTCTCTATTATTTTGTCAAGTGGTGCAGCGGCGGTATATTGTCGGAAACACGCTCTATCTTAGACCATGATCAATGGGAGAACCTTTTATGAGGTTCTTATCAATTGTTTTATTATAAATTTTATCTAAGAACCTCACATCCTCATTAATTTGTTTTTTCTCCTCCAATTATAAAATCTTTGATGAGGTTCTTAATAAAAAGAAAAATTATGAAATTATTTTATTTTAAGAAAAGTTTATTTTCTTGAATAAAACATAAAATATATTGCAAAATTTGAAACATACATGACATAGAAATATTTTAAACATAGAATTTTTTAAAAAATTAAACAAAGATTTTTTTTTAAAGTTAAATTTTTTTAAGTTAAAGTTAAGAAAAAGTAAAAAATAAAAATAAAAAAAAATCCGACGAATTAGACATTGACACGTGCCACTAAGAACCCACTAAAAACCAATTCTTAAAGTTCTTAATTAAGAACCGGTTCTTAGTAATAAAATGATTTTTTATTTAATTTTAAACTTTTTTGCATCAAGAACCCCGCTAAAAACCCCGCATGATCTTACGAAGCAATCTGTGTCGTAAGCCGTTGACTAGTACATAAAGTCTTTATTATTAATTTAAAGACTTAATGCAAGGCTTTATACATAAACTTTTTGGTTAACGTCTTTAACTTAACGACATAACGCAACACTATATATACACTTTCTTAGTCTTTCTTCTACAAACCCTAATTTCGGATCTCGATTTGCGTGTGTATAATGCAAATTCATGGCTACATCAAGACTTTATGCCTCTTGCCGCTTTCCCGCGAGCACAATACTCGGCTGCGAGAGCTATGTCGGTCTGAGAGCTAGGAAGGTGGCGATTAGCTATGCCCGAACCGTAGGCCCTCCTCGTCGCCATCTTGTCCCACGAGCAAACGAAGATCGGACTTTGGTGGTGAATGCTGCGGCGGCAGGAGGAGAGCTGGAGAGATGCATAAGAAAAGGTATCCCGAAGAATCGAAGGGGTTTGTGGAGGAGTTGCGGTTCGTCTCGATGAGAATGCACCCGAAAGCTCAGGCAAAAGAAGGAAAAAGAGAGTCCCAATCTCCCCAGGACAGTCCTATCGCGACATGGGAGTTCACATTGGAAGGGTACTTGATGTTTCTTGTGGACAATAAGCTTGTGTTCGACACGCTTGAACGAATTATTCACGAGTCTAGTATCCCAACTTGTGAGTTTTGTTGTCATCATTTTTCTTATTATGAATTGATATCTTGGTAGTTTTTTTTTTTTTTTTTACGACTGGTAGTTTTATAGTTGATTCCTTGAAATGAGTTCACTCTGTTAGATCTCGTTCAATTGAAATCTTCTTCTGAGTTGAAGTGACTAGAAGAATAGTTTAAAATATTAAGAACTATTGATAGTGGTTAGATCTAACTATCTACTAAATGTTTTGTGCTTGATTTACCCTGAAAGTCCGACCAATCAGTTACTTCTTCTTGGATTAGGTTGATGTGTCGCATTTCAGAAATTGTATTTGTTCATCTATTATAAAGTATAGAAATAAACGTTGCATTAAGTATAAAACTATTTCAAACAAAAGTTATGTATAAAACTATTTTTTTTTGGTAATCTATAAAACTATTATCAACGATGAAAAATCCTATATATAATAATCATTGACCAAAATATTCATTTGATTAATAGATAAATATTTTATATATACTCATATCTATGTTTTACTATTATTATAGATTCGAGAACAAAATAAATTTCTAATTTTTATATTTTAAATTTCTTATGAAACATATTAAAAAGTTTCATATAAGGAAATAATTGATAAAATTCTAGAAAAAAATAAGTAATTATTTTTTCATAGATATAAGAGCATCTCCGTTAGAGATTTCTGTTAGAGATTTCTATGAGTGTATCTCATGATTAAAAAAAAATCAAAAAGAAGAGAGAGAGAGAGTGTGAGAAAAACTTGAGAAATTGTTGAAAACCTATTAGACACTTGTCTTATATTAGATTGGTTTGATAAACTCTTAGGGTTCTCATGGATGGGATGATCTAACTTATATATATAGTACATATACATAAATACTATTTTCTTTGTTTCTTTTGAATATTTTTACACTTATTAAGAAAACACATTAAAACTTGATAATAAATGTATTATTTTTTGTGATTAACAATTTACTATAAATTTAAACCAATGTGCTTTCATATTTAAAATGCAAGAAAAAAAAATAATACAAACCAACAATTTGGCCATTGTTTTTTCGGGCCCAGCCCAGTACCGAACCCATATGGAGAGATCATAAGTTGAAACAGTTGAAGAAGTGGTTTTGGGCCCAATTAGTGCAATAAAGGAAGATTGAGGCCCAATGGCAGTACCTTTCGTCTTCCTCGAGAGAGAGACAGTCGAATGACTCGTTGCAAGCAAACTGATCTAGCAGAGTCCGTAGTGGTAACCGAAACTTCAATCCGACGAGAAACCTATAACCTGAAGCTCATAGAGACCCGAATTTGATTCCCAAAAAATCTAGAATCTTCCGCCAAGTATAGAGCGCTTGATTTAAGGAGAAGTGGAGAGCCAAAGCTGAAGTAGATTTGAAGCCAGAGTATGATTTTGCTCCCTGAGACTAGAAATCCGATTGCGCACAAGATGGTCCAGCATGCGAGCAATCGAGTCGACAGATCTGAACGCGTTACGGTGGAGTCTCCCATTACTATAAATTGAAAAACAGAAAAATGAAAACAACAAAATGATTTTGCATTCTTACTTGTGTATCGGAACGAGAGCAGCAGATCCTGGGCATTTGAATCAAATTCTTCAGTGGCTATGAACGAATTAGCAAATTGTCTATAAAAAAAAGACAATCTGCGGAATTTCACGACTCTGAGTTTAGAAAAACATCAGCTTTCGTCTCAAATATCCCGTTCTCTTAAAAGCTGAAATATCCTCTTCCTTTTTCATTTTAATTTTGAATTATTTTGAGAGAAGAAAAAATAAGTTAAAGACTTGAAAGCCTAAAAGTTGTACATACTTACTTGTTGTGCCACCGTCCCACCCATCTGATCCGAAAAACTCGGATCCAACCCGAAAAATTATAAGAAAACTCGAGCCGTTTGAACCGTTCAGCGAGCTGTTCAACCATAACTTCTTTTTCATTTATTTTTTTCGTAAAACTAGAGATAACTACGTAACAAATTATCATTAAAGCATATCATTGAATACTTGGTGAGCATTTTTATGAGATTCTCGCGCGCCTTCTTCCCAGGGCCGGTCCTGGGCCAAGGCAAATGAGGCAATGGGCTTGGCCCCTAATTTTCAGTGGCCCATTTTAGAATTTTTTTATTTATAAATATGTATATAGTCACTAATATTTTATGGGTTTTTTAATATGGGCATAGCAAAAAATATACAAATGAGCCCAAATTATAAAATCCACTAAACTAAAGAAAAAAAAACCTTTTATTAAATATAATTTTTTATAATAATTTTTTTATAACATATAATATTGGCCCCTATTATATAATTGGTCTCGAACCCCCAAAATCTCAGGGCCGGCCCTGCTTCTTCCACTTTTCTTGTTCAAAAATCTCTCATTATTCTCTCTGTTTGCAGAATTATCAATCTTTTATCTTAGATTATGCGATAGGTATACTATAAAGTTTAAAGTGGAAACATGGTATGTTAAGCTCACCAAGTGTTCGATGATATGTCTCAATGAATTTTTTTCACCTTTAATACAAAAAAACTCAATTAGTAATACTAGTTATCCATAGTTATACATTTTCTGAAACTAAGTAATACCAATTGCACCAAGTTTTACTCAATATATCATGATTTTCAGTAATACCAGTTTTTCTAGTTATACAACATTTATCAGTAATACTAGTTTCACCCAGTTCTCCTATCGCAAGAACTCTAATTGGATCGATTCGGGACAATTCCATACGATTCAACTACTGTAATCCATTTGTTACTGAATTAAAGTCCTAATCGACCCAAAAACCACATATAGTTCCTCTTCTCGTCACTATAGAGCGGTCCATAATCAAGAGCTTGGGAGAAGAAAAAATAAATTGGGAATGAGAGAGAGGAGATGAGGAATGAAAGAGAGAGGAGAGAGAGAGGAAACTCGGTAATGAAAGAAAGAGAGAAGAGAAGGAAGAAATTTGGGGATTTTTTAGTATTGGGCGCCAAAAATTGGGGATTTAGAGGATTGGGCGCCAAAAATTTGGGGATTTTGAGCATTGGGCGCCAAAATTTTAGTCACATGTGCGTGCCAATTTTACATATAGTTATACAGAATATAGTAGTTGTACGAAATTTTCAAATAGTTATACTTTGGGTGTTTTCTATTTTAATTAGTATTACCTACCCTTAAAATTTCTTTTTGTAGTTTTACACTTGATATAAGTCTATTAGCATATAAGTCTGATTGTTTTATGTATTGATATGTTTAAAATCAAGATTTCTGTAATTTTTTCATCATAAGTTGGTTATTATTTACAAAGTGATCTTAAAAGTACAAGGAGTATATTGTGTAAATTCTTTAATAACTCAATATGATATAATTTCATAATTTTCTACTTAATACACGTTATGAAATTTATTTGTGACGTCACAATGCCAATAAGTATGTTGAGTAATTTTGGTTTAGATTTTGTAAAAATCAAAATTATTTTTTTCCATTATAACCTTTAATCAGTAATACCAGTTTTACCACATACATGTTTGCTTAGTTATATCAATATGGAAATGACCTTTAATGAGTTAGAGTAAACATTTCCTCACTTTTCACCAGCTGTGGAATATAACTCAATTGCAATTTAACCTTACTTTCATCTAACCTAAGCTTCATGTATATCTTAGCTTCTATCATCGATAAAATTATGTTCTTCACTGATGTCTTCAACATTAATCTATACATGCGACATTGACATTTAAAATGTATGCAGACGTTATTGCTCATTGTATCATGGCAAAACAATACAAAAAACTCAATCACTAATATTAGTTATTCAGAGTTATACCTTTTCTTTACTCAGTAATACCAGTTGCACCAAGTTTTACTCAATAAATCATGATTTCCAGTAATATCAGTTTTACTAGTTATATTACATTTATCAGTAATACTAGTTTTACCCAGTTTTCCTATCGCAAGAACTCAAATTGGATCGTTTCTGGTTCTAATCTACTTACAATTGAATACAATTCAACCACTAAAATCCATTAGTTATTGATTTAAAGTCCTAATCGACCCAGATCGGCGGTGATAGAACTCGAGATCGCCGGTGATAGAGCTCGAGATCGATGGCGGCAACGAAGATCTCGGGTTCAGTTTCGAGCAAGCTCGTCTTGAGCCGGAGCCGGAGCCGGAGCCTGTTTTTTTTTTTTTCCAATTTGTTTTTTTCCATTAAAATAGAGAAATAAGTTAAATTAAATAATAAGGTCAAATTGGTCTTTCCAAGTATGAGGGATATAGTAGATTAGTTTGGGATATAAAAGATTTGGTTTTGAGCAAAAGAGATATTTGAGCTCATGGCTCACATGAGGATTCATCAAGACGAGACGCAGAGATTAAGAGAATGAAGCAAAAAATTGAAGAGGGAAATGAGTGGAAGTAAACCTTAAGTTGCTTGAATCCGCAACTACCAATGATCAATTTCGCGACCTCTTGTCTTGTGCTACCAAGCCTTCGCTCTGTCCTTCGTTAATGTCGTTTTCTTTGCGGAGATTTTTATATCCACCAAAAATAATTCTGGTATAGTAAGTTAATGAATTTTTTTTTTTTTTTTTTAATTCAACCCATATGCATGCCTTTATTTTGGAAAACTGCATACACAAATGTCTATTTATTCATTGGATAAATGAAGCCTTGAAGTCTTTAGTGTTGACAATTCATTAATTTTTAACAAATAAAAAAATAACATGTGTCCAAAAATTAATTCTAATTTTAATTTATTTAATTTCAAACCAGAACTATAAAAATTTAGGACATAAAAAGGTATTCAATAAATAATTGATAATATAGCTAATTATCAAAATGATAAAAAAACAAATATGACCAAAAAATAGAGAAAAAATAACAGAAACAAAATGGTAAATAAAAAATGAAAAAATATTATAATATTAGGATTTGTATGAATGAAAAGAGGATAAGAAACAAGTATATTTATAAGAGCAATATGAATATCTAGCATTGTGGGCACTAAAACTCACACTCAAATATTTGTAAAGTGATTAAATAGATTGGAGAAAGGATGGGTAAGAATCTCGTTATGAACCAATGAATATAAGGTTTAAAAATGAATAAGTGGATTTTATTGATAAGAACAAGTATTCAAGTACAAGATGAATGACGTGCGAAAGCTCGTAATGAATACAAGTTGAGAATTAGGTCAAAGTTAGCCAATGTATGACGACTCATGTTTCTTATATAGCCTCTCTCAATCTCCAGCTACTGCGCGAATATCAGGGACTGTTGCACGTGCTCCGAATATCTCGGAGGTTGCTGCTGCACTGAGCTCCGAATCTTGCGGGATACTCGCCTAACTGCCGACTTAATATCGATCCCTATCCTTATGCGGTAGGTCGAGGGTCTGCTGAAGATGCAAAGATAGGCCATATTCTTAATGGGTTGTCACAAATGGGTTTGAAGTGATTCCTTGGTGGGCTTCACGACGGGCCGGATTTAGGTGCTAAATCCAGCTCCAACAAGTATTTTATAACATCAAAATTAAATAGATATGACCGGTGATTTTTATCTAGGTGAACAACACAAAGAAATAAATTAAGTTAATTATACCCTTTATTTTATATCATCTTCTTTCTCTCTCTTTAACAAACCTCTGACGCCTAATCTTGACGGACATGACTGTAGCCGCCATATTATATTCACTCTACCGTTCCAACATGGTTGAGGCGTAGAAAAAAACTCCACCACCATCTCGTCGTCCATCAGAGCTTCTGCCACTGCCATCAGTTTTTTTAGAGACGTTAATCTCATCAGAATCGTCATTGATGAAATTCAAATACAGAAGCGGTGATAGAGAAGAAGAATGGGAAGAGAGAGAGAGAGAGGAAATTGGATGGCTATTGTTCAGACAGAGGAGGAGGTGAAGGATGGAGAAAAATTGCCGGAGTTTGCAGACGAAGAAATTCGAGAAGAAATGTCGTGAACTTTACACGAGAAAGATTGGGAGATCTTTCTCTTAGATTTCAACTTGAGGTGTTAATATCAAAGTTAGACAATAATGTGTTACATGAATTATTAACATGAATCTACACAATATATATATTTTCTATGTTAATTTAACAAGTTACCATTATATATAACACGTTATTTAATAAGTTATCACATTATTTCACAAGTTATCACATTTTTTCTTTAATATTCTGTCATAACAACACATGTATCATATATTATATCATGATAAATAATATGTTAAAGTTAACATAAATATTATATGATATATATAAAATGAGAGCATGTTACAAGTACATTTAACTCGTTACTATTATTGTTATCTTTGTCAATTTACATATAACTATATTTATAATTGTTAGCATGCTAATCATATAAAACAAAATATAAAATTTTCTGGTTGAATTAGTTTACCCATAAAAATCAAGACATTAAACTATATATTTAAATTAATATTCATGTTTTGTAAGATATAATAACTTATTTAGCATTCTAAAAAAATTGTTAACATATACGTAAACTTATCGATATACAATGTTATTTATCATGATAATAAAATAGATAACAATCCAAGTTTTATAATGTTCTTTGACAGATAACAATGTTGTTCGAATCTGTGAACAGTATTATAGAAATCATAACGGCTAAACTTTTTTTTCTCAATGATGGCATATTTGTAATTAATTTAAATAGAAAAGGATAAACATGGCATGCAAATATTTCTCTCTGTTAGAAAACCAAATAATTGGTCAACTGTGGTACAAACTTAATAAACTGATTAAATGGGATTTTTCAACCAAACTACCCTATTTATAAAGTGGTGTATAGAGGAGATTATAAGAATGATCAAGAAAAAAATCAAACAAAATAAAAATTAATAAAAAAAAATATATGAAAAGATTGGTAATAAAAAAAAATGTATAAAAAATATTATTTACAACACAAATTAAAAAAATAATATGCGCATATTCTCTTCTACCAAGGATCATCAAAAAAAGGTTATAAAGGAAAATTTTGATACTCAAAATAAAAATCTAAATACATATTAAGTATATACAAACTAAATAAAACCTGCTTGTTAAACATGAAAACAATATATGTGAAACTACACATATTAACTGACGTACGTTTATCATAGAAACAAGTCCTGTTACAAAATTTTCTATCAACCATTCATCTTGTTGATTCAGAAGACTCCTACGATTGGGTGGTCGAAGATTTGACTTGGGTAAAATACCAAACTGGCAAGATCTATAAGTTACTCAAGAGGCACGCACCTGTAGTCTCTTGGAAAGGAATTGTCTGGAATGCGGGTGGAATTCCAAAGCACAGCTTCTTGACCTGGCTATTTTTGCTGAATCGTTATCCTACTAGAGACAGAATCATTAGTTGGGGGATTATCAGTGGATCCAGTGTGCGTTCTCTGCAACAATTTCGTGGAAACGAGAGATCACTTACTGTTTGATTGCTCTTTCAGTTGGGCAGTTTGGGGAAAGATTGGCTTGAGGAGTGAGATTCAACCGTCAAGACAATGGGAAAGAACTCTATCAGACATGCAATTGCTCCAGGGGACTAAAGCGAAGAAGAAACTGGCAACGATAGCTTGGCAATGCACGATATATGCGATCTGGGTTGAGAGAAATTCAAGGATCCATCGACAATCCTTCAAATCGGTGCCCTCTATCCTTAACACAATTGACTCCACTGTCAGGAATCGCTGCTCCAGCCTCCGCGAATCAAGCCCTCGTCAAGCTTCTCAGATGCTTCAAATCTGGTTCTCTAACCCGTAACTCCTTGGCAAACTCTCTTTGGCAGGTTGACTTTATCGTCGTTTCTATTACCTTTACGGTTTCTGATTTAAGAGTGGTTCAATTGGTTCCTTAATTTGGTTGTTTTAAGATATCTGTGGGCTCAAACACACTAAACACTAAGGCCTTGGCTAGGCTTGTTTTTTTTTTCTTTCTTATACTTTAAATTGAAAAATCTGTTAAAAAAAAAAGTATTGAATTCTATCATAATTAAGAAATTACAGTATTTTCAAGTTTTCAATTTCCTAATAGAGTATGAACCTTACCATTTGTGTGGTTTGGGTTTATATAAGTTTTTGATTTTTTTTTTAAAACAATGATTTATTAATCTATTACAAATTTTGAGTTTAATGTTTACTATATTGATTTATATAGGGATTGTAGTTAAATAATAGGGCAATTCTCATATTTACCACTTAATCAAGTTTATGTGCCAAAAATAACACGGACGCTAAAAATTTTCAAACTCTAACATTTCTAATTGTTGATTTTCGATTTTGTCCCTCTTTCCTAAAACACAAAAAAAAACAATCAAAGAGAGAAAAGCTTATCTTTCTCGCGATCTGTCCATCGGAATCGGATATCACTGAGCGAGTTCCATGGAATCATTCGGCATGAGTTCCATGGCCACTTCGATCGGCATTTCCGTCGCCGTTCTCCGTTTCCTCCTCTGCTCAACGATACCAATCTCCTTAGCTTGGCGTCTCGGTAAATACATCTACATCGGTTACGTTTCAATGGCGATTTGTAGACCAATATGTGGATTCATCACTTTCTTCCTGGGTTTTGTTTATCTCATTGCCTGGTAAATTTTACAAAAATTAAGCTTTACTCTTTGAATCTTGCTATTTTGAGCGCCGAGAACTTGGATTGTTTGTCGCACATGATGAGCCCGTCGGTTTACTAAGAAGCTCATAGATGCAATTGTTTTGTTTGGGTTAATGGATTTTCGGCTCTGTTCAGTTTTGCCAATTGATAGCTTGTAAAGTTTAGACTTTGAACTTTGCTAAATGAGGAATATCATTCCGATATTTCTAGACACTTTTCACGTGGNGGAAGATTTCAGTCTCAAGACCTCAATGTCAAGCTGCTAGGAATAAAGCATTGAGGTGGATTGATAGAGAATATGATGAACAGTTTGCTCGTCTTCGAGATTATGGGGCTGAGATTCTAGAATCAAACAAGGATTCTACTGTTGACATTGATACGGTGACTAATGAGCAAGGTTTAGATGTTTTCAACAGGTTTTATGTTTGCTTTGAGTGTCTTCGAAGATCATGGAAAACGACGTGTAGGCCACTTATAGGAGTTGATGGCTGTTTTTTAAAATCAAGAATGAAAAGGCAATTATTAGTTGCTTTAGGGAGAGACGCAGATAATGCTATATATCCAATAGCATGGGCTATTGTGCAAGTGGAAGACAAGGATAATTGGTTGTGGTTTGTTAAGAAGATCAAGGCTGATTTGGGACTAGGAAACGGTGAAGATACATCATGGTCTCTGATCGTCAAAAGGTACTTAACTGAGGTGAATCTTACTTATGTTTGTGCTTATATTGTCTTTGTTTAGTGACTTAACTTGTATTTGTTTTTCAGGGATTGATTAGCGCTGTCAAAAAAGAGTTACCTAACATTGAGCATAGAAAGTGTGTTAGGCACATCTATGGAAACTTGAAGGCTAAGCATGGGAAGAAGACACATATGAAGACATTTATTTGGAATCTGTCATGGAGCTACAATGAAGCAGAGTATCGGGAAAACCTTGACAGATTGTTCAACTATGATACGGGTGTCTTTGAGGATGTTGAGAAGACAAACCCAAAGAGTTGGTGTAGAGCTTTCTTCAAGATTGGCAGCCACTGTGAAGATGTTGAAAACAACTCCACGAAGTCTTTTAATAACACAATCGGCAAGGCTAGATTCAAGCCATATGTGCCTATGCTAGAGACCGTTGCTCGGCTTGCAATGGTTCGTATTGCGAAAAGGGATGTCATAGCTCAAGCTCACAAAGGGATTTGTACACCATATGTGTCTGAATTTCTTCAAGGAGAGCATAAGAAAGCTTCAGAGTGCATAGTTTCGAGAAGCACTAACGGTATGTTTCACGTTCTTCTTAGCGGTTGTGCTTATCGTGTATGCTTGGAAAGAAGGACTTGCACTTGCAAGAAGTGGGAGATTACAGGAATCCCTTGTGAGCATGCATATGGAGTAATTATTAAGAGAAAACTAGAGGCTGACGACTACGTTAGCCACTGGTTTCGTACAGCTACGTGGAGAAGGACTTATGAAGAAGGAATAATTCCTGTTAGAGGTGCTCGGTTTTGGCCAGTTGGACGAGCTCCTTCGGTGCATGAAGTTCCTGGAAAGAATAAGGAGAGTAAGAAGGATAAAAAAAGGAAGAAAGGGAGTCTCCTCAAAAAAAGAAACCGAAGCTTTTAAAGCGCATAATGCATTGTGGAATATGCGGTGCAGCTAATCACAATTGTCGGTTCCATAAGAAAGAAACGCAGGTTTGTGATTGCTTGGTTGTTTTGTTTCTTTTTTCTTCTTGTATGTTTACTTACTTACTCTTTTTGTTCTTATTTCAGGCTTCTCAAGATCAACTTTCTCAAGGTGAATTTTCTCAAGGCATTGTCACGCAGACTGAGACATGATGTGTGAGACTCCAAAAGTAGAAGAAATGTTGTTAGGGTCTGTCTTTTGTAGAAGAAGTAGCTCATTATTGTGTCTGTTTTTCTCTATGGGAATGAGCTTCTTAGCGGTTATTGGAAATGTTCTAGTTTGTGTCTGTTTTTCTCTATGGTAATGATCTTGTTAAAGACATACAAAACCTTCGGTATTTATTATGAAACATGGAGTTTGAACCTTCTGTTTTTCAGCTTATGCATTATGTATCTTGTTAGTTCTCTCGCATCACATGTTGTAAGTAAGACAATAACTTATTGAAAGAGAAAAACCAACAAGTTGTTTCATTACACCAAACTCACTAGTTTCATTACAACACAACAATCAACTCACTAGTTTCATTACACCAAACATAATCATACATCCAAAAACTACACCAATCATCATTTTCTTCATACTGGATTTGGCTTCCAACAACACATCTTCCACCCTCTCCAATACCTCTTTCTCTATCTTCATTTGCATTTTCTCAAACACCATCTTCTCAAGCTCCATCCTCTCTGTTGTAATCTCTCTCAGGCCTTGTTCAATTCTCTCAGTTTGTACAGCCAATGTCTCTATCTCATCTAACAAAGCCTCATCAACCCACTTGAAAGTATGATTGTCGTTGACAAGCTACAAAATGAATGATACACAACAATGACAATCAAAAAAATTACAAACGAAAGCAATAAAAATACTTAAATTACCTTTCGTGCTACAGCGTGAGCACAACGATAGTATCGGCGGTAAGGATTGGCATCGGATTTGGAAATCTTCTCCACGATTACAAACCCACACCAACATTTCGATGGCACACCCACAACCCTTCCTCTTGCTCGGACAATTGATGTTCCACTCGAAGCTCCGGATTAATTACTCATTCTCACGCTGAAATTTCAACCTACATAAACATAAATCATCAACACAACACAAATCGAACTTTTGGGTTCGATGGGTTCGATGAGAAACAAGAAATTCAAGCTTCTATGAAATCAAATAAACAAAACAAGAAATTTGAACCCTAACAATCACTTACAGTCGATTTCAAATCGATTTTGAAAACCTCACTTTTAGGGTTCTTCGATTTCTCAAAGTATAGATTTGGGGATTTTGTTCTCAAACTCGATATTTTATCATCGAGCTAACGGCGACTCGGGTTTTCAATTCGGTACACAAACCGTAGTAACCCGTGTGGTTTGGTTTCGGGTTTATCTCACAAACCGTAGTAACCCGCGTGGTTTTAATTTTGGGTGTAATAAGATCTGTAACTTCTATTTGATGGGGAAATAGCACGAGGCCTAAACTCTGTGTACATCTGGTGCTATACGATAGTTCTGAGGGGGAAATAGATCGTCTTTCCGATATTTCTAGACACTTTTCACGTGGTTATTGTACAAATTGTTCAGAGTGAGATTAAGTTATATTGCTTGTTTTGAGTTTGTTTTTGCTTGACTGACTCTTATCTCTAGCGCTTATGGTTGTGCTTTGAGTTACAGTGATTGATGAAATCAAAATCTGGGTTTTGTTTTTTCGGTGAACCAGAGAGATTCTATAGTCAGTTTAGTAGCACCGGATTGTCTAAATTGTTTGAATTTTGGCTGGTTGTTTTACTTTGCAAGTTTACGGTGTGAGTTGGCTGATTTGATTGATATATAAAGTTGTCGACTTTTGTGTATTCACTTCTTGTTGCTTTGATTTCTGAATTATATGCGAGTAAACATCTCATGTCTCGATTCCAAGAACAAAAGTGCTTGTTCTGAAACTGAAACCTGAGATTCAAACTAAAAGTAGTTTGAGTTTGGTATGTTTTCCTTCCTTACGAATGATTAAAATCCAATTTAAGCTTTGTGAAATTAGTAAAACTGAAAACGTTGCAAGAACTAGAGAAAACTTTCGATGCCCAAGCATATCTCTTAAGTTAAAGAGGAGAAAACGAACCCTTATAGGCTTATAGCCAATAAGAAAAAGAGATATATACTTGGTGAATAGTGATGATCCGTTCTATAGATCTCATCGAGATGAACTTGTATCCCTTTCACTGTAGATTCGTTTCTCCATTTCCCGATTCCTCCTTCGCCGTTGCTTTCCGCCGCCGCCGGAGCAACCTGTACAAGTGCCGTCTCGAACTGAAGCATCTCCTTGATCGCGAACTCCTTCGTGAACTCTCGCAGGTACGTCATAACTTCGCTGTGACTCGGAAACCTCCTCGGATCTCAGAGACATCAGATCGGAACACGAACGAGAAATCTCTGAATCCCATACACTCTCGTGGAGTGAACAACGATTCGGGTTTAAGCTAGATCCAATACAAAAACTAAATTATGTTTAGGTAAACCATTGTTTTGGATATAAAAGTCCAAAACAATTATTTTGTTTGTTTAATCAAAATTACAACAAAGTTTATTATGGAAGGACTTTTTTTTCTTTCTTTTTTAGATAACTAGTAGTCTATTAGACGAAAATATATGTTTCTTTTATATTGCAGATGACAAGAGAACCAAAAATGGAAAAATCATAGGTTCGAGTACTGGAGTGAGCATTTTGCTTCTTTTAAGTTTCATCATCTTTTGTTTTGGAAAAGGAAGCAGAACCGATCAATAACAATTCAAACAACTATTGGTAAATCAATAACTTTCAAACCCTTGATCAAGAAAAAAAAAATCAATAACTTTCATTTTCTTTATTTTTGTCGGTCAAATTTGAAAATCATTTATCAATTATTTTGTGTGCGTCTGAATGAAACATTTGATCAAGTGAGAAGCCAAGATTCGCTAATAAACGAAGCGGTAATACCAAGAATGAGATCCATATCGAGAGGAAACAAACCACAGGATCCAGAGCTTCCATTGATGGATTTTGAAGCTGTTGCCATGGCAACAAACAATTTCTATACCGCCAACGAGCTTGGACAAGTAATTCAAAGCTTATTCAAAATCTATCACTGCACAAGGTTTTGTTGTATAATAGTCAAATGTGTGATAATAGGGAAGGTTACTTAACGGGAAAGAAATTGTAGCAAAGAGACTATCAAAAATGTCTTTACAAGGGACCGAAGAGTTCAAGAACGAGGTTAGACTAATTGCAATGCTTCAGCACATAAACCTTTTCCGTCTTCTTGGTTGTTGCGTCGATAAGGGTGAGAAGATGTTGATCTATGAGTACTTGGAGAATCTAAGCCTTGATTCTCATCTCTTTGGTTAGTGACTCAACTTAAAACAACTTCATTCTAACTATTGAACATCTTTGGGAAAAAATTAACATGTTTTCGGTTCTATTTGTAGACAAAACCCAACGCTCTAACTTTAATTGGCAAAAGAGATTTGATATTGCCAGTGGTATTGCTAGAGGACTTCTATATCTTCACCAAGATTCACGGTTTAGGATTATACATAGAAACTTGAAAGCAAGTAACGTCTTGCTTGACAAAAATATGACTCCCAAGATTTCAGATTTTGGGATGGCCAGGATCTTTGGACGGAATGACATAGAAGCTAAGACGAGAAAGGTGGTCGGAACCTAGTAAGCAATCATTCCCTAAAACAACAAAGAGATCTTTGTTTTAATCCAAATTAAAAAGAAAACCTCTTAGTAATCATCCTCTAAACAACAATGAGATTTTGTCCTAAATCCAAATTAAAAAAGAAAACCCTCATAATATATAAGTTTAATCTTCGTTTTGCAGGGGCTACATGTCTCCTGAATATGCAATGAATGGGATATTTTCGATGAAGTCCGATGTTTTCAGCTTTGGAGTCTTGCTTCTTGAGATTATTAGTGGAAAGAGGAGTACAGGATTCTACAACTCAACCGGTGACCCTAGTCTCCTCGGTTGTGTAAGCTGAGAACATCTTGATTCAATCTTGTTCTGCACTATTAATCTGATGATAACACAAAAAAGAAAGACTACATCTTTTTGCACAGGTGTGGAGGAATTGGAAGGAAGGAAAAGGGCTAGAGATCGTAGATCCGTTCATCATAGATTCTTCATCATCAACGTTCCGAACACATGAAGTATTAAGATGTATACAAATTGGTCTCTTGTGTGTTCAAGAACGTGCTAAAAACCGACCAATGATGTCGTCTGTAATGGTGATGCTTGAACCAAATCACTCTCTCTGTCATTGACGCTCGGTAATTGGAAAGTCACCGAGCCAATCTTTTTAGATGCATATTATTTTCCATGCAAACTTTTACTACATGGTTCGATAACTTGCTCAATGGAATTTAACCATCTGATGTAATTTATTTAGAAAAGACGCACAAGTTTGATATTATGGTATATATGAAATTGTTAAGAGGATTCTAGATGGTTCTAGAATCATCCGATGTATATTCCATAAGTTAGAGATAAGTCCTCATGTTATTAAGATAAGGACTAAGTATATGTTTAGATAATATTGGGTATAGATTTGGGTTTATCTGTTGGCGTGTATATATAGTCATTGTGTGTGATCAATACGAAGAACCTTTTTCCCAAACATCTTTCTCTCTAAGTTTACATGGTATCAGAACCGCTTTAAAGATCCATTGTTAAAATCTCTTAAGCTTAGAGGAAAGAAATCATTAAGATCATCAATATGTCCAACACATACACGTCCGTAAGCACGGTTACTGCTGGAACTGGGATGATCTCGCCGTTTTATCTGTCTCATTCAGATAATCCAGGTGTGTCGATTTCTCCAGTTGTGTTAACGGGAGAAAATATGCCGAGTGGGCATCAGAGTTAGAGAATGCGCTTCGTGCAAAGCGTAAAACAGGTTTCATCGATGGTTCCTTGCTGATGCCCGATGAAGAACAAAAGCCAGTCGAGGCAGAGGTGTGGAAGACGGTGAACTCCATGATTGTCGGGTGGATAAGAGCGTCAATTTCTCCAGCTATACGATCCACAATCCCTTTCACACCAGACGCGTTCAAGATGTGGACCGATTTAAAGAAGAGGTTTTTGATCGGAAACGCAGTACGCGTTAACCAATTGAAGACAGAGTTAGCGGCGTGTAGACAAGACGGAGGTAGTGTGATGGACTATTTTGGTCGCTTGTCCCTTAAGTGGGAAGAGATTCTGAACTACAAGCCCCTTCTAAAGTGCACATGTGGAGCAGCAGACAAAATTGCAGAAGAATATGAGAACGAGAAAGTGCATCAGTTTTTGATGGGACTTGACGATGCTCGCTTCGGGAATGTTTGCACAAACATAATCGGGTTAGATCCACTTCCTGAGCTAAACTCTTTGTATCAGAGAGTTGTGAGATGATAGTCTCTCATTTTAGCATGTTTTTAACACTCATATAGGATAGTTTTGCATCCATACTTGCATTCATTAGATAGTTTTAGGCTAGATTGCATTCATTTTAGAGTTTAGTGAGTCTTAGCTTAGAACATTGTATATATGTTGCATTTGAAGTGTTTCTCAGGTATTCTAGAGCTAGAGGAAGCTATTGGGAGGATGATGAATGAGCAAGAAAGCCAAGAAGGTGAAGAACAGAAGAAAACATGCAGCAAAACTCGCAAAGGACAAGAAGGTTGATGTATCGGTGTGCTGTATCGGTGTGATCACACCGATACACATATCGGTCTGATGTATCGGTGTGATCACACCGATATTGAGCCCGCGAATTTGTTTACTTTAGATGAAAATGTACTGTTGATCATCATTATGAAGTTGACTTTATTTTTCTAAACTTTTCCAAAATTCTCTCTGTGTTTTGGAGATTATTTCTGTAAGACCCTTTGGATCAAAAACTTCAATTCAAGAGTTCTTCTTCTCTAATCTCTTCTCTCTACTCTTTCTAATGCTTATTATCAAGTTTTTACAAGTTTTAATCGGTTTGATTATGAGTTGTGAGTAGTTCTTTAGAATCTGAGGTTGGTTAGATCTAGAGTGTTTAGGGTGTTAATCTTGATGCGTAAGAGTTGATTCTTCCATATCTCTTCTTGCTTAATGTTCTTAATGCTAATTTCAACCTTGATCATGTTGAATTTGATTTCTAGGGAATTTTCTAATCCAAAAGATTTGTAAAATTCCTAGATCATTTAAGCAAGAGATTTACATACTTAGCTCATGAAAGTGATTGTCTAAGGTGTCTATTAGCAGATTAGAACTGAATCTTTATGCTTGTTGCATCTTTGATCACAAACAAAAGTTTGTTCTTGACTAGAAATGTGATGAAAGGATTAAGTCCATGAAAGTGGTTTAATCTATTCTTGAAGTTCTAAGCTTGGGGATTAGCATTTTTATGAGTAGAATGACATCATTGATTACACTTTTAAGCACCTGAAAATCAATACCATAACCTTAGATTCATCTTTCATCAAATTGCAAAAGCCTAAAACTTCTAGATGCAGGTGTTATCTATCTCATCTCGGATAGCACTTGGGTTTCACCTGTTCATGTTGTGCCAAAAAAGGAGGAATAACTGTGGTTAAAAATAAAAAAGATGAATTAATACCAACTAGAACCATAACAGGTCATAGAATGTGTATTGGTTATCGAAAACTAAATTCAGCCTCAAGGAAAGATCATTTTCCTCTCCCATTTATTGATCAAATGCTGGAAAGACTTGCAAACCACCCATTTTATTGCTTCTTAGATGGGTATAGTGGTTCTTTCAAATACCCATTCACCCCAATGATCAGGAGAAAACAACTTTCACATGCCCCTATGGTACCTTTGCATATCGAAGGATGCCATTTGGGTTATGTAATGCACCAGCAACCTTCCAAAGGTGCATGATGTCAATATTCTCTGATCTTATAGAAGATATGGTAGAGGTCTTCATGGACGATTTTTCTGTATATGGCCTCTCTTTTGCTGGGTGTTTGTCAAATCTTTGCAGGGTGCTTAAAAGATGTGAGGATGCAAACCTGGTGCTGAACTGGGAGAAATGCCATTTCATGGTGAGAGAAGGCATTGTGCTTGGGCACAAAATTTCCGAAAATGGGATTGAAGTGGACAAAGCAAAGATTGAGGTGATGGCGAGTCTAGAGCCTCCACGAAATGTGAGAGGAATAAGGAGTTTCCTAGGCCATGCGGGGTTCTATAGAAGGTTCATTAAAGACTTCTCCAAGATTGCAAGGCCACTAACTAGACTGCTGTGCAAAGAAGCTGAATTTATATTTGATGAAGAGTGTCATAGTGCATTTTTGAAGATCAAAGAAGCTCTTGTGAGTGCCCCCATAGTGCAAGCACCAGATTGGGATCTCCCTTTTGAGATCATGTGCGATGCAAGCGATTATGCAGTGGGTGCAGTTTTGGGGCAGAAGAAGGACAAGAAACTTCATGTCATCTACTATGCAAGTATGACCTTGGATGACACTCAAGTGAAGTATGCAACAACTGAGAAGGAGCTTCTAGCTGTTGTCTTTGCCTTTGAGAAGTTTAGAAGCTACCTAGTAGGATCTAAGGTAGTGGTGTACACTGATCATGCAACATTAAGGTACATCTATGCTAAGAAAGACACCAAACCAAGACTTCTAAGATGGATACTTCTTCTCCAAGAATTTGACATGGAGATTGTGGACAAGAAAGGGATTGAAAATGGAGTTGCTGACCAGTTTTCAAGGATGAGAATAGAAGAGATCATCCCCATTGATGATTCTCTTCCTGAAGAGCAGTTGATGTTAATCAAAATCCTAGAGAAAGGATACCAAATGGGAAGAAAGCTTGAAGAAGCCAAAGGCCTGAAAGAAGGAGAGTTACCTTGGTATGCAGACCTCGTGAACTACTTAGTGGGAGGTGATGTACCTCTAAATCTGGATGCATATAACAAGAAGAAATTCTTCAAGGATATTTCCCATTACTTTTGGGATGAGCCTTATCTATTCAAGAGGTGTTCTGATGGTCTCTTCAGAAGATGTGTTGCACAATCAGAAGTGAATGGCATTTTATATCATTGCCATGGATCAGCTTATGGAGGGCACTTTGCCACATTCAAAACAGCAACAAAAGTGCTACAATCTGGGTTTTGGTGGCCAACACTCTTCAAGGACACTCATGTGGAGCTCGAGTACAAGGCGTTATGGGCGGTCAAACTCCTGAACTTTGACATCAAAACAGCCTAAGAAAAAAGATTGATCAATCTCTTAGAGCTTGAAGAAATCCGCTTGGAAGCTTTTGAAAGCTCCAAAATCTACAAGGAGAGAACCAAAGCCTTTCATGACAAAAAGACCAAGCCAAAAGAGTTCTTGGCTGGACACATGGTACTGCTGTACAATTCCCGGTTGAAGCTACTCCCGGGAAAGCTCAAATCAAGATGGTCCGGTCCTTTCAAGATCAAAGAAGTTCGGCCTTATGGAGCTGTCACTCTTTATGGTCTCAAGGGAGAAGAATTCACTGTGAATGGGCATAGGTTGAAGCCTTACTTGGCCAGTGATACAATAGAAGAGGCAACTTCAGTCCCTCTTCATGATCTTACCAATGCCTAAGGGGTTTGAAAAGTCAAGCTCAGAGACTATAAACAAGCGCACTTGGGAGGCAATCCCATGTTTATCATTGTATATATTCTTGTCTATATATGTTTTTGAGTGTTTTTGATCAACAGGTTCGTGTCAAGAAGAAAAGACTTAAGTGCCAAAAAGTTTGAAGAAAAGATGTTGATGCATATCGGTGTAAGGTCACACCGATACGCATATCGGTATGCCATATCGGTGAGGCCACACCGATATACGTATCGGGCTAGCATATCGGTCTGACCTAACCGATACGCGTATCGGTGGGGCTTATTGGTATGGACAGACCGATATGAATAATAAAAAAAAAGGTAAGTACTTATGCGAACCCTTCCTTCATCGTCTCCATAAATCTCTCAAAACCAATTTTTTTTCATAACTCTCTCAAAACTCAACCAAATTTCGTGATTCAAAGTGCTATTACTCCGAAATCTTGTCCTAATTCAGATTCATTAGTCATTTTTGTCCTATATTCACTCAAAAACAAGGTATGATTCTCAATCTCCAAGCTTTTCATAAGAGCTTCAATGGTGATTTTTTTTGTGAATTGCTATAGGGTGTTCGAATTGAGTAATTGTGGATTGGGCATCAATACATATTGATAGATAGGAAGATTTCGAGTGGTAATCCACAATTTCCATGGTTGAATTTCGAAAATTTGACACTTAGGGTTCATAGTGCGAAAATTCAAATTACTCCCTAAAAACTTGTCAAATTTTAGGGCTTTCACTTGCAATGGCTTCAATCCTTCATGGTTAATGATCATCAATTGATAGAACTCGAAATTTGCCACTTTGAAATTTTTGGAAATTTTGAATTTTTGTCAAAATTTTTCTAAGTGTAGAAATGTGAAATTTTAAAA
>JAHZTW010000001.1:467733979-467744461 GCA_020283515.1 Alliaria petiolata | reverse complement strand
ATTTGCATTTAAGGATTGTGTCTAGTTGCATTTCATATAGGATTGCATTCATATTGCATAGGGAGCAATGATGAAATTTCCTTTGAAAAACGTTAATTTTTGATATCAAGTCATTGCCCACGTTCACAATTGTCTGATGCATTCGAGTAAGTTTCGTGTTAAGACCGCGCCACACTTGGAATTCATGTTTTAGTCAAAACTTGCTGTGAATTGATTTTATTCCTATCTATTAGAACCACTAAAACTGACGCTAATTATCATGCATTGTTTTGCCAAGTCGAACTCATGGATACCACATACATATTTGGGATATTTTCTTCATTTTTACCACTCTCTTATTATCCCAAATAGTTACCACGCCCATAACCGAATCTTCTTTCAAGCCTAAATCTTGTGTGTGATTGTGAGGTCTATTTTCGAATCACCTAGGCAAAAAGTGTTGAGTTTAGGCCGACAAGGAGAAGCTTTCATGTAGACACTAGCTTGCATTTTAAGCTAGTAATAGGCTAAGGCGTTTGATGGGTAGACTAGGAAGAAATAAGCTAAGGTGTTATCATTTGGAGAAGAAAAAGAAGCAAAGAGTGTGTGATATTCTCACATATTTCACATATTTAGCATGCATTTAAAATAGGTTTTCTTGCATACATCATTCATAATAGGCTAGTTTGCATCATTTATCTCATTTTAAGTCCTAGAACACTTTGCATTAGCATCTGCATGGTTTCTTGCATGTTTGCATCATTTTCAGGTTGTTTAGAGTACTTGGAGCTGAGATGGATGCTGAGCATCGCCAACAAGATGAAACAAGAGCCTAGGAGTTGGCATGAATCAAAGGAAAAACTCGGACAAAAGCAAATCACCCAAGATCGAGAGGCTGATCGAGCACCATGACTCGATCTAAGGCCGAACGAGCGGCAGATCGAGCAACCTGACTCGATCACTTGGCAGAACGACTGTAAGATCGATTGACCAACCCGATCACAGAACAAATCGAGCGCACGATCGACCAAGCTGACTCGATCTATGGCCGATCGAGTGGCCGATCGACCAGTATGACTCGATCGGCCAGTCCATGCGCACAACCTCTTCAAAAATCACTGTGATTGTCTTCTACTGAGGGGACCACCTTGGCATGAAAGTCTCCTAAGAGACAAGCAGCCCTTGTTTTAGGGAAAGGGTGGAGAATTTTCTAATATTTTCACCTTAAGACATAGGGGAGAAAGACTTTTGTGCACATCATCACTTATCACACTTATGATAATTTTCTCTTACTTGGTAATTTGTATAGGAGGCGTGAGAGAGAGTTCATACTTTGTTCTTGAGTGTTCTTCATAGTTCTTCATTTGTTCTTTCTTGTTCATCATAGTTCTTGTTTGTTTCCTTTGTTAAAAACTCTTGTATTTTGTATAAGATTTAAGTATCTTCATCCTTCTAATGTCAGATCTTTCTTCTTGTTAAAAACCGCTTATGTTCATCAGCTCTAAACTTGTGTTTAAGAGAGGTATGAACATGAGTTGTGAGCAATTCACCAAGATTTGGGGTTGGGATGATTTAAGGGGGTTGAAAACTAGATTTTGGGTATTTACTTGTTCTTCATCTAATTCTCTTCTTTGATTTGGGGGTTTTAAGATCTAGAGATTCTCGATGGAGATCTCTTTAATCTAGGGATTTCCTTATCTCAAAAAGACTTAGGAAATCCCTTAAAACCAAATCCAAGAGACTAGCTCATCCTTTCCCATACACCATGGATGTTTAGGGAGCTAGTTAAGCCACCTTTTTTAAGATCCATGCTTAATGTTCTTCACCTTATCTTTCCACCAAACATCATGGGTTAGGAGGAAAAGGTGAAGAAAGGATTTATACCATACACCATGGATAGATCTAGTTTGGTTTCTTAAGGCTTAGAGATAGCATTAAAAAGTGTAGAAAAATATGTTTTCAAAACCCAAGTTCGAATTTTCAACCTCCCTAAGAATGAATCCCAACCTTGAATCTGTTTTTAATATTTAAAAGCTAAAAATCATTTTTTCCCTGTTTAAAGTTAATTGTTTTCTCTAAAAAGCTTTAAATTAGTTTAATTATGCAATATAGTTTTTATAAATTTTTTAAATCTTATTTAAGCTATTTTTAATATTTTAGAAATTGTCTAGAGTCTTGCTTTATGTCTAGTATTGATTTGGTAACCGTTTGAGTTTTAGAAGTAGTTTTTGAAAATCTTGCCACTTAGCATATATTTTTCTAGATAATCCGGTTTTAACTTTTGATTTTGTAAAATTAGTGGATCAGTTGTTTTATTGTTTAGAAGTCATCTAGAAGTAGTATAACCCTTCTGTGGGATTTGTAAAATTGTTTTCTAGTCTGTTTAAATACCGCAAGCAATTGTTTTAGAATTCTTACCCATTTAAACCGAATTTTGCTTAGCTTCATAAATTTCTTGTATTCCTAGTACCTTTCACCCCAAGGTTGGATTGACATCCTTAAGTGTTACAATGACATGACTATGCTTAGGATTTGATAATCAGAGAAAAAGCTAGTTATCAAATGGCGCCGTTGCCAAACTTGGGTTTTCATTGAAAGTATTAGGATTTGGAAATCATTGGAGACTAGGTTTTTGTTTTACACTTGGTTACTAATTTTGCTGCTATTGTGCTTGTGTTTTCTGGTACATGAACCTGGGTCTAGAGGTAACAACAACCTGCTCACGCCACTAGACAACATCCAACAACTAGGAAGCACAAGGCATAGGAGAGAAAGGCTACTCCTAGAAATTGAAGAGTACCATCAAGAAGTGATGGCTGACCACGATCAAGTGGAGGACCCGCCCCAACATGCTCCTGCTGGCAGAGGCATGGGACACCCTCACCACCTACAAAGAGGACAAAGAATCATTGGTGCGGGTGATGCACCGAATACCCACACAAACCGCTTTGGTATAACGCCACCACCGGTGCAAAACAACAATTTTGAGATCAAGCGTGAATTTATATCTATGGTCCAGAACAGCAAGTTCCATGGCCTGGCTATGGAAGACCCCCTCGAGCACTTGGAAAACTTCGAACAAGTGTGTGGAATGATAAAAATCAATGGCATCTCGGAGGATAGCTTCAAGCTAAGGCTTTTTCCTTTCTCTCTTGGGGACAAAGCTCGGCATTGGGAAAAGACCTTACCTCAAGGCACCATCACATCCTGGGTTGAATGCAAGAAGGCCTTCCTCTCAAAGTTCTTCTCCAGCACAAAGACGGCTCGGCTGAGAAGTGAGATCAACGGTTTCAAGCAAAGACACAATGAGACATTTAGTGAAGCAATGGAGCGCTTCAAGGACTACACAATCCAGTGTCCTCACCATGGCTTCACTGAGGAGACCCTCCTAAGCACAATATACCGTGGAGCATTACCAAAAATCCGCATGCTATTAGACACGGCAAGCAGAGGCAATTTCCTTGGACAAGATGTCCACGCGGGAATGGAGCTCATTGAGAATTTGGCATTGAGTGATGGAAACTATTGTGAGGACTATGACCGTGCACCAAGAGGCCACGACCTTGAGGCACACAAGATGGAGATAAAGTCACTCCATGAGAAGATTGACAAGCTGATGATTGCTGGACAAAAACATGTCCACTTTGTGGGAGAAGCCGCGGATTTGTTCCAAGAGAGGAATGACAAGGAGTTCCAAGAGGCGCATTGGGTTGGTGGCCAAGAATATCCTAAGCCACAAGGATATGCTCAAAGGTATCAAGGCAACAACAACAACAGCAACAACCTGTCTTATAGAAGCACAAACGTGGAGAATCCAAAGGACCAAGTGTACCCTCCACAACAAGCAAATCAAGGTAAACCGTTTGTACCATACAACAAAGGTGGATTCCAACAAAACGGTGAGGGCAAAGACAGGCACCCTACCAAGGCCACCAACAGCAAGGGAACAAACCGTACCCTCCTGGTTTCATCCCACAACAACAACAACCTCAACCGCAAACTCAAGATTCGGTACAAGCTATGTTCCAACAACTCCTACAAGGCGAGGCATCTAACAACCAAAAATTTGTTGATATCAACAATCGGCTAGATTCTTCTCTTACCGAGGTCTCTACACAGATAAGCAACATCAACAACAAAATACGCCAGCTAGAGAAAGGCAAAGCAAGTACAAGCGGCCAAAGTACTTTACCCGGCCAATGTGAGACAAATCCCAAAGAGTATGCAAACGTGATCACTCTAAGGAGTGGAAAGGAAGTACAACCACGGTCTACAGAAAAAGACAATGAGGACATTGTGATCCAAGAGGGGGAGAGTGATCTTTCAAATGATCAAAAGATCACCTTTGACAATGTCTACATTGAAAGGGCGAGAAAAGGCAAAGAAGCGGTTTTGGAAAAAGAAGTGGGGGAAACAAGCAAAGAAAAAAATATTTTCGTGCCTCCACCTTACAAACCAAAGCTACCTTTCCCTGGACGCTTCAAGAAGCAGCTGGTTGAGAAGCACAGAGCCTTGTTTGAAAAACATTTGAGCAATGTTGAGCTCAAATTGCCGTTGCTTGATTGCTTAGCCATGGTGCCGAAATATGCAAAGTTCCTGAAAGACACGCTTGCCAAGACAGCTAAAGGTTGTCAAGAGGTCATGGTGTTGAGTCAAGAGTGCAGTGCAATCATCCACAAGGAGATAGCACCAAAGAAGCTAGGAGATCCAGGCTCATTCACCATACCTTGTGCGCTAGGGCCATTGAAGTTTAACAACTGTTTGTGCGACTTAGGGGCAAGCATTAACTTAATGCCCTACTCCATTGCAAAGAAACTAGGCTTCACCAAGTTCAAGGAATGCAGGATCTCATTGATCTTAGCAGACATAAGTGTAAGACTCCCAGTAGGAGTGCTTGAAGACCTACCGGTGAGGATAAGCAATGTGAGTGTCCCCACGAACTTTGTTGTTCTTGAAATGGATGAAGAACCTAAGGGTCCCCTCATCCTTGGAAGACCGTTTTTGGCGACTGCTGGAGCTATAATTGACGTCAAGAATGGCAAAATTTCATTACTCTTGGGCAAAGACGTCAAGCTTAACTTCGATATCAATGAGGTTTTGAAGAAACCAACGATTGATGGACAAGTGTTCTACATAGAAGCTATGGATCTTTTAGCTGATGAATTGCTAGAAGAATTGGGTCAAGAAGATCATCTACTAGTGGCGCTAACAAAGGAGTGTGGAGAGTATGGCTACCTAAGTGATCAAACCCAAGAATACATTCGCATCCTTGATTCTCGCAAAACTGTCAAGGAGATCGACCACCAGATCGAGCCACTCACTCGATTTGAAGTCAAGATCGACTGCCAGATCGAGCCACTCACTCGATCCGAACCACAGATCGATAGACCGATCGAGCAATCTACTCGATCCAATGAAGCAATCGACTCACTTACCCGATCTCCTGCCCAATCCAGTGAAGAACGACTAAGAGGATCGAGCAAGACCACTCGATCACGCCAAGATCGAGCGATAGATTGACCAATCCACTCGATCTCAGCGGGGCAGACACCTGAAGAAGAAAGTATGGAGGCTCATGACTCAGGGTCTAAGGAAGCAAATGAGGACAGCAATCTCAACAAGAACCAAGAGGAGGACTGGAGTGAGCTGCTAGCCCCAAAGGTGGACCTCAAACAGCTACCAACTGGTCTAAGGTACGCTTTCTTAGGATCGAATGAGACTTACCCGGTCATTGTTAATGATAATCTGAATGATGATGAGTTAGACTTACTCATTAGGGAATTGAGAAAGTATAGGAAGGCCATTGGGTACTCTCTTAGTGACATCAAAGGTCTTTCACCATTACTTTGTACTCATAGGATTCATTTAGATGATGAGAACACTTCTTCAGTAGAACACCAAAGGCGTTTGAATCCCAACTTGAAAGAAGTGGTTAAAAAAGAAATCCTAAAACTCTTAGAGGCTGGCGTGATATACCCTATCAGTGATAGCACGTGGGTCTCTCCAGTCCATGTGGTACCTAAGAAAGGAGGCATCACGGTTATAAGTAATGACAAAGATGAGTTAATTCCTACTAGAGTTATAACCGGCCATAAGATGTGCATTGACTATAGGAAACTCAACAAAGCCACTAGGAAAGACCACTTCCCACTCTCATTCATTGATCAAATGCTAGAAAGATTAGCCAACCATCCCTATTACTGTTTTCTAGACGGTTATAGTGGCTTCTTTCAAATCCCGATTCACCCCAATGACCAAGAAAAGACAACATTCACTTGTCCTTATGGAACATATGCATATAGGAGAATGCCTTTTAGATTATGTAATGCTCCTGCTACATTTCAAAGATGCATGATGTCTATATTTTCTGACTTGATTGAGGAGATGGTTGAGGTATTCATGGATGATTTCTCCGTGTATGGCTCTTCCTTTGGTGTTTGTTTGTCTAATCTGTGCAGGGTACTCAAGAGGTGTGAGGAGACCAATCTCGTGCTCAATTGGGAGAAATGTCACTTCATGGTGAGAGAAGGGATTGTCCTTGGTCACAAGATCTCAGAAAAAGGCATTGAAGTAGATAAAGCAAAGGTGGAAGTGATGGTCACTTTGGCGCCTCCGGCTAACGTGAAAGGCATAAGAAGTTTCTTGGGGCATGCTGGTTTCTACAGGAGGTTTATTAAAGATTTCTCCAAGCTAGCACGTCCTCTAACAAGGCTACTATGCAAGGAAGCTGAGTTCAACTTTGATGAAGAATGCCACCAAGCGTTCAAGACTATTAAAGGCGCGCTAGTGACCGCACCGATAGTCCAAGCTCCGGATTGGGACTTTCCCTTTGAGATCATGTGCGACGCTAGTGACTATGCTGTAGGAGCTGTCTTGGGGCAGAGGAAAGACAAGATTTTGCATGTTATCTACTATGCTAGCCGCACCTTGGATGATACACAAGTGAAATATGCAACTACCGAGAAGGAACTCCTAGCGGTGGTCTTTGCATTTGAAAAGTTCCGGTCATACTTGGTGGGTTTGAAAGTGATTGTATACACTGACCATGCTGCCTTGAGGTACATCTACTCCAAGAAGGACACAAAACCGAGACTCTTAAGATGGATCCTTCTCTTGCAAGAATTCGATATGGAGATCAAGGATAAGAAGGGCATAGAGAATGGTGTAGCGGATCATCTTTCTAGGATGAGAGTGGAAGAAGTCCTACCTTTAGACGACTCACTCCCTGAAGAGCAGCTCATGATGATCAATACCGCGGTATGTGCAAGGCTAGAAGACAAACTTGAAGAAGTTTTGAGCCTAAAAGAAGAAGACCTCCCTTGGTATGCAGATATAGTCAACTTCTTAGCTTGTGGGGAAGAGCCTACTCATTTGGACCGGTACCACAAGAAGAAATTCATGAGAGACGTCTCACACTACTTCTGGGAAGACCCTTACCTATACAGAAGGTGTGTGGACAGCCTATACCGAAGATGTGTCATAAGAGAAGAGGCGAAAGACATACTTCTACATTGCCACGGTATGACATATGGGGGTCATTTTGCGAGTTTCAAGACTGCTACAAAGGTTCTCCAAGCTGGCTTTTGGTGGCCCACACTCTTAAAGGATGCACATGAATTCATCAAGTCATGTGAAGCATGCCAAAGAGCCGGGAACATCACCAAAAGAAACAAAATGCCACAAGCACCAATCTTTGAAGTAGATATCTTTGACGTGTAGGGAATCGATTTCATGGGGCCATTTCCATCATCTTATGGCAACAAGTACATCCTTGTAGCAGTAGACTATGTGTCTAAATGGGTGGAAGCCATAGCCTCAACAAAAAATGATTCAAAGGTGGTGGTTACACTCTTTAAAACAATCATCTTCCCAAGATTTGGAGTCCCTAAAGTGGTGATTAGTGATGGAGGCAGCCACTTCATCAACAAGATTTTTGAAAGTCTCTTGAAGAAACACGGTGTTAAGCACAAAGTGGCCATGCCCTATCACCCTCAAACAAGTGGCCAAGTGAAGGTATCAAACAGGCAAATCAAGACCATCTTAGAGAGAACCGTGGGAGTCACTAGAAAGGACTGGTCTAGCAAGCTTGGTGACGCTCTTTGGGCGTATATAACAGCCTACAAAACTCCAATAGGAACCACACCTTTTAACCTCCTCTATGGCAAGTCTTGTCACCTTCCTGTGGAAGTAGAGCACAAGGCTCTTTGGGCTGTGAAGCAACTCAACTACAATCTCAAGACCGCCCAAGAGAAACGGCTGATACAACTTCAAGAACTTGATGAGATAAGGATGGATGCCTATGAAAGCGCCAAGATTTACAAAGAAAGGACCAAAGCCTTTCATGACAAGAAGCTGGTGCACAAGGAGCTCAAAAGGGGTGGCATGGTTCTGCTCTATAACTCAAAATTGAAGCTGTTCCCTGGAAAGCTCAAGTCTAGGTGGTCCGGACCGTTTGAAATAGGAGAAGTATTACCATATGGAGCTATAACTTTGGTTGGGAAGAATGGAGAACATTTCACTGTGAATGGGCATAGAGTCAAGCCCTACATGACGAGTGACTGCAACAGGGAGAGCACCACATTGCCTCTCCAAGACACCCCCCTAGCCTAACCAGGTAAAGTCAAGCTTAGAGACTTAAAACAAACGCGCTTGGGAGGCAATCCCATGACTATCATTGTACATATTTTTGTTTCAAATTTATGCTTTCTGCTTCAAGTGTGTAGGTGCAAAGAAACAAGAGCCAAGAAGCACGTTAATGGGTTCTACAAAGCAAAGGAAAGAAAGGCAAGAGGAGACGATCAAGTGGAAGATCGAGTGATATCACTCGATCGTGAGCTAAGTTCGATCAAGAGATCGACCCAATCACTCGATCACGAGCAAGGCAAGCCTAGAACGAGAACTTCAGTCGATTCACTCCTCGATTTAAATCAGATCGACCAGCCAATCGACCCAACCACTCGATCACAGAAAATGGGCGTGAGATCGAGTGATAGATCGACCCGTTTCACTCGATCTTCCGCCAAGGGAAGTTTTCAAATTTCCCCCTCTTTCTCCTTCCCTCTAAATTTTGAATTAGAATTGTGGTCAAATGAGGCTCCTTTGACCATAGAAAACTGTGCTTTGACCACAATTTAAAATTCCCACTTGCATGCTTGTCCAAAAATTTGTTCTTTATAAACCTCACACACTCTCTCATTCCTTACACCCAAAGCTGATTTTTCATTAACAAAGAGAGAGAGAGAGTGAGTTTCTGGTTTTGAAAAGAAAGAGAGCATAATATTCGCCCAGTTTGCAAAGGTATTTCAAATTTTTTTTGAAGCATTATTGAATTTATTCATAAGCTTCCATTTTATTGCAAGAAGGAATACTATTTGCTAAGGGATAAGGATTTTTTTTAAAAAATATCTAGATATTAGGGAAATTTTCTTGATTTAGTTTTATCTCAAGAGATTTTCATCTAATATTTATTGATAAATCCTAAACTTTTCCTAAAAAACTAGGGCTTGTGCAAAAACATTTTTTAGACTCTAATCTCTTGACATTGTGTTTCTCTCTTAACCGCCACCTATTCTCATTTTATCCTTGAGATTTTGGATTTCAGGTACTATGGCACCAAGGAAGAGGAACAGAGCTATGTCTGCACAAGAGGACACACAGCAAGAGGTTGAAGAGACGGTTAGGTGGAGCAAAGAGGAAAACAAAACAAGGAGAAGGCTAGAGAGGTTGTTTTTTGAGCCCACAAAATTTGCAAGTAGGGAGCTCTTGCAAAGGCTAGGATTGTTGGAAGGGTTTGATGAGCTTCTCACTCACATGGGGCTTGCATGTCTTTCATGGATGGACTGTCCCACCTACCCCGAAGCCACGCTTCACTTCCTCTCCACCTTGGAATTCGCATATGAGGATCCAAGCATTCCTACTCCAACCGAGGGTCTTGTCACGTTCAAGTTAAGGAAACAAGCCTACCGCCTATCCATCCCTGAGCTATGCCAAGCTTACGGTCTCAATGCTGCATCAAGCCTTGTGGAGTTCCCACAATTCAAATCCGCAAGCGATCTATGGGATTTGATTAGCGATGGAGATTACAAATCCAACACCGCCAAAATCAAGAAGGTGTGAAACCCCTTGCTAAGATACACTCTCAAGCTGCTAGCCAACACATTCAGTGGGAGATCCACGACAGCAACAGTGACCAAAAACGAGCTATGCTTCCTTTTCCAAGGAGTTAAAAACGTTCTATGCGATGGCGAGATGAATGATGAACCAATGGTGGATGATCTAGGAGATGACATGAACTATGGGTGCATTCTGGCCTCATCCCTGGTCAGGTACAAAGCATGGGCTATGAAGTGCAAAGCAACATCAGCACTCATTAGAGGCTTCCTCACGCCACTATTTGTACAAGCGGGTGTACCCCTTGCTGAATTCACACCTTGCGTAGACCGTGCTTACATGGATCAAGTCTACATGATCAACACAGACTCCTTGGGACCTACTCCAGCTCCA
>JAHZTW010000001.1:467545061-467731322 GCA_020283515.1 Alliaria petiolata | reverse complement strand
TTGCATTTCATATAGGATTGCATTCATATTGCATAGGGAGCAATGATGAAATTTCCTTTGAAAAACGTTAATTTTTGATATCAAGTCATTGCCCACGTTCACAATTGTCTGATGCATTCGAGTAAGTTTCGTGTTAAGACCGCACCACACTTGGAATTCATGTCCTGGCATTCATGTTTTAGTCAAAACTTGCTGTGAATTGATTTCATTCCTATCTATTAGAACCACTAAAACTGACGCTAATTATCATGCATTGTTTTGCCAAGTCGAACTCATGGATACCACATACATATTTGGGATATTTTCTCCATTTTTACCACTCTCTTATTATCCCAAATAGTTACCGCGCCCATAACCGAACCTTCTTTCAAGCCTAAATCTTGTGTGTGATTGTGAGGCCTATTTTCGAATCACCTAGGCAATAAGTGTTGAGTTTTGGCTGACAAGGAGAAGCTTTCATATAGACACTAGCTTGCAGTTTAAGCTAGTAATAGGCTAAGGCGTTTGATGGGTAGACTAGGAAGAAATAAGCTAAGGTGTTATCATTTGGAGAAGAAAAAGAAGCAAAGAGTGTGTTACAAGGAGATGAAATGAGGAGACAAATGATGAGATGGTTGCAACAAAGAAAACTTCAAAATAAAAGAAGAAGAAAAAGGTGTTCTCAACAACAAAGAAGGCCAATCAACAAGAATAAAATCCGGCCAGCAAGCATCCAAAGAGGTGACACAAGATATATCACATACAACAAGAGAGCCATTAAAAAGAAGCCAAACTCCCAAGTTCAACAAGGAAGGTGAATCAATGTGTAAGCTGTAAAAGCAACAAAAACCTTTAGAAAAGGGGTAGCTTAAGTGGTTGATCTTTGGGTATAGTCTAGGATATAAATCTTTAGACATTTGGGTAGATGAAAGTCATCCTTGTATGCATCTATTGGTTTTTACTCTTAGCATTTTGCTATAGGCTGATTCTTTTCATTAAGAGTTCCCTCTTGAACCTAAGACAAACCATCACTTTGAGATCATTTTTATCTCAAGACCTTATCCCTTAACCAAATGAGTTCTCTTGGGATTTTAAAGCATGATCCATGGTTACAAATTGAATGAATGTTAAAGGAATGAAGGACAGGAAGGTTTGTGTAGGCTAGATTTGAATTCAATTCGTGTTTGTGATGAATGTGGCTAAAGTTTTTTTTAATAAAAAACAGAGAAAACTCGACTTGCATCCTAGAATTGTAAACTTGGACAATGACTTGATCTATTTAGTTGGCATTTTTGGATTTGAGCTCCCATTTTCACACTTCTCTCTCTCATTTGTGTTAATTGTTTGCTTGAGGGCAAGCAAAATGCAAGTTTGGGGGAGTTGGTAGTCTCTCATTTTATCATGTTTTTAACACTCATATAGGATAGTTTTGCATCCATACTTGCATTCATTAGATAGTTTTAGGCTAGATTGCATTCATTTTAGAGTTTAGTGAGTCTTAGCTTAGAACATTGTATATATGTTGCATTTGAAGTGTTTCTCAGGTATTCTAGAGCTAGAGGAAGCTATTGGGAGGATGATGAATGAGCAAGAAAGCCTAGAAGGTGAAGAACAGAAGAAAACATGCAGCAAAACTCGCAAAGGACAAGAAGGTTGATGTATCGGTGTGCTGTATCGGTGTGATCACACCGATACACATATCAGTCTGATGTATAGGTGTGATCACACCGATATTGAGCCCGCGAATTTGTTTACTTTAGATGAAAATGTACTGTTGATCATCATTATGAAGTTGACTTCATTTTTCTAAACTTTTCCAAAATTCTCTCTGTGTTTTGGAGATTATTTCTGTAAGACCCTTTGGATCAAAAACTTCAATTCAAGAGTTCTTCTTCTCTAATCTCTTCTCTCTACTCTTTCTAATGCTTATTATCAAGTTTTTACAAGTTTTAATCGGTTTGATTATGAGTTGTGAGTAGTTCTTTAGAATTTGAGGTTGGTTAGATCTAGGGTGTTTAAGGTGTTAATCTTGATGCCTAAGAGTTGATTCTTCCATATCTCTTCTTGCTTAATGTTCTTAATGCTAATTTCAACCTTGATCATGTTGAATTTGATTTCTATGGAATTTTCTAATCTAAAAGATTTGTAAAATTCCTAGATCATTTATGCAAGAGATTTACATACTTAGCTCATGAAAGTGATTGTCTAAGGTGTCTATTAGCAGATTAGAACTGAATCTTTATGCTTGTTGCATCTTTGATCACAAACTAAAGTTTGTTCTTGATTAGAAATGTGATGAAAGGATTAAGTCCATGAAAGTGGTTTAATCTATTCTTGAAGTTCTAAGCTTGGGGATTAGCATTTTTATGAGTAGAATTGCATCATTGATTACACTTTTAAGCACCTGAAAATCAATACCATAACCTTAGATTCATCTTTCATCAAATTGCAAAAGCCTTTTAGAAACTCTGTTTTTGTGTTTCAATTATCTTAAATTATAGCTTGTGTTTCCCCTTTGTTTAATGTTACTAATCACTTACCAAAACCTTCACTAGACTTGCTTAGATTAAGAAGTTTTATGAATTCCTTTTGTCACAACAACCCATATGGATTGATCCTCAAATACTACAATGACATGTGTAGTAGGATTGAGTAATTGTTAGCAAAATCCTGTTATCAATTTGGCGCCGTTGCCATTTGGGTTCTGTTTTGTGCATTAGGATTTTAAATCCTCTTGAGACTAAGTATTATTTTTCGGTTCATAACTAATCTCTTTTGCATGCTCTGTTTTTCCTCTCTATAGGTGCATGAACTTGAGGTCTGGAGGACAAGAAGATCTTGTTGAACCAATAGACAACATTCATAGACTGAGTAGAAGAGCATTTGCAAGAAGAGAGCAAGAAAGAGCAGCCCATATAGCACGCTTGGGCATGGAAAATCTGGAGGAAGCAGGTGGTCAACCACCACCTCATTATCTTGAACAGCAACAAAGAGCTCAAGGAGCAAGAGTGCCACAGCACCCACCTAGACAACCACGTCATATTGGAGCTGGAGATGCGCCTAACACTCATGGCAATCGCCAAGGCATCATCCCTCCTCCAGTAGAGAACAACAATTTCGAAATCAAGAGTGGGTTGATCTCTATGGTGCAGAACAACAAGTTCCATGGACTACCAATGGAAGATCCTTTGGACCACTTGGATGGGTTTGACAGAATCTGCAGCATGACAAAGATCAATGGAATTTCAGAGGATGGTTTCAAGCTGAGATTGTTCCCATTTTCTCTTGGGGACAAAGCACACCTATGGGAGAAGACACTTCCACAAGGTTCCATCACTTCTTGGGATCAATGCAAGAAGTCTTTCTTGGCCAAATTTTTCTCCAACTCAAGAACTGCAAAGCTGAGAAATGACATCTCTAGCTTCACTCAAAGGAGCAATGAAAGTTTCTGTGAAGCATGGGAAAGGTTCAAGAGCTATACAATGCAATGCCCACACCATGGATTTTCTGAAGAGTCTCTACTAAGCACTCTCTACAGAGGTGTGCTTCCTAAATTTCGCATGCTTCTAGACACTGCAAGCAATGGAAATTTCCTGGGGAAGGAGGTAGAAGATGGTCTTCAGCTGGTGGAGAACCTAGCCCAAAGTGATGGGAATTATAGTGAAGACTATGATAGATCATCAAGAGGTGGAGGAGATACTGAAGATCAAAGAAGAAGGGAAATGAAAGCCCTCAATGACAAGATGGATAAGCTGCTGCAAGCTTCTCAAAAATCAGTAAACTATGTGGGTGATTATGAAGACGGCCATGGACCTCATCAAGAACCAAACGAGGATTTCAGAGAAGAGGTAAACTATGTTAGTGGGCAAGGATTTCAAAGGGGCTTCAACAACTACAGGAACAACAACAACAACAACCTATCCTACAGAAGCAACAATGTGGAGAACCCACAAGATCAGGTTTACCCACAACAAGGACAGAGCCAAGCTCCTCCACAAAGGCCATTTCTGCCATACAACCAACAACAAGGGTTCCCTCCCAAGAACAACTACCAAGGGAACCAAGGAAACTTTCAAAAATACCAAGGAGTGCAAGGGAACTTTCAGCAAAAACCACAACATCCACCTGGTTTTGTGCAACAGCAACAACAACAACCTTTAGCTACTCAAGACATGGACATGAAGAATATGCTCCAGCAACTTCTACAAGGACAAGCACAAGGAGCAATAGACTTAAGCAAGAAGATGGCAGAAATACACAATAAGGTGGACTCAACATACAATGAGCTGCACTCAAAGATAGAAACCCTCAACTCCAAATTTCAGCAAATGGAAAACAAGGGCAATGCATCAACATCAAGGCAGCAAGGTACTCTCCCTGGAAATTCAGAGACTAATCCTAGAGAGTACATCAATGCAATCACATTGAGAAGTGGGAGAGCACTACAACCACCAACCACACATTCCAAACTCAATGAGGACATTGAGAGACAAGATGGGGAGGTGAACTTTCAAAATGATGAAAGTGTGATTGCTGAAGATTTTGTGGTTCAAAGAGAAGGCAAGGAAAAAGTTGGGGAGAAACCAAGAGAGGAAACTGTTATTTACAAGAAGACTCCCTTTGTTCCACCACCATACAAACCAACACTCCCATTTCCTGGGCGCTTTAAGAAGCAGTTGGTGGAGAAGTATAGAGCTCTCTTTGACAAGCAAATGAGTGAGATTCAACTAACCATGCCTTTGATGGATGCATTCATGCTGGTTCCTCAATATGCCAAGTTTCTCAAAGATGCAGTAATGGAGAGGACTAAAGAGCTGCAAGGTATGGTGGTTCTTACTCATGAATGTAGTGCCATTATTCAAAAGACCATCATCCCAAAGAAGCTTGGTGATCCTGGTAGTTTTACTCTGCCATGTGCTTTGGGACCTTTGTCATTCAACCATTGCTTGTGTGACCTTGGAGCTAGTGTAAGTCTGATGCCACTTTCAGTAGCTAAAAGGCTGGGCTTTAGTCGCTACAAGGAGTGTGGAATCTCCCTTGTATTAGCTGATAGATCAGTTCGACTTCCTGTGGGTTTGCTTGAAGACCTGCCAGTCATGATTGGGAATGTTGAAGTGCCCACAGACTTTGTGGTACTGAGGATGGATGAAGAACCAAAAGATCCACTCATCTTTGGGAGACCTTTCTTAGCAACAGCTGGGGCTATTATTGATGTCAAGAAGGGAAAAATTGATTTGCACTTGGGTAAGTATTTTGTTCTTAAGTATGACATCAATGACACATTGATGAAGCCTACCATTGAAGGTCAAGCTTTCTGGATTGAATCCATGGACCAATTAGCTGATGAATATCTTGAAGAGTTATCCATGGAAGATCATCTCCAAGTAGCTTTAACCAAGGAGCATGGTGAGAATGGATTTCTACATGAAGAAAGCATGGGATACTTGAAGCTGCTGGATTCACACAAACCATTACAAGGAGAAAACACCTTCATGGAGGTGCAACATAACAACAATGGAGGTTCTATGTTTAAGGATGTTGGTTCCTTAGACACTAAACAAGATGACAAGGGGGAGGCTAGCAATGGTAAGTCTAGCATTGAAGATGATTGGTGTGAACTCAAAGCACCAAAGGTGGAACTCAAACCTCTTCCACAAGGGCTAAGGTACGCTTTCCTAGGTCCAAATTCGTCCTACCCTGTCATAGTAAATGAAAATCTGAATGAGGAAGAGTTGACCTCACTTTTAAATGAACTAAAAAAGTTTAGGAGAGCCATTGGTTATTCTTTGGATGACATCAAAGGAATCTCTCCTTCTCTTTGCACACATAGAATTCATCTAGAAAATGAATCCTTAACTTCAATTGAACACCAAAGGAGATCAAACCCAAACTTGAAAGAAGTAGTAAAAAAGGAGATCCTAAAACTTCTAGATGCAGGTGTTATCTATCCCATCTCGGATAGCACTTGGGTTTCACCTGTTCATGTTGTGCCAAAAAAAGGAGGAATAACTGTGGTTAAAAATGAAAAAGATGAATTAATACCAACTAGAACCATAACATGTCATATAATGTGTATTGATTATCGAAAACTAAATTCAGCCTCAAGGAAAGATCATTTTCCTCACCCATTTATTGATCAAATGCTGGAAAGATTTGCAAACCACCCATTTTATTGCTTCTTAGATGGGTATAGTTGGTTTCTTTCAAATACCCATTCACCCCAATGATCAGGAGAAAACAACTTTCACATGCCCCTATGGTACATTTGCATATCGAAGGATGCCATTTGGGTTATGTAATGCACCAGCAACCTTTCAAAGGTGCATGATGTCAATATTCTCTGATCTTATAGAAGATATGGTAGAGGTCTTCATGGACGATTTTTCTGTATATGGCCTCTCTTTTGCTGGGTGTTTGTCAAATCTTTGCAGGGTGCTTAAAAGGTGTGAGGATGCAAACCTGGTGCTGAACTGGGAGAAATGCCATTTCATGGTGAGAGAAGGCATTGTGCTTGGGCACAAAATTTCCGAAAATGGGATTGAAGTGGACAAAGCAAAGATTGAGGTGATGGCGAGTCTAGAACCTCCACGAAATGTGAGAGGAATAAGGAGTTTCCTAGGCCATGTGGGGTTCTATAGAAGGTTTATTAAAGACTTCTCCAAGATTGCAAGGCCACTAACTAGACTGCTGTGCAAAGAAGCTGAATTTCTATTTGATGAAGAGTGTCATAGTGCATTTTTGAAGATCAAAGAAGCTCTTGTGAGTGCCCCCATAGTGCAAGCACCAGATTGGGATCTCCCTTTTGAGATCATGTGCAATGCAAGCGATTATGCAGTGGGTGCAGTTTTGGGGCAGAAGAAGGACAAGAAACTTCATGTCATCTACTATGCAAGTAGGACCTTGGATGACACTCAAGTGAAGTATGCAACAACTGAGAAGGAGCTTCTAGCTGTTGTCTTCGCCTTTGAGAAGTTTAGAAGCTACCTAGTAGGATCTAAGGTAGTGGTGTACACTGATCATGCAGCATTAAGGTACATCTATGCTTAGAAAGACACTTAACCAAGACTTCTAAGATGGATACTTCTTCTCCAAGAATTTGACATGGAGATTGTGGACAAGAAAGGGATTGAAAATGGAGTTCCTGACCACTTGTCAAGGATGAAAATAGAAGAGATCATCCCCATTGATGATTATCTTCCTGAAGAGCAGTTGATGTTAATCAAAATCCTAGAGAAAGGATACCAAATGGGAAGAAAGCTTGAAGAAGCCAAAGGCCTGAAAGAAGGAGAGTTACCTTGGTATGCAGACCTCGTGAACTACTTAGTGGGAGGTGATGTACCTCTAAATCTGGATGCATATAACAAGAAGAAATTCTTCAAGGATATTTCCCATTACTTTTGGGATGAGCCTTATCTATTCAAGAGGTGTTCTGATGGCCTCTTCAGAAGATGTGTTGCACAATTAGAAGTGAATGGCATTTTATATCATTGCCATGGATCAGCTTATGGAGGGCACTTTGCCACATTCAAAACAGCAACAAAAGTGCTACAATCTGGGTTTTGGTGGCCAACACTCTTCAAGGACACTCATGCTTACATTTCTACATGTGAGGCATGTCAAAAGAAGGGAAATATAAGCAGAAGAGATGAAATGCCACAGAACCCAATCCTTGAGGTGGAGGTGTTTGATGTTTGGGGAATAGATTTCATGGGTCCTTTCCCATCTTCCTATGGCAACAAATACATTCTAGTGGCAGTGGACTATGTCTCCAAGTGGGTAGAAGCTATTGCAAGTCCCACAAATGATGCTAAGGTGGTGATCAAGCTTTTTCAAATCCATCATATTCCCAAGGTTTGGAGTGCCAAGAGTGGTAATAAGTGATGGAGGAAGCCATTTTATCAACAAAATTTTTGAAAGCCTCCTCAAGAAGCATGTAGTTAAGCATAAGGTGGCAACACCTTACCATCCTCAAACAAGTGGTCAGGTTGAAATTTCCAACAGAGAAATCAAGGCCATTCTAGAGAAGACAGTTGGGGCTACAAGAAAAGACTGGGCAGCCAAGCTTGATGATGCACTATGGGCTTATAGAACTGCCTTCAAGACACCCATTGGGAGATCGCCATTCTCTCTTCTGTATGGGAAATCATGCCACCTACCTGTGGAGCTCGAGTACAAGGCGTTATGGGCGGTCAAACTCCTGAACTTTGACATCAAAACAGCCCAAGACAAAAGATTGATCAATCTCTTAGAGCTTGAAGAAATCCGCTTGGAAGCTTTTGAAAGCTCCAGAATCTACAAGGAGAGAACCAAAGCCTTTCATGATAAAAAGATCAAGCCAAAAGAGTTCTTGGCTGGACACATGGTACTGCTGTACAATTCCCGGTTGAAGCTATTCCCGGGAAAGCTCAAATCAAGATGGTCTGGTCCTTTCAAGATCAAAGAAGTTCGGCCTTATGGAGCTGTCACTCTTTATGGTCTCAAGGGAGAAGAATTCACTGTGAATGGACATAGGTTGAAGCCTTACTTGGCCAGTGATACAATAGAAGAGGCAACTTCAGTCCCTCTTCATGATCTTACCAATGCCTCAAGGGTTTGAAAAGTCAAGCTAAGAGACTTTAAACAAGCGCACTTGGGAGGCAATTCCATGTTTATCATTGTATATATTATTGTTTATATGTTCATAATGTGTTTTTGAGTGTTTATGATCAACAGATTCGTGTCAAGATGCACAAGGCTTAAGTGTCAAAAGTTCGCCGAAAAGATTGTTGATGCATATCGGTGTAACGTATCGGTGTTACCACACCGATACGCATATCGGTGAGGCCACACCGATATCCGTATCGGGCGAGCATATCGGGCTGACCCATCCGATACGCGTATCGGTATGCCATATCGGTAAGGACAGACCGATATGATCTAAAAAAAGGGTAAGTACTTATGCGAACCCGTGCTTCATCTTCTCCATTTCTTTCATAACTCTCTCAAAACCAATTCTTTCATAACTCTCTCAAAACTCAAGCAAATTTCGTGATTCAAAGTGCTATTACTCCGAAATCTTGTGCTCATTCAGATTCATTAATCAATTTCGTCCTAAATCACTCAACAACAAGGTATGATTCTCAATCTCCCAAGCTTTTCATTTGTGCTTCAATGGTGGAATTTTTGTGAAATGCTATAGGGTGTTCGAATTGAGTGTTTATGGATTGGACATTCATTCATATTGATAAATAAGAGGATTTCGAGTGGTAATCCACAATTTCCATGGTTGAATTTCGAAAATTGACACTTAGGGTTCATTGTGCGAAAATTCAAATTACTCCCTAGAAACTTGTCAAATTTTAGGGCTTTCACTTGCAATGGCTTCAATCCTTCATGGTTAATGATCATCAATTGATAGAACTCGAAATTTGCCACTTTGAAATTTTTGGAAATTTTGAATTTTTGTCTAAATTTTTCTAAGTGTAGAAATGTGAAATTTTAAAATTTTTAGACATTGTTTCTTGCTTGTTGGGTTGTTTGATTGAATTGTTTGTGTTTCTTGTATAGGAACAATGCCGAGAACTAAAGCAGAAGCATCAAGAAGTCTTAAATCAAAGAGTGAGGGAAAGAAGAAAGTCGTTTCCAATGACGACAAAACTGAGAGCAACGATGATCAGATTGAGCTTAGGGAAAAGAAGAAGAGTTCACGGAAAGCTGCAAAGGATGCTCCAAGAAGAATACCAACAGTCCCACAGCTTTTTCAAGCATTCAGAAAAGTGGGTTTCAAAGGAACGCGATACCCGCACCGGCAGTCTCTGCAAGCTCTAGGAATTTTGGAAGATGTCGAGATGATCTTCGAAAGGATGGGATTGGGACATTTCTTCACCATGTCTCATCCAGCACACAATACAGAGACATGCCAATTCCTGTCATCATTAGAGGTGGACTTCTACTACGTAGGCGAAGATACACCCGATGAAGATGGACATGGGTATATCAAATTCAAGTTTGAGAAGATTGTCTACACATTATCATTCAGAGATTTTTAGGATATCTTCTTGTTTACAGAAGGTGCGCGCAGGACCAAGAACCTTGCCATTGGTGATGATGAGTTAGCTGCTTTGTGGGATGTCATTGCCTCGGGTACTTTCGAGCCGGGAAGAAGCAAAGGATCGCTGATCAGACACCCAGCTATACGGTATGCGCACAAGGCGCTAGCACATACATTCTNAAGAATACCAACAGTCCCACAGCTTTTTCAAGCATTCAGAAAAGTGGGTTTCAAAGGAACGCGATACCCGCACCGGCAGTCTCTGCAAGCTCTAGGAATTTTGGAAGATGTCGAGATGATCTTCGAAAGGATGGGATTGGGACATTTCTTCACCATGTCTCATCCAGCACACAAAACAGAGACATGCCAATTCCTGGCATCATTAGAGGTGGACTTCTACTACGAAGGCGAAGATACACCCGAGGAAGATGGACATGGGTATATCAAATTCAAGATTGAGAAGATGGCCTACACATTATCATTCAGAGAAGTTGAGGAGATCTTCGGGTTTACAGAAGGTGCGCGCAGGACCAAGAACCTTGCCATTGGTGAGGAAGAGTTAGCTGCGCTGTGGGATGTCATTGCCTCGGGTACTTTCGAGCCGGGAAGAAGCAAAGGATCGCTGATCAGACACCCAGCTATACGGTATGCGCACAAGGCGCTAGCATATACATTCTTTGCCAGACGAGAGTGCGGGATGGTACAGCTGGAGGAGTTGCAGTTTCTGGACATGGGTTTAGCGAGGGTCCCGGGATTTAGGTCGAGAGACGGAGGTGTTTTTCAAGGAGACACCGCAGGTACGGGTTTGGTCTCCATGCTGCTGCGACAGTTCCTTTCGTATAAGGACTGGGTGATGACGATGAGGGACAAGACCCCTCAGCTTAGTATCGGTGGGCTGATTACACCGATACTCGAGGCAGTTGGGCATCCGTTGGGTGAAGACGGTTTAGAGCCACAATGGATGAACCTTTTCTACCTCAGCAAGACTCATTTCTTAGCAGGGAAGAGTGGTAACTTGTTCGCATACAAGTTCTCGATTACCCAAAAAAGAGAAGCCAAGATACTTCTTCCACAACAAAACGTCACTTCATTGCAGACCCAGAGGAGCTTCGAGTTTGTGCCATCGCCCACGCAGCTCTATAACACGACAAGTCAGAGGCATCTAGAGACTATCACCAAGAAGAACATGTTTTCACTTGACCCGATCGCAGAACCTGAGGAAGGAGGAGAAGAGCAAGAGCAGCCGGACCTGAGGCAAGGAACCGAGAGATACCATTTCTCCTCCTATGGTGGGGCAATATCAAGCCCAGCATTGCGGGAAGCTCATGACCGCATTGACAAGCTCCAGCAATGGAGCAAGCACCATGACAACACCATCAACAAACTGCTAAAGGGGTACAAGAAGCTGAAGGAAAAGTACAAGAGACTCAAGGCAAAGATCTTGTGTTCATCATCCTCTACACATGTGGAGCAACCAAGGAAGAGGAAGCCGAGTCACTCACCTCCACAAACATCATCCACCGACGAATCCGTATCTATCGGATCACCTTCCTCATCTTCACAGACCTAGAAGACCTAGAAGTAACACTTCACACTTCATTATATATATCATCTAGTTTTTGTTTACTCTTATTTGTTTTTGTTTTCTTTGGATTGCGGTCTCTCTTGAACTTTTATTACACAGGAGACTGTGTAATTTAAGTTTGGGGAGAGGTTGTGAGATTTGATACTTTGTGTTAGATATTTGTGATTTATGCATTTGTGTTTCATGCAATCATCTAAAAAAAAAAAGAAAAAAAAAAAAAGAGAATTTAGCATTTGGACATTGTATTTGCATTTAAGGATTGTGTCTATTTGCATTTCATATAGGATTGCATTCATATTGCATAGGGAGCAATGATGAAATTTCCTTTGAAAAACGTTAATTTTTGATATCAAGTCATTGCCCACGTTCACAATTGTCTGATGCATTCGAGTAAGTTTCGTGTTAAGACCACACCACACTTGGAATTCATGTCCTGGCATTCATGTTTTAGTCAAAAATTGCTGTGAATTGATTTCATTCCTATCTATTAGAACCACTAAAACTGACGCTAATTATCATGCATTGTTTTGCCAAATCGAACTCATGGATACCACATACATATTTGGGATATTTTCTCCATTTTTACCACTCTCTTATTATCCCAAATAGTTACCACGCCCATAACCGAACCTTCTTTCAAGCCTACATCTTGTGTGTGATTGTGAGGCCTATTTTCGAATCACCTAGGCAAAAAATGTTGAGTTTAGGCCGACAAGGAGAAGCTTTCATGTAGACACTAGCTTGCAGTTTAAGCTAGTAATAGGCTAAGGCGTTTGATGGGTAGACTAAGAAGAAATAAGCTAAGGTGTTATCATTTGGAGAAGAAAAAGAAGCAAAGAGTGTGTTACAAGGAGATGAAATGAGGAGACAAATGATGAGATGGTTGCAACAAAGAAAACTTCAAAATAAAAGAAGAAGAAAAAGGTGTTCTCAACAACAAAGAAGGCCAATCAACAAGAATAAAATCCGGCCAGCAAGCATCCAAAGAGGTGACACAAGATACATCACATACAACAAGAGAGCCATTAAAAAGAAGCCAAACTCCCAAGTTCAACAAGGAAGGTGAATCAATGTGTAAGCTGTAAAAGCAACAAAAACCTTTAGAAAAGGGGTAGCTTAAGTGGTTGATCTTTGGGTATAGTCTAGGATATAAATCTTTAGACATTTGGGTAGATGAAAGTCATCCTTGTATGCATCTATTGGTTTTTACTCTTAGCATTTTGCTATAGGCTGATTCTTTTCATTTAGAGTTCCCTCTTGAACCTAAGACAAACCATCACTTTGAGATCATTTTTATCTCAAGACCTTATCCCTTAACCAAATGAGTTCTCTTGGGATTTTAAAGCATGATCCATGGTTACAAATTGAATGAATGTTAAAGGAATGAAGGACAGGAAGGTTTGTGTAGGCTAGATTTGAATTCAATTCGTGTTTGTGATGAATGTGGCTAAAGTTTTTTTTAATAAAAAACAGAGAAAACTCGACTTGCATCCTAGAATTGTAAACTTGGACAATGACTTGATCTATTTAGTTGGCATTTTTGGATTTGAGCTCCCATTTTCACACTTCTCTCTCTCATTTGTGTTAATTGTTTGCTTGAGGGCAAGCAAAATGCAAGTTTGGGGGAGTTGGTAGTCTCTCATTTTATCATGTTTTTAACACTCATATAGGATAGTTTTGCATCCATACTTGCATTCATTAGATAGTTTTAGGCTAGATTGCATTCATTTTAGAGTTTAGTGAGTCTTAGCTTAGAACATTGTATATATGTTGCATTTGAAGTGTTTCTTAGGTATTCTAGAGCTAGAGGAAGCTATTGGGAGGATGATGAATGAGCAAGAAAGCCAAGAAGGTGAAGAACAGAAGAAAACATGCAGCAAAACTCGCAAAGGACAAGAAGGTTGATGTATCGGTGTGCTGTATCGGTGTGATCACACCGATACACATATCGGTCTGATGTATCGGTGTGATCACACCGATATTGAGCCCGCGAATTTGTTTACTTTAGATGAAAATGTACTGTTGATCATCATTATTAAGTTGACTTTATTTTTCTAAACTTTTCCAAAATTCTCTCTGTGTTTTGGAGATTATTTATGTAAGACCCTTTGGATCAAAAACTTCAATTCAAGAGTTCTTCTTCTCTAATCTCTTCTCTCTACTCTTTCTAATGCTTATTATCAAGTTTTTACAAGTTTTAATCGGTTTGATTATGAGTTGTGAGTAGTTCTTTAGAATTTGAGGTTGGTTAGATCTAGGGTGTTTAAGGTGTTAATCTTGATGCCTAAGAGTTGATTCTTCCATATCTCTTCTTGCTTAATGTTCTTAATGCTAATTTCAACCTTGATCATGTTGAATTTGATTTCTAGGGAATTTTCTAATCCAAAAGATTTGTAAAATTCCTAGATCATTTAAGCAAGAGATTTACATAGTTAGCTCATGAAAGTGATTGTCTAAGGTGTCTATTAGCAGATTAGAACTGAATCTTTATGCTTGTTGCATCTTTGATCACAAACGAAAGTTTGTTCTTGATTAGAAATGTGATGAAAGGATTAAGTCCATGAAAGTGGTTTAATCTATTCTTGAAGTTCTAAGCTTGGGGATTAGCATTTTTATGAGTAGAATTGCATCATTGATTACACTTTTAAGCACCTGAAAATCAATACCATAACCTTAGATTCATCTTTCATCAAATTGCAAAAGCCTTTTAGAAACTCTGTTTTTGTGTTTCAATTATCTTAAATTATAGCTTGTGTTTCCCCTTTGTTTAATGTTACTAATCACTTACCAAAACCTTCACTAGACTTGCTTAGATTAAGAAGTTTTATGAATTCCTTTTGTCACAACAACCCATATGGATTGATCCTCAAATACTACAATGACATGTGTAGTAGGATTGAGTAATTGTTAGCAAAATCCTGTTATCATGAGAGAAGAGTGACGCCTTAGCTCTTCTCGAGTGGAGCCACGACAAGACGCCGTCGGATTTGTGACGAGATCGGAGGTAACTGCATCGGAATCACCAACGTTGAATGGTCTTGTTGCAGCTGTAGCACGATCTCGAGGATCAACTGTGTGCACTCATTGTGGAAGAAACAGACATGAGAAGAAGGATTGCTGGCAATTAGTCGGTTTTCCGGAGTGGTACACATAGCGTGCTCAGAACCGTGGAGCTGGTGGTCGAGGCAGAGGTCGTGGAAGAGGAGGTCAGGCTCGTTCCAATGCTGCGCAAACTGCCGGAAACCAGAACGCAGGAGTCCCTTCGTTCAGTGCTGAAAAGTGGGCATCGTTGACAGCACTTCTTGAGCAGAACAAGCCAACTCCAATTCCCGACAAACTGAGTGGTAAGGTTCAAACATGATAAGTTATTCTCGATACGGGAGCATCGCATCACATGACTGATGATGTGAAGTTGCTCACCGAGCTGCAGGATATTGTGTCGTGTCCTGGAAGCTTTGCTGATGGCAGCCATGTATTGGCTACAAAGAGTGGTTTTTTGACATTATGAGATAAAATTACTCTGCCGCACGTCCTTTTTGTGCCTAATCTCAATTGCACATTACTCTCTGTGGCAAAGTTGTTGAAGCAAACTCGTTGTTTTGCTCTATTCACTGATACACTTTGTATTTTGCAGAACCGTTTTACGAGGACCCTGATTGGAGCCGGTGAAGAACGGGATGGCGTTTATTTTTATCGGGATGTGACACCGAAGAGAGGACACAGAGTTAAAGCTTCTGAAGATCAGACTTTGTGGCATCAACGGCTGGAACATCCTGCGCATGGTGTTTTAGGATTTTTACCGTTTGTTATTGGTGTTAAAAACGTCCCTGACAAGCTCGGTGGATGTGAAATTTGTTTCAAATCAAAGCAGACCCGCGAGGTGTTCTGCGAAAGTTCTAATAAAGCTTCAGCTCCTTTTGAATTAGTTCATGTTGATCTTTGGGGTCCGTATCGGGTTCCTTCGTCGTGTGGTGCAATCTATTTCCTCACAATAGTAGACGATTTTTCTAGAGCAGTTTGGATACACTTGCTCCTTGAAATGAATGAAGTTAAAACTATTCTCCCTAATTTTTGCAAATTAGCCCAACGACAATTCGGAAAAATGGTGAAATCAGTACGTAGTGTTAACGGCACGGAGTTCATGTGCTTGTCGAAGTACTTTGTTGACAACGGCATCATACATCAAACATCATGTGTGGCTACCCCACAAAAAAACGGAAGAGTCGAGCGAAAACATAGACATATACTCAATGTCTCGCGATCACATGTTTCAAGCTAGTCTTCCGATCAAATTTTGGGGCGAAAGTGTGCTTGCAGCAGCTCACTTGATTAACAGGACACCATCTAGTGTGCTACACGGAAAAACTCCATACGAGTGTTTGTATGGAAAAGCACCATCGTATGCTGATATCAAGACATTCGGGTGCTTGTGCTTTGCTCACAAGATGTCTCGTGAGAAAGACAAATTCAAAGAGCGGAGTAGGAAGTATATCTTCGTCGGATATCCCTTTGAAAAGAAAGGATGGAAGCTCTATGATCTGGAGAAAAATGAGTTTTTCGTCTCTAGAGATGTGGTGTTTGATGAGACGACTTACCCGTTTGCAACAAACGTAGTAGAAGAACCTGTTCCTGAAATTTTTCAACCTGCAGTACAAGTTGATTTTTAGCCTGTTTTTCCAGGTGTGGAAAACAGGGGGAGTATCGTTGTTGAGCCAGAAATGCATCAGAATGAAGCTATAATAGGTTCAGAATCAGTACATACTGAAGTTGTTGAAACAGAGCAAGCACCTGCACCAGCAATAGTACAACCTCCAATAGTTGCGCCTGCTGCACCTGAACCTCTCGGTAGAGGACACCGTCAGACAAAGCCACCTGCAAAACTCAGAGATTATGTCACGTACAACTCGCAATGTCATCCCGATAAAACGTCTCGTTCTGTTCTTCCTGGCAAATCTCAGCTGTCCTCTCCAACGGTCCAAGGTACGACACCTTATCCCATTGATAGCTATGTTTGCGATGCTATTTTTTCAGAAAAGCACCAAGTGTTTCTTGCGGCATTCTCTTCTGGTGTAGAACCACTCATCTACAAGGAAGCAATGTTGGATTCTAGATGGAATAATGCAATGTCCACTGAAGTTGGTTCGCTTGTTGAACAAGGAACGTGGGATTTGGAGACTTTACCTAAAGGAAAAAAGGCACTTGGGAGCAAATGGATATTTAAATTAAAATTTAATGCAGACGGGACAGTGGAGAGGTACAAAGCAAGACTCGTTTGTCTTGGTAATAATCAAGTAGAAGGTGAGGATTACGACGAGACTTTCGCACCCGTTGCAAAGATGACTACGGTTCGTATGTTGTTAGAAGTGGCTGTTGTGAGAGACTAGGAAGTGCACCAAATGGATGTGCAAAATGCATTTCTTCATGGCGACTTGGAAGAAGAAGTTTACATGAAATTGCCCCCCGGATTTCATACGAAAGATCCGACGAAAGTGTGTCGGTTAAGGAAATCATTGTATGGATTAAAGCAGGCGCCAAGATGTTGGTTTGCGAAGTTGTCAACTGCTCTCAAAGATTACGGGTTTAAACAATCTTATTCTGATCCAACTCTTTTCACTTTTATAAAAGGGGATAAGAGTTTGAGAGTGCTTATTTATGTTGATGATTTGGTGGTTGCGGGAAATAATCTTGAATTGCTGACCAAATTCAAAGCTTATTTGAGCGAGTGTTTTAAAATGAAAGATCTTGGCAAGCTCAAGTACTTTCTCGGAATAGAGGTAGCCAGAGGACCGTCGGGCATGTTTCTTTCACAAAGAAAATATGCTTTGGATATAATTGCAGAGTCTGGATTGTTGGGTTGTAAGCCAGTGTTGACTCCAATGGAGCAGAATCACAAACTTCTCTTGGATCAGGGGCCATTTTACAAAGATCCAGTACGGTTTCGAAGATTTGTGGGGAAGCTAGTGTATTTGGCTCTAACTCGGCCAGAGTTGTGTTATGCTGTTCACGTGTTGTCTCAGGTGATGCATAAACCAAGAGAAGGTCATTGGGATGCTGTAGTTCGAGTTATACGGTACTTAAAGGGATGTCCTGGACAAGGAATCATGCTGAAGAAGGAGAGTGATCTGCGTGTAAGAGCATATTGCGACTCGGATTGGGCTTCATGCCCACTTACGCGCCGGTCATTGTCTGCGTATGTGATTCAGCTAGGTACGTCACCAGTCTCGTGGAAGACAAAGAAGCAAAACACGGTGTCTCACTCTTCCGCTGAAGCCGAATATAGGGCCATGGCAGCTACCTTGCGTGAGTTAAAATGGTTAAAGAGATTGTTGGCTGATCTTGGAGTTACACATGATGCACCGATGGAAATGTTTTCTGATAGCAAGTCAGCTTTGCATATTGCAGCTAATCCAGTACTTCATGAGAGGACAAAGCACATTGAAGCCGATTGCCATAGTGTGAGAGATGCAGTGCAAGATCGACTTATCGCAACTAAACACGTTCGAACGACGGAGCAGTTGGCCGATATAATGACAAAGGCGTTGGGAAGTTCGACCTTTAGTTACTTATTATCCAAGTTGGGCATTAGTGACTTACATACTCCAACTTGAGGGGGAGTGTTAAGAGGATTCTAGATGGTTCTAGAATCATCCGATGTATATTCCATAAGTTAGAGATAAGTCCTCATGTTATTAAGATAAGGACTAAGTATATGTTTAGATAATATTGGGTATAGATTTGGGTTTATCTGTTGGCGTGTATATATAGTCATTGTTTGTGATCAATACGAAGAACCTTTTTCCCAAACATCTTTCTCTCTAAGTTTACAGAAATCATGAAATTTAAACCATTCAATCTCCTAGTCGCCTACACATTAAAGGAGTTCTTAAATTTACTTATTCACATAAATAAGAAAGTAGAACTAATATATAAAAAGCACGGAAGAAAACCTCATGGTGATTTGAAATGTCAATCAACAAGTCTTTTGAATCTCTAGAGTAGCACACCGGCTGTTGATTTCTCAAAGACTCCAACAATAACGATCCATATAGATTTTTGTGGTAGAATTTCGATTTATGACAAGTATTCTACTTTCGGAGATGAAGTACTTTGGTTTCGACTTTAGTCGAGAAATTGACGCTTGACGTTTCTAGATAAATCAAAACTACTAGAATACCTTGTTTCATATACAACACGGTGTTTTAAAACATCTTGATTTAGAAACAACAATCTATCTAGTTTTTCATGCACGATTCTTGTTTGAGCCAACATAATAAAATCACATTCCAAGTTTTTTTGCTAGTTTTTGTCACCACATAACTAAAGTGTATGATCTCACTAATAAATTGTAATATGAGCAATGGAGAGCGATGAGTCTTCACTCCTTCTCTATGTCATTTCTTTTTAATTATACACTACGATTCTTCCTTTGAAAACTCGGGATCAGCTGGTTTGTGAGGTACATGAGGTAACACATGTGGAAAATCTGCTGCATTTTCCCGTCGATTTCGCAATGCTTTGTGGAATATGTGGACACAAATCTCGACACGTAGAGAGTTGCACCAAGATCGAGTTGTATGCCTTGTGGAATTGCTGATGTTCTCTTTCGGTGTGTAACATCTTAGAAAGCTTCCTTTTGCAATGTTCCCTCCATGCTGTTTGTATGAAGCATGCCGCCCATGATCGCCAATTTGGTGAATAGCACCTGAAAAATGGAACTTGAGTCTCACGGTTTCTTTAAGGTAGTACAACAGTTAAAAAAAACGTCAACTGTTATATTGGTTTCAAAAACTTACTTGAACATATATTTGAGTCTGCTGCTATGAAAGCGACTGAAATGAGAAGCTACAAACTTGAGATCATCATGCAAGAGAATGAACCCTTCAACATTGGTCACAGTCAATACTGTTCTGTTTGAGGTGGGGAGACCAGAAGAAGGATGCGGATCAAGAAGCCAAAAGAGAAGATCTCCACATATGTCACCTGCTTTGAGGTCAGATGAATCGTAGCAACCGTTTATTTCACTAGATGCGGTCATACTTTTCAGTTCGCCTCTCGTTACAATAAGCATTTCCCCAACCGGGTCACCCTCTCTCACTATGTAGCTATTCGCCGAGTAGAACACAGACTTCACGCGGTCACACAGTACTTCTAGTAGCCAGGAATCATCCATGATGTTGAGCCAAAAAACCTAACAAGTCAAAACGCTATAGTTAACAATTATATCTAGGCGAACCCTTGACATACAAAGAAGCTTACCCTGTTTAACAGAGTAAGGTAGAGATGGCGTTTGGTCTCGAGTCTTAGGTCACTTGGAAGGTTGCGAAGAAAAGCTTCCTCTTCAATGCCTCTGGTTTCTCGCCATTTGTAATTCTCGTATCTCCTAATGCGTTCCTTTAGATACTTTGGTAGCATCCGATTCGACATCCATTTTTCTGTGTCTCTCTTTTTTTCCTCCATTTCATCTAATCTAATCGTAGTTGATTGCAAGTACTTCTGTGATTTCCAAAAAAAAAAACAAATATTTTAAGAATAAAATTTTAAGAGATCAAAATATGTTTGAGCATTACCTGAACGTTTCCAATGAGCACAGCAAACAATATTAAACCAGAGACGCAGATGATGATAGCAAAAACGATATCCCCTACATAGTTGCTTGTCTCCAGGTTTTGGCCTAAAGCACTGTAATCGTTAAAGAGCGGGTTAACCTATTGATCTTCTAACAACATAGGTTTTGGAAAAACGTGAGAGGTGGTTATCAGTGATTTAAGTGAATCCGCGAGGTCGTATTGTCGGGAAGATTGACGATGTAGCAATGCATGCTGAAAGACTTGATGAACTCTCCACTCCAATGGCATCAACAGAAGATATTTTACATATTGATCTAGAGCAACAAGATGTAGAAGACATAGTGAATGATTAAACTAAAGGTGCAGGATCGGACGAGTTCGATGAGACCGATGATGAAGAAGACAATGATGGTGAGCGTAGTGGAGATGAATCAGATTAGCCAAGACAAAAATGTGTGATATATTTGTAATTTGTAATTTGTAATTTTTTTAAAATATCTGTGTTTTGCGACGGACTTGCGAGGGGTCGTCGCAAGTCCGTCGCAAACACGGATATTTTCCAAACCCTATACTCTAAATTGGAATATGGTTTGTAAAGTACTCATATAAGTTTAAATACCAAAAATCTTTTGATTTTCTAAGTTGATATACAACTTATAAGAATAAAGTAGATTTTTTTAATTTTTCATGAAATCATTTCATATAGAAAGATAGAAGGAGATGATGTTTATTCTTAAGTATACGAGTTTTGTAAAACTCACTTTAAACAATCCAAATTTGTAAACTTTTACATAAATTAAGATTTGTTACAATCTTATACTATCATAAATGTTTTTTTAACTTTTTAAAATGATAAAAAAACATTTACAATACTACTTTTAATAACATTTAAAATATTCATGTTTTGCGACGAACTTACGAGGGGTCGTCGCAAAACTTGAAATTTGCGACGGACTTGCGACGACCCCTCGCAAGTCCATCGCAAAACACTTATATTTTCCAAACCCTATACCCTAAATTGGAATATGGTTTGTAAAGTACTCATATAAGGTTAAATACCAAAAATCTTTTGATTTTCTTAGTTGATACACAACTTAAAAGAAAAAGTAGATTTTTTTAATGTTTCATGAAATCATTTCATATAGAAAGATAGAAGGAGATGATGTTTATTCATAAGTATAAGAATTTTGTAAAACTCACTTTAAACAATCAAAATTTGTAAACTTTTGCATAAATTAAGATTTGTTACAATCTTATACTATGATAAATGTTTTTTAACTTTCTAAAATGATAAAAATATATTTACAATACTACTTTTAATAACATTTAAAATATTCGTCTTTTGCGACGGACTTGCGAGGGGTCGTCGCAAGTCCGTCGCAAAAGACGAATATTTTAAATGTTATTAAAAGTAGTATTGTAAATATATTTTTATCATTTTATAATTTTTCATCTAATAAGTTCAAAGTATTTGGACGCAAATTAGGTTTATGTTTTTTTTTATTTTGCGACGGCATTGCGACGGATCGTCGCAAATCCATCGCAGCCTGTAAACATTAAAACCTAAAAATTCTTTCTTCTTCCTTTCACGAAATTTTCTCTCGCACCGCAGACCACTCTCTCTCTCTCGAGCCACCGCCACCGGACCTCTCTCTTTCTCTCTCTCTCTCTCTCTCTCTCTCTCTCTCTCTCTCTCTCTCTTTNGCAAGAAACATGCTCTGCTTATGCTTACAGTTGTATTAAATTTAGTCCATTGTTCTTTGGTTCTTGTATAAGATTGTGTATAATTGCCTCTGTTGCTTCCTAGTGATGCTGGCAGGAAATTGCTTGGCCTAGTGGCTTTGGCATTGGATTTGGAGGAGAACTTCTTTGAAAGAGTGGGAGGTTTCAATGATCAAGCACCAGTTGTTCGCCTCTTACGTTATACAGGTCTTTAATCTTGTAGCATTTTGGGGGATTGATTTGATGGCAAATGATTAAAAGATTGGTTGGAGACATTTAGCAGAAAAATCCATTACTAGTTCACTATTTTACTCTCATTCTCTCTCTCAATCTCTCTCTCTCTCTCTCTCTTTCTCTCTCTCTCTCTCTCTTTCTCTCTCTCTCTCTCGCCACCGCCGCACGATCTCTCTCCCTCTCTCGAGCCACCGCCGCACCTCTCTCTCGCCGGATCTGGTTCTCTCTCGCCGGATCTGGTTCTCTCTCGCCGGACCTGCTCCTCGCCGCCGCACCTCTGCTCCTCGCCGGATCTGCTCCTCGCCGCCGAACTCCTCCACAAAGGTAACAAATCCCCATTTTTTTAGATCTATGTTAGATTATTAGGGATTTGTTAGGTTAGAAAATGTAAGATTTTTAGATATGGAATGTAGATTTTTGGTAATTGTTAGGTATATAATTTTAGATTATCTAGAAATTTTTTAGATTTTTTTTGTAATTAGTTTGATTTTAGGTAATTTTTTTACAAATTGAATCAATTAATACCTTATGTAAAAATGGATATTTTAATTTTATTTGTTAGATTTATTATTTTGTAATTTTAGTCTATAATTTTTGTTTAAGAATTTTAGTTTAAAATTTTAAGTTTACAAATTTTAATTTAAAAATTGTAGTTTTTAAAATTTTAATTTTAGTTTATAAATTTTAATTTTAGTTTATAAAACTTATTTTTTATAAAACGAACGTGATTTTTAATTTATAACCTTTTTAGGTTATCTATTTGTTTTTATTTTTCTATGACTAACAAATTTTTTTTTGCAGATGTTTACGAACAACGACTTTTCTCGTTACATGTCCCGAGGGTCTGGGCCTCGGTCTTTTCAGTCTACTCCAGGGGCTTCTTTCACCTCTCCATCGGTGAGAACCACATTTTCAGCGCCCGTTCCCGAGACAGCTCCCGCACAGCCTCCTCCTCCTCAACTAGAGGAACATCAAGACCAAGGTCATCGTTGGCAAGAGATGGATATTCGAGAGCTTCTCGAGAGTCCCGGTCATGACAGCCTGACACCTCTCGATCCAAAACGTCCGCCCGGTACCAAATGGTATTTTAAATTATATTTTTTAAATATTTTAAATTATAATTATTGCAAATGTTTTCGTTTCTAATTTTTTATCCTCAGGTTCGATTATGATCCATCTGTGGCTGCTAAAGTCCGAGAATTATTTGAAAGAGATTTCAAAGAAGCTCATGCTAATTGGTCGCTGATAGCAAGATTTTACCAATCAATTACTCAATCCTAATACACATGTCATTGCAGTATTTGAGGATCAATCCATATGGGTTGTTGTGACAAAAGGAATTCATAAAACTTCTTAATCTAAGCAAGTCTAGTGAAGGTTTTGGTATGATATTAGTAACAATAAACAAGGTGAAAGACAAGCTATCTTCAAGAATAGTAAAAACAAAACAGAGATAAATAAAAACAAAACAGAGTTCTAAAAGGTTTTTGTAAATTTTGGAAGGATGAATCCAAGGTTATGGTATTGATTTTCAGGTGTTTAAAAGTGTAATCAATGATGTCAATCTACTCATATAAATGCTAACCCCCAAGCTTAGAACTTCAAGAATAGATTAAACCACTTTCATGGACTTAATCTTTTCATCACATTTCTAATCAAGAACAAACTTTCATTTGTGATCAAAGATGCAACAAGCATAAAGATTCAGTTCTAATCTGCTAATAAACACCTTAGACAATCACTTTCATGAGCTAAGTATGTAAATCTCTTGCTTAAATGATCCAGGAATTTTACTAATCTTTTGGATGAGAAAATTCCCTAGAAATCTAATTCAACATGATCAAGGTTGAAATTAGCATTAAGAGCACTAAGCAAGAAGAGATATGGAAGAATCAACTCATAGACATCAATACTAACACCCTAAACACCCTAGATCTAACCAACCTTAGATTCTAAAGAACTACTCACTATTCATGATCAAACCAATAAAAACTTGTAAAAACTTAATAATAAGCATTAGAAAGAGTAAAGAGAAGAGATTAGAGAAGAAGAACTCTTGAATTGTAAACACTCTTGAATTGCAAACACTCTTGAAAAGATCTTACAAAGTTGATTTATAACCAAAAGGAGAAAGAGTTTTTAAACAAGAACAAAGGATTTAAAACAAGAACAAAGGATTATTTAGGTAAAAGATTGTAATAAGAGCTTAAAGAAAAATGTGTAAAAGAAGCTTGGTCTCAACAATGGCCAAAAAATACATATGAATTCACGTTCTAAGGTAGATAAATTAAGTAAAACCAAGTTTAAACCACATTTCCTTTGATTATGCAAGTAAACCAATTGGTTTATGAACAGTGATCAATTTATCCATGCTAAAATGGCCTTATCTCTTGAACCGTTGCACTGAATGACTTGAAACCACGACCAAACGAAATATATCTCAATTATCTATGACTTTCATGAAGAACACCGGGGCTAAATCAGAATGGAAACCCTTCGTATGGCCCAATCTTTCAGTCACTTCAAGCAGTCTGGTGTATCGCAACGGGCAGTCAGGCCGATGCAACTGGCCGATGCTGGAGTACAGACAGGCATTCTGGTATCTCGCAACGGGCAGTCAGGCCGATGCAACAGGCCGATGCAACATGCCGATGCTGGAGTACAGACAGGCAGTCTGGTGTCTCACAACGGGCAGTCAGGCCGATGGAACTGGCCGATGCTGGAGTACAGATTTCTGCTTCTTTTAATTTTGATTTCTTCTTGGCCATTGCTCATCCACCAAACTTCAGCAAGTTTCCATATGATCCAAATCACCTGAAATAACACTCCAAATGCAAGGATATGCAAGAAAATGCAAGACCTAAAGCTAAGACTTACTAACTCTAAAATGGATGCAAACTAGACTATATGGACAAGTTATATGCATGAAATAATGCAAATGCTACACTAAATGGATGTTAAAATGGTCTAAATATGAACTATCAACTCCCCCAAACTTGACTTTTTCTTGCCCTCAAGCAAATAAATATGACAAATCCAAGAGAGATTTGTGAAAGTGGGAGCTCAAATCTAAAAATGCCAACAAGAGAGGTCAAGCCATTGTCCAAGTTAATAATTCTAGGATGCATATCGAGTTTGTTCTACTTTAAAAATCTTAGTCACACTCATCACAATCATGAAATGAATTCAAGTCTAGCCTACACAAGCCTTCTTATCCTTCATTCCTTTAACATTCATTCAATTTGTAACCATGGATCATGCTTATGCACTGCAAGTGAACTCATTTGGCTAATGGAAAAAGTTATGAGATAAAATATGATCTCATTCATGTGGGTTTTTCATTGCAAGGGATCTCTCAAGAAAGAATGAACTTTGGCAAAATGCTAAGGGTAAAGAACAACTTGTGCATACAAGGACAAACTTCCATCTACCCAAGTACCATTTGCGATTTTAACCCTTATCTCTAAACCCAACAAAGTCCCTCATATTCTACCCTTTTATTAAGGCATTTGCCTTCTTGACCCACACAATCTCCTCATATTCACTTCCATTTAAACTCTTAGGATAAACTCTTCTTCAATCTTTGGTAAACAAATGGTTTTGGCTTTTTACCCTCATTACTTAGCTCTCCTTTTACTTTCTAGGTAAGTCAATCTAATCATCCTTCAGATGATTTTGCCATTTTGGCTTCTTTTCTTTTCTTTAACTTAGAGGCTTACCAAACATTTATACTTAGAGCTATTTTTCAAATTTTATTTGCCAACCAATCCAAAAATTGTTTCCCCTTATACCTTCTCCAAATCTTTTCTTCTTTTCCATTTTTTTTTCTTTTTTATACAACAACTCAAGCCCCTTCTTAAGCTAACCAACCTAGCTTATGTCTAGTCCAATGATGTGTGAGCTAGTTCTACATGGAAGACTCTCCTTGTCGTGCTAAACCCAACACTTTTTGGTAAGTTCATTCGAAAATTAGGCCTCATAACACACACTAGAGATTTTTGGCTTGAAAGAAGGTTTGGTTAGGGGTGTGGTAAGCTACTTGGGATAACAAGAGAGTGGTAGAAAGGAAGAAGACATCCCAAATATGTATATGGTATCCATGAGTCACTTACCAATGTATAAACATGATAATTGCAATTCAATATTAATGGTTCTTATAAATAGGAATAAGTTCAATTCACAACAAGCTTCAACCAAATCATGAAAATCAAGACATGAATTCCAAGTGTGGTGCTATCTTAACTTCAAACTCATTTGAATGCATCAAACAATTATGAACGTGGGCAATGGTTTCATCTCAAAAATCAATATTTTACAAGGAAAACTTATCATTGCTCTCTATGCAATATGAATGAAAGCTTACATGAAATGCAACTAGACTCAATCCTAAAATGTAAATACAACTTCTGAATGCTTCTTTTTTGGTAAATTTTCAAATTTTTCGATTTTTTTGTGTTTTTCTATTCCTTAGATGAATGCATGAAGACTCAAATATGCAAAAGAGAAAATAAGAAACACAAAACATAAAGTCAAATCTCTCAACCTCTCCCCCAAACTTAAATTACACAGTCCCTTGTGTAATAAAAGTTCAAGAGAGACTCAATCAATATGAAAAAAATAATGAAACACAAAGCTAAATGATATGTACAATGGAGGTTGAAGTGTTACCTCTAAAATGGTATGGAGGAGGAGGAGGACGAACCTGCTGAAAACAAACACTCAAAACACACATTATTAAAATAAAAAAACAAGAATATATACAAGGATAAACATGGGAATGCCTCCCAAGAGCGCTTGTTTAACGTCACTAAGCTTGACTTTTCAAACCCTTTAGGCATTGGTAAGATCATGAAGAGGGACTGAAGTTGCCTCTTCTATTGTATCACTAGCCAAGTAAGGCTTCAACCTATTCCCATTCACAGTGAATTCTTCTCCCTTGAGACCATAAAGAGTGACAGCTCCATAAGGTAGAACCTCCTTGATCTTGAAAGGACCGGACCATCTTGATTTGAGCTTTCCTGGGAATAGCTTCAATCGGGAATTGTACAGCAGTACCATGTGTCCAGCCAAGAACTCTTTCGGCTTGATCTTCTTGTCATGAAAGGCATTGGTTCTCTCCTTGTAGATTTTGGAGCTTTCAAAAGCTTCCAAGCGGATTTCTTCAAGCTCTAGGAGATTGATCAATCTCTTGTCTTGGGCTGTTTTGATGTCTAAGTTCAGTAGTTTGACTGCCCATAATGCCTTGTACTTAAGCTCCACAGGTAGGTGACATGATTTCCCATATAGAAGAGATAATGGTGATCTCCCAATTGGTGTTTTAAAGGCAGTTCTATAGGCCCATAGTGCATCATCAAGTTTGTCTGCCCAGTCTTTTCTTGTAGCCCCAACTGTCTTCTCTAGAATGGTTTTGATTTCTCTGTTGGAAATTTTGACTTGGCCACTTGTTTGAGGATTGTAAGGTGTTGCCACCTTATGCTTAATTCCATGCTTCTTGAGTAGGCTCTCAAAAATCTTGTTGATAAAATGGCTTCCTCCATCACTTATGACCACTCTTGGCACTCCAAACCTTGGGAATATGATGGATTTGAAAAGCTTGATCACCACCTTAGCATCATTTGTGGGACTTGCAATGGCTTCTACCCACTTGGAGACATAGTCCACTGCCACTAAAATGTATTTGTTGCTATAGGAAGATGGGAAATGACCCATGAAATCTATTCCTCAAACATCAAACACCTCCACCTCAAGGATTGGGTTCTGTGGCATCTCATCTCTTCTGCTTTTGTTGCCCTTCTTTTGACATGCCTCACATGTAGAAATATAAGCATGAGTGTCCTTGAAGAGGTTTGGCCACCAAAACCCAGATTGTAGCACCTTTGTTGCTGTTTTGAATGTGGCATAGTGCCCTCCATAAGCTGATCCATGGCAATGATATAAGATGCCATTCACTTCTGATTGTGCAACACATCTTCTGAAGAGGCCATCTGAACACCTCTTGAATAGATAAGGCTCATCCCAAAAGTAATGGGAAACATCCTTGAAGAATTCCTTCTTGTTGTATGCATCCAGATTTAGAGGCACATGACCTCCCACCAAGTAGTTCACAAGGTCTGCATACCAAGGTAACTCTCCTTCTTGCAGGCCTTTGGCTTCTTCAAGCTTTCTTCCCATTTGATATCCTTTCTCTAGGATTTTGATTAACATCAGCTGCTCTTCAGGAAGAGAGTCATCCCTGACAAGTGGTCAGCAACTCCATTTTCAATGCCTTTCTTGTCCACAATCTCCATGTCAAATTCTTGGAGAAGAAGTATCCATCTTAGAAGTTTTGGTTTGGTGTTCTTCTTAGCATAAATGTACCTTAATGCTACATGATCAGTGTACACCACTACCTTAGATCCTACTAGGTAGCTTCTAAACTTCTCAAAGGCAAAGACAACAACTAGAAGCTCCTTCTCAGTTGTTGCATACTTCACTTGAGCATCATCCAAAGTCCTACTTGCATAGTAGATGACATGAAGTTTTTTGTCCTTCTTTTGCCCCAAAACTGCACCTACTGCATAATCACTTGCATCACACATGATCTCAAAAGGGAGATCCCAATCTGGTGCTTGCACTATAGGGGCACTCACAAGAGCTTCTTTGATCTTCAAGAATGCACTATGACAATCTTCATCAAACAGAAATTCAGCTTCTTTGCACAGCAGTCTAGTGAGTGGCCTTGCAATCTTGGAAAAGTCTTTAATGAACCTTCTATAGAACCCAGCATGGCCCAGAAAACTCCTTATCCCTCTCACATTTCTTAGAGGCTCTAGACTCACCATCACCTCAATCTTTGCCTTGTCCACTTCAATCCCATTTTCAGAAATTTTGTGCCCAAGCACAATGCCTTCTCTCACCATGAAATGACATTTCTCCCAATTCAGCACCAGGTTTGCATCCTCACACCTTTTAAGAACCCTACAAAGATTTGACAAACACCCAGCAAAAGAGAGGCCATACAAAGAAAAATCATCCATGAAGACCTCTACCATATCTTCTATAAGATCAGAAAATATTGACATCATGCACCTTTGAAAGGTTGCTGGTGCATTACATAACCCAAATGGCATCCTTCGATATGCAAAGGTACCATAGGGGCATGTGAAAGTTGTTTTTTCTTGATCATTGGGGTGAATGGGTATTTGAAAGAACCCACTATACCCATCTAGGAAGCAATAAAATGGATGGTTTGCAAGTCTTTCCAGCATTTGGTCAATGAATGGGAGAGGAAAATGATCTTTCCTTGAGGCTGAATTTAGTTTTCGATAATCAATACACATCCTATGGCCTGTTATGGTTCTAGTTGGTATTAATTCATCTTTTTCATTTTTTACCACAGTTATTCCTCCCTTTTTTGGCACAACATGAACAGGTGAAACCCAAGTGCTATCTGAAATGGGATAGATAACACCTGCATCTAGAAGTTTAAGGATCTCCTTTTTTACTACTTCTTTCAAGTTTGGGTTTAATCTTCTTCGATGTTCAATTAAAGTTAAAGATTCATTTCTAGATGATCTATGTGTGCAAAGAGAAGGAGAGATTCCTTTGATGTCATCCAAAGAATAACCAATGGCTCTCCTAAACTTTTTCAGTTCATTCAAAAGTGAGGTTAACTCTTCCTCATTCAGATTTTCATTCACTATGACAGGGTAGGACGAATTTGGACCTAGGAAAGCATACCTTAGCCCTTGTGGAAGAGGTTTGAGATCCACCCTTGGTGCTTTGAGTTCACACCAATCATCTTCAATGCTAGACTTACCATTGCTAGCCTCCTTCTTGTCATCTTGTGTAGTGTCTAAGGATCCAACATCTTCAAACATAGAACCTCCATTGTTGTTATGCTGTAGTTCCATGAAAGTGCTTTCTCCTTGTAATGGTTTGTGTGAATCCAGCATCTTCAAGTATCTTAAGCTTTCTTCATGTAGAAATCCATTCTCACCATGCTCCTTGGTTAAAGCCACTTGGAGATGATCTTCCATGGCTAACTCTTCAAGATATTCATCAGCTAATTGGTCCATGGTTTCAATCCAGAAAGCTTGACCTTCAATGGTAGGCTTCTTCAACGTGTCATTGATGTCATACTTGAGAACAAAGTCCTTTCCCAAGTACAAATCGATTTTCCCCTTCTTGACATCAATAAGAGCCCCATCTGTTGCTAAGAAAGGTCTCCCAAAGATGAGTGGATCTTTTGCTTCTTCATCCATCCTCAACACCACAAAGTCTGTGGGCACTTCAACATTCCTAATCATGACTGGCAGGTCTTCAAGCAAACCCACAGGAAGTCTAATTGATCTATCAGCTAACACAAGGGAGATTCCACACTCCTTGTAGCGATTAAAGCCTAGTCTTTTAGCTACCGAAAGTGGCATCAGACTTACACTAGCTCAAAGGTCACACAAGCAATGGTTGAATGACAAAGGTCCCAAAGCACATGGCATAGTAAAACTACCAGGATCACCAAGCTTCTTTGGGATGATGGTCTTTTGAATAATGGCACTACATTCATGAGTAAGAACCACCATACCTTGCAGCTCTTTAGTTCTCTCCATTAGTGCATCTTTGAGAAACTTGGCATATTGAGGAACCAGTATAAATGCATCCATCAAAGGCATGGTTAGTTGAATCTCACTCATTTGCTTGTCAAAGAGAGGTCTATACTTTTCCACCAATTGCTTCTTAAAGCGCCCAGGAAATGGGAGTTTTGGTTTGTATGGTGGTGGAACAAATGGAGTCTTCTTGTAAACAACAGTTTCCTCTCTTGGTTTCTCCCCAACTTTTTCCTTTCCTTCTCTTTGAACCACAAAATCTTCAGCAATCACATTTTCATCATTTTGAAAGTTCACCTCCCCATCTTGTCTCTCAATGTCCTCATTGAGTTTGGAATGTATGGCTGGTGTTTGTAGTGCTCTCCCACTTCTCAATGTTATTGCATTGATGTACTCTCTAGGATTAATTTCCGAATTTCCCGGGAGAGTACCTTGATGCCTTGATGTTGATGTGTTGCCCTTGTTTTCCATGTCTGATACTTGAAATTGAGTGTTTCTATCTTTGAGTTCAGCTCATTGTATGTTGAGTCCACCTTATTGTGTATTTCTGCCATCTTCTTGCTTAAGTCCATTGCTCCTTGTGCTTGGCCTTGTAGAATTTGCTGGAGCATATTCTTCATGTCCATATCTTGAGGGGCTAAAATTTGTTGTTGCCCTTGCTGCACAAAACCAGGGGGTTGTTGTGGTTTTGGCTGAAAGTTGCCCTGACCTCCTTGATATTTTTGAAAGTTGCTTTGGTTCCCTTGATAGTTGTTCTTGGGAACAAACCCTTGTTGTTGGTTGTAAGGCACAAAAGGCTTTTGTGGAGGAACTTGGTTATGTCCTTGTGTGGGTAAACCTGATCTTGTGGGTTCTCCACATTGTTGCTTATGTATGACAGATTGTTGTTGTTGCTGTTCCTATAGTTGTTGTAGCCTTTTTGAAATCCTTGGCCACAACATAGTTGACCTCTTCTCTGAAATCCTCATTTGGTTCTTGATGAGGTCCATGGCTGTCTTCATAATCACCCACATAATGTATTGATTTTTGAGAAGCCATCAGCAGCTTATCCATCTTGTCATTGAGGGCTTTCATTTCCCTTCTTCTTTGATCTTCAGTATCTTCTCCACCTCTTGATGATCTATCATAGTCTTCACTATAATTCCCATCACTTTGGGCTAGGTTCTCCACGAGCTGAAGGCCATCTTCTACCTCCTTCCCCAGGAAATTTCCAGTGCTTGCAGTGTCTAGAAGCATGCAAAATTTAGGAAGCACACCTCTGTAGAGAGTGCTTAGTAGAGACTCTTCAGAAAATCCATGGTGTGGACATTGCATGGTATAGCTCTTGAATTTTTTCCATGCTTCACAGAAACTTTCATTGTTCCTTTGAGTGAAGTTAGAGATGTCATTTCTCATCTTTGCAGTTCTTGAGTTGGAGAAAAATTTGGCCAATAAAGACTTCTTGCATTGATCCCAAGAAGTGATGGAATCTTGTGGAAGTGTCTTCTCCCATAGGTGTTCTTTGTCCCCAAGAGAAAATGGGAACAATCTCTGCTTGAAACCATCCTCTGAAATCCCATTGATCTTTGTCATGCTGCAGATTCTATCAAACTCATCCAAGTGGTCCAAAGGATCTTCCATTGGTAGTCCATGGAACTTGTTGTTCTGCACCATAGAGATCAACCCACTCTTGATTTCGAAATTGTTGTTCTCAACTAGAGGAGGGATGATGCCTTGGCGATTGCCATGAGTGTTAGGTGCATCTCCAGCTCCAATATGACGTGGCTGTCTAGGTGGGTGCTGTGGCACTCTTGCTCCTTGAGCTATTTGTTGCTGTTGAAGATAATGAGGTGGTGGTTGACCACCTGCTTTCTGCGGATTGTCCATGCCCAGGCGTGCTATATGGGCTGCTCTTTTTTGCTCTCTTCTTGCAAATGCTCTTCTACTCAGTCTATGAATGTTGTCTATTGGTTCAACAAGATATTCTTGTCCTCTAGACCTCAAGTTCATGCACCTATAGAGAGGAAAAACAGAGCAAGCAAAAGAGATTAGTAATGAAACGAAAAATAAAACTTAGTCTCAAGAGGATTTAAATTCCTAATGCACAAAACAGAACCCAAATGGCAACGGCGCCAAATTGATAGCAATATTTTACCAATCAATTACTCAATCCTACTACACATGTCATTGCAGTATTTGAGGATCAATCCATATGGGTTGTTGTGATAAAAGGAATTCATAAAACTTCTTAATCTAAGAAAGTCTAGTAAAGGTTTTGGTATGATATTAGTAACAATAAACAAGGTGAAAGACAAGCTATCTTCAAGAATAGTAAAAACAAAACAGAGATAAATAAAAACAAAACAGAGTTCTAAAAGGTTTTTGTAAATTTTGGAAGGATGAATCCAAGGTTATGGTATTGATTTTCAGGTGTTTAAAAGTGTAATCAATGATGTCAATCTACTCATATAAATGCTAACCCCCAAGCTTAGAACTTCAAGAATAGATTAAACCACTTTCATGGACTTAATCTTTTCATCACATTTCTAATCAAGAACAAACTTTCATTTGTGATCAAAGATGCAACAAGCATAAAGATTCAGTTCTAATCTGCTAATAAACACCTTAGACAATCACTTTCATGAGCTAAGTATGTAAATCTCTTGCTTAAATGATCCAGGAATTTTACTAATCTTTTGGATGAGAAAATTCCCTAGAAATCTAATTCAACATGATCAAGGTTGAAATTAGCATTAAGAGCACTAAGCAAGAAGAGATATGGAAGAATCAACTCATAGACATCAATACTAACACCCTAAACACCCTAGATCTAACCAACCTTAAATTCTAAAGAACTACTCACTATTCATGATCAAACTAATAAAAACTTGTAAAAACTTAATAGTAAGCATTAGAAAGAGTAAAGAGAAGAGATTAGAGAAGAAGAACTCTTGAATTGTAAACACTCTTGAATTGCAAACACTCTTGAAAAGATCTTACAAAGTTGATTTATAACCAAAAGGAGAAAGAGTTTTTAAACAAGAACAAAGGATTTAAAACAAGAACAAAGGATTATTTAGGTAAAAGATTGTAATAAGAGCTTAGAGAAAAATGTGTAAAAGAAGCTTGGCCTCAACAATGGCCAAAAATACAGATATATAGATGAATTCACGTTCTAGGGTAGAGAAATTAGGTAAAACCAAGTTTAAACCACATTTCCTTTGATTATGCAAGTAAACCAATTGGTTTATGAACAATGATCGACGGATCCATGCTAAAATGGACTTATCTCTTGAACCGTTGCACTGAATGACTTGAAACCACCACCAAACGAAAGATAACTCAATTATCTATGACTTTCATGAAGAACGCCGAGGCTAAATCAGAATGGAAACCCTTCGTATGGCCCAATCTTTCAGTCACTTCAAACAGTCTGGTGTATAGCAACGGGCAGTCAGGCCGATGCAACTGGCCGATGCTGGAGTACAGACAGGCAGTCTGGTATCTCGCAACGGGCAGTCAGGCCGATGCAACAGGCCGATGCTGGAGTACAGACAGGCAGTCTGGTGTCTCGCAACGGGCAGTCAGGCCGATGGAACTGGCCGATGCTGGAGTACATAATTCTGCTTCTTTTTATTTTGATTTCTTCTTGGCCATTGCTCATCCACCAAACTTCAGCAAGTTTCCATATGATCCAAAATCACCTGAAATAAGACTTCAAATGCAAGGATATGCAAGAAAATGCAAGACCTAAAGCTAAGACTTACTAACTCTAAAATGGATGCAAACTAGACTATATGGACAATTTATATGCATGAAAGAATGCAAATGCTACACTAAATGGATGTTAAAATGGTCTAAATATGCTAACTATCAGTCGCAAACTCCGAAAGAGACCATCAACCGGTGGTACAAACAATTTGCCGTAAGCATCATAATTGTTTTTGCTATTTTTATTTATTTATTTTCACGTTTAAGCTATTTTTTAATAATTAATTTTTTTGTAGCAAAAATATCATTGGGATTTGAGCATTAACGGAGAAGTCAGCGGAATGTTTGAGGCCAAGTTGAAGAAACGGATGACTGACCATGTGGGACGTTGGAAGGCAAAGTGGAAAAGGCTAGGCGATGATGCGAGGCCCGAATGGATTGATCTGTTAGTATGGGAGGGTCTTGTTAGATTTTGGAATGAGCCGGGGAGCGTGAAGAAGAGCACCAATGCCCGCAAATCCCGATACAGTGCTCATGTTGGAGAGCAACCCTCTAAGCATCAGTCGGGTCAGATCTCGTTTAAAGGACGGGGTCGAATGATAGTAAGTATTTATTTTATATATTACAGTTTTTTAATATATAATTTATTCTAATCATTCTGATGTTTTCAACGTTTTTGTAGTTTGAGCGGACCGGAACAGGAATTCCAGATTTGTTAGCGGTTCTCGAGGAGACCAAAAAAAATCCGGATGGAACTTTTGTCGAAGGACGCTCGGAGAAGCTATACAACGACGTCACTGCGAGGATGCAAGAGATGACTCAGGCTGATCTTGATGATCCAGAAAGCACTGCATCTTGCTCACTTAGTACGGCCGAGAAGAACAAGATTTATCTGGACGTAAGTATTTTCTAATTAATTATAATTTTAATTTAGTTTTTTAGTTAATAACTTTTTAATTATACTTATATATATACTAGATTAGGATCCGCGTTAACGCGAGTTTATAATAACAAAATTTTAAATCCGTTAAAATAATTTTTAAAAAAAATAGAAAACAAAATCGGATCACTACTTTAAAAAAATATATATTAAAAACACAAAATCGAAACCTAAGAGATGTTTATTTATTTTAATTCTCATATGTTTTAAATTAAAATATTCAACACATAGAATCTTTTGCGGATCCTAAGCAACATTAACCTTACTTCTTTTGTAGTTCACACACTTTATCAACTATCTTTTCCTAATCTGTTTCATTAAAAACTTGTGTATTCAATTCAAGTCATTCGAGTATGTTAACGATCTCCCAATTAACTCTCTCTAAGAAAACAAAGTCTTTTTTTCTCTTCATAGTCATCTCCCTTATATGATCTCTCTGCTCTCTATCGAAGTTATGCTTCTCAAGACTTGCGTCAAAAGTCTCTCTACATGATCTTTTTCTCATTGAACTCATCATCGTCCAATGTCATATCATTAGCATATATGATTTCATATTTTTAGTTGAAATATATAATAGTAAATCTTATTTATTTATTATTTTCTTTTTCTTTAATTATAATAGATCCTTTTCATAGTTAATATAAATTCTAATATTTTACCGGAACACATGTCAGAATCTGAATCGAATGAAGCGCCACGTGTCGCGATCAAGTTAATTAGAAATCTTATTTACTTTATTTTTTATTTTCCTTTTATTAAATTGAAATATATCCTTTTGTTTATTTTTTCTTTTTTTAAAGATATATACTTATGACACATGTCAAAATCCGATCGATTTATTTATTTTTAATTTTCTTTTTCTTAAATTCTAATAGATCATTTTCATAGTTATTATAAATTCTAATATTTTATCGGAACACATGTCAGAATCTGAATCGAATGAAGCACCACGTGTCGCGATCAAGTTAATTAGCAATCTTATTTACTTTATTTTTTATTTTCCTTTTCTTAAATTGAAATATATCCTTTTGTTTAATCTTTTTTTTAAGATATACTTATGACACTTGTCAAAATCCGATCGATTAACTTTACATGTGTCACAATCATGTTAATTATTAACTTTGACGCATCCTACTTTATATAATAAGATTTTTAGGTCGCTCCCCGTACAAGAGGGAGAATCTACGGAGTGGGTTCTTTACAGTCGGATATCGAGGCTGCCACTCTTCTGACTTTTTCTTCCACCGGACCAGATCCCGCTCTTCAGGAGATAATCGAGATCCAGGCCCTTCTGATTCAATCACAGAACCAGAAGATGCAGAGCTACGATAGGTATTTCGAGTTTATGGCACAACGGGACTCGGCATTCGCAGAACTTTACCGCAGCTCGGAAACCGATCCGTCGACCGAAAATGATGACCAGCCTATCGATTAAATTTAGTTTTTATTTTCTGAACAATAACTATTTTATATTTTAAATAATTTTAATATTAATTAATATATAATTTTTGTTCGTAATTATTTATTAATTAATTTGCGGCAGTATTGCCACGTCACATTTGCGACAACATTGCGACGAGGCACATTTGCGACGACATTGCGACGGCAAACTAGCGTCGGTTTTGCGACGACTCTTTTACGACCTGAATATACCGTCGCTAATCTCTCGCAAATTTGCGACATATTTGCGGCATACTGTATTTGCGACGGATCCGCGATTATTTTATTCCGTCGCAAATTTTACGACTGATTTGTGACGGAAATTAATTTGCGACGGAAATTAATTTGCGGCTAACGATTAACGACATTTTGTTCGCTGTCGCAAATCGATCGCAAAACCCGATATGCGACGGAATTGCGGCCGATATTGCCGTTGCAAATCTGTCTATTTCTTGTAGTGTAATAAGGTAAGGAAGGAGGGTTATCAATACACCCAAATTCTATTTTTTTTAATCGAAACCGATCCATCACGATATCGTCTTTTATATTAGAATTGTTAACATTAATATGAACTTGATCTTTTTATTAAACCAAAAGACACATGGTCACATATAAGAATATAATATTCTTACATCCTCTAGCAATACCGTTGGTAATATCAAATCTCATTTGCCAATTTAAGTTAGAGCATCGGGTTTTGTCTACACAAATCGATCACAACCGAAAACGGGTTAACTTATTCACAAAGATGTTCAATTGTTAGAAAAGTGCTATTTGAGTCACTAACCGAATAGATGAGAATCAAGGCTTAGATTCTCCAGATACTCATAGATCAAGATCTTCTCGCCCTTATCGATGCAACAACCAAGAAGCCGGACTAGGTTTATGTGCTGAAGCCTTGCAATTAGTCGAAGTTCGTTCTTGAACTCATCTTTCCCATCAAGTAACCTTCCCTATTACGTACCACACATTTGACTATACAATGAAACCTTGTGCAATGATAAATTTGAATAAATTTTGAATCACTTATACCTTGTAAACAATACCGAAACCACCTTGTCCAAGCTTGTTGGCACTACAAAAATTGTTTGTTGCCATGGCAATAGCTTCAAAATTTATCATTGGAAGCTCTAGATCCTCTGTTTTGTTTTCTCTATATTTGTGTCCCCTGCTTGATATTACCACTTCATTCCCTACCGAATCTTGGCTCCTCACTTGATCAATTGTTTCATCCAGACACCAAAAATAAAAAATAAAAAAATCAAGACATATGATGATTATCAAAATTTACAGATATAAACAAAGGAACTGAAAGTTATTGAGTTACCAATAGGTGTTTGTATTGCTTTTGATCGCTTCTTCTTCCTTTTCCAAAAGCGGAAGATGATGAAACTTAAAAGAAGCAAAATGCTCACCCTAATACTCGAACCTACGATTTTTCCGTTTTTCGTCCTCTTATTCTCTGCAAAAAAAGAACGAGGCATGTATTTTCTTCTACGTAGTTGTCAAAATAAATAAATAAATTAATTAATTAAACAACAATCCCACCAAAATAAACTTTGTTGTCCTTTAATAAAAAACTAGGTGATAATCCGCGGTAAAAAAATTATATTTTTTTCTGTTAAGTAAATTTGAATTTAAAATATAAATATTTTTCATTAAATTTTTATTAATAAACGTGATTAAAATAATATTTTACTTTTGTTTAAGTGAATCTGAATCAAATTTACTTACCAGAAAAAGAAATACCTAAAGTAATGGCATATAATGTAAATATTTTATAATTTTAATACCTAAAGTAATTTTTAGATATTTAAAAGAAACTGATTAGGAAACATATAAAATGTCTTTTGATAGGGGTCAGATTTTACCCTAATAAAACTACTGCAAGTGCACAGCAAATGCAATCGTAGTATAAGGGGTTATCGAATCCCAAGGGAAGTAGATGCTACACTAGGGTTTCTAAATTCAGATTATGCTAAGTCAAATAGATATAAAAGTAAATAAAGCAACTAAATAAATCAAGGACAGAATTTGAATGCGGTGTAAGTTCAGGAGACGAAACGCTAAGTTCAGGAAAATTCTCAGGTGATCTAAATTGCAGGTCTAGACAGAATGTTAGGAATTATGAAGAACTGTTCTTGAACTCGAAACACTGATGTAAAATCAACCAACTCTCGCTTCGAAGATTATCTATGTCTAAACCTTAGAATTCCAAATCTCTTTGCAAATCCTATCAATTCAAACAAGCATTAAAGTTCAGGTCCGATTGTTCACAAAACCCTAAACCAAATCTCTTTGCGAATAGGTATTTTGCTCATCTAACATTAGTTCATGCAATTAATAATACTCTAGCATCTATTAATCAACCTAACATCAGATTCTAGGTCATGAAGCTAGAATAAGCATTAAACACAAATCCAGATGAAGAACTCTAATGATTTTATCCTAACAATTTAATTTGACCTAACAATTCATCAATCACCTTTGAAAAACCCTAAACCTAACTAGCAAACTACTCAGACATGGTAAATGAAGAAAACATCATGAATAAAGAAGATTGCATAAAAGAAATCAATAGAAACAAAGGAGTTCCAAATTTGCTCTGAAGGAGATAAATTCTTCTCTCTAAAATCTCTCTAAAAATCTCTCTCTAAATAATGTGTGTTGTGTGCCAAAACAATGGCTGAAAAACTCTATTTATAGGTCTAGGTTCGCATCTTCAATTCCTTGGAGGATTAGGAAAAGTCTTGGAGATTTCATTTTCTTCAAAAACTGGAAACTTCACGCTTCTGGAAATTGGAAATCCTGGTGTCGATCGACACTCATCGTGTTACAATTCGTGACTTCATTCCACTAAGCTCCAAAATGTATCCAAATCTCCAATTTATCTCCAATTGTACCTGAACCTGTAAAGACTCTATATAGACTAGCCAAAAAGACTCTATAAAAACACTTATATCATGGTCCAAAAATGGGTAAAAACACTTAAGTCTTTCTTGTAAAAGTGGTTGTTTGCTTATTATGTTGTCTTCTATGTCTTAAGTTTGATTCTCCAAAAACAGAATTAGTATTTTTTATTTATACATAATTTTATTATTATTAATTTCATTAAATGATATGTGAGAATGAATGTGGTGATTATACATCAGCAAAATGGCACCATTGTAAATTAAAAGATTTGTGAGAATGTTTCTCAATTAATATATAGGGGATTATACGAAAAAACAAACAAAATTATTGTTTTGGACTTTGATATAAAACAATGGTAAACCTAAACATAATTTCTTTTTGGTATTGGATCTAGCTTAAACCATACTAATCTGGAGACATGTATAAGTTTTTTCTGAATAATATTAGTCAGAAGGTTTAAAAATGCAAAAGAGAAATAACTAACCGAGATCAGCGCCAGCTAGTCTAATGTACAGATCCTGACCTCCATTTGCATGATTTCGTATGTCCACAATCGTCGCAATCTCATCTTCTTCAACCGCACAAACCCATCTTTATCATCACAGCTAAGCCTCGTCTTCCTCACGCAACCATCAGAATCATCTCTCAACCCCCGCACTTGCACATTCTTCGGCTCAAACCCTTTGATACAATTACAAATTGGTGAAGTGGACGAATCGCAATAACCATAAATCCCACACTGTTTGTAGCTATCGCATTGGTCCTTTGGTGAGTACAATAATTGGTCCCAAGTCTGAGCTGTCTCAATCCAAGTTAGTCTTTGAAACAGTCCCGTGGAGCTTAGGATTATTCTCGAATAGATGTTGGTTATGGTGACTTCTTATGAGTAAACTACATAAACTAGGTAATTGTAAATTATGAGCAAGTTACTTCTTCATTACGCACTGTGAAATTGTAAACTAGGTAATCAATTGGTTTCATCTCCGGTACGTCGCTGCCAAACCGGACTCCGTTCCAGGGACCGCTCCGGTACATTATCGACTCTTTGTTTTTTTTTTTTTTTGAGTTGATTGTTAAATTTCAAAAAAAAAGAAAACTAGTTTTTACAATAATGCATCTTTTAGTTTGAGCTTAAATACCAAAAATTACAATACAATTGAACCAGAAAAATCATATCTTGACTCAGCTTGTAACAAAGAACCATAGCTGCAGGCTTGCATCGTAGGTGTCATCTCCCAATAGACGAATTGAGCTGCATCGATTCCTTACTGTTTTATTGATAAAAATCATTGTGCAATTTTCCGAGCGTGGAGATTCGCCGTGACGTCTATTGTTCCGTTCTCGCCAAATATGAGAGATTGTAGCTTGGAATACATACCGGAGTATGAACGTTGTAAGTGGATCGTAATGTTAATTCCCTAGGAGAGCAAGGAGCTGATCCCAAGTTGATGTGTGGCACATACCAAGCAGCTTTGATGTGAGGGTTTTCCAAATCTTCGTTGAATATGGACATTCAAAAAATAAGTGGTTCCTTGACTCTGCAGATTGATTACATAAAACACACCCTTTCTGTTGTCTGGTGTTCCAACTGCTCATGCGATCTTCCGTAGAGAGTCTATTTTGTGCAGCGACCCAGGCTAAGAAGGAGTACTTCGGCGTGGCGTAACCGAACCATATGCCTTTTTGAACATGTTGTGGTATACGAATTTGATTCCATGTTGAAAAATTCTGTTTGAACTTATCTGCAGAAACTCGCCACAAAGCAATATCTTCTCCTTCTCGTGGTTCCCTACGAACTCTGGCTCTCTTCTTCGATTCGACTTCCACTCTATGTCTCCTCCTCCGATGGTTTTTCACAACTTCCGCCACTGTTGTGTTTAAAGGAATTCCCAGGTCAACATATCCCCGAGCTTCCGTAAGATCCTGTAGTTGGCCTAAAGGGGACCTGTTGTACTCATATATTTCATACATTTAGCTTGCATTTAGGACATAATTATATTCATATTTCACTCGTACTTAGAATTTTTGTAGCTTTTATCCCATTTTAGGATTTAGACATGTTTGCATTAGCATTTGCATGTTTCTTACATTCTTGCATCATATTCAGGTTGTTTTGGATGCACTTGAGCTATGGAGGGAGCGTGGACATGCTAAGGATCAAAGAGGAGATCATGGACACTTGGAGGAACTCGGCCATGATACAAAGGAACCGAGATCGAGATAGAGATCGAGCTAGGCTGGTCGATCAAGATGGGATCGCCCAGAAGATCGAGACACTCGGGTCGTTCCAAGAAAGAAGATCGAGGTCAAGATCGACCAGCCCGATCAAGCAAGTGTACGGACATGGGACTTAAGCCCAGGAAGAACGGGAGGAAGATCGAGTTCACGACTCGATCACCAAAGGATCGACAAGACGATCGAGAGAAGCACTCGATCCATCCGACTGGATCGAGCTGACGATCGAGCAAAAGAGGACGTTCCATGCGCACGATCGAGAGAGAGATCGACTACACTGGTCGATCTCTAACCTTATCCGACAGCTCATTTTTGGCGTCTTGTGGGGGACCATTTCCTCTTTTGTATAAAAGGCCTTAGACCTATTTTTGGCCATACATCACATCCTTATCCTAGATTTTCATTTTGTCTCTGCTTCTTTTAGGCAAGAACGCCATTTTTATGTTTTGAAGCTTTTCATCTTTGAAAAACCTTAAGTTTGCATTTTTAATCTAAGTACTTCTCTTAATCTTGTTTATCATTAGCTTAATCTCTTTCTCAGCTCAAACCGAACATGTTGAATCTCTCAAAACCAGTGTTTATGAGTGATTCAAACATGAGGAGTGAGTAATCTCTCAAGGTTTCACGGTTTGGGGTGATTAAGAGGGTTAAAAGGTTTAAACTTTGGTCTTTTCTTGCTCTTAATACATTCTCTTCTTGGATTTGGGCGTTTAATGCCTAGAGGATCTTGAGAAAGACCTCTTTGTTCTCAGGGATTTCCTTGTCCTAGAAAGATTTAGGGAATCCCTTAAAACCAAATCCAAGATACTAATCCAACCCTTCCCAAACGCCATGGATGTGAGGGGGATTAGTAAGGCCACGTTTTGAGATCCATGCTTCATGTTCTTCACCTCTTCTTTCCACCACGAACCATGGGTTAGGAGGAAGGGGTGAAGAAAGGATTCATACCACAAACCATGGATGAATCTAGTTTAGCTTCTCAAGGCTTAGAGAAAGCACAAAATGTGTAGATCTATGTTTTTAAGAACCAAAGTTTAAATCTCGAACCTCTTAAACATGATCCCCAACCCGTGAATCCATATTTAGCATTTGAAAACATAAAAATCACCTTTCTTTAGTTTAAAGTTTCAATCTTTTAGCTTAAATCCATCTAGTTGCTTATTTCTTGCTTTAGGGTCTTAAAATTCATAAAACTGCGTTTTTAATCTTGTTAGTATTTTAGAAATTCCCTAGTAGCATATTTCACATCCTGGTAGAATTTAGGAACCATTAGAGTTTTATTTCTAGTTTTAAAAATCCATTTTGAGTCTTTAGCAATTTTCCTGTTTTGTCCGCTTTTAGATTTGCATTTCCTAAAATTAGTAGTCGAGCTTTTTAAATCTTTGAAAGTAGCTTTCTAGTTGTTTAACATATCAGTCGGGATTTTAAAATTATTTCCAAGTCCAGTAGATCGTCTCAAATAGTTTATTTTCATTTGTTCACCCAATTTATCCGGATTTCACTTAGATTTACTTATAGCTTTTGTATTCTTAGTATTCCTTCAAACTTCCCAAGTTGGATTGACCCTTAAGTATTGCAATGACATGATCATGCTGAGGTTTTTATTAACAACACCTAAAAAAATCTGTTATCAAATGGCGCCGTTGCCAAATTGGGAATAGTTTGAAGTTACTAAGATTTGAAGCTTAGTAGAGCCTAAGTCTTTCTTTTTACTTCAATTACTAATCTATCTACCTACCGACTTGTATCCTCAGGTACATGAATCTGCGTTCTGGAGGTGAAGACAACTTAATACAACCTCTAGACAACATTCATCAACTTGGTAGTGCAAGACTAAGAAGGCAAACCGAGCAAGCACGATACTTTGAAGAGATTGTGCCATTTGAGGGTATGGCTGAGCAAGATCAAGCTGCACCTCCTCCTCACTATGCTGCAGCTGGTGGGGATAATGGAAACCCCAACCACCCTCCAAGGCTGCAACGGATCATAGGTGCGGGTGATGCACCAAACACTCACCATAATCGTTTTGGCATCACCCCTCCTCCGGTGCAAAACAATAATTTCGAGATAAAGTCAGGTTTCATCTACATGGTCCAGAACAATAAATTCCATGGTCTTGCATTGGAAGATCCCTTGGAGCACTTGGACAACTTTGAACAAGTGTGCGGCATGATCAAGATAAACGGGATTTCCGAGGACAGCTTCAAGCGTAGGCTTTTCCCTTTCTCACTTGGAGACAAAGCAAGGCATTGGGAAAAGACTCTGCCTCGAGGGACTATAACCTCATGGGCTGATTGCAAGAAGGCGTTTCTGTCCAAGTTCTTCTCAAGCACAAGGACAGCTCGCCTAAGAAGCGAAATCAGTGGCTTTGCACAAAGGCAAAACGAGACCTTTAGTGAAGCTATGGAGAGGTTCAAAGACTACACCGTTGCTTTTCCTCATCATGGTTTCACAGAGAGACACTTCTTAGCACCATCTACAGAGGAGCTTTGCCAAAGATCCGCCTACTACTTGATACCGCTAGCAAAGGCAACTTCCTTGGACAAGAAGTGACCGCGGGTATGGAGCTTATTGAGAACTTGGCGTTGAGTGATGGCAACTACTCTTAGGATTATGATCGAACACCAAGAGGTAATGAGCTGGATTCACACAAGAAGGAGCTGAAATCCCTTCATGAAAAGATTGACAAGATGATGCTTGCAACTCAAAAGCAAGTACACTTTGTGGGTGAAGCCGCGGAAGTGTTTGGAGAAGGCTGTCAAGATGACCTTGAGGAAGCGAATTGGGTAGACTACACCAAGCCACAAGGGTATAACCAGAGGTTTCAAGGAAACAACAATCTCTCATACCGGAGCACAAATGTAGAAAACCCAAAGGATCAAGTATACCCACCACAACAAGGCAAACCATTTGTTCCTTTCAACAAGGGTGGGTTTACTCAAAACAATGGTTTTCAAGGGCAACGACAGGGTAACTTCCAAGGCCAACAACAGCAAGGAAACAAGGGTTATCCACCTGGTTTTGTGCCCCAGCAACAGCAAGTTCAAGCACCACCCCAAGATCCGGTGTTAGTTATGTTTCAACAACTTCTACAAGGACAAGCTTCTATACAAGCAACCAACAATCAGAAGTTTGTGGACATAAACAACAGGCTGGATTCTTCTCTCACTGAGGTATCTACACAGATATCAAACTTGAACAACAAGATGCGTCAGATGGAAAAAGGAAAAGCAAGTTCAAGTGGCCAAGTTAGCTTACCCGGCAAGTGTGAGCAAAATCCGAAGGAATATGCAAACACAATCACTTTGAGGAGTGGAAAACAGCTACCACCACGGACTGTGCTTGAAGACAATGAGGACATTGTGGTTCAAGAGGGGGAGAATGATCAAGAGATCACCTTTGACAATGTCTACATTGAAGGGCCAAGAAAAGGGAAAGAAGCGGTTTTGGAGAAAAAGGTTGAGGAAGCTAGCAAAGAGAAAGAAGCTTTCATTCCTCCACCATACAAACCCAAGCTTCCCTTCCCTGGACGTTTCAAGAAGCATCTGATTGAGTAGCAGAAAGCCTTGTTTGAGAAGCACTTGAGGAATGTTGAGCTGAAGTTGCCATTGGTTGATTGTTTAGCCATGATGCCTAAGTATGCAAATTTTTTGAAGGATACTCTTGCCAAGAAGGTTAAATAGGGCTAAGGAGAAGTCATGGTATTGAGCCAAGAATGCAGTGCCATCATTCACAAAGAAATAGCCCCAAAGAAGCTAGGAGATTCGGGGTCATTCACTATCCCATGCGCTCTAGGGCCTTTGAAATTTGAAAACTGTTTGTGTGATCTTGGAGCAAGCATAAATCTTATGCCTCACTCCGTAGCCAAGAAGCTAGGCTTCACCAAGTTTAAGGAGTGCAGAATCTCGCTAATTCTGGCAGACCGAAGTATAAGTCTCCTTTTATGCATGCTTGAAGACCTACCCGTGAGGATAAGCAATGTTAGTGTACCCACTTATTTTGTTGTTTTTGATATGGATGAATAACCTAAGGATCCTCTAATCCTTGTTAGACCATTTTTTGCTACTGCTGGAGCCATAATTGACGTCAAGAATGGCAAGATTTCGCTGCACCTTGGGAAAGATATCAAGCTGAATTTTGACATCAATGAAGTTTTGAAGAAACCAACCATTGGTGGACAAGTTTTCTACATAGAAGCTTTAGATGCATTGGCTGATGAGTTGCTTGAGGAGTTGGGACAAGAAGATCATCTACAGCTGGCCTTGACAAAAGAATGTGGAGAGTTTGGATATCTAAGTGATCAGACTCAAGAGTATGTCTGTCTCCTTGACTCTCGCAAGATTGCAAATGAGGACTAGTGCCTAGAGATCGACAGTGAGATCGACCTCATGACTCGATCAGAACGAAAGATCGACAGGACGATCGAGGAGGAGGGCTCGAACTGTCTAGATAACGATCAAGTGCATCGATCTGCCACTCGATTCTTTTTAGGACGACCAGAGGGATCGACGGAGAGTACTCGATTCAGTCAGGATCGAGAAAGCGATCGACTAGTTGACTCAATCTCTGCGGTAGATGCGGTTGAAGAAGGTAGTTTGAAAGTGCAAGACTCGGGTTCAAGAAGTGCAATTGAGGATCGCGACCTCTACACAAGTCAGGGTGGAGACTGGAGCGAGCTGATAGCCCCAAAGGTGGACCTCAAGCAGCTTCCAAATGGGCTAAGGTACGCTTTCTTGGGACATAATGATACTTACCCGGTCATTGTAAATGAAAATCTAAGTGATGATGAGTTAGACTCACTCCTTAAGGAGTTGAGGAAGTATAGAAAGGTCATTGGGTACTCTCTCAGTGACATCAAAGGCCTTTCACCAATGCTTTGTACTCATAGGATTCACTTAGATAATGAAAACACTTCTTCAATTGAACATCAAAGACGTTTGAACCCGAATTTGAAAGAGGTGCTCAAGAAAGAAATTTTAAAACTCTTGGAAGATGACGTGATATATGATAAGTATATTTTTATGTATCAATTACTCAAACCCACTCATGTCATCGTAGGTACTTGAGGATTAATCTAAATGGGGAAGTTTGTGACAATAGGAATGCATAAAACTCCTTAATCTAAGCAAGTCTAGATGTTTTGATGTTTATCTAGTAATCTAGATAAGTAAGTAAGACAATCAAACCAAATAAGTAAAGCTAACAACTTAAGAACTCAATTGAAAAGTAAAATGAGCAAACAAGGGACTGATCAAGATTATCAATTGACTAAAAACGAATCCAAGGATGGGGTTATTGACCTTAGATGTTTCAAGAACTAATCTATGATGTCAATCAATCACAATTAATGATATTCCCTAAGCTTAGAACTCCAAAGCAAGATTAATCCACTTTCATGGTACTAATCACATTATTAACAATCCTTATCAAGATTAAACTTTCATTTGTGAAAAGGAAGCTAACAAGCATTAAGAATCAATTCTAATCTGCTAATAAACACCTTAAACAATCACTTTCATGAGCTAAGTATGTAAATCTCTTGCTTAAATGATCCAGGAATTTTACTAATCTTTTGGATGAGAAAATTCCCTAGAAATCTAATTCAACATGATCAAGGTTGAAATTAGCATTAAGAGCACTAAGTAAGAAGAATTATGGAAGAATCAAACAATAGACATCAAGATTAATCCCTAAAACACCATAAATCTAACCCATCCCTAGATCTTAAGAAAAGTACTCACTAAACATGGTTAAACCCAAAAATATAATGAAGTAGATATTGGTAAACATAAATATAAAGAAGAAGATGATAGATAGGACAAACTCTTGGACTTCTTGAAAAGATCTTACAAAGTTGATTTATAGCCAAAGGGAGAAAGAGTTTTTCAACAAGAACAATGAATTTAAAACAAGAACAAAGGATGATTTAGGTAAAAGATTGTAATAAGAGCTTAGTGAAAATGTGTAAAAGAAGATTGGCCTCAAAAATGGCCAAAAACAGAGATATAAAGGCTAAATTTTCGTTCTTTGGTGGAGAAATTAGGTCAAACCGGGTTTAAACCAAATTTTCTTTGATTTTGCACTTGAACCAGCTGGTTTATGAACATGGATCGATCCATCCCCTATGGATCAATCGATCTGACATCTTACGGTTTTGAAGCTCATATGGGATCGATTGATCTGAATCAGATCGATCGGTCTGTCTTAAATTCGCCATATCTTTTGAACCGCTGAACTGTTTGACTTGAAACCACCACCAAACGAACGCTAACTCAATTATCTATGATTTTATTGAAGAAGGCGAGGCCAAATCGGAATGGAAACCCTTCGACTAGGCTGATCTTTAAGTCAATCAAAATGATCGATCAAAACATCCCGACGGATATAGGTTTGCTACATTCGCTGTATCTCTTTAACCACTGATCATAATGACTTGAAACAACCTCCGTAGGAAAGGTAACGCAATTGTCTATGACTTTCGTGAAGATCTCTGAGCCTGAATCAGAATGGAAAGTCTTTGTATGGTCTGATATTTGAGTCACTTTAGGCGGCATGGACTTCTATCGGCTGCAACATCTTGGTACATCAAGTCGATATTGTGCCAGATGACGTCTGCTTGGTTCTTATTCTTCTCTACTTGGTCCTAGATCATCCTCCAAGCTTCAGCAAGTTTCCATATGATCCAAATCACCTGAAATAACACTCCAAATGCAGGGATATGCAAGAAAATGCAAGACCTAAAGCTAAGACTTACTAACTCTAAAATGGATGCAAACTAGACTATATGGAAAAGTTATATGCATGAAACAATGCAAATGCTACACTAAATGGATGTTAAAATGGTGTAAATATGCTAACTATCAACTCCCCCAAACTTGCCTTTTGTTTGCTCTCAAGCAAATAAATATGACAAATCCACGAGAGATGTGTGAAAGTGGGAGCTCAAATCCAAAAATGCCAACAAGAGAGATAAAGCCATTGTCCAAGTTAATAATTCTAGGATGCATATCGAGTTTCTTCTTCTTTAAAAATCTTAGCCATACTCATCACAAACATGAAATGAATTCAAGTCTAGCCTACACAAGCCTTCTTATCCTTCATTCCTTTAACATTCATTCAATTTGTAACCATGGATCATGCTTATGCACTGCAAGTGAACTCATTTGGCTAATGGAAAAGGTTATGAGATAAAATATGATCTCATTCATGTGGGTTTTTCATTGCAAGGGATCTCTCAAGAAAGAATGAACTTTGGCAAAATGCTAAGGGTAAAGAACAACTTGTGCATACAAGGACAATCTTCCATCTACCCAAGTACTATTTGTGATTTTAATCCTTATCTCTAAACCCAATAAAGTCCCTCATATTTTACCCTTTTCTTAAGTCATTTGTCTTCTTGACCCATACAATCTCCTCATATTCACTTCCATTTAAACTTTTAGGAGAAACTCTTCTTCAATCTTTGGTAAACAAATGGTTTTGGCTTTTTACTCTCATTATTTAGCTCTCATTTTACTTTCTAGGTAAGCCAATCTAATCATCATTCTGATGCTTTTGCCATTTTTGGCTTCTTTTCTTTTCTTTAACTTAGAGGCTTACCAAACATTTATACATAGAGCTATTTTTCAAATTTTCTTTGCCAACCAATCCAAAATTGTTTTCCCTTATACCGTCTCCAAATCTTTTCTTCTTTTCCCACTTTTTTTTTCTTCATTAGACAACAACCCAAGCCCCTACTTAAGCTAACCAAACTAGCTGATGTCTAGCCCAATGATGTGTGAGCTAGTTGTACATGGAAGACTCTCCTTGTCGTGCTAAACCCAACACTTTTTGGTAAGTTCATTCGAAAATTAGGCCTCATAACACACACAAGAGCTTTTTGGCTTGAAAGAAGGTTTGGTTAGGGGTGTGGTAAGCTACTTGGGATAACAAGAGAGTGGTAGAAAGGAAGAAGACATCCCAAATATGTATATGTTATCCATGAGTCACTTACCAATGTATAAACATGATAATTGCAATTCAAGATTAATGGTTCTTATAAATAGGAATGAGTTCAATTCACAGTAAGCTTCAACCAAAATATGAACATCAAGACATGAATTCCTAGTGTGGTGCTATCTTAACTTCAAACTCATTTGAATTCATCAAATAATTATGAACGTGGACAATGGTTTCATCTCAAAAATCAGCATTTTACAAGGAAAACTTATCATTGCTCCCTATGCAATATGAATGCAAGCCTACATGAAATGCAACTAGACTCAATCCTAAAATTCAAATACAACTTCTGAATGCTTTTTTTTTTTTTTTTGTAAATTTTCAAATTTTTCGATTTTTTTGGGTTTTTTTCTATGTCTTTGATGAATGCACGAAGACTCAAATATGTAAAATAGAAAATAAGAAACACAAAACATAAAGTCAAATCTCTCAACCTCTCCCCCAAACTTAAATTACACAGTCCCTTGTGTAATAAAATTTCAAGAGAAACTAAATCAATATGACAAAAATGATGAAACACAAAGGTAAATGATATGTACAATGGAGGTTGAAGTGTTACCTCTAGAATGGTATGGAGGAGGAGGAGGACGAATCTGCTGAAAACAAACACTCAAAACACACATTATTTAAATAAAAAGCAAGAATATATATAAGGATAAACATGGGAATGCCTCCCAAGAGCGCTTGTTTAACGTCACTAAGCTTGACTTTTCAAACCCCTTAGGCATTGGTAAGATCATGAAGAGGGACTGAAGTTGCCTCTTCTATTGTATCACTGGCCAAGTAAGGCTTCAACCTATGCCCATTCACAGTGAATTCTTCTCCCTTGAGACCATAAAGAGTGACAGCTCCGTAAGGTAGAACCTCCTTGATCTTGAAAGGACCGGACCATCTTGATTTGAGCTTTCCCGGGAATAACTTCAACCGAGAATTGTACAGCAGTACCATGTGTCTAGCCAAGAACTCTTTCGGCTTGATCTTCTTGTCATGAAAGGCTTTGGTTCTCTCCTTGTAGATTTTAGAGCTTTCAAAAGCTTCCAAGCGGATTTTTTCAAGCTCTAGGAGATTGATCAATCTCTTGTCTTGGGCTGTTTTGATGTCAAAGTTCCGGAGTTTGACTGCCCATAACGCCTTGTACTCAAGCTCCACAGGTAGGTGGCATGATTTCCCATATAGAAAAGAGAATGGTGATCTCCCAATGGGTGTCTCGAAGGCAGTTCTATAGGCCCATAGTGCATCATCAAGCTTGGCTGCCCAGTCTTTTCTTGTAGCCCCTACTGTCTTCTCTAGAATGGCTTTGATTTCTCCCCGGCAACGGCGCCAAATTGATAAGTAGATTTTTATGTATCAATTACTCAAGTCCACTCATGTCATTGTAGGTACTTGAGGATCAATCCAAATGGGGAAGTTTGTGACAATAGGAATGCATAAAACTCCTTAATCTAAGCAAGTCTAGATGTTTATCTAGTAACCTAGATAAGTAAGTAAGACAATCAAACCAAATAAGTAAAGCTAACAACTTAAGAACTCAAGAGAAAAACACAAAGACACGGTTAGAGAGGTTGCGATTTGAGCCTACAAAATTTGCAAGTAGGGATATCTTGCAAAAGATGGGTTTGTTGGAAGAATTTGACCAGCTGCTCAGGAACATGGGCCTTGCTTGCTTATCATTGATGGATTGTCCAACCTACCCCGAAGCCACGCTCCACTTCCTTGCCACATTGGATTTCACATATGAAAATCCGAGTCTCAAGACTCCATCGGAGGGGCATGTCACGTTCAAGATAAGGAGGCAAGCTTACCACCTCTCCATCCCCGAACTTTGCCAAGCCTACGGTCTCAATGCTTCTGCCACACTTTTGGATTTCGCACAGCTCAAATCGGTAAATTCGCTTTGGGATGTGATTAGCGATGGGGACTACAAGCACAACACCGCCAAGATCAAGAAGGTTCGGAATCCTGTGCTGAGGTACACCCTCAAGCTGCTGGCCAACACATTCAGTGGGAGATCCACAACCCCAACAGTGACCAAAAACGAGCTGTGCTTCCTCTTCCAAGGAATTAAGAAGATCATGTGCAATGGTGAGCAGAATGAGAACCCTATGAAGGATGAGCTTGGGGAAGACGTCAACTACGGCTGCATCCTAGCTTCCTCCTTGGTCAAGTACAAGGCTCGGGCAATAAGGTGCAAGGCTAAATCTGCACTCATTGGAGGTTTTCTCACGTCGTTGTTCACACAAGCGGGAGTTCCCTTAGATGATTTTGAGCCTTGCGTGGAACGTGCCTACATGGATCACACCTACATGGGCAACACGAACTCCTTGGGATCTTCTCCAGCTCCGGGGTATTACGCTTACCTCTTCTACAATAATAACCAGGAGAAGAAAGTTTGCATTCTACCCAACCCAGACGAGACACATCTACAAAGCATCGACACTATAGAGTTTTTACCAAGCGATGAAGAATGCTTCGCTCCTCTTGGGAACACAGCAGCACCTCCTCAGCTCACACGCTCACCCTCAGAATCTCCTCCAACAGATGCTGAGATGCCTTCGAACTTTGATCTTCCCAAGATTGACTATGAGCCACATACAAAGGCTGAAAAGTTCCTTGCTTCAGTTGTTGAGATTCAGCGCAAGGTTAACAAGTGGCAAGGCAAGATGATAAAGAAGCTAGCAAAGAAGATCAAAGTCCTCCAAGGAAGCTCGTCGGAGATGACCTTAAGTGAAGAGGTTGACCAAGGTGGCGATACAATGAGACGACACTCAACCGGAGGTTTTGAGATCCGTGAGACGCAAGTAGAGGACAGAGCTGGACGTCTTTCTCTTCACCAAGCACCAGCCACGAGCAAGGGCAAGGGGATAGAGGAAAACACCCCAAGAAAGAGCAGGAGGACCAGAGCGACCTCAAGCTCCGGTCATGCCTAGCTCCGAGGTACCAAAACAACAACACCATTGTACATACCACGCATTTTTATCTTCGTTTCCGTTTTTGCTTTCGATTTTTGGCTCTCTCTTGGACTTGTGTGACACCGAGACGTTGTCATTCAAGTTTGGGGGAGAGTATGCTTTGACATGTTTTATTTGAATCTTATTTTGTGTTTACATCCTTGAGTCTTCATCTAAGTGCATAAAAAATACAAAAAAATCAGAAAATATTTCAAAAATTTCAAAAACATTTATGTAGCTTGCATTTGCACCTTAAAACATTTTTTCTAGGATTGAGTCTAGAATTTTTTCTCATTTAGGTTGTTTGCATACGCATTGGGAGCAATGATGAGCTTATCCTTGTAGATTTTTAATTTTTGTGATCAATTCAACACCCTAGTTAGTAGTTCTCTAATGCTTGTGAATAAATTTGAAAGTAAGGAAGAACTATGCTTGGACCACCTCATTTGTCACTAGTTTTTGGTTTAAATGGGTCTTGAAATTGATAGCCAACTCTACTCACTTAAACCGAATTTGGACATTTAATTATCATGCTTGCATTGAAAGTAAATTCATGGATTAAAATAATTGAGCTTTCTTATCCACTTTGCCACACTTTTGCTAGCTCAAGTAGCACCCCTACCATAACCAACCTCCTTTGAAGCCAATTGATTGCGTGTGATTGCGAGGCCTTTATTTCGATTGAACCTAGCATAAAGTGTTAGGTTTGGGACGACAAGTATAGGTTTTCATGTAGATTCTAGCCTTGCATTTTGGGGCTAGCTTAGGGCTTGGGATTTTGGGGTTTGGCCGTGGTATATTATGGTATTTGGTGGAAAAGTGTGAAAAGGAAGAAGTGATGAATAAAGGGGTTTTATGAAAGATAAGGGGAAGAATGGTTTGAAACGGAGAGTCTTGAGTTTAAAAAGAATAGCTCTAGTAATTAAAAAAAAGAATTTTGCTAGGTGGTCTTGAGGAATCAAAAGAGCCAAAAATGGCCAAGGAAAAGAAAAAAAATATATGTAAGGCTGCCTAGAGATCAAAGAAGAGCTAAGTCGATAAGAATAGGCTACTCCACTCACCGAAAATGATAGGTTGAAGAAGTTCCCCCGTAGAGCTTTAAAAAAAAGAAAAGTGGTAGAAATTCAAAGGGTTTGGCGAGGCACAAAAAGCCTTGAGAAAGAGGGTAGATTCTAGAGGGTTGAGTGAGCTAAAACATGAATGAGGGGGGTATAGGATCATTGATAGCATTTCGGGTAGATGAAAATCTTTGCTTGTATGCATCACTTGTTTCTTACCTTTAGCATTATGCATATGGTTCAATCTTTCTTGAGTGTGACCCTTACTTAAATGCAAAACCGGATGAATTGAGATCATTTACATCTCAAAACCCAGTCCCTTAGCCAAATGAATTTACTCGCCTTGCAATGTCATGATTCACGGTTTCACACTTAATGAATGTTAAAGAGTTTGTTTGATAGAGAGACTTGTTTTAATTGAATTCTTAGTGCGCTTGAATGTTGAGATGGGCATGGCTAACTCTTTTGGAGTAGGAAATATTCACATGCATTCTAGAATTAAGAACTAGGATGTTGAGTTGATTATTATTGTTAACTATCTTGGATATGGAGCTCCCACCTTCAAACCTCTTCTCCTAATTTGTCTTTAATTTGCTTGAGGTCAAGCAAAAGGCAAGTTTGGGGGAGTTGATGTACTCATATATTTCATACATTTAGCTTGAATTTAGGACATAATTATATTCATATTGCACTCATACTTAGAGTTTTTGTAGCTTTTGTCCCATTTTAGGATTTAGACATGTTTGCATTAGCATTTGCATGTTTCTTGCATTCTTGCATCATATTCAGGTTGTTTTGGATGCACTGGAGCTATGGAGGGTGCGTGGACATGCTAAGGATCAAAGAGGAGCTCATGGACACTTGGAGGAACTCGGCCATGATACAAAGGAACCGAGATCGAGGTAGAGATCGAGCTAGGCAGGTCGATCAAGATGGGATCGACCAGAAGATCGAGACACTCGGGTCGTCCCTAGAAAGAAAATCGAGGTCAAGATCGACCAGCCCGATCAAGCAATTGTACGGACATGGGACTTAAGCCCAGGAAGAACGGGAGGAAGATCGAGTTCACGACTCGATCACCAAAGGATCGACAAGACGATCGAGAGAAGCACTCGATCCATCCGACTGGATCGAGCTGACGATCGAGCAAAAGAGGACGTTCCATGCGCACGATCGAGAGAGAGATCGACTACACTGGTCGATCTCTAACCTTATCCGACAGCTCATTTTTCGCGTCTTGTGGGGGACCATTTCCTCTTTTGTATAAAAGGCCTTAGACCTATTTTTGGCCATACATCACATCCTTATCCTAGATTTTCATTTTGTCTCTGCTTCTTTTAGGCAAGAACGCCATTTTTATGTTTTGAAGCTTTTCATCTTTGAAAAACCTTAAGTTTGCATTTTTAATCTAAGTACTTCTCTTAATCTTGTTTATCATTAGCTTAATCTCTTTCTCAGCTCAAACCGAACATGTTGAATCTCTCAAAACCAGTGTTTATGAGTGATTCAAACATGAGGAGTGAGTAATCTCTCAAGGTTTCACGGTTTGGGGTGATTAAGAGGGTTAAAAGGTTTAAGCTTTGGTCTTTTCTTGCTCTTAATACATTCTCTTCTTGGATTTGGGCGTTTAATGCCTAGAGGATCTTGAGAAAGACCTCTTTGTTCTCAGGGATTTCCTTGTCCTAGAAAGATTTAGGGAATCCCTTAAAACCAAATCCAAGATACTAATCCAACCCTTCCCAAACGCCATGGATGTGAGGGGGATTAGTAAGGCCACGTTTTGAGATCCATGCTTCATGTTCTTCACATTTTCTTTCCACCACGAACCATGGGTTAGGAGGAAGGGGTGAAGAAAGGATTCATACCACAAACCATGGATGAATCTAGTTTAGCTTCTCAAGGCTTAGGGAAAGCACAAAATGTGTAGATCTAAATTTTTAAGAACCAAAGTTTAAATCTTGGACCTCTTAAATATGATCCCCAACCCGTGAATCCATCTTTAGCATTTGAAAACATAAAAATCACCTTTCTTTAGTTTAAAGTTTCAATCTTTAGCTTAAATACACCTAGTTGCTTATTTCTTCCTTTAAGGCTGTTATAAATTCATAAAGTTGTGTTCTCGGTCTTATTAGTATTTTATAAATTCCCTAGTAGCATATTCCGCACCCTGGTAGAATTTAGGAGTCATTAGATTTTTATTTCTAGTTTTAAAAATTCGTTTTGTGTCTTTAGCAATTTTTCTGTTTTGTCTGCTTTTAGATTTGCATTTCCTAAAATTAGTAGTCGAGCTTGTTAAATATTTGAAAGTAGCTTTCTAGTTGTTTAACATATCAGTCGGGATTTTAAAATTATTTCCAAGTCCAGTAGATCGTCTCAAATAGTTTATTTTCATTTGTTCACCCAATTTATCCGGATTTCACTTAGATTTACTTATAGCTTTTGTATTCTTAGTATTCCTTCAAACTTCTCATGTTGGATTGACCCTTAAGTATTGCAATGACATGAGCATGCTGAAGTTTTGATTAACAACACCTAAAAAAATCTGTTATCAAGACCAAGTATCGAACCAGAAGGAAGTGGACTCTCCATCATTAATTTGCACTTTATGAAAATCCTTAGCGACATCTCTATATTTCAGTAGCTTTCTCCACATCCAGGAGCCAGCATTCGTGTTTTCCTTTATTGACCAAAAGGAATGTTGCCGAAGTAGCATTCTTTGTATCCAAACAACCCAAAGAGATGATTGATTTGAGACTATTCGCCATATTAGTTTTAGACAGCTGACCTTGTTGGCTTCTTTGAGTGAACGTATTCCTAGACCACCTTCTGCTTTCGGTCTACAAACATCAATTGATATGCTCAAATTAACCCTGAGCTACTCTCTCAAATTAAGAGATCAATGTAGTACTTAGGGGTCGAATTCCACAGAGAATCGAAATAACTAGACAAATTCTAATTCAGTTTTTAAGCTAAGAGTAAAATAAGAGCAGTAAAAAGCAATAAAATAAAGAAGGCAAGTTCGAATTCAGGTTCTTAAAAATCAGGGAGACAGGTGCTAGGCAGTGAGTTATCGCAGGAAGATTCAGATTGCAGATTTGATTACTATCAGGATTAATTTTTCTATAACTCGAAACACAGAAAACAAACAAATCAACTTTCGTTGCAAGATGTTATCAATGTCTAAACCTAGAAAGCCAACTTTCATTGCGAGTTCAAAGATAGAGACATGCATTAATTTCAGGTTCGATATTGTTCACAAAGACCTAAACCAACTGTCGCCTGGAGTAGATTCAATGCTCATCTAATGATTCAATCACTAAGTGATTAACAACACTTTCACATATGTTAAAAAACATAGGGTTTCGAAATCTAGGTGATCAATCCTAAATTTCAGAGTTAAAACAGTCAAAGATGAAGAACAAGCAAATAATCCCAATAGAAAATCTATTCTAACAACTTATCATCAATCCCTTGAATTCCCCACAACCTAACAAGGAAACCACTCAGACATAGATGCAGCAACCATCATAGAATAAGTAATTTGCATAAAAAGAATAGAAGAGATCAAAGGGTTCCAAATCTCTCAAGAACAGAGTGCAGATTTTTCTCCTTAAAAGCTCTCAAACTAATCTCTCTCTTTGTCTCTCTAAAAATATAAGGTTCTGCCTAAACAATGGCTGAAAAACTCTATTTATAGGCCTAAGTATGAATCTTCAATTCCCTGGAAGATTAGGAAAAGTCTTGAAACTTTCCTGCAAAATTCTGGAAACTTCACGTCTTTGGATTCTGGAAAACCTGGTGTCGATCTACACCAACAGGCTGTGTCGTTCGACACCTGTCGTGCAACTTCAATCCGACTGCAACACTTCGTGAGTTCATTCCACTAAGCTCCAAAATGTATCCAAATCTCCAATTTACCTCCAATTGTACCTGAACCTGCATAGACTCTATATAGACCCGAAAATAGTACTAAGACTCAATAAAAACACTTATATCATGGTCCAAAAATGGGTAAAATCCATGATATATCATCTCCCCCAGACTTAGCTTTTGCTTGCCCTCAAGCAAAACAGAAACTTAGAATGGAATCGAGGTTTAAAAACAGAAACAATCAGTAAACCTTAGGAACGCCACATAGAACCACCACTCTTGCATCCACATACCATAGAGCCAACCTTAGATAGTACTTCAGTGTACTTACCACAAGCTTAGCAATCTCCCAAAGTCAAGTCCAAACCCCTTAGAAAAATCCAGATTGTCCACTCTTAACCCCTTCATTTAATTAGGTGAGGTCTCATCAAGGGAGTATCGATCAAAGAACTTATAGATTCTTTCCCTTCCAAGCTCATAAACACACAAGACAATCTTTGCACAATCTCTCTTATTCTCTCTTCCCTAAGTCGATTTCTCCCTACTTTTCTAGGGTATCATTTTATTTTTTCTATCGACTTTCTTTTCTTTTTATAGCTTAAGAACGGCGCCACTCACTTTGGTGTTCCTTGTGAGGAGACGCTTCACGGAACTCAGGCTGCCGTTCTTAAACTTAGACTTTTTCACAATAGGGAAGATCAAAGAGAGATCATGACAAACTTATCTTAAAAATGCTTGAAGAGGAATCAGGTTTAATGTATACCAAGCCCCAAGATGAGAAGTTGAAAGTTCATTAGGGTGGAGTTAACATCAAAGTTTATAAACTCTCTAGGAATCTGAACTCTCCTTGTTAGATTGATCCACTTCCAGCTTTTTACCTAGTAAAACCTGCAATCAACTGCTATGGCAATGGTTCTTCAAGTGTCAATGTTCTGTGGTTAGTTCTTCTAAAAAACTGATTGTCTCAAACCGATTTTGACTCAATAAAACATTTTGACTGACTCTTTAAAACCAAAATAAAGCAAAATACATCAGTGTTTTCCTCCCCCAGACTTGAACAACACTGTCCCCAGTGTCATTAAGCCTGAAGTTGGCAAAAAGAAAGAGTAGGAGCAATAGAAACGACCAGATAGAAGACTTACCTTTGGTTGTGCGTGGTGTCGATCGACACACATGGTTGGTGTCGATCGACACTGGTCCATGTCGAACCCAGTGTCGATCATGGTCGATTATCGTCAGACGCCTTTTTGTATTTATTTATTTATTTTTTCATAGAATAAAAACAAAAGTTAGTGAAAACAAAACGAAAATCAAAGGAAAATCATACCTAAAAGTGGGTTGCCTCCCACTTAGCGCTTGTTTTCATTCATTAGCTTGACTTTGGCAGGTGATCAGGCGATGGGTGCATCAGCCAGAGGCACAATTTGCGCTTCTGGGATTTCGGCTTGTGCCCAGTAATGTTTCACTCTTTGTCAATTGACTGTAAACTCTTTGCCTTTTGGATCAATCAGGACAATGGCTCCATATGGTTTGACATCTTTGATGGCGAAGGACCTGACCAACGAGAGCGCAATTTACCAGGAAACAATTGCAAACGAGAGTTATATAGGAGTACCTGGTCATTTGGTTCGAATTGGCTGGATATGATCTTCTTGTCATGATAGGCATTTGTTCTCTCTTTGTACAGCTTTGAATTCTCATAGGCATGATGTCTGAGTTCATCCTATTCATTCAGCTGTATCAGGCGCCTTTCTGCAGCGGACTTGATGTCGAAATTCAGCAACTTTACTGCCCATGCTACCTTGTATTCGAGCTCCACTGGAAGATGGCAAGCTTTCCCATAAAGCAGATGGAACGGTGTAGTACCAAGTTGCGTTTTGAAAGCTGTTCGATAAGTTCAAAGCGCATCATCCAGTTTCACAGCCCAATCTTTCCTTGTAGCACCAACTGTCTTCTCCAGAATCTCGTTAATCTGCTTGTTTGAAACTTCAACTTGTCCACTTGTTTGAGGATGATAAGGAGTAGCCACACGATGTTGACCACCATGCTTCTTCAGCAGCTTCTCAAAGACTTTGTTAATAAAGTACTTGCCACCATCACTTATAACAATTCGAGGCACTCCAAATCTGGGGAAGATAATAGTTTTAAACAGCTTAAGAACCACAACAGACTCATTGGTTGGACTGGAAATTGTTTCAACCCATTTATTCACATAATCCACATCAACCAAGATGTATTTATTCCCATAAGAAGAGGGAAAAGGACCCATGAAATAAATGCCCCAGCAATCAAAGACTTCAATTTCAAGAATGAAGTTTTGTGGCATTTCATGTCTCCTGCTGATCTTCCCTTTCTTTTGACAAACATCACATCGAGAGATGAAAGCGTGAGCATCTTTGAACATTGTTGGCCACCAGAATCCAGCTTGAAGAACCTTTGAGACTGTCTTGAATGTTGCAAAGTGGCCTGCATAATCTGAACCATGGCAGTGAAACAGCACGTCTTGCACCTCAGCTTCTGCAATACATCTTCCGTAGACTCCATCCGAGCAATGTCTGTAAAGATAAGGTTCATCCCAATAATACCTCCTAAGTTCTCTGTAGAATTTCTTCTTCTCATAGTCTTTGAGATCAGTAGGTGCATCCTCTCAACAAGGTAATTGGCAATATCAGCATACCACGGTCTCTGACAAGTGGAAACAGCCATCATAGGTGCTTTAAACGCGTCACACATGGTCTTCAAAATCAGTGTCGTGATCTGTAGGTTATGTCGATCGACACCAGGTGGTGTGTCGATCGACACTCGTCTTGCGTCGGGGCTAAATTTCTCGAATCGGGGTGTCGATTGACACTACAGGTTTGTGTTGATCGACATTAACCCAGATTCTGCAGAAAGTTGCAGGTTTCCTGCATCTCTTGCTTGAAATCCGATTTCAATCGAATTGATAGTCTCTTCTGGCAAGAAATCATCAATTGGCACGTCAGCTTCTACCTTGATTCTGGATAGATGATCAGCAACTACATTCTCAGTTCCTTTCTTGTCCTTCACCTCAATATCAAACTCTTGAAGAAGCAGAATCCATCTCAGCAATCTGGGTTTTGCATCCTTCTTCTGTATCAAGTATTTGAGTGCAGAATGATCAGTTTGAACCACTACCTTGGACCCAACAAGGTATGGTCGAAATTTCTCAAAAGCAAACACCACAGCCTACAATTCCTTCTCAGTTGTTGCATAATTTCGTTGTGCTTCATCAAGTGTTCTGCTTGCATAATAGATAGCATGAAGTTTCATGTCCTTCCTCTGGCCAAGTACATCGCCTACTGCGAAATCACTGGCATCACACATCACTTCAAAAGGAAAATCCCAGTCTGGTGGTTGTACAATTGGGGCGCTCACCAAAGCTTTCTTAATCTGCTCAAAAGTTGAATGGCATTCTGCAGAAAACTCAAACTTCACATCTTTGCAAAGCAGAGCAGTAAGAGGTCTTGCAATATTGCTGAAGTCTTTGATGAATCTTCTGTAAAACCCAGCATGGCCTAGAAAACTTCTCACCGTCTTCACTGAACTTGGCGCCTGCAGAGTTGTCATCACTTCGATCTTGGCGCGATCCACCTCAATTCCAGTAGCTGAAACTCTATGTCCTAGTACAATGCCATCTTGAACCATGAAGTGACACTTCTCCCAATTTAGAACCAAATGCTTCTCTTCACATCTAGCTAGCACCTTGCAGAGATTGTCTAGGCAGCCTTTGAAGGAAGACCCATAGACAGAGAAATCATTCATAAAGACTTCCATACAATCTTTAATCATGTCCGTGAAGATAGACATCATGCAACGTTGGAATGTCGCATGAGCATTACAAAGTCCAAATGGCATTCTGCGATAGGCAAATGTACCATAAGGACATGTAAAGGTGGTCTTCTCCTGGTCATCTGGATGAATGGGAATCTGAAAGAAACCAGAATACCCATCCAGGAAGCAGTAGTAAGGGTGATTCGCCAGTCTTTCCAGCATCTGATCAATGAAGGGCAATGGAAAGTGGTCCTTCCGTGTGGCAGCGTTCATCTTCTTGTAGTTGATGCACATCCTGTGTCCAGTCACAGTTCTTGTAGGAATCAACTCTTCCTTCTCATTCTTCAACACTGTGACACCTCCCTTCTAAGGAACCACATGAACTGGGCTGATCCAGGCGCTGTCTGAGATGGGATAGATGATTCCTATGGCCAAAAGCTTCATAATCTCCTTCTTCACAACCTCCTTCAGATTCGGATTCAGCCTCCTCTGATGCTCTACTGATGTCTTGATTTCATCCTCAAGATGAATGCGATGCATACACAAATCTGGAGATATGCCTGAAATGTCATCAAGAGAATAGCCAAGAGCTTTGCGAAATTTGCGCAGCTTGCTTAGCAGTAACGTGAGCTATGCGTTGTTCAAAGTAGCATTGCCAATAACAGGATAAGTGGAATTAGGACCAAGAAAAGCATACCTTAGCCCTGTTGGAAGCTGTTTGAGTTCGATTTTAGGGGCTTTCTCGTCACTCCATTCGCCGGGCTTTGCAGCTTTTGCAGAAGTTCCAGTCAATTCCTCAGCATCCTTTTGAACCCCTCAAAAGTCTCATCCAAATGCTTCATCTCTGATGTAGAATTGGCCAGCATGCTCTCCAAAGGGTCCACAAGACTCATCTCTTGAAAAATCTCTTCTGCCAGATTGGTGAGTGAATCCAAATAGAAAGTCTGCCCATCTATTGTTGGCCTCTTTATCAGTTTGTTCATGTCAAATCGCATGATCAGTTCACCCACATTCAGTGCAATGTTGCCTCTCTTGACGTCAATTATAGCTCTTGCTGTAGCTAGGAAAGGTCTACCCAAGATAAGAGGATCCTTGGGTTCTTCTCCATACTTTAGCACCACAAAATCAGTTGGAATCATGCAATCACCAACCTTGATTGGAACATCCTCCAAGACACCTTCTGGGATTCTAGTGGTCCTGTCTGCGAGGATTAGAGAGATCTTTGTTGGTTGAAAATCAGTCATCCCAAGACTTGTAGCAACTGAGAGTGGCATGAGGTTGACACTAGCTCGCAAATCACAAAGAGATCTCTCAAATCTCTCTGCAAAGATAGAACAATCCAACACAAAGCTTCCAGGATCCTTGAGCTTCTTTGGTAGCCTGTTTTGGATTACTGCACTGACTTGTTCTGAAATCATAGCAACTCCTTCTTCAAGCCCCAGGTTCTTGGTCACCATTCTCTTCACATATCTCTGAAGAACAGGAGTAATTTTCAAAGCATCAATCAATGGGATCTCCACAACAAGTTTATGCACGATTGCCTTGCATCTGACATCTTCTAGCTCCTGCTTGGTCTTCTTCTGGTTGCTGGGATAGGGGATTTTGGGTTTGTAAACTCGTTCCACGGAAATTTCTGCAGGTTTGGATGATCCTGCAGGTTTCTGGGTAGGGTGTCGATCGACACAAAGCGGGTGTCGATCGATAATCGGGTTCGAGCTCTTGATGATCTCGCGATGGTCTTCCAGTGTCGATCGACACTGGATCTGCAGTGGCTTTTTCAGCTTCTTCCTCAATTTCCTGCAACTCCACAAGGTCTTCAGCACTTAGATCCTTCTTCTGCTCTGCTTCCAGCTTGCTTCTGCTCCTTGTCATGATGGCGTTGACATGGTGTCTGGGATTTGTATCAGTTTTCCCAGGAAGAAATCCGTCTTGTCTTCTCACAGATTCTGCAGTTTGAGCCACGTGAGTATCCAGTTTCTTGACATGGGTGTTTAGAGATTCGAATTCCCCATGTAAGTCCTGGTACATAGCGTCCATCTTCCCAGTCAGATTTTGATACATGGTGTCAATCTTCCCATTAAAGCTCACTGTCATCTTCTGTTGTCCCTCTAAAAGTTGTTCCATCATTGCTTTCATACCATTATCTTCAAAAGATTGAGCTGGTGGGTTTTGATAGGAGGAAGACCCATAGTTTCTGGTGTAGTTGGTGTTCTGGAAAGGCTTCTGAAACTCAGTCTTCTGAAATTGGGACCTCGGAGAGTAACCCCTGCATTCTGAATTCTAGAGAAAGAGCTTCTCTGGTTGTTTCCATTGTAGAACTTGTACCCCTGTTGATTCCCAAATTTCTGCTCCTCAAAACCACTTTCGTTGATGAAATTGCAGTCTTCCTCTTGAACCTCTATAATTGGTTCGAAATGCTCCACTTTTGCAGCAAATTGGACTTGTTTCTTTCCCACTAGAAGGTTATGCATAGATCCTAGCGTGGCCTTCATCTCTGCGATCTATCCTCCATCATTAGCGCCATCTGACGTTTTCCTTTGATGATCTGCATTCTTGGTACTATTGCTAGATACTGATAAATAGGGATTTCCACCTTTTTAAACAATGTCCCAACACTGTTAACCGTATGCAGTATAGTGTATGGGGTATCAAACCATTTTGGGAGCGTTAGTGAACAGATCGGTCATATCGGTATCATAAGTCAAGTTCGAAATGGGTAAAGATTGAGACTTTACTACTAAAAACGACTAAAGGATAGATCTTGTGTCACTCAAGACCATAAATAAAATAACTTNAGTGAACAGATCGGTCATATCGGTATCATAAGTCAAGTTCGAAATGGGTAAAGATTGAGACTTTACTACTAAAAACTACTAAAGGATAGATCTTGTGTCACTCAAGACCATAAATGAAATAACTTTAAAGGTATTAAGCAGAAACTAGAGATTTAAACGGTAAAAAGATAAGCTTTCAAGATAAAAGAAGGATCAAGAAGGGTTTTAAGAACTAGGTGACTTTCGGTTTTGTTTTATCAAGCTAAATCTTTTGGATCACATCAAGACTTGGTCTTTTGATGATGATTCTTAGGTAAAAGGGATCCTCAAATCGTTTAGCCTATGGCGTTTGGGTCTAAACTCTTTGAATCTCTATCACCATGGACTAGCTTCGCGCATAGCGGTACAATAGAAGAAACAAGCATCTACAACGTCCCTATTGAACCGTAATACCCTTAGTCAGATGGTTAGTCTTAGCCCAAGGAATCAAACTCTTGTTCATGGATCCGGCTAAGCAAGCACTTGGCGTTTGTGTCAAGCCCCCTTTGGACTTTAGGCTAGTTGGCCAGACTAGACTAAGATTTGGAAATGATAAACAAGAAAGAATCTAACTTTATGTTTTAGCTAAGCAAGAAATGAAAACCCGAGAGTCCCTTGGTCCTTTCAACCCATCTAGATCCTAAAGAGACTACTCACACGCCATTTGAGAAACCTCAAGATCCATAAGGATAAGAAGGTTACTCATGGCTTGCAAGATAGTCGAAAATAAGAAAAGGAAGAAGGTTTCTTGAAATACACTAAGCAATAATACTTAAAACATCAAGATTGCATAAAAATCAAAGCTTTGAAACAAGCTTCAATGGTGAAAATACAAAGTAGTTCTCGGTTTGCAAAAGAGACAGAAAATAAAACTAGAAAGCGTGATGATAAGCATAAGAGTGGAGGAGAGAGTATTTATACATAAAAGAGGAAAAACCTAAAACGTTGGGACCACTTTCCCGAAATGGTAGTATTTTGGATTTTAGCGTTTCGGGCTCAAGTTGTGATGAACACGCCGAGATGCTAACTCTTCTGATTCTTCGGGCAGTCTCCATATCGGGCAAGTGTTTCGGGATCATGTCGTGAAGGCTTGCCTTCTTTGTTACTCAAATCGGGTACTTCCCGTTTCCTTGCTTCGATATCCGTCTTCATGGAACCCTTTTGCTGGATCTTCGCTTCGGGGTGTTCCTTTCGGGACTAAGTCGCTGCTACTCGTCGAGGTTCATCATGCGCTTGTCCATATCGGCTACAGGGTCGTGATCCTTGCTCGATATCATCTGCTCATCCTCCAATTGAGATCTCCCTTCTTGGTTTCTTCTTCGGACCAACTCCATTCACATAGCACCTGAGAAACACTCCAAAACATGCAAGAATATGCAGAGAACTAACCTAATGCATCTAATCCTAACATGAGCGAGTATGTGATGAAAACTAAGATAAAAGTGCACGAATGAGGTCCTAACTAATGCAAAACGTGTGCTGAAAACATGCAATTTACAGATATTTTAACACCCCCAAACTTGCCTTTTTGCTTGTCCTCAAGCAAAAGCCAACCGGAGGGGTGAGGTTTTTAAAAGAAAAAGGTGTAAGTTTGAATCCAAAATGCCATTTAAAGGAAATCAAATCAATGTCTAAGTTCAGGTTTCTAGGATGCAAGTCGAATTCTACCTATCCAGAAAGCCTTAGCCACATTCATCACAATAATCAAGCAAAATCAATCCCAACTTAGGTGCACATTCAAATTCCCATTTCCCTTTCACATTTATTAAGAAATTTAAAATGTGGATCTCATTCATGCCTGTCAACTAACTCACTTGGTTCATGATAAGGTCACGAGCTAAATATGAACTCGTAATGCGAATGGGTTAAGTGTTTAAGTGGGATCACTCATGAAAGGAATCTTCTTAATGCAAAATGCTAAGGGTAAAAACCAATGGATGCATACAAGGGTGAATTTCCATCTACCCAAAACACCTATTTCGTTTCCTACCTTAGTCTAAGATGTTCCCTCCTAAGCTACCCTTTTCTTTGGCCTTTTCGCCTTATACCCGTTATACCTTCTCGATTTACCTTTCCTGGTCATTTTCGGGGAACTTCTTCTTTGTTGGAGATCGGTTTCGGCTTTCTGGCTTCTTTGTTGCGTTCCTCGCGTTTCACCTTTGGTGTTGTTGGCCGGATTTAGATTTTGTTGATTGGCCTTCTTTTGCTTTCTTTTGGAATCGCCTTTTTGTTCTTTTGTTTTCAAGCCTTTTTGGTGCCTCCATCTCCTTTATACGTGTCCCCGTCCGACTCAGTGGTTTTCTTCTCTTTCCTTTTCTGTAAATATATCACCAATCGGAACCCACCCCCTTTTCCTAGTCTAACCAGCAATATCGGCCTCAAATTTTGGTATCAAGCCGATTTCAGTGTCTAAACCACCTAACCTAGTGTTGACTCGAGATGTGAGCCAACGTCTACATGGAAATCTAACCTTGTCGGCCTAAACCCAACACTTTTTGCCTAAGAAGATTTAAAAATGGTGCAAAGGCCTCACATGCTCTCACAAAAGTGTTTATGGCTTTAAAACAAAGGTTAAGGCTTTGGGTGTGATCTGGTACTTGGACTAGCAGAAGAGTGGTCAAAAGGGAAAGAGAGTCCAAGTGAAATCTATGAGTTGATCGACAAATAAGAATGATAATTAAATTTTCATTTTAACGGTTCAAGTTTATTAGGAAAATGGTTCAAATCACAATGCATCAAGTTAAAACCGAATTTCACAAGACAAATTCCAAATGCGGTGCTGCCTTACGCTCAGTCTAATTCAAAATGCATCTAACAAACAAGAACTAAGGCATTGAATTCATGACTTAAAAATGGCTATTTACAAGGATTCATCATACTTATCACCCTATGCGAATGCTTATGAATCCTAAATGAATGCATCTAGACTCAATCATAATATGGAAATGTAACTACATGAATCTTTTTGTGGGATAAATTTTTCAAAATTTTTCAATTTTTTGTGTTTTTCTAGGCAATTTGCATGACGTCTAATCTAAGTGAATACATGTACTACATACTCCCCCAAACTTAAATCACACAGTCCCTGTGTGATAGAAGAGAGGAAGAATATGGTTCTAATGCAAAAAACGTTTAAACAAAAAGCAGAAAAATAAAGGAAGAATGCTTATATACAATGGTTTTGGAGTGGTACCTCATTGTTCAGTGTGATGTGAGGACGTGGTGTCCTCACTGGTCGAGAAGGAAGGGTTGTCCGATTCTGGTATCGGGGACTGGCTCGCACGCCTCTTCCTCGATATGCTTCCTTCTTGGCAAGAATGTCTTCCTGGATCACTTAGCTCGTGCTCCCTTGGCAAGAAGGAAAAGGAATGCCTCTCTTGAAGCATTTGCCTATCTGCTTCGTCAGACTCTTCTTCTCCTTTTCCTCTTGGTTCTCCGGATGACATATCGGCTTCAAGCCGTGGTGATGATGTCGGCCCCTTCAGCTTCGAGGTGAGCGACTTGATCTGGCCTTTCAGACCTTTCACGTGCCTTTTAATCCCTTTCACCGTGGAGACTAGCTTCTTGATTGAGCGGTCCTGCCATTTGCAGTACCTCTGTAGTACGTTGATCCGATCGTTAGCCGTCTTGAGGGTTCGATGCGTCGCACTCGTGATCGGGTCGAAATGGTAACGATCCGCTCCGTAGAGAGGGAAGCCATACTCGTCCGTAGGGTCCTCATAGTCGTCTTCACCTTCTCCTTCCTCTTCGGCGACCATATCGGCTTCCTCTCGATATTCTTCCTCGTAGTCTCCATAGAAGTCAGCTCCATAGGGGAAAAAATGCTCGTCTTGCGGCTCGAAATCCAGATGCTGAGGTTCCCTTATCGTGGTCAGGTATGGGTTGGGCAGGAACATCACAGCTGCTCTGTCCGTAGGAAGGGTGAACTGATATCGGTGTCCATGCCGATATGGCTTCCCGAGAAATTGGCATTTCTTCAAGTAATCGATGTCTATCCAGTGAATTCCGTGCGTTGGTTCCTCAAGCTCTACTCCAGCTCCCTTTAAGACGGCAGATACGACTCCTCCACAGCCTACTTGAGGCTTTTCGCTTGGTGTGGAGATCATCCACGACTTGTAGTGGAGGAGCTCTTTGAGCAATATCGTGATTAGCCCGGTGCTCCGTCTGCTTCCCTTTAGCTCGGTCCCGTTGCGGGTCTCTTGGATGATCTCTACCAAACCGTCATCCATTATTTCCAGCTCCTTGGTCAGGACAGCTCCACATTCCTTTCTTGCAAAGAAAGTATGTGCAATGGCTCTTTGCACATATCTCAAGGCTGGGTGCCTTATCCTGGTGCTCTTGTTCACTCCGGGCTTGTAAGTACCCACCCCAATGTGACCCCACAGTGCCTCTAGCTCTTCCCTTTCGATGTTGAGGGTCATCTCTCGCATATCGCCTTGGCTGAATCCGAATATCGACTCGAGATCCCGAAATAACATTCGGTGTGTCTCGCTTCCATATTTGAAATGGATGTAGCCGTCTCCATCTTCCTCTGGAGTCTCCTCTCCAAAAGCGTAGAAGGTCACCTCCAGTGTTGCCAGGAACTTGAAGGTCGCTTCGTCGTCAGACGCATAGGCGTTCTCCATGAATTTCCTCAGACCCATCGCATTGAAAAGGATCTAACAGTCTTCATAGATACCCAACTCGGCCATTGTTTCCTCATGGGGGTAGCGTGTGGCCTTGAACTCCATTCGTCTGAATGCTGCACGCATTTCGGCTAGGGTGTGTTGGGAACTCGTACTTCTCCTTCCCGACGCACGTGTGGGTGAGCGCACTACAGCCGCTCGGCTGGAACTTCCAACTGGTCTCTTTCCTTCTCTCTTTTCTTTTTGGTATTCCCTTGATCTCCCAAGAACAGCTCCGCTTCTCGTTGCTCCTACCATTGTACCTAACAATCAAAAACACTCGAAAGTGTGTAAGCACAAGGAAAAGCACTAAGAGCAAAGGTTATCTTGCATGTATGTTTAAACCTAAGGCAACTCTATTCATGAGTAAAGAGGCCCAAGCAAACATATTCGAATTACTACTAGATCGGGATAAATCTTAAATCGTGAAGGATAAAGAATTTTCCTTATAAGTTGTTCTTCACAGATTCAGGTTTTTAGACAAGCATACATAAATCAAAAGGTGGGAAAGAGGATTTCCAGAGTCCCAACATTTCAAAAGAGTTTAGCTGTGAAGCTTATCCTCTCAAACAGATATGCCGAAATTCTAGAAAATCCTACAAAAAACCTTGAGTTTCATGCAAAATTATCTACCAAATGCTTTCTCCATCGACTCTCAAATCCTAAATGCAACGAGACTAAGCAATCCTAAATTATATCGTTCAAGGGCAAATAATTACCCAGCACGATTTTTGCAAGAATTTCTTGGAAGAAAAATGCAGAGGATTGGGTCCCGAAATTTAAAAGCTTAAAACGATTTTTCTGGTTTTGAGGGCGAGGGAGGATGAAAACGAGAGAGGCGATAATGGTGGCTCTTATAAAGAGGAGACAAGGGGAGAAAAGGGTTTGACTAGGGTTTCTTGGTTTTGGGGAATAGTTGTCGGTTAACCCCAACCAAGTGTTCTTGCCTTATCCGGAAAAGTGGGCCATTAATTTGAGCGCTTTTCTCGGATTGGCCAAGTCTAATTACCCTATTCCCTGGACGGCCATATCCGGTTGAATCTGATATGGTTTGATTGATGTTTTGGATATCGGCTGGTTCCCGATATGTGACCACAGGGAAGGTTGTCTAGCTTGGGTTTCGTTCTATATCGGCTACACACCGTTATGCCTGCTCGACAGAGAATACCTAGGGATGATATCATGGTGTTAACCCGATATTATATCATGTTGCGGTGCTAGACAACTTCTCATAGGTTTTAGCTCCTCTTATATGTAAGTGACCCCACCCTATCTTTCATGGGATCCTGAAAACATTAAACTAGACTAGAAAAAGCATTAATATATACATTGATAAGCTTGGGGTGCCTCCCAAGAGCGCTTTGTTTTGAGTCACTTAGCTTGATTTTTCTTGATCATTTCTCAGTGTGACAGGGGGAAATGAGCACCCCTTGATCCTGTGGGAGGATCTTTACTTTCCTTAATCACAGAGATGAAATCGGCTAGAGATACATTGGATGTCCCCTCTTTGCTTACCTTAGAACCCTTTTGATTGGTCAAATCGGTGTCTTTTATCACATTAAGGTAAGCAAAGGATCTAACCTTTCTCTTGCATTTCAGCTTGTATCTCATCTCACCATCAGCAGAGAGAACCAGTTTAAGAGTCATCCCTTCCAGAAGATAACCGAGGGTTGGTCCTTTCTCATAGGATTCCTTGCAAGTGATCACCTCTTTGGGTGTTTCTTAGACCACTTTTGGCTGATCCTCGAACAAGGGGTTGAGCGAAACTCCATCAAAGCTGGCTCCATCGTAGCATATCTCCAAAGATGGGTCTTGGGTTTTCTCAATCGCATTCGTGAGCATAAGGGAGTAGGCATGCTCCTTTTCTTCACTATCCTTCCCTTTTATGTCAAAATGCATCACCAAGCTCCCGGTTAGCCTTAGCTCTACCTTGCCGCTTCTACAATCAAACATACAACCGGCAGAGGCTAGGAAAGGTCTTCCCAACAGGAGAGTTTCCTTGACATCTTGGTCCATTTCTATCACTAGGAAGTCGCTTGGCAGTAGCACATTTCCAATCATGATAGGTAGGTCTAGTAGCTTCCCAACCGTCTTCCTCTCACTTCCATCGGCCAGTGATAACGGCTTCTTGCAGTCGGTATAAGTGTCATATCAGAGACGCTTAGCAGTGGCTAGACTCATAATGTTGATGCTAGCACCGAGATCACACAAACAGTCTTCAAAGGTGATTCCTCCGAGTGTGCATGGAAGAGTGAATGATCCTGGATCTTCTAGCTTCTTCACTACTAAGGTTTCTTCCTTAGGTTTCTCTTCACGAGCTGCTGCATTCCTTCCTATGGTTGCCATTGCATCGGCATAGAGCTTGTCCTTGAAAGCTACTAGGAAAGCTGGAATAGGCTTGGTGCTGTCAGCATTGTTGAATGTTGAATAGATCATCAACCTTCTTCAAGGTTTCGATCAATTCGGCTTCTTGTTCCTCTATTAGCCGCTTTTTGTGCCTCTGAGGGTATGGCATTGGTGGTTTGTAGACTCGCAGGAATGGTGCTTTTGTCTGATCAGTGGCTGCTTTCTCTTTAGAGGCTTCCAAATTTTTCGAACTCCCTCCCCTTCTTAGGATGTGGATGTCCTCATCGACTTGAGCACGTTTTGGAGAAGTGATTTCGGGTAGATCCCGTTTTTCCTCGTCGAAAGTGGTGATCATTTGGCAATACTCCTTTCGATTCATGACGGATTTTCCAGGAAGGTTGCTTATTTGGCTTGTAGATGCAATTCCTTTGTTGTTCTCAAGGGCTTTAACGCGAGTGGTTAAGGCTTCATTCTTCCCGGATAGGTCCGTGTTGACACCATCTATCTTGTTATGCACTTCAGCAAAACGTTTGTGTATATCCGCTTGGATATGCGTTTGACCTTGGAGTAGTTGTTTAAGAGTGCCTTCCAAGTCAAAACTAGCTTGAGTCGATGGATTTCCTTGTTGTTGTTGGAAGCCAGGAGGTGCAACAGCTTGTTGTCGTGGCGGGTAACCACCTTGAAATGGGAATCGTGGTACAAAGCCCTGTTGATTCGTGTAAGTCACAAATTGTTTTGCTCCTCCAGCTTGCTGTTGAGGGTATGTCTCGTCTTGTGGGTTAGCGACGTTTGTGCTACGGTAAGACATGTTATTAATTGGTCTCCAATTGTTGTAACCTCCTTGAGCATTGATGTAGTTGACATCTTCGTACTGAACGTCCTCCCCTTCTTGGTTTGGAGTGATTTCTTCCACGAAATGTACTTCCTTGTGAGCTTGGACAAGTAGTAACTTGTCTAGTTTCTCATTGAGTTCTTTGATCACTCTCCGGCTGGCTTCCATCTACTTCTTCTTTGGAACTTTGGTTGGATCTGTCATAGTCTTCGTGGTAAGAAGAGTCACTCTGAGCTAGATTTTCGACCAGCGCAAGACCATCGTCAACGTCTTTGGCTAAGAAATTTCCATTGCTCGCCGTATCGAGCAGCATCCGGATCTTAGAAATGACACCACGGTAGAGAGTGCTGAGGAGTGATTCCTGACTAAATCCATTGTGGAGACATTGAGTAGTGTATCCCTTGAATCGCTCCCAGGCTTCACCGAAAGTCTCATTGGATTTCAGAGTGAATCCGCTTATTTCGTTCCTCAATCGGGCTGTCCTCGATGTGGAGAAGAACTTTGTCAGGAAAGCCTTCTTGCAGTCTGGCCACGAGGTAATGGATCTGTGGGGCAGTGTCTTCTCCCATGGGTGTGCTTTGTCTTCCAACGAGAAGGGGAACAATCTTAGCTTGAAACCGTCTTCGCTTACACCGTTGATCTTGGTCATGGCGCAGACACGGTCGAACTGGTCGAGATGGTCGAGTGGGTCTTCCAAGGGCAATCCGAAGAATCGGTTGTTCTGCACCATGGAGACGAGACCACTTTTGATCTCGAAGTTGTTGTTCTGCACTGGTGGTGGCTGGATACCATGTCGGTTTGCAGTCGATATCGGGGCATCTCCCGCACCGATTTGCCTAACAGGTCTTTGAGCAGCAGCAACACCAGGCTGTCCTTGTACCCCTTGTGGACCCTGAGGTCCTTGGTGACCTTGTTCTCCTTGTGCACCAGCTGCGCCTGCAGCTCCTTGAGCACCTTGTTTATTATCCATTGTCACACGGTCTTGTGTTTCGGCTTGTTCCCGATTTCGTCTGGCTGGTCTTTCGAGCAGGTGGATGTTGTCGATTCGGGGAACAAGATTTGTTGTACCGTGTAAGCGTAGGTTCATATACCTGTCAAAACAGAGATATACGAGTAGAAGTGTTAGATGGCTGAAAAAAATAAAAACTTGTCCTTATAACGACCTAGGACCGAAATGACTAAACTTTCTCCCAAAACGGCAACGGCGCCAATTGATAAATAGGGTTTTCCGCCTTTTTAAACAATGTCCTAACACTGTTAACCGTATGCAGTATAGTGTATGGGGTATCAAACCATTTTGGGAGCGTTAGTGAACAGATCGGTCATATCGGTATCATAAGTCAAGTTCTAAATGGGTAAAGATTGAGACTTTACTACTAAAAACTACTAAAGGATAGATCTTGTGTCACTTAAGACCATAAATGAAATAACTTTAAAGGTATTAAGCAGAAACTAGAGATTTAAACGGTAAAAATATAAGCTTTCAAGATAAAAGAAGGATCAAGAAGGGTTTTATGAACTAGGTGACTTTCGGTTTTGTTTTATCAAGCTAAATCTTTTGGATCACATCAAGACTTGGTCTTTTGATGATGATTCTTAGGTAAATGGGATCCTCAAATCGTTTAGCCTATGGCGTTTGGGTCTAAACTCTTTGAATCTCTATCACCATGGACTAGCTTCGCTCATAGCGGTACAATAGAAGAAACAAGCATCTACAACTTCCCTATTGATCCGTAATACCCTTAGTCAGATGGTTAGTCTTAGCCCAAGGAATCAAACTCTTGTTCATGGATCCGGCTAAGCAAGCACTTGGCGTTTGTGTCAAGCCTCCTTTGGACTTTAGGCTAGTTGGCCAGACTAGACTATGTTTTGGTAATGATAAATAAGAAAGAATCTAACTTTATGTTTTAGCTAAGCAAGAAATGAAAACCCGAGAGTCCCTTGGTCCTTTCAACCCATCTAGATCCTAAAGAGACTACTCACACGCCATTTGAGAAACCTCAAGATCCATAAGGATAAGAAGGTTACTCATGGGTTGCAAGATAGTCGAAAATAAGAAAAGGAAGAAGGTTTCTTGAAATACACTAAGCAATAATACTTAAAACTTCAAGATTGCATAAAAATCAAAGCTTTGAAACAAGCTTCAATGGTGAAAATACAAAGTAGTTCTCGGTTTGCAAAAGAGACAGAAAATAAAACTAGAAAGCGTGATGATAAGCATAAGAGTGGAGGAGAGAGTATTTATACATAAAAGAGGAAAAACCTAAAACGTTGGGTCCACTTTCCCGAAATGGTATTATTTTGGATTTTAGCGTTTCGGGCTCAAGTTGTGATGAACACGCTGAGATGCTAACTCTTCTGATTCTTCGGGCAGTCTCCATATCGGGCAAGTGTTTTGGGATCATGTCGTGAAGGCTTGCCTTCTTTGTTACTCTAATCGGGTACTTTCCGTTTCCTTGCTTCGATATCCGTCTTCATGGAACCCTTTTGCTGGATCTTCGCTTCGGGGTGTTCCTTTCGGGACTAAGTCTCTGCTACTCGTCGAGGTTCATCATGCGCTTGTCCATATCGGCTACAGGGTCGTGATCCTTGCTCGATATCATCTGCTCATCCTCCAATTGAGATCTCCCTTCTTGGTTTCTTCTTCGGACCAACTCCATTCACATAGNTCATGCGCTTGTCCATATCGGCTACAGGGTCGTGATCCTTGCTCGATATCATCTGCTCATCCTCCAATTGAGATCTCCCTTCTTGGTTTCTTCTTCGGACCAACTCCATTCACATAGTACCTGAGAAACACTCCAAAACATGCAAGAATATGCAGAGAACTAACCTAATGCATCTAATCCTAACATGAGCGAGAATGTGATGAAAACTAAGATAAAAGTTCACGAATGGGGTCCTAACTAATGCAAAATGTGTGCTGAAAACATGCAATTTACAGAGATATCAGATGCCAAGTTCTCAATCAGCTTTACTGCATCCGTTGGGGACCTAGTGTCGAATTTCCCATTGCTTACAGCATCTAGCGCCATCTGGTATCTCCAGTCTATCCCTCTGAAGAAAATACCCAGCAGCTGAACATCAGTGAATCCATGATGGGGCAATCTCTCTGATATGCCTTGAATCTGATCCAGGAAGCCTTGAATGCTTCAGTAGGTCCTTGAGAAAAGGTAGAGATCTTCATTCTCAGCTCCTCAGACCTGCATCATCAAAGAAATTGTTGAGAAAGGCATTCTTGGTCTCCTCCCAAGTGGTCAAAGAACCAGGTTCCAACTGTTTCAGCCAGTACGCAGCATCTCCACCAAGAGAATACGGGAAGAGTTTGCAGTAGAGGTAGTCATCAGACACTCCCTGTGCTATGATACTGGACGCCAGGTCTTCAAACCTCTCCAGATGATCCATTGGGTGCTCATGAGGAAGACCATGAAAAGGGTGCTAAGCCACAAGAGTGTAGAATGCAGGCTTCAGCTCGAAGTCATTCCTCTGGAAGGTAGGTTGGCGTAGAACTAATCAGGCCTGTTGTAGTCTCCAAGGGTGCGCCCACGCTCTGCGTCATTGACTGGTTCAGCGATTACAAGCGATTACAGCCCCAGCCTCATTCAGGAGCGCCCCTTCTTCATTGCGCCTGTTTCCTTCTCGGTCTCGCAGCAGAGCCGCCGCATCTTGCACCAGCACTATAGCGTTTGGCATCTTTGCTGTTCTCTGCGCTTTCCGGTTAGTGCGCTCTAGTTTCGCAAGCGCATGGTTGTCGAGTACAGTTAGCTCTGCTTCTGGTGGTGCGTTTAGGTATACACCTGAAACAAAAGAAAGTAAGGTAGTTAGTAAAAAGTTAGCTAAAACTTAGACAAAAATTCTAAACAAGAAATCTGTCTAGAAAATATCAATTCCCCGGCAACGGCGCCAAAATTTGATATGCTCAAATTAACCCTGAGATACTCTCTCAAATTAAGAGATCATTGTAGTACTTAGGGGTCGAATTCCACAGAGAATCGAAGTAACTAGACAAATTCTAATTCAGTTTTTAAGATAAGAGTAAAATAAGAAAGCAGTAAAAAGCAATAAAATAAAGAAGGCAAGTTCGAATTCAGATTCTTAAAAATCAGGGAGATAAGCGCTAGGCAGTGAGATATCGCAGGAGAATTCAGATTGCAGATTTGATTACTATCAGGATTAATTTTTCTAGAACTCGAAACACAGACAACAAACAAATCAACTTTCGTTGCAAGATGTTATCAATGTCTAAACCTAGAAAGCCAACTTTCGTTGCGAGTTCCAAGATAGAGACATGCATTAATTTCAGGTTCGATATTGTTCACAAAGACCTAAACCAACTATCGCTGTGAGTAGATTCAATGCTCATCTAATGATTAAATCACTAAGTGATTAACAACACTTGCGCATCAGTTATCCAACCTAGGGTTTCGAAATCTAGGTGATCAATCCTAAATTTCAGAGTTAAAACAATCAAAGATGAAGAACAAGCAAATAATCTCAATAGAAAACCAATTCTAACAACCTATCATCAATCCCTTGAATTCCCGACAACCTAATAAGGAAACTACTCAGACATAGATGCAGCAAACATCATAGAATAAGTAATTTGCATAAAAAGAATAGAAGAGATACAAGGGTTCCAAATCTCTCAAGAACAGAGTGCAGATTTTTCTCCCTAAAAGCTCTCAAAAACTAATCTCTCTCTTTGTCTCTCTAAAAATATAAGGTTCTGCCTAAACAATGGCTGAAAAACTCTATTTATAGGCCTAGGTACGAATCTTCAATTCCCTGGAAGATTAGGAAAAGTCTTGAAACTTTCCTTTTCTGCAAAATTCTGGAAACTTCACGTCTTTGGATTCTGGAAAACCTGGTACCGATCGACACCAACATGCTGTGTCGTTCGACACCTATCATGCAACTTCAATCCGACTGCAACACTTCGTGACTTCATTCCACTAAGCTCCAAAATGTATCCAAATCTCTAATTTACCTCCAATTGTACCTGAACCTGCATACACTCTATATAGACTCGAAAATAGTACTAAGACTCAATAAAAACACTTATATCATGGTCCAAAAATGGGTAAAAACCATGATATATCATCAATCCAAGCAACTTTTGATTTCTTGGTGTTGAGTTCGGGACAAGACCATAAGAAAGCCGCGCAGAGTTTGTCTATTTCTTTTAGGCAGCCATTCGGAAGTCTAAATGCTGAAATCCAGAAATTGACAATACTTGATATAACAGATTGTAAGAGTTGCAGACGACCTGCATATGATAGGTAACACCCTTTCCACAAACCCATTTTGCTTCTAATCTTTTCCAATAGTGGCTCATAATCTGTTCTTGATAATCATTTTGTTGTCAGCGGTAGCCCCAGGTATCGAACCGGAAGTTGTCCCATGTTGAGTGGGAATTGAGCAGTCATTTCAGTTCTGGCCGCATCAGATACTCCTGCCAAGTATAGTGTAGATTTCTCCAAACTTATTTTCAGACCTGATCTCAGCGCGAATTCATCAAAAATATTTGTTGTCTCTTCAATCGATCTCTTGTTACCATCAACAAAAACTATTAAGTCATCGGCGAAGCATAAATGCGTTATTTGAATACCTTTGCATTTCGGGTGGTATCTGATTTTGTGCTCTACCACAGCTTTATCAATCATCCTTGACAAGAGGTTCATGCAAATAACAAAGACATAAGGAGACAACGCACATCCTTTTCTGAGCCCCCTTGTGCTTTGGAAAAATAGCCAGCTAGTTCTCTGTTAACCTGAACTGAGAAAGAAGCTGTGGTGATGCACAACCTAATCCAGTGTACAAATTTCCCCAGAAATTTTAGAGCGACTAGGGTGTTCAAGATAAAATCCCATTGAACTGAGTCGAATGCTTTGGAGATGTCAATCTTCATGGCACAACGTGGAGAAACAGAGTCCTTATGATACTCTTTTACCAACTCTGTTGCTAGCAAAAGATTTTCCATCAGTAAACGATCCTTAACGAAGCTGATTGGTTTGCGCTAATGAACTTGGGAAGCATCACCTTTAATCGATTGGCTATTCTCTTCGATATTATTTTGTAAAGCACTTTGCAACATGATATTGGGCGGTAGTCGTTCATCGCTTTATCTTCCTCCTATTTAGGAATGAGAGCTAGTATAGTTGAGTTGATACCTTTTGGTAGAAAGCCCTTCGTGAAGAAAGATTTGATAGCAAATGTACAATCTTTACCAATAATTTCCCATGAAGCTTTGAAAAATTCACTTGTAAAGCCATTCGGGCCTAGTGATTTGTCGCTTGCCATGGAGAATAGGACTTTCTTTATTTCTTCATATGTTACTTCTTTCTCGAGATGGTCTTGTGATGCGATGAGGTTTGTTACTTCAAGTTTTACCCCTAAGATAGCTACAAGTGCACAGCAATCACAGTAGTAAAAGGGAAGTTGGGGATGCGGTGTGTCACTGTTGCAGTAGTAATATCAAGCAGCAGAATAGAATTAAACGGTCGTAAATCAATTGGTAAAAGACGTTGGGTCTAGGGACATTCTCTGGGGTTCATGGTTCGGATCTAACAAGCAATAAGATAGGTTATAAATGATTTAACGGGTTAGGTTCTTAAGCTGAAACGGTCGACTATGACTACCCCGCGTTGGTGGATCTAGCCACCTACGTTCATCTTGTCCCGTGGATATGATTTCTCACCCCACGACGCAATACAACCGCGCATACATATCATTCACCTATTTGTAAACACTCACGGTGCGGTCTGTTGATATGCCTAAGCATCCTACGGTGTGGTCTGCTCGTTAACCTCTAGTTCCAAACGATAGACCACACGTTCGTGTATCTAGCCGTCCTGGAATCAATTGCTAATTGATCAGAGAAGCATACATGCAGTAAGAGCAAGACATGAACGAAGACACCTAAAAGAAACTCTATCTCTATCACCCTAGCCAAATCGATCCATGATTAAACCCCTTTGAAAACCCAACTAGATGACTACTCGTTCATGGGAACGAGAGACATCTTCGAGATAAAAAAGGGTGCGAATTTAATTGAATAAGAAATAGAGTGAGAAAACGTATTCAAAGGAAATCCGAATGAAGAGATCTTCTTAAAGTATTGAAAAACGCAAAGAACTAAGAACAAAAGATGAAAAAAAGAGAAGGAAGGAAAGGTGGCGGCTGCAGAAGAAATCTCTCTCAAGTCTTCAACTCCGAGGCCGTCGGTCTCTCCCTCTCTCTCTCTCTGGCGGTGTGAAAAGTGTTTCTCGAAAGGCTGTGTGTGAAGTCACGCCCTTTGTGAAACCCTTAGGCCTCCTTATATAGGCTCTCCTGCCTTCAGAATGTGGGCTTCGTGTTTTAACCTCGGAAAATATCAAATAAGTGCAAACGGGCTCGGGACGGGCCAGAATGGTCTGGCCGCGCGAGCGACAAGGCGTGGCGCAGCCACTGGTCTTCTGAAGTCCATGGCGTGGCCGTCCTTCTTCTGAGGATGTGTCTGACGGACCTTCTTGCTTCCTTCGTAACTTGAGATCCGACCGTGGGATTGATCTCAGACCACCTCATTATGAAAGACAGCTGAAAGGGCTATCTTGTCTCTAAATATGAGATTGATCCTGTGCTGGGAAGGTCTTCGTCTGATGCTGAACTTATGGCTCCGGTCACTTGTCTTCGAAGTTCCCGTTTTGCTCCAAAATGTGTCATTTTTGTCCAATTTCCCTGAAATGACTCTTAGGACTAGGAAACATGAGAATCACTTTAAAACCGTTGAAAACCGGGTTAAAAAACTTGTAAGAGATCTTGAAATGATAGGTTTTAGGAGTAAAATATGAGTGTTATCAACTCCCCCAGAATTAAACCTTTGTTTGTCCTCAAACAAAACACAGATAAATTCTCGGAAAGAGGTTTGAAAATATGGGAACCAGCAAAACCTCAGCGACCGTCCTTCTAAACCATAAGTCATCGAACTAGTTTATCCAAGCTTAGCCTAGAAAATTCTCACCATAGTTCCTTCAATATTAGTCCCTTAGAAGCTTTCACTATCTAAATCCCAAGTTCCAGTCAACTAGCTCTCTAAGTAGTATTAAGATTGGCATGATCCTTGTCAATGGATATTGGGCTAAGTTCACCAAGGTTAGGTGTATAAAGGCCTTTATTGGTGAGGTTTAGAGTGTTTCGGGTTACCGTATAAATCTCCGGAAGGTGCGAGATATTATGCAAAACAACAGGAGAAGGTGGAACTGTTGAGATCCACGATTTCTAATCACTCTTCGTACGTACACATCCGCGAGTTCTCCTTGATATCGCCATACCCCCAGACTTGGTTTCTTGATTCGAGTTTGAATTGGATGGCGTCTAAACCTTCTCACCATATCGACCGGACTCTGCCTCTTTGAGTGTTTTGATTCTCTTGAGACTCTTAGGCATTTTCTTCGCGTTTCTTTTCTCTTTTTCTCTTTTTTTTTATATGTAACTCTTTTTTTAACGGATAAGTACCATCATCATTCCAAAGAATTCGGGTCCTTTATCCGAGTTACCCATTTTTTTTTGTGAAACGGGAAGTGCCTTAGTGTAAGAGTCTTAAGGATTATGAAAATATTACCATTCTTTCGAGTTTTTCGAGGCATGAGTCGCTCCTTTTTTTTGTAGCTAACACTTCCGTTCCTTGACCATCCAATCCTTCGTCTCGAGTGACTAGAAATCATGTCGTTCCTCCCTCTCCGGCGTTTTTGCACATATCTGTATATTGTGAAAACAAGAGAGTTGTGTGAGGTTTGAAAAGATGGTAAGGTTTCGGGTATGGTACCAACTGATGATGTGTTGGCCGTTCGGGGACAACAAGGGATTATGAAAAATGGAACAAAAAATGTCCCGAACGTTCGGGCTTTTTCGTTGAATGTTAAATCTATTGACAAGGAAATTATAAGTCAGGTTAAAGTCCAATAAAAATAGAGGTAGTATATTACTTCCCCTGGAATCTCTATAGATCGACATTCTCAAGGATTTCGTATTACCGGCTTTCTAGCTACCGCCTAGTCTAGTACTAAAGCTTGGAAAATCTGTTACAAGAAATAGTGTATAAGCACACTGGTCGAATATCATCCTTGGTTTGCGTCATAGTCCCTAAAAACATATCATATATATCGAGATACATCATTCTTAGTTCTTAGGGTAAATAATAAAAATCATTAAGATGACTCAAATAAAATCAAAACAAAGCAAAATCATTAGTAGGAACCCCCCCCCCCCACAATACATAAATCACACTGTCTTCAGTGGAAATAGTGGTGGTAGGTCGTGGATGACTAAATATATGAAAAATAAGTAAAAAATATGGGTGGAATAGATGGAACTAGGCTCGTAAGCAGAAAGAGTTTCGGCCGAGACGCGAACTCTTCGAGGCATTTGAACTCAGGGTCTAAAGGTCGCCTTCTATGTGTCCTCTCTCTCGAAGTTATCGCGCCATCTTCTCAAGCATCTCGTTCTGGCGTGCTAGCTGCTCTTGAAGTGCGGTGATCGCGGGATCAGCCGAGGTGGATGGTGCAGCAGATCGTGATGTGCTGCGCATGGAGGAAGATGAGGTGTGGTGGTGGGTCTTCTGTCGGATCGCCTCTCTCCTAGCCTTAGCGGCTACATACTCTCCAATGGTGAGTGGCAGGCTTGAGAACTCGGTACGAAACTCATCATGCTGCGGGATCCACTGTGGGGAACCCTATGAAAGGCGCGGGACTGTGGGAGACGGTAGATAGACAGTGCGGTTGTCTCTCTTCCCTAGTCTATATCTGAATCTGAACCTGTCTGGATCCATGGCTGCGCCTGTCAAGTTCCTATCCGTCTGAAACTGGGACAAGTCAAACCAAACCAAATCTAGGGGCGCCTATATGCTAGTGTCTACTCCCGCAGCCTCCATGATCGCTGTAATGATGCCTCCGTAAGTCGTGAAGATATTCTCGCATCTAGGTGTGATGACATCGTGCTTCAGTCGCACGAGTGTCTCTGCTAGGACGCATCCTAGGCATGCTGAAAGTGGCTCGTCTCTAAAGGCGGACTGTAGTAGGACGAGCTCTGGAATGAGGATGCATGACTTGTTGCTGCGAGAGTAAAGTCGGTGTGTTATGAGGCGGTGCACAAAACGCACGGCCGGGTGTGAAAGAAAAGCAGACGGATGCCTTCCCTTGTCATTAATGCCTCGGCCCATGAGTCCCCAAAGGTCAGCACTCCATTCTTCTTCAATGCTTGTCTTGCTCCTCAAGTCAAAACCAAATATTTCGCAGAGCTTAGGGATGCTCAGCTCATAATCCCTAGAGCCAATGGTGAAATAGAGAGTACCGTCCTTCGGATGTGACTTCTTTCCTTTCTGATAGGTTAACTGAACTGAAGATAAGAACTCTTGCGTGAGCCCCTTGTGAGTGGGTCGATCGATCTCCATAAAGGTTATGAGCCTTAGCTTGTCCAAATACCATGTGACATCCTCGGTGATGCCCAAAGCGTCTGGGTGCATAGGTGATGGGAAATAGGTTGTTATTCCTAACCTTTCAGCGATTGTTGTGGACATGACGTTTACATTAGCTCCTGTGTCGCATAGACAGTCTTCGAAATTAATTCCCGTGATCGAGCATGGGAAGGTAAATGCGCCTGGATCTTCTTCTTTCTTTAGTCTCTCGAACCCGCAGCGTTCCGGAGTATCAAAAGGTGGTTCAGCCGTTTCTTTCTTTATTGTCGGGAAGAGTGGGACGAATCTGCATTTATCTCCCATAGCTGGTTCTGGCTCCTTAGCTTTGTCGGCGATCGCTGAGATCGCGTTACAAAATCCTTTCGGGTTATCCTCTACCTTCCCAGGAAGGATTCCCACTTGTCTCTTGATGGTTTCAGCAGTTTTTGCGACTTGCATGTCCAATTTCTTCACATGGGAAGATAGGGATTCGAATTTGCCGTTCAGGTCGTTGTACATGCAATCTACCTTGATGTTGAGATCCTTCACCGATTTTTGCTGAGACAACAGCATTTGTTGCATCAATCCTTCGAGTTTGTCCTCACGTGCTGTGTACGGTGCGTTTGATGCAGCTTGTGGCGCTCCTTGCTGATTGTTGTAGGGCGCGAGCTGAGAGTTGTAAGGTTGTTTTGGCTGGTAGCCTCCGTTGCTTCCGTAGTTCACGTTTTGGAACTTGTTCTGAAAAGGTTTCCCTTGAGGTGGATACAGCTGGTCCCGCGGGTTTTCCATGTTCGGGATTCGGTATGAGAGGTTGTTATTGTTCCAGAAGTTGTTGTTGAATCCGCTGTTGAAGTTCCGGTTTGGATATGAATTCTGGCCTCCTATAAAATTAACTTCTTCTTCTCGCGTGTATGATTCATCTCCCTCGTTTCCTAGGTTGGATTCTTCTCTTTCTCCCGCGGTTTCACACACATTGATGATGCGTTGCTGTCCTTTGAGTAATTGGCTCATCATGTTCTTCAGCTCGGCTAACTGCTTGGAATCCGAATCTCAGGTTCGCGGATTTCTATCATAATCCGGAAAATTGTTGATGTTGCTTACAGCGAGGTTCTCAATAAGTGCACGTCCTTGTCGCTCCGTCTTCGTGTTGAAGTCTCCATTGCTGGCCGTGTCGAGTGAGAGTTGGTACCTAGCTTGCAGTCCGCGGTAGAACGTGTTTAGCAGGCTGGCCCCGGAGAAACCATGGTGAGGGCAGTCGCGTTCGTAGTCCTTGAATCGCTCCCATGCTTCAAAAAATGACTCGACCGGTCCTTGTTGAAAGCCTTGGATCTTGTTTCTCAGCAAATTGGATCGCGACTTCGTGTAGAAGTGATTGAGGAAAGCGGATTTGCATTCCATCCAGTTAGTGATTGATCATGGTGGTAAAGTCTTCAGCCATCTATGAGCTTTGTCGCTCAAAGAAAATGGGAATAGCTTACACTTTAGATAGTCGGGAGGGATTCGGTTCGTCTNTTGGAATCCGAATCTCAGGTTCGCGGATTTCTATCATAATCCGGAAAATTGTTGATGTTGCTTACAGCGAGGTTCTCAATAAGTGCACGTCCTTGTCGCTCCGTCTTCGTGTTGAAGTCTCCATTGCTGGCCGTGTCGAGTGAGAGTTGGTACCTAGCTTGCAGTCCGCGGTAGAACGTGTTTAGCAGGCTGGCCCCGGAGAAACCATGGTGAGGGCAGTCGCGTTCGTAGTCCTTGAATCGCTCCCATGCTTCAAAAAATGACTCGACCGGTCCTTGTTGAAAGCCTTGGATCTTGTTTCTCAGCAAATTGGATCGCGACTTCGTGTAGAAGTGATTGAGGAAAGCGGATTTGCATTCCATCCAGTTAGTGATTGATCATGGTGGTAAAGTCTTCAGCCATCTATGAGCTTTGTCGCTCAAAGAAAATGGGAATAGCTTACACTTTAGATAGTCGGGAGGGATTCGGTTCGTCTTCGTGGTGCTGCAAATCTATTCAAATAGTTCGATGTGGTCCATCGGGTGCTCGTTTGATAGCCCGTGAAACTGATTTTGCTTTACCAAGGAGATGATATGTGGTTTGATCTCCAGCTCGTCTCCACGAGGGGCGTTCACTTGAATCGCAGCTCGATTCTGAAAGTGCTAATCAGGAGTGTCGTGATCGGCTATGGTGTGGTTCCTTGCTCGCCGGGGTTGGTTGGCGGGCAGGACAGGTCGGTTGGCATCTTGGTTTTCCGGTTGGACGATAGAGTTCACTCGGTTCGCGTCATTTCTGATGATCAGATTATGTCCTCCTTGCTGCACGGCAGGATCGGGCTCTTCTTCGTCCGAGTCAGCCTCGAGAATTTGGTTGATAGTGTTTCTATTGTTGTCGAACTGCAGCTCCCCGTCTTGTAGAGCGTTTGGTGCTCGACCAGCGTTACGAAGAATTTCTTCGCGGTTCTGTTGAACTCCAAGGGCAGCCTCGTTTTCGGCCATGCTGATCTGCCTTCTTAACTTCCAGATTTCTTTTTCGTGTCTGTCGATCTCAATGTAGCGGGGCAAGACGTTGGAACCGTTCCTCCTAGTGGTCATACACCAGAAACATGAGAAGTAAACACAAGAGAATCGTAAACAATGAACGGAAAAGCTTGAAATTCAACGTGGTCTAAAAAGGAATTAGAAACTGAAAATTCGCAAAAGCAAACAATTTCCGGCAACGGCGCAAAAAACTCGATGCGATGGGGTTTGTTACTTCAAGTTTTACCCCTAAGATAGCTGCAAGTGCACATCAATCACAATAGTATATTAAGGGATCGAATCCACATAGATTGTTGTTTTGCGAAAGTCCTAAGATTTCTAACTTCTTTAAACCAAAAGGGAAGTTGGGGGTGTGGTGTGTCACGGTTGCAGTAGTAATATCAAGCAGCAGTTATAATTAAACGTTCGTAAATCAATAGGTAAAAGGCGTTGGGTCCAGGGGCATTCTCCGGGGTTCAGGGATCGGATCTAACAAGCAATAAGATAGATTCTAAATGATTTACCAGGTTAGATTCTTAGCCTAGAACAATCGACTATGACTACCCCGCGTTCGCGGATCTAGCCACCTACGTTCGTCTTGTCCCGCGGATATGATTTCTCACCCCACGACGTAAGACAACTGCGCATACATATCATTCACCTATTTGTAAACACTTGCCGTGCGGTCCGTCGATATGCCTAAGCATCCTACGGTGCGATCCGCTCATTAATCTCTAGATCCAGACGATAGACCACACGTTCGTGTATCTAGTTGTCCTGGAATCAGTTGCTAATTGATCAGAGAAGCAAACATGCAGTAAGAGCAAGACATGAACGAAGACACCTAAAAGAAACTTTATCTCTATCACCCTAGCGAAATCGATCCATGATTAAACCACTTTGAAAACCCCCTTAAAAACCCAACTAGATGACTACTCGTTCATGGGAACGAGAGACATTTTCGATAAAAAAGGGTGCGAATTTAATTGAATAAGAAATAGAGTGAGAAAACTTCTTCAAAGGAAATCCGAATGTAGAGATCTTCTTAAAGTATTGCAAAACACAAAGAACTAAGAACAAAAGATGAAAAAGAGAAGGAAGGAAAGGTGGCGGCTGCAGAAGAAATCTCTCTCTCGAGGTCTTCAACTCCGGGGCCGTCGGTCTCTCTCTCTCTCTCCGGCGGCGTGAAAAGTGTTTCTCGAAAAGCTGTGTGTGAAGTCACGCCCTTTGTGAAACCCTAAGGCCTCCTTATACAGGCTATCCTGCCTTCCGAATGTGGGCTTCATGTTTTAACCTCGGAAAATATCGAATAAGTGCAAACGGGCTCGGGACGGGCCGGAATGGTCTGGCCGCGCGAGCGGCCAGGCATGGCGCGGCCACGGGTCTTCTGAAGTCCATGGCGCGGTCGTCCTTCTTCTGAAGATGTGTCTGACGGACCGTCTTGCTTCCTTCGTAAATTGAGATCCGACTGTGGGATTGATCTCAGACCACCTCGGTATGAAAGACAGCTGAAAGGGCTATCTTGTCTCCAAATATGAGCTTGATCCTGTGGTGGGAAGGTCGTCGTCTGATGCTGAACTTATGGCTCCGGTCACTTGTCCTCGAAGTTCCCGTTTTGCTCCAAAATGTGTCCTTTTTGACCAATTTCCCTGAAATGACTCTTAAGACTAGGAAACGTGGAAATCACTTTAAAACCGTTGAAAACCGGGTTAAAACACTTGTAAGAGATCTTGAAATGATAGGTTTTAGGAGTAAAATATGAGTGTTATCATCTTGTTCTAATGATGTACATCAGAAAGAAAGAAGTTCTCGTAGATTCTCAATGGATATCCCTTGGTAATCTTGGGGTTTTTGGGTCAAGAAGTCCTTAAAGAATCTCTCCGCTTCTGCTTTTATATCATCTGCAGTTTTCAATACTTCTCCATGTGTATTTAATATCTCCCTGATCGTGTTTTGCATCTTCCTAATTTGAGCCGATTTATGAAAGTAGGCATTGTTACGATCTCCAACAATGAGGCAATGTAGCTTTGATTTTTGTTTGAGATATCCTTCTTCTAGATCAGATAAGAACTGCCATTTATCAAATGCTTCAGCCTCTGCTTTCATTTTGGTTGGTGATGGATCAAGTAGAGTTTCAGCTTGTTTTGCACATAGATGATCATAAGCCTCGCGGGTTCGTTTAGTGAGATCACCCAGCTTTTCTTTCCCGAACGAACGCATCATAGGCATGAGAGACTTGAGTTTCTTTGACAGCCTGTACATGGCTGAAGTAGAGTCGAATAAATCCTCTGTCGTATCCCAGAAGTTCTCTACAACCGGCGTGAACTGAGGAAGTTTTGTCAAGACTTTACAAACTTAAAAGGCCTGCGTTCCTTGTTGTTTCAGCGTGCAATAAGAATCTTCCTCTTGAATGATCTGAGCAACCTCCTGGTTCAAAAACACAATACGACTGCGTGTAAAGATCCAGCCATTTCTTATTTACCAGCAATCGATCCAGTTTTTTTGCATACGAGATCAAGAACTGAACAATGTCTCACTAAAATCAATCATACCCGCAGATGGCGAGTTAGAGTAGTTTGAATGTTCTTCTCCTGACAAAATTTCATTAAAATCACCACAAATTGCCCATGGGTTACCACGAAATATAGGGGAGTCTTGATGATTTTTTAAATCTTCCCATAACCTCTTTCTTTCCTCCATGAAATTGGAAGCATACATTGATGGGGTCTAAATAGTCGTCCGAGATTGGAGGATTTTTTTGGGGACTCATCGAGCTTTGAATTTGTAGAACCCTAAGCTGCAAGTGCACACCGTGCGTTGTAGTACTTAGGGTATCGATCCACAGTGAGGAGGTCAACTGCAAAACAGAAGAATCAGGGCAAGCAAAGACGCAAAAGGGTTTAGGGATTGTAAGATTGTGTCAATCCCTTCTATAACCAACGGAAAAAGGAAAATCAACTTAAAAGCTTGTAAAAAGGAAATCAGGTAAGCAGTGCAGAAAAAGTAAATATTGAAGTGCGTAAATCTCGATTAAAAAGCAGTGCAGAAAAAGTAAATATTGAAGTGCGTAAATCTCGATTAAAAAGCAGTGCAGAAAAGGTAAATATTGAAGTGCGTAAATCTCGATTGAAAAGCAGATGGGTGGAACACGTTGGGGATCTTCTCGGGAAATCTATGGGGTTCTAACTAGAAATCAAACTCACAAAAGTTAAGCAAACGATACTAGGCGGTTTTCCCTAAACTGCTTCACTGGTTTTAACAACCTAACTCTGACAAAGCTAGATCGATCTATGAATGCAAATTTCGTAGGTATACTATCGTATCCTGCGACCTAAACAATCAAGCAATAAGATCAGGACAATAAACATTCACGACATCTCCCTGATCACGCACAAGCGTTCTAGGAATGATGCGCTCCACCCCACTAGGTCCGGATCCGAGATTCAGGGCGTTGGCCGCTCTCGAGATCCTGCGTTCAGACTCGAGTTCATGACGTTATATTCATGCAATAAGAACAAGTGTGGTAAGAAAGAAAACCCTAGTCTACGGCCTAAACGATTGGTCTAATAACAGTTAATGAAATTCCCCATAGATCCCCTTAAAGAACACCCAACGAAAGTAAACTACTCAGACATGAAAGAGGAAGTGAAAATCGTGATTGATGAATACATAACTTGTATAAATCGATAAGAAACAAAGAGGGTTCAAGAACAAATCAATATCCCTCAAAGAACAAAGGCAAACCGCGAATATGGGATTCGCGGCCACCAAAAGAATTCTATAACATATAGTATTTCGTGATAACTGGATCCTTTCTATAAAAACCCTAAACAACGAGTATATATAGGTCTTCAAGTCCTCTAGGTCGTGGATTAGGTATTGGCTTGCATAAGACGAATGCGGGTTTAAGTTGGGCTTCAAATGGGCTCGAGAACCGCGAGTGGCCCGGCGGTGCGAGCGACTGGCCGTGGGGCGGCCACTGGTCGTCTGGATCGGCCGCGGCGCCGCCGTCTTGGTCTTTCGAGTGCTTGACGGACCTTCTTGCTTCTTCCATAACTTGAGATCCAACCGTGGGATTGTTCTCAAACCACTTCGAGGTGAAAGATGGCTGATAAGGCTACCTTTTCTCCAAATATGAGCTTGATCTTGGGTGGGAAGGCCTTCGTTTGGTGTTAAACTTTTGCCCTTGAGCACTGTTTCCGGAATTGTCCATTTTGCTCCAAAATAAGCGTATTTTGCTAAGTTTACCTGAAAAGAGTCTTGAACAACCAAATACTCGAAATCTAGTGTTTATGCATTAAAACCATAGTGAAATGCTTATTAAAGCACTTACTTATGATAGCAAAAATGGGTAAAATATGCATGTTATCAACTCCCCCTGACTTAAACCTTTGTTTGTCCTCAAACAAAACAGAAATCTAAGTAAGGAAAAGAGGTTTGAAAATGTGAAAACTCACCAATACTTGGGAACTCGTCAAGTCTAGAAATTGACCTGTTTGAGCCACGTAACCCGGAATCTAGCTTCAATGTGTTTGGGTCAAGTTACCTTGAGCTTTTCACCCTTCCCGGATACGCTTCATGGTCCCTTTGAGTATTTCGAGCTTTCTCTTGTTGATCCCTTTATTCATTTAGGCGTGCGGTCTCTATCGAGGGAGTATTGGTCGACGAGACATTGTACTCATCTCTTCCAAACATCTAGACAAAGACATTTCAGACACAACTCTCCTATTTTCTCTTCCCTTAGTCGATTTTTCCCTACTTTTCTAGGGTATCATTTTATTTTTTCTATCGACTTTCTTATTCCATTTTTTTTTTCTTTCTTCTTAGCTTGAGAATGATCACTTCTTTGAAGTTTACATGATTGCTGCGAACCGTCATTGTCCTTTAAGGAACTCTGGTTGCCATTCCCAAACTAAAACCTTTCTTTCTATATTTTTTTTTTTTTTTTAACAAGGGAAGATCAAGGAGAGGTTGCATTGCATCTACTTAGTCATGCTAGAGTCTAAAAGAGGAGCAAAGTTCGAAGTACCTCAAGCCCCTTGACGAGAAGATTTGATTCATTAGGTGCGGAGTCAACGCAAGATCCTTCGAGTACTCTAGAGATTAGAACTTTCTCCGCTGGAATGATCCACTCGCCGTGTTCAACTTAGTAAACCTTGCTTCTAAATCCGTGAGAATGGTCATTAAGGTTCCTTGTTCAAAGTGACTTGTACCTAGCAAAGTTCATAGTTTCCGACTAAAAGAAAAAAAATTTTTGACTCTATAAAACGACTCGATAAATGATGTAAGTATGCATAAGACTCATCAAATAAAAGCATAATTAGTAATATAAGAAACCCCCCCAGACTTAAATCAAACTGTCCCCAGTTTGTTTAAATCGAGTTGAGGTGAAAAAGATAGGTAAATTCAAGTACAAGCTTGTGAAGACTTACTTGAAAGTGGCGTTGGGTTTGGTATGGGTGGATGGGCGTGTGGTATAATTGAGCTAAGGACTTGATCATTCTCCTTATATCCCTGCTTAGAATCGATTTAATTGAACAAAAGAAATCAAAAACTTAGCTCGAAAGGAAATGTGTTGTGCGGTTGAGCTTCCTTGCTTCGGATGGTGGTGGTGGGCGTGTGGTGGTAATGTTGGCGGCTGATGATGATGCACACCTTTGTTGAGAAGAACATGTACTCCGGTTGTTGAGTACTCGTCTTGGTTCCTTGACCTTTGTAAAACACCGTGAATGAGAGATGGAAAATCTTTCGTCCTTGCGTCTTGAAGATTGCATCACCTCAGAAACTTGAAGTTTGGGTCGATGCTGGCCTATCCAGTGATGTGTTCGGGATCCCGAAAGACAGGTGTTGCTAGTTCAAACTTCAATGCCATATGAAATCTTTACTTGGCTTCGGTAAAGGTCTTGGTCGCGGAAGAGAGAAGCTAGTCTTCACGAACTTTTCTCTTCGTGGTTCGGTGAAGAAAGTTGCATCTTCTTCCTTCTGGAGCTTGCACAATGGTTTTCATCCTCCAGAACCGTTGTGTTCTTCTTCGTCTTTGTGGATACAGGTCTGTTGATCGTGCAGGATGAAGTAGAATGAGGGAGATGGATCATTGACTTAACCTGACTTGGATGGAGTCTTGTCTTGTCTCGCCGTCTTGGATGCAACAGCAATTTTATTTGAAGTTTCCGCGGTTGTGAAAGTGATCTTTGCGGTCTTTAGGACGTGTTCAGGCCATTGAATCAAGGAGGAAGCTTGAAAGGCTTGACACAGGTTGAAGGAGATCCGGTTTGGTGAAGTCTGGATGGAAAGAGTTGAAGAAGAGGGCCGGCCGCGCGATGGGTTGTCGCGACCGCGGCCAGGCGTATCTACTCCGCGCCATCGTGGCTCATGGCGCGGCCAGGCTCCTCCTGGCCGGCCCACGGGCGGTTCGTCGCCCGGTGAGTGTTCTTCGAGCCTCCTTCTTCATATTTTTGGTCTTTTCTGATTTTTTTGATTTTTTTTGTGCTTTTCTTGGTTTTTTGATTTTTTTTTTTTTTTTTGCTTTTGGGGTTTATGTAAATGATGTAAACTAAGAAGAAACCAAAACTAAAGATTAGTATGGTTAAAGAGATGAGAAAGAGAATACCTAAAATGGGTTGTCTCCCATTGAGCCGCTCTTGTTTAAAGTCTTTTAGCTAGAGTTTGGTAGTTTGGGAGCTTAGTTGGAGGTTGGGCTCGACCTTAAGCAAGATCTTTTTGCCTTATGTGTGGCCTCTTCTGTTAAGGGCTCCTCGAGTCTCTCCATGATTGCATCTTCATCCTTCTCAAGAAGATGTTTCTCGCCTCAGGTCTTCCTCGAACTTCGAGTTTCTTTCCCAGCTCTCGCAAACTCGTAGATATGAAGTATCTTTTGCGTAGTCTCATTACTTTCGTGGAAGTAGTACCCGATCAAATGCTTTTTCCAGGCTGCAGTGAAAGTAGTTTCTGGAGGAAGGCTTTTCAATACCTTGTCGAATTCCACAAGATCTTCTCTGCTGATCAGGTCACGAGTCCTCCCGACTTTCTTGTATCTGTGAACATCCATGATCCTAGTCGAGGTGGCATTGAATCTTGCTTGCATGAAGTGGCACTTGATGATGCCAACTTCTTCCTTGTTATCCTTGAAGTACTCCTTCAAGTCTCCCTTTTTCCATGCTTCTACAAAGCTAACATATATTGGGATCTTCCTTGCCTTCTCATGGAACTCGATGAGTTTTTCTCTTTTGATGAGGTCTTTGAATCGCGACTCTTTCTGGACCCTCTTGTCGTTTGATCGGCAGGTTAGGGCTACGCATCGTGATAGCTTCAGAGGCAACTATTCATAGCTTGGATATGAGGACGTCTAGCGCGGTGGAGGTTTCGAAAAGGTGAACTCATTACGGGCGGGCCTCACCCTGAGAATGGCATCTTCACGCTTTACTAAGGACCGGGTGATCGCTTTACAAGGCGCAATGATGATTTGTTTGAACTTCACACGTGACCGGTGGTCTGGTGTCACGTCTTCCTTGTTCGAAGAATCAGAGGTCACTCATGCTTTTTCGTGGAGGAAATCACGAATCTTTTGAAAGAGGGTAGCATGTCGATGATCTCCCGTTGGTCTCTGGAGAGTCTTTCAAACTTGTCACTGCTTCTTTCTAGCTCCAAGGCAATACCCTCGATTGCCCTGCTGTTACTGCTGGCTTGGCTCTTGATTGCTAGGCGGCCTTCTCTTGCCTCCTCAATGTATCTCCCGAGATGATCTTTGACTTCATCTACGGCTTCCTTAGTTTCTTGAAGCTCGCAGCCGTACCCTCGGATTCTCCGTCTGATCTGGGCCAGGTTGTAGTCATGGCATCCTAGCCCTTCTTCCATCTTTACAAGTTTGTTTCGGTCCCTTGAAGCTTGAGCCTCAAGTTTCTTGACTTGATCTACGATATCTTGCACCTTGTAAGACATCTCGGCTTGCATCGAATCGATCCGGGAATGGAAAGTTTTCTCGGATTCGGCTCCGCGATCCGTGAGGATTTTTGCTAGCTCTGTAAGCTGGTTCGGGAAAAAGGGTGGGAGCTTCTGGTCGCGATGAGAAGGGACATAAATCTGGGGATGAGAACTCTCGTCCTCATCTTGCGTTAGGGGTGGCGTCGGAGGTGGTTGATATGGGTCAAATTTACCCTAGAGCAACTCTCTCAAATTAAGAGATCAGTTGTAGTACTTAGGGATCGAATCCACAGAGAAGGGATAGTCACACAGCAGTTTTCTAATTTCGAATTAAGCTAAGAAATCAGATGGAATTAAAAGACAGAAAGCAGGTAATTAAAACGGTGTAAGTTCAGGAAACAAAACGCTAGGTTCAGGGAAATTCTCAGGTGATCTAAATTGCAGGTATAGACAGGATGTTAGGAAATATTAAGAACTATTCTTGAACTCGAAACACAATTATAAAATCAACCAACTCTCGCTGCGAAGATTATCTATGTCTAAACCCTAGAATTCCAAATATCTTTGCAAATTCTAATAATTCAAACAAGCATTAATATCAGGTTCGATTGTTCACAAAACCCTAAACCAAATCTCTTTGCGAATAGGTATTTTGCTCATCTAACATTAGTTCAGGCAATTAATAATACTCTCGCATCTATTAATCAACCTAAGATCAGATTCTAGGTCGCGAAGCTAGAATAAGCATTAAACACAAATCCAGATGAAGAACTCTAATGATTTTATCCTAACAATTTAATTTGACCTAACAATTCATTAATCACCTTTGAAAAACCCTAAACCTAACTAGCAAACTACTCAGACATGATTAATGAAACATAAATCATAATTTGAATAGAAAACATAAGAGAAATCAATAGAAGAAATAAGGGGTTCAAAATCTCAAGAACTAAGGGAATTCACACCCTTATTACTTCTTAAGCATCGTTGACGATTTCCCTCGTATATGTGTTTCTTCTTGCTGACAAAGCACAAGTTCACAAATCACTCGAAACATTTATGGCAGTTGTGTCTCGACAGTTTGACAAGGTAGTTCGAGTTGTGAGAAGTAATCATGGTAATGAATTCATGAGAATGAAGGATTATTTTCGTGATAAGATGATTTTTCATCAAACATCTTGTGTTGGCACACTGCAACATAATAGGAGAGTTGAGAAATGTTATATTGAAATTCTGTTTGGTAAGGTTCCAAATTATGGTGAAATTAAAGTATCTGGGTGTCTTTCATATGCACATAATCAAAAGCGACACAGAGACAAATTTGCTAGTAGAAGTAGACGATGTTTTTTTCTTGGGATATTCGTATTGGAAGAAGGGATGTACTTTATTTGATTTGGACACACTTGTGCTCTTTGTATCGTGTGATGTCACGTTTGTGGAGGAACAATTCCCTTATTTGGGGCAGAAAAAGTCGAATGGGGAGAACACTTGTAATCTCGAATGATCAAGATTAATTGTCGATGATTTGCTGAATTTGGGAATAAAAATGTCTGACGGTGATTATATGAATCATGTTGCAGGTGCCGATGCGAGTGAAGCTGCAGTAACACAGAGTCACACAGAGGCAGTCATGAGTTACACACATGTTTGTGTAACACACACATTTGAATGTGTACCACACACTGATGACACAATTATCAAAAAAGAAACGGAATCTGCAGAACTGGAAAAGGAGGAGACTGTTGCAGACAATGCAGCAAGTACAACATTGGGACGGGAATTGAGAAAGAAAGAACCCCATGTGAGTCAACAAAACTATGTGTTACACACCGTTCAGTAGATCGATGAGAAGACAAATGAGTTGGGTAATGCGTATGGTCTTATCAAATTTGTATCGTATGATAGATTTTCCCAGAGCATCGAGTGTTCTTGATGAAAATCACTGAAGAATTTGTGTCGTGACACTTATTCGAAGCAATGTAGCATGAAAAATATAGAATGGCAATGGGACTTGGCATCGATGCTCTTGAGAGGAGTGGAACGTGGTCTATAGAGCTCTTGCCAACAGGGAAGCATGTTATTGGATGCAAATGTGTTTATACCATTAAGTATAAAGCAGATGGTGCATTTAATAGATACAAGGCTAGAATTGTAGCGTGTGGGAATAAACAAGAATAAAGAATTGGCTATTTTGAGACGTTTGCTTCAATGATAAAAATTACTACAATTTGCTATTTTAAAAATTGATGTCGGGATTAATTGAGATCTGCATCAGATGGATGTTTATAATGTATTCGTGCAAGGTGCCTTGGAAGAGGAAGTTCCCATGCTGTTACCACCAAGGTTTATATCGCCTGGAAAAGGAATGGTTTTTATATTGCACAAGTCATTATATGGTTTGAAACAGGTTCCATGGTGTTGGTTTGCTAAGCTTGCAAACACTCTTTTGCAATATGGTTTTTTGTAGTGTGGAGGTGATCATTCGTTATTTTACTAATTAAAGGTGATGTACAACTAAATCTTTTGATGTATGTGGATGATATTATGTTGACAGGAAGCTCGCCGCAAGTTAATAACGAATTTAAAGAAAATTTGTGTACATGTTTTTATATGAATGATTTTTGTCAATTGAAGTATTTCTTTGGTTTAGAGATTGCTCAGAATCCAGAGGGGATTTGTATGGCGCAGAGAAAATATACTTTAGATATTACTACAGATGTTGGACTACTTGGAGAAAGAGTGGTTGAAATCTTCATGGAACAAAAACTTGCTAGATCGCAAGGGAAATATTTTCCGGAACTACAAAATATTGGAGACTTGTCGTGAGATTAATTAACTTGCGGTTGCTCGAACGAATTTGGCTTATTATGTTCATATTTTATCATAATATATGCAACAACCGATAGAATATCATTGAGTGAATGCTTTGCGCGTGGTTCATTATTTGAAAGGATGTATAGGTCAAGATATTTTCCTCGATTCTATCTTTAACTTTTATCTCATAGTATGGAATGATTCTGATTGGAATGGGTGTCGTCCTCTTACTAGGCATTCCTTGAATAGGTGATTGGTGTAATTGGGTAATTATCGTGTGTCATGAAAGTCAAAGAAGCAGGACGTTGTCTTTGATGAAAGCTGAGTATCGAGCAATGGTTACAGCGATAAAAGGGTAAAAGTGGATAAGAATGTGTTGGACACAATGGTTTTTCACATCCGAATGCAATGGATATCTATTGCGATAGTAAATCTGTACTTCACATTGTTGTTAATCCAGTGTTTAAAGCGTGTACAAAACACTTGACTGCCATTTTATTCGAGATGACATTTAGTATGAAATTATTCAGATTAAACATGTGTTCACAAACGATCAGTTGAAGTATATAATCACTAATGCACTAGCTGATCGATAGTTTTATCGTCTCTTGTACAAATTGAACCTACATGCTCCAACTTAAAAAAAAAAAAAAAAAAAAAATTATGTGTTTGAGTTTATTAGACTTATTTATATATTTATATATTTTAGATTTAGAGTTAATGACAATATAAATATTTTTCTGCCTTCTTTTACAAAGAACTATTTAAAAATATCAAATTATTTTCTAGATCTTACACAATCTACGCCATTTACTTGTGTTTTTTTTTCTTGAGAAAATGTATGTGCATACATTTAAGAATTTTTATTTTTGGAGATTTCGGAGATACTACTACCACTACTTTAATTTGTGAACACAAATATCATTGTCGACAATATTTCGTTTCGGCTTTATTTTCTTCTCTTGGTCTTTTTGGTCGCATTCGTAATGTATAGACAATAGAGTTGACCTGGTAGCTGAAAGGTCTTTTCTTTCCTTTTCTACAAATTTTTTTTTATCAAAAAAGAAAAGAATAATTTTTAATAAATTCACATTTATCAGTGTGTTTTGTAATTTTCATAGTAAATGACTTTTCTACGTTTACCTCAAAAATAAAATATCGTCAACCCTTTTGTTCTATTATTTTGAATAATACTCTCTTTTTTTAACATTGTTTTTGTTTTGGTTTTTTTCTTTCCCAATAAATATCAATTCACAAAACAAAATTGTGGAAGCCCACCTCTCTACTCTCTGTGGTTGACTAAACGGTTTATTAATAGTTTTACACTAAAAAGTCTGAGTTTCAATTTGCAGAAAATGCGATTTTTGCGAGTTATCAGAAGCAAAATCCGATAAAAACTTTTTTCAGAAAAGTACAAATAGAGTTATTCGTGGTGCACCTGCATATCTATTGTGGATCTTTGTTTAATAGATAAATTAAAAATTATCATTAATTATCCCGTAATATTTCAGATGACAAAAAAAACCCCCAATTTACACGTTGGTGGCAAGACCAAGTCTCTGACTCGCCAGCTAAATATATTTCAAAGAGTATCTTCCTCAATTTCCAGCAGTTACTCGTTGTCATGTTCGTTCTTTTCGTGAGCTATGCAATACACATTTCATCGTAATATGCCTTTCTTATCCAATGTTTGGAGCATGAAGAAGATCCTACAGAATGGTAGAATGCTCGTTCTACCATGCTAATTGCTTTGTGTTGGTGATAGACTAGTTAATATCCTCCTTCTAGTGCCACATTGTTTTACTGAAAACTACAAATGTCAAAATTTGAAAAGAGAAATAACTGAGAGGATTGGGTTCGTCTTGTACAAAACAAAGAAATGAATGGGTTTTGAGCAAATATCAAAAATATTAAGCTCAAAGAACATGTCTCAGCAATTTTAGTAAGAACATGGAACGAAAATGTGAGTAAATGGTTTTTAGTATTTCAACTGAGAGTAGAAATTCGAGTAGAAAAGAAGTGTAAAGCCGAGTATAGTGTAGAAATTGTTAGATCCTTTGCTCTGTGCTCCTTAATTATCTTATTTTAATACTCAAAGCTGTGTTTAACATGTTCATTTACTATGCTTGATTATGTAATAATTGCATTTAGTTCAATGAATTTAGATGTTTTTAGTCAAAGCATTGCATGAATTAATATTTTAAAAATAATCCTTCAATTTGTACCCAAATTCAACTCTGAGTTTGACCTTTTAGGTTTGAAGATATCCACGGTTTTACATGCATCTTTCACCTGTAATTCCTCATCATCTATCTCACATTTGCATCATTTGGTATAGCTCATTTTTATTTTCATTTTCATTTTCATTTTCATTATCATTCCATCACTTTGTATATTTTAGAGTCTTAGGGAATTTTTCATAGCATTCTGCATAGTTCTTGAGTCTTTTTAGGTGATCTTTGGAACTTTTGGGAGTATGAGCATGGAGGTTATGCAAGAAGCAAGGCTAAGAAAGAAGGACTTGAGGCTGGAGACAATCGAGCAAGCACCCGAAGAGAACACAAGGAGAAAAATAAGAAGAAGAAGTCACAAGACGAGTTGGTACGGGCTGATAGACAGCTCGATATGTGGACGCTACCAAATTGCTAACCGATACCACTCTTATTTTTCGCCAAAAGGAAAGCTTCCCGTGGGCCCCATGTTGTCCTACGAAGAACACAGAGACCAAGCCATTACGGCTTGTCTCATCGCGTTTGGCTGTTGCGTCAGCTTTTTCTACTTTTGCGCGGATCAAAACCGGTTTGTCCCAGATTGACGACCCCCATCACTCTTTCTGTAGCTATAAATACATGTTTATGTCCAAAAAAATAAACAAGTTATATCATAATATTTTACTTTGCCTCTTTTAGACAAAAGACATCATTGTGTCAGATCTTGTGAAGCATTTAAAGAATATCATCATACCTCTTCTTTAATCTTTCATTATGATTTCTTTCCCTTTTTTATCTTTCGTTTATGCATAAAATGTGTGAGTAGTTTATTAAATGCGCTAAGAGCTTAGTAGATTAGAGTGGTTCGATGATTCAATGATGACGCTTTAACGCTAGATCTTATGATTTCCTTTATTTAAGTTGATCTTAATGCTAGAATAAGATTAGCTAACCAAAGTCTAGATACCAAGGATGTTCTGCCCGATTGGTGGTTGTGGATATGCTTGAAAGAGTTTAAATGGACTTTTCTTTCCTATCCAGCAAAAGCTGAGGTTATGGTGACTAGTGGACTTAGTGTATAGATGATATAGAATATGAAGTTTCACAACTTGTAATTAATTACAAAATTGTTATTATCTCCTCTGTAGTAGTGTATATATTTGTAATTGACCATTTCAATAAAGTATCATTTTCAGTAAACCTATATGGTATGAGAGCTATCGATACCCTAAATTTTTCCAAACCCTACAAATTTTACACAGCCGCCACATCCATGGCCGCCACTGATAACAGTTCCCCAAACAACTGGAGAAGCCATCATGCTCAAAGGATTAACAACTATGTTCACCATCAACATGTCGAATGTGTCAAAACTCACATCGACAAACTACCTCATGTGGAGCCTTAAAGTGCACTCCTTGCTTGATGGCTACAACTTAGCAAGCTACCTCGATGGATCTCTCGTCATCCCCCTGCAACAATCACCATCAACGAAACATCTGTAGAAAATCTAGATTTCTTGATCTGGGAAAGACAGGACAAACTCATCTATATCGCAATTTTGGGCGCTATCTCCATCCATATCCAACCGTTGCTCGCTCGATTCACCATTGCTGCTCATATCTGGAATACACTGGCCTCTACCTACGAAAAACCGAGTAGAGGGCACATCAAAAAGCTCAAAGCCCAACTCAAGCAATGGAACAAAGGAAACAAAACCATTGATGAGTATATTCGTGGTCTTCTTACTCGTTTTGATCAACTCGCGATTCTTGGCAAGCCCCTTGATCATGAGGATCAGATCGAACTCGTCCTTGGAGGATTTTCGGAGGAATACAAATCAATTGTCGACCAGATGGAAGGATGTGCCATCTCTTGCAGAGCTTCATGAACAACTTCTAAATCATGAAGCAAAGGTGATCTCGTCAGATCTCATTGCCTCAACTCCAGCCTCAGCCAATGTTGATCAGCAACGCAACAACAACAACTACCGTCAAAATTATCATAATCAACAACACAACAATCAACATAATCAAAATTGGTAGCAGATGCTTCAGTCTACTCAGCCTAATCAGTTCAATCCTTACCCTGAGCAACGACAATACAGACCCTATCTCAGAAAATGTCAGTTGTGCAATGTCCAAGGATACAGTGCACGAAGATGCTCACAGTTGCAGTCGATGACTTCCACTGTCACCAACAATGCACCGAGTCCATTTGCTCCCTGGTAGCCTCGTGTTAATCTTGCGATGATTTCTCCCTACAACGCCACCAACTGTCTCGTGGATAGTGGTGCAACCCATCATATCACCAATGATCTTAACAACCTCTCACTCCATCAGCCCTACAACGGTGGAGATGATGTCCTTACTGGTGATGGATCTACTCTCAGCATCTCACACACGGGTTCCACATTATATCTCTCACTCTCTATACATCTTGCATTAAACAAAATTCTCTATGTGCCAAACATCCACAAGAATTTGATCTCTGTTTATCGGTTGTGTAACACTAATCAAGTCTCTGTTGATTTCTTTTCTACACATTTTCAGGTGAAGGATCTCCGCACGGGGGCGCTCCTTCTTCAAGACAGAACCAAGGATGAGCTCTATGAATGGCCCGTTAATGACAGAGCAATGGAGTTCATAGCTTCACCGAATACAAAGACGACATTAGCTTCCTGGCATTCACGTTTAGGCCACCCCTCACCACCTATCTTGCAATCGATTCTTTCTAAATTTTCTTTGCCAGTTTTTCAAACTCTTCACAAACACCATTGTTTTGTTCGAATTGTCATATAAAGCCACAACCTTTCTTTTGCTCAAACATCAATTGTTTCTGATTGTCCTCTCTCCTACATCTTCACAGACGTTTGGACATCTCCAATCACATCCACACAAAATTTTAAATATTATCTTATCTTTGTCGACCACTTTACTCGTTATTCCTGGCTTTACCCTCTCAAACAAAAATCCCAAATAAAAGACACATTCATCATTTTCAAAGCACTTGTTGAAAACAACTTCCAAATAAAAATCAAAACCTTATACTCAGATAGTGGTGGTGAGTACCTAGCACTTCGCAGCTACTTAGCCAAGCATGGCATCTCCCATTTCACAACACCTCCACATACACCAGAACACAATGGTATATCAAAACGTAAACATCGTCATATAGTAGAGACGGGACTCACTCTTCTCTCTACATCATATGTTCCCAAAGACTACTGGGCGTATGCTTTCGCAACAGCTGTGTACCTCATCAATCGTCTCACGACACCGGTGTTAGCGAATCACTAACCATATAATAAACTCTTTGGCGTAACTCCTAATTACCAGAAGATGTGAATCTTTTGATGTCGGTGTTTTCCAAGGCTCCGTCCCTATACAAACACTAATTCGAAGACCAATGCAGGCCTTGTGTTTTCATCAGCTATTCATTGACACAAAGTGCCTATTTGTGTTTGGAAGAAGACATTGACAAGATTTATATATCTCGACACGTTCAATTTGATGAAGCTATTTATCAATTTCGGCTCCGCCAAGAGTCATCCTCTACTTCTGGGCACCCAGAAACGGCACCATCACCGTCGACTGTCACAGTGATACCACTTGCTCCGTTGCCACTGGTTCTGCATCGTGTGCCCCTCAGCTTAGATCCTCACCAATCGCATCCTCTGTCGTTGATGCTGTCTCCACAGTCGGACTCATTGACTGCCACACCACCACCTCCACCGCCATCAACTGCAACGCAGGTATTACATTCTTCCTCTACGCTTAATTTTTCTATCTCACCATCCACCTCTGAAAGACCCATTGGTCAAGCCCTAATAACAGCCTAAGAACCATAAAAAGCCCCCACTAACCAAAGGCACACATGCCCATAAAACCTTTACCAACAAAAATTGATATCAACACAACGGTATCTACGACTCGCGCAAGCACATCCACCAATCCACCTCCACAAACCAAGCCTCAACCAGTAAACCACCACGAAATAAGAATCCGAGCTAAAAATCAGATCACTAAACCCAATAAAAAGTATGGCCTCACAGTTTCTCTTTCAAATACAATTGAACCAGAACCTGCAACATACACACAAGCGCTCAAAGACAAGAAGTGGAGCAACACAATGTCTGTGGAATATGATAATCGCGTCAAAGAACACACTTGGGATCTGGTTCCATCAGCTCCCACTCAGAATGTCATAGTCTGTCGATGGGTGTTCAAGACGAAGCTTCTGCCGACTGGAGCATTCGACAAATACACAGCACGCCTTATCGCAAAAGGCTATCATAAGGAATACAGACTCAACTATAAAGAAACGTTCAGCCCAGTAATCAAATCCACTTCACTTTGCCTCGTTCTCGGTCATGCCGACAGGCACTTGTGGCCTTTGCGTCAACTTGATGTCAATCATGCGTTTCTCCAAGGAACGCTCACTGAGGAAGTCTACATGCTTCAACCTCTAGGATTGATCGATGCAGATCAACCACATCACGTCTGTCGTTTCAACAATGCTATATATGTACTAAAGCAGGCGGCTCGAGCATGGTATATAGAACTCAAGACATATCTCATCCGTTCTGGTTTTAAAAACAATTTAGCGGATGCATCTCTCTTCATCTTCAGCCATGGCTCGTGCATTATTTATATCCTCATATATGTTGACGACATCATTATTACAGGAACCAACAATAACACCGTTTCTCAGGTTCTCGTATCTCTTGGTGATCGATTCTCGCTAAAAGATCTCGGTGATGTCAATTACTTCTTAGGAATTGAAATCACGAGGTCAAGTCAAGGTCTCCTTCTGATACATCGCAAATATATACTCGATCTCCTTGCAAACACACACATGTTGGATGCCAAAGTTATCTCAACACCACTACCGGCACCTAAGCTCACTCTCCACTCTGTAACAGCCTTGGATGATGCCTCTGAATATCGCATGGTGGTTGGCAGCCTTCAATATCTAGTTTTCACTCGGACATACATCTCTTTTGCTGTCAATCGCCTATCTCAATTCATGCACAAGCCAACCACTGACCATTGGCAAGCAGCTAAACGAGTTCTTCGCTATCTTGCAGGAACTACGACACATGGCATTCTTCTTCCAAAAATGAATTATCTATCGTTACATACCTTTTCTGATGCAGATCGGACGGGGGACACGGACGATTACATATCCACAAATGCGTATCTTATCTACCTCGGGAAACATCCAATTTCATGGTCTTCAAAGAAACAAAATGGTGTGGCTCGATCTTCAACAGAAGCAGAGTACCGAGCCATCGCAAATGCAGCTGCAGAAGTCCGATGGATTTGTAATCTACTCATGGAATTCAAAATTCAGATTCCTTCAGCTCCGGTCATCTATTGCGATAACGTTGGTGCCATTTATCTCAGTGTCGACCTTGTTTTTTCACTCAAGCATGAAACATATATCATTAGATTATCACTAAATTCGCAACCAGATTCAAGCGGGTTCCTTCGAGTTTTCCACGTTTCTAAGAAAGATCAGCTTGTAGACGCCTTGACGAAAGCACTTCCACAATCAAGCTTTCATTCAGCTAAGAACAAGACTGGAGTCACCGAATTCCCTCCATCTTGAGGGGGCGTATAGATAATATAGAATATGAAGTTTTAGGACTTGTAATTAATTACATAATTGTTATTATCTCTGCTGTAGTAGTATATATATTTGGAATTGTTCATTCTAATAAAGTATCCTTTTCAGTAAACCTATATAGTGGACTCGTTCAATAATGCTTATTGACTCCTTCGCTTGCAAACAAAAATTCGGAAAATTAAAATAAAATGACATTTTTATTATAGGTTTGAAAAACTATACCTTTAATTCTAAACTTTGAAAAACTATACTTTAGATTAATGTTAATCTTAATTTGCCCTTAGTAGTTAAAATAAAAAAATCAATTAAAATTTCTATTAATAATAATTTAGATTTGTGTTAATTGACCAAGTTATAATTTATATTGAAATTTTTCAAATAATGATTTTTTCATTATTAATAAAAAATTCTAATTCATATAAAAAATTAAATAAAAGTTTATTTTTATTTCTTTCATTTTTCTTCTTCTAATATTATGATAAGACGAATGGCTTAATTTGATATTTTAAAAAAGTTTATTTTTAATTTTCTATCATATTTATCTAATGTTATATCAAATAATGTGGCAAAAAGAAGAATACAAATATAGAAAGAAGATGAAGAAAACAGACAAGATATATTTTCTAATACAATAAAGATTTTTTAGGAATTTTATTTCTTTTTAAAATATACATTATTCTAAATTTTGTAAAATACATATTCTAAACTTTGTAAAACATGTACAAAGTGCAAAATACAGATTCTAAACTTCATATATGTATTTTAAACTTCAAAGAATTTGTACAAAGTACATAATACATATTCTAAACTTCGTAGAATATATATATGAAGTTTAGAAGATGTATTATAAAATTCGTATAACAGAACAAAAATATTTATTTTCTTATTATTTTTTGAAAACTTAAGGTCAAAAAATTTTCATTATAGTGTTTTTGAATTTTTTATATTTTATTTGTTTTAAAAATATTTTTTTATGGTACATTTGATATTTTTTATTATTTGATTAAGGTTAATATAGTCAAAATATGGACAAACGATTTAAATGTATAGTTTCACAAATTCTTAGTAAAAATATTATTTTTTTCAATTTCCCCAAGAAGTTTAGCAGAGTTAAGGTGACTATATTAATTGTGTTAATCTCTTATCATTTACTATTGCTTAATCCGGTTTAGTTTTATTGTCTTCGTTTATTTTGTCTTTTAATGGTTCATTTAGGAATTAATCAAAACCAAACCCCTTTAATTGATTGCCTTAGCTTAAGCTAGATTTCTTATGTCTGAATGCATTAGTTCATTCTCTATGTGGATTTGATCCCACTTTTATATATGCTACAAGTGACTAAACCGTGTACTTGCAGTAATCCAAAGTTGGGTTAAAACTAGATCATCATAAACCCACGTAATCATTTGTGTTTCGTCGTTTCACTTTGGATTAGATCAACTCTAATGTCTAGCTTCGATTCGAACCTTGCATTTCAGTAAAGCTGTTCACTTCGTGTTGGATTTTAAATTATACTTTTTAACGTATCTGAATTTATAGATCGCAATTTATATGCCAATAATAATAATTTACATGATTTATATCTCTATATATATAATTGTCGACAATAATTTCTTTTTGACTTGATCTTCTTTTCTTGGTCTTTTTGTTCGCATTCGAATAATTGATCCTTATTTTTTATTTTTCTACAAAATTGTTTTTTTTATAAAAAAAATCCTTTTTTTAATTAATACACAATTGTTTATCAGTGCGTTTTGTAGTTTTCATAACAAATGACTTTTCTTCGTTTACCTTTAAAATAAAATCTCGTCAACCCTTTTTGGTTCTATACTTCTATTAGTTTCCTCACTCATTTTTCTTTTGTTTTTTTCTTCCCAATAAATATCAATTCACAAAACAAACCCTATTGTTTTGTTAATTTCATAAATACCACTAACATAGATATCATTTTCAAAAGTACAACTACTCGATATCTATTATCAGAAATACCACTACTTTAATTAAAAAGCTAGGTTGCGTAGAAACAGACACATATATCAAAAAATAAAATATTTTAAAATATGAAAACGCTATTTTTATTAAATGTAGGAATGAAAAATTCTTGGAAAAAAATAATATATATATATATATATTAAAAATTACACATCTAAAATTCTATTAAAATAAATATTTAAATCAACAAAAATCTAATACATAAATAATAAATAGTTTAAATTGAAATAAAAATCATAAAGTTTAAAGTAAAATTTTTAAAAAAAAATTCTTCATTAGCTCTATCAACCAAAACTATCTCCAAATCTAGGTCATCGAGAGAAATATCTTCAAACTCAGTAATACCAACATTAATTTCATCTAATGAATCAAATTAAATTAATCATTAACTTACTATTTAAAAATAATCAAATTGATCGCTTAATTATATTTTATAATTATTACTTATTATCAAAAATAAAAATTAAGTTTCCACTATGTTTTCAAAATGAAAACCAGCGTTTACATTGCGTTTCAAAATTGGAACTTTTAGGACACGCGAAAACGCGTTTTCAACTAGTTTTCGATAGTTTCTGAAATGGAAAACACACTTCATACGAAGTTTTCATGCAACCTACTTAAAAACTAACCAAAATTACTTTAATCTTCATAAACACTTCATTGATCAATAAATTCAATCGGTTTTCTTTATCATTCTGAAAACATTTCTTAGAGATTCATCGTGATTTGTTAAATGCTCCATCAGACGTTGTTTAAATATAAAAACATTTCATAGAGATTCGCCGTGATTATATTACTTAAAGTCACTCAAATTTGACAGTGCCATGATGGATTTACAACATTTAGTTAAATTTGAGTTCAAATATGATTTTCTCAGATCTTACTATCGTTATTTGAGTTTCGTCGTTTCACTCCGGATTAGATCAACTCTATTGTCTGGTTTTGATTCGAACCTTGCATTTCAGCAAAGATTTTCACTTCGTGCTGGATCTTAAATTTGACTTTTTAACGTACTTGAATTTATGGATCGCAATTTATATGCCAATAATAATAATTAACACGATTTATATCTCTATATAATTGTCGACAATAATTCATTTTCCACTTTATCTTCTTTTCTTGGTCCTTTTGTTCGCATTCTAAATAAGTAAGAGTTTGATTAACCGCTAAAGAGGAAAGGCTTAACAGCCCCCTAATCATAAGGGATATGTTTGATTAACCAACGGTTGAAACTGGGGAAATAGCGATTTATCAATAACGTAGAATAAAACAAACTTGTTTGGCAGAAAAGAAAAAAGATGTTACGATTAAAAGGAACATCAAAACCTTTTAAGGGTAGCACTGGCGTGAGGCCATTTCATTAGGTAACTCGAGTATCTCCCCTATCCCCACAATAGAGTTGATCTGGCAAGTGAATGGACGTTTTTTCTTTTCTTTTCTACAAATTGTTTTTTTTTTATAAAAACAAATCCTTTTTTAATTAATACACAAGAAGGTGAAAATTGAAATAAAAAACACTTTTACTATAGGTTTGAGAAACTATACATTTGCCTCTAAAATTTGAAGAACTATACTTTAAATTAATATTAATCCTAATTTGTCATTGATAATTAAAATAAAAATTTTAATTAAAATATATATTGATAATAATTTAGTTTTGTGTTAATTTACAAATTTTTAATTATATAAAAAATTCAAATAGTGATATTTTTCTCTTTAATAATAATAAAACTTTTAATTCATATAAAAATTGTATATAAAAGTTTATTTTTACTTCTCTCATTCTTCTTCTTCTAAAATTATGATAAGACTAATGGTTAAAGTTAAAGTTAAAGTTAATTTAGTCAAAATATGGACAAAAAATTAGAAGGTATAATTTCACAAACTCATTATAAAAGTGTCCTTTTTAAAATTTCCCTAATAATTATGAGTGCTCATAATAAATGACTTTTCTTCATTTCCTCACTCATTTTTGTTTTGTTTTGTTTTTTTTTCCTTCCCAATAAATATCAATTCACATAACAAACCCAATTGTTTTATGAATTTTATACATGCCCTAACATAGATATCATTTTCAAAAGTACAACTACTCGATATCTATGATCAGAAATATCACTACTTTAATTAAAACGTAATCAAAATATTTTTAATTTTCATAAACACTTCACTGATCAAAACAATCAATCGGTTTTCTTCGTCATTTTGAAAACATTTCATAGAGATTCGCCGTGATTATATTTCAAATTTTTTTGCTTTGCTCGGCCAAATGTCGCTCAAATTCGCTGTGACGGTGCCATGATGGTTTGATAACATATAATTAAATTTGAGTTTAAATTTGATTTTCCCGGATTTTACTATCGTTATATTTTCTAAAAAACCCTCTTTTGGACTTGGATAGAAAAAACTAAATTGTTTTGAGTTAACAAATGTTCAGTTTGAAACCAAAAATATTTCTGTTTTGCCTCATTTTTGGGAATCTATCTGGCATCACTTATGTATCCCTTCTCTTTCCCTGTTTTTCATGTTTCCTCCATTTGATATATTTAGTGTTTTAGTCCTTTCTATATTCTAATTTAATGAATATAATTCTGCCTCAAATGAAGTTCCAATCCGGGACACAAGGAACTAATTCCCTTGCACTACCACTAAGCCGCCACCACTTTGGTAGCACGTTACAAATTGCTAGAGGTTATTATTATTATTGTTATGAGTATCATTTTGTATAATTTGTTATTATAATTTTACCATCATTTGTTATTATTTTAAGTTATGAGTATTATTTTATATAATTTGTTATTGTAATTTTTATACCAACATTTTCATCATTGCCATCATTTGTTATTCTTTCAAGTTTATATGGTTATAATTGTATTTTATTGATGAACAATACAAATGGAAGCGTATGCATATTGTTGATATAATATTTGAGAAAATCGCATAAAGAACCTTCAAAGTGGTAGTCACTAACACTTTAAACCTCGAAAGTTTTTAACAAGCAGTTTAAACTTTTAAACTAAATTTGTTAATACATTAAACCACCAATCTGACTTCTTTTGTCACACCGACATATTTTTAGATGGACACGTTTGTCCAGACAATGAAATACGTTTTCCTACGAGAGTATAGTGGTTTTCCAATTATAGAAATAAAAACACATGCATTTGTTTTTGGTCACGTGGAGAAAAAACTTACTCTAAAACCCTCAAATCGATTTGCAGGCTAGTGTTCAAAACAGAAAAGAGTGAAATCAAACCAATTAAGGGAATAAAAATACATGCATTTGTTATAAACCCTATCCCCTAAATAATTGATTTGGGGGGGGGGGGGGTTAAAGTAAGTTATCAAAATCGAGAAACCACTATATTGTCGTCGAAAAACGTATTTTGTTATCTGGAATAACGAATTCGTCTAAAAAATGTCGGTATGACAAAAGAAGTCAAATTGGTGGTTTAATGTGTTAAGAAAATTAGTTTGAAAATTTAAACTGCTAGTTAAAAACTTCCGAGGTTTAAAATGTTAGTGGCTGCCACTTTGAAGGTTTTTATGCGATTTTTCCTTTAATATTTTATTGATCCATTATTTTCTTGTTTTGCAATTATTTTTTAATTAATTAATTTTTATATTTTATAGTCAGAGATCGACAAACAAAAAAAACTCCCATACTAAAAGCATTATTAATGGACAGTTTGTCTGAGATTCTTAAATTAAAAAAAAGAAAAAAATGATGTGGAAAAGTTTTTGGAGTGAAGGCGCAAGTGTCATTCTTTCCACAGTTTCCGACACGTGACATAACATGATTGGTTAATTTTATTATTATTATTTTTTCAAAAATTGTTTTCTGAAAAACAATTAATAATAAGAAATTTGGAAAATTTCCGTAGGGACTCTCCATTAATAATGCTCTAAGCCGCCCTAGTTAGATTAAATTATTAAAATAATTTCGAAATTGACTTCTTGGTTGAAAATTCTGCAATCTTCTCTGCGGAAATGTTTTGAACAAATCTTATAAATAGGAAGCTGCGGAAATGTTTTGAACTATCATTGATTTCCCCACCATTTCTTCTGACTGCAACGTTTGTTTTCTTTCTCTGTGATCGAAATTAACCGAGAGTTTCAGTCTCTCTAAGGGGTTTCTTTCTTACAACTTTCTTCCGAAAATCTGATACTCATTGCATATTAGCCTAGTGTATTGTCAACTAAATGTTTTTTCTTTTTGGTTTCTAATTAGTTCTCGTTTCCATTGAATCGAATTTGTTTAGGTAGAGACGATCGAGTGGACTTCATTTTCTTGCACATACATACATGAATCTCCAGAGGAGTACATTTGCGAGGTAGCTCCTCTGAATTTTAATAGCTTTTGTGAGAGGAGTTGTTGTTGTAGCTATGTTTTATTGATGCAGGCTAGGTGATTCGAAAATGGAGAGCTCTTCAACCATGCAAAATGTAAATGAGCGGTTAAAGAAATTTTACAAGAAGATGGATACCACTGAAAACAGGAGGAAGATAGTTCTCTTAGTTTGCGTTGTTGCTTTGGGTATCGACCCTTTGTTTCTCTTTGTCCCTGTGATTGATTCTCCTAGATTCTGCTTCACTTTCGACAAGAGGCTTGGAGGAACAGTTTCTGTCCTCCGTTCCTTTATTGACACGTTATATGTGATTCACATCATTCATAATTTTATCTCTAAGTTCATTATTCCTCGTTCTCAAAAATCTGAAAGAGGCGAGACAAACGAGCATTCTGAGGCTAATAGGAAAAAAAACCTCATGTTTCAGAAAAGTAACTTCCTGTTTCACTTTCACTTCACTGTTGACATTCTCTCTGTTCTCCCCATTCCCCAGGTGTGTGTTTCACTTCTTTTGTCGATCTTATATAATATGATAGAAGCAGTTGTTTAAGAGGTCTAAAAAGTTTATAACTACATGTGAAGCAAAGTAACTAGGGTTTTATTGTGGTTAATTCCAAATAACCATGGTTTAAATAGGTTATGGTATTTAGTCTTTATCTATATAAGTTGTCTTAGGGGTTTGGGAGAAGTTAATTGTGAATTTTAGGGGTGGACACTTTGGTTTTTGGTGTGGTTTCGGTTCGTTTTTTTGGTTTTACACTTTATCGGTTTTATAAAAATTCAAACCATATAAAAATCATATACATTTCGGTTTGGTATGGTTCGGTTTTCTTGGGTTTTCGATTTTTTGTTTTATAAAAATTAAAATCACACAAGAACCATATGTAACTTGGTTCGGTTCGGTATGGTTCGATTTCGGTTTTTTGAGAATTATACTATTACGAAAAACTTTGATTTAAACTATAAATGAAAATAGTAATAATAGATATGTGTGAAACAAAAAAAATAGATTTAAAGAATAGAATCCACATCATAGGAATTAAATCAAATCATCAATAAAACCAAATTTATAAAAGCGAAAAACTAAAAAAAAAAATATATATATATATATATATATATATATATTTCTATTCATAGTTTGTAAATATTATAATTTGTATATTTATATATAGATATGTTTTGTAAATATTATATTTTAGATTTATAAGTTAAGACTTAGTAAATTATAAAGATAATTAAGCCCAGTAATAAAATATGGACATAAACTAAACTAAGAAGATAAAAATATAAATTATTTTAAAATTTATTTCTGAAACCAAAAAACGATTCGGTTTGATACCAAACCAAATCCAAAAAGAAACTTTAAAAATTTAATAAACAAATGGACTTTTAGGTTTAACCATAACCAAAACCATATCACTTTTTAAGTGAATTTGGTGGGTTTTGTAAGGGAGCAGGAAGAGCTCTATTATCACAATCCTCAGGTTGAATATACATGTGCAATGCAAAACTTTGTACAGTAGAACCGCTATAAATTAATATTCGATAAATTAATAATTACTATAAATTAATAAATTTTATTGTTCGTGAGTCGGGTCAGTGTAAAAATTAGCAAAATTAGATAAGATAATAAGATATTTTTTTTTTTGAAACCCTCATGTAAATATATGGTCCCAACAATAAGTTAAATTAATAATTATACATCTGAGCATATATATCTACATATATAACTAAGGTAATATAGTAAAATATGATTAAATTCTTGTTTTAAGTTTATTAACATTGTTGATTTATCTTTAAATTCTTTGATATGATATTTTCTAAATAAATTTTATAATTTTGAAAATATTTTTGTATTGTTTCTTGATGAATGTTAAAAGTTCAAATCGAAAATATCTTTATAAATTAATAAATTATTAATTTATCGAGAAATTAATAACTCTATAATATAATAAAATTTAAAGTTCCAACATTATTAATTTATAGAAGTTTTACTGTAGCTTGTTGTTCTCATTCTCATGCAACGGTCTGACGCACTGGTGTCAAAGGTTATACTAAAATGGATTATACTTTCTCAATACGTACCAAGAATCTATCGTATCTATCCGCTTTACAAAGAAGTGACAAGAGCCTCTGGTACGGTAGCAGACACAAAGAAAATTGGTGCTGGTTTCAACCTTTTCCTCTACATGCTGCACAGTTATGTAAGTCTATTTTATTTAAAAGGTTGGCCATTTGAAAGGACATTTGAAAAAACTAGGCACTAATTCATATATCTAACTGAAATTTTGTTAAAGAAATTATTGTTTTTAATTTCACCGTTCAATTGCTTCACTTGCACGTGCTAAAAAGATAGTTCTGCCCAGGTGTTTGGGGCTTTCTGGTACGTGAGTGCAATAGAAAAGAAAAACAAATGTTGGCGTCAAGTGTGCGATAGGACACCCGGATGCACTCCATTGTATCAGTATTGTACACAAGGTGGCGAAATCAACAACGGTCTTTATCTGAACACTTCATGCCCATTAATTGACCCTGACCAAATCACAAACTCCACAATCTTCAACTTTGGTATGTATATTGATGCATTGAAGTCAGGGATCGTTGAGAAAAAGCCAAGAGATTTTCCTAGGAAGTTTTTCTACTGCTTTTGGTGGGGTCTCCGAAATATCAGGTTTCAACAATTTTTTTTTTACAGTTAATGGGTGATCTGGACATTTACCACCGACTAGTACATTTCCACTCTATGTTGTTAGAAGGTCAATAGCTTAACCTGCTCTTTACCGATTATAGTGCTTTAGGCCAAAACCTGAAGACAAGCAACTCTGTAGGGGATATCGTTTTTGCTCTGATCATCTGCGTCTCTGGTTTACTCTTGTTTGCTGTGCTCATTGGAAACGTTCAGGTAATGCTTAAACATATTTTGATCTCTTTAAAGCTGATTCTTATAAGATTTTCTTTTGGAAATCACAGAAGTATTTGCAATCAACTACAATTAGATTAGATGAAATGGAGGAGAAAAAGAGAGACACAGAAAAATGGATGAGAAATCGGGCGTTACCAAAGTATCTAAAGGATCGCATTAGGAGCTACGAGAATCACAAATGGCGAGAAACCAGGGGCATGGAAGAGGAAGCATTTCTTCGCAATCTTTCAAAAGACCTAAGACTCGAGACCAAACGCCATATCTACCTTGATATGTTAAAGAGGGTAAGCTTCTTTGTATATCAGGGTTCACCTAGATATAGTTGTTAACTTATAGCTTTTTTTAACTTGTCAGGTTCCTTGGCTCAACATCATGGATGATGGTTGGCTACTAGAAGCATTGTGCGACCGCGTGAAGTCTGTGTTCTACTTGGCCAACAGCTACATAATGAGAGAGGATGACCCAATTGGGGAAATGCTTATCGTAACGAGAGGAAAACTGAAAAGCATGACCAAATCTAGTCAAATAACTAGCTACTACGATTCATCTTACCTCATAGAAGGTGACATATGTGGAGGAGATCTTCTCTTTTGGCTTCTTGATCCACATCCTTCTTCTGGCCTCCCCACCTCAAACAGAACCGTAGTGACTCTGACCAATGTTGAAGGGTTCATTCTCTTACCTGATGATCTGAAGTTTGTAACTTCTCATTTCAACCGCTTTCATAGCAACAGACTCAAACATATGTTCAAGTAAGGTTTCAAAAAAATAGAGCAATTAATGTTTTTTTTTAATAACTTTTTTACTACCTTCAAGAAACCGTGAGACTCAAAAATTCCATTTTTCAGGTTTTATTCACCAAATTGGAGATCATGGGCAGTATGCTTCATACAGGCAGTATGGAGGGAACGTCGCAAAACGAAGCTTTCTAAGATCAAAAGAGAACCACATGACATACAACTCAATTTTGGAGCAACTCTCCACATGTCGAGATTTGTGAAAGCATTGCGAACTCGACGGGAAAATGCAGAGAACTGTTCTAGCTCTCCACATGTGTTAGCCCTTGTACCTTACAAACCAGCTGATCCCAAGTTTTTAAAGGAAGAATCATAGTGTATAATTAAAGGAGAATGACATAGAGAAGGAATGAAGACTCATTGCTCTCCACTGCCTATATATTTTTCTTTATTTAAAAGTATTGAATGTTAGATTCAAAACCCCAAAAAATCGTTTTACAACAAGTGTGACATGTTTTTGATGTTTTTAATAAGAATTTTGGAAATTTTAACCAAAAGTTAAAAAAAAACAGAAGCAGAGATGGTAGTTGGCTAAGTTTCTGAGGCGAACTAAAAACAGAAACAGAAGTAAAATATAAAGTCGTAGCCCTTCTTCATATCCCCCAAGGCTCTGATTGTTGAGAATCGATTGCGAACTTGCTCATCAATATGTTGAATAAGTTTGATTGGTGTTGAAGGTGTGTCCCCATGTTCCTTTGCGTTCCTTTCTCTCCATATGCTATGTATGGTCGTTCGAAAAACGTACCTAGCAATGAAGAGAGGAACTCGGTCCTGGGAGGTATCCGAGTTGAGAGCAATGAAGGTGTACAATTCTATTTAGTATCGAGTTTTTTTGTAGTTCCTCCTTTAGCTTGAACCAAACCTTAGTGGAGCATCAGCAAGAGAAAAAACTCGTCCAGTGTCTTCATAGGATCGTTGCATAAGACACATGTGGTGTTGACAAGCCATTATGAATTGCAAGCCATGTGAAGAAAGAGTATTTAAGCGTTGAATGGGTAAACCATACGCCTCTTATACCAGTCCACCTTTGGAGAAATCTCACGACCAAGATGCCATGTGTGTATATCATTAAAATCCGGCGTGAAAGTACTCTCTTTACCTTTCCATAAAGAAGTATCCTCTGTTTCGGAGTTGCATTTTTCTCATTGGACATCAATAAGGTCTTCAATCAAGTTTAAATGCTCCAATCTATGCCTTCTCCTCCTACGACATAAGACTGAAGCAACAAATGAATGCGAAGATAAACACCAAAGATACACAGGCTATGGCTTTACCTTGAAATTTGTAACACTGCTTTGAAGAAGTGCAAGCATAACATAAACACCAAAAAAGTTCTCAATTGAGTGTGTGCAGTTTCCTTCTTATTGAGCATCTCTTATGGAGTTTTGATCGAAATGACCGGAGAAAGTGTTCTGTTAATAAGAAACACTGGTGTGAGAATGCAATCATCTCAATAAAAAAGAGGTACATGAGATGGAAAAAGAAGTGCTCTTGCCATTTTCAAAATATGTTAGTGTTTCCTCTCGACCATGGAGTTTTCATTTGTGTCTTGGGGTAATTAAGAATAACATGGCACTATCCTTTTCTTCCTATACAACTCTTCAAACTTTAATTCTGGTGCACTATCAGTTCTCACTGACTTGACTTTTGCATTAAACTGTCTCCACCATAGTGATAAAATCTGGAAAAACTGTGAATACATCACTCTTGAGTTTCAGTAGATAGACCAAAGTAACACGTGTATGATCAATGTAGCACCATAATCAATAATGCAAGTTCTCAAAGTGGTCACACATCCAAAAACAGTTATATTCCAATGACAATGAATGTGGAAGAAGACAATGAGATACTGGATGGATCATTGTTCTGTGTGCTTGAGGAGATAGAACAACATTGTTGATCTGAGGAGTAGGCTGAGTTCATATTTGAGAACTGAAGAAGGCTATGAAATTCTGAATCTGATATTTTTTCCAAATTCCCAACAAGATTCTCCAAACCACCAGAAGAAGAACTTATCATGACCTGAAACTTAAGCAACAACAGCAGTAGAATTAGACTGTTGAGCTTTATCAGAAAACAATTTTCCTTTCTTCCAACCAATAGAATAATCGAGGAGTTTGTAACATCTATCCATAACATAGCCTAAATAACCACAGTGAGAGCAAATAAGTTTACTATATTTCCTTTGGAAAGCTTTTAACAAGGCTGTTGAGTCACATTCTGAATAGAATTCAACACATCAGAACCATATCATGACTACACTTGAATATCAGTTGGAGCAATAACTGAATTAAATTGAACTAAGATCGGAAAAGAAAGTGACAAAAAACCGAAACTAACTTGCAGAATCAACAGAGCAATCGAGCTAAGCGTACAGCTCTAATACCATATTAAAAGAATAAAAAATGAACAGAGGTTGGATCCAACTGCTTTAAATTTGGATCCAACTGCTTTGAATTTGGATCCAACATCTGTTGATTTTTACATCTAGAACAAACCAGTTATAAAACTATTTACATCTAGCCAAAGAAAGCAGGCTATGTACAAAAATACCATTTAAATTATCCCATATTAATGTTAGTTTTGGCATTTCAAGCTGTGTACTACTCAAGATTCAAATGACATGTTGATTGGCATTTGAAATCACCATGAAACTTTTTCTGTAAGTAAATTTTAAAACTCATTTATTGTCTAGGCGACTAGGAGATTGAATGGTTTAATTTCCATGGTTTTATATATACCACAATATCAAACTTGTGCGTCTTTTCTAAATAATTTACATCAGCTGGTTAAATTCCATTAAGCAAGTTATCGAATTATATAGAAAATAATATGCCTCTAAAAGATTGGCTCGGTAACTTCCACTTGCTGAGCGTCAATGACAGGGAGAGTGATTTGGTTCACTGTCCATTCATCGCCGCGTTGTTTACTTGACTCAATCTCAAAAGGACTTCTGCTGAGGAATGTAAAATCTGGGTCGTTTAGGCTGAGGTATGGTGGTAGTTTCGCTTCCAAGCATCACCATTACAGACAATATTGCTGGTCTTTTATCAGCACATTCTTGAACACACAACATACCAATTTGTATACATATTAATACTTCATGTGTTTGGAACGTTGACGATGAAGAATCTTCGAACTATAGGTCTTTTCCTTCCTTCTAATTCCTCCACACCTGTGCATAAAGTATGGATCTTTGTTTTTGTGTTATCATTAGATTAAGAGTACAGAACAAGATGTTCAAGAATGAGACAAAAAGAAAGTCAAAGAACGAAGAAAGCACCTGTGTGTTAAAAAAACAGCGAATTAACGACTGCATGTTGCGACTGATTATGCAGTTGCAAAATGTTGCGACTATATTGCGGCGGTTTTGTGACTATATTTACGACCAAACGAATATAGCCACAAACCAGTCGCTAAATTACGACTAATATAAATAGTCGTAATATAATCGCTAATCTGCGACTATTTTGCAACTAAGACATAGTCACTAATTAGGAGTCGTCAAACAGTCGCAAATTAGCTATACTGAAATTTAAACCCTATACCCTAAACTTTTAACATTTAATTATACTTCATGTTTTTGGAACGTTGATGATGAAGAATCTTCGAACTATAGGCCTTTTCCTTCCTTCCAATTCCTCCACACATGTGCATAAAATATGAATCTTTGTTTTTGTGTTATCATTAGATTAGGAGTACAGAACAAGATGTTCTTATCTTATACAACCGCGGAGACTAAAGTCACCGGCTGAGTTGTAGAATCATGTACTTCTCTTGCCACTAATAATCTCAAGAAGCATGACCCTAAAGCTGAAAATTATTTCAGAGAAAGTTTACTTAATAACTTCCGACCACCTTCCTCATATTAGTTTCTGTCTCATCCCGTTCAAAGATCCTAGCCATCCCAAAAATCCGAGGCCTTCAGAGTCCTATTTTGTCAAGCAAGACGTTACTTGCTTTCAACTCTCTATGGATAATCCTAAACCGCGATCTTGGTGAAGATATAGAAGTCCTCTAGCAATACCATTGGTAATATCAAGGAAAAATAATTAACAGCTACAAACTATACGACAACACATGCGACACATCTATACTAAATTAATGTATTTCTAACTACACTTACTGTATAATTTGCATGATAACATATATCAACTAACATGAATTATGTAGTTAACATCATAACCATCCATTTTGTTGTCAGAGCAGTGTATTAGATGATGAAATCAGGCACTCTCCGATTAACGGAATGATTGCCATCTACACAAAGTATAGTATAATGCATGGCTACATATCTTAAGTATTGAATTGTATCACTAACTACACCAACCAAACTTAACACATGGTGACGTACACCAAAAAGCAAAAAATATGTCGCAACCAACATTTGGGGTACTTGTCAAAACCTAAACATTTGGGTTTATCCTTAGATGGTCTTGTGTCTATTGTCGCTGGCGCCGAAGAGGTTCATGTGAATCATCATCTATTCCTTCCATGTCTTCTTCCTCTTGGTCATCTTGTTGTATGGCAGTTCCTATAACCGCATCACGCTTTGGTTGAACCTCTAGACTTAGGTGAATCCACACGCTAAGAACAAAGCTAAAGGTTTTCTAGACTTTGCGGTGAGAGAGTGTTAGAAAAACTGTATTATTTTATTGATGTGTAAAACATTTATCTTACAAAGCTGTAGGGAAACTGTAGCATCCGTATCCAAGTAAAATATGAAATGATCGAGCTGGACAAGGCATTGTCCGAAGAACTGGTGAGTTCAGTCAAGGGAATATCCAAACGGATGGGAGGTTCTAGACGTAGTCGAGTGATGACCGGACGTAGTCGGGTGATAACTGGACATAGTCGAGTGAGGATTCGAACATAGTCGAGGAAACAACTAAGTGTCAAAGGAAAGGAGCTAGGCCCGTGGGCTTAGAATCGATCGATGAGAATTGGGGTTTTCCTAATCGGAAAAGGAAATCTCGCGGTAAGGATCGAGGCGGTTCGGTTTAGCCGAGAGAAAAAGTAAAATGGCCGAGAGAAAGGAAGTTGGGCCATGGGCCGTGACTTATGTCGGCTTAATTCAGATTATCGCGATTATGGTCAAGCCGGTACGGGCTATAGTCGAGTAAAAGTCAGAACTAACCGGGACAAATCCTACTGGAACCAGTAAACGTCAGTTATAGCCGAGTGACCTAGGGTTTTGCGAGTATATAAGGTGTTTTTGAGACTTTTCTCACGGCTGCTGCATTATTTCGATGAAATAGAGCAAGAGAGAGAGATTAGTAGAGAGAAAACCCTAATATCCCGAGAGATAGCCGAGAGAGATCGAGCCATAGCCGTACAGATCCGACTATCGCCGAGTGAATCTGGTAAGCGTTCGAATATTTCTTTCGGTGCCGAGTTTCCATGGGATAACGTCGGACTAATCGAATTGTTTCGTGGTATTTCCGAGGGAATACAGAGTCTAGTTCGAGGAAAAGTGAACGGATCGAGAGATAGCCGAGGAGAGGGAGTTCTAGCTGTAGCGATAGCCGTAGCGATAGCCGAAGAGTCCCTAGGACGTTCGACTATCTTTGTACCGAGCGAGTTTCACCGAGTTTCCTTCCGACTAATCTGCTTCTAGGCGTGTCTAGATGATTGTGGCAATGTTTAGCAAACTGTGTTTTATGATTTATAAACCCCGAATCTTGTCAAGTATTTTTATTCAAGTTTAATGAAAGGCATTGTTTGTTGAATCGCTTGTTAAATTGAATTGCTAAAAAGAATTAAAAACGCGAAATTTGACTAAGTATAGGATGTTCGGTGGGAGGCACGACCGCGGTTTAGATAGTCGGGTCGGATCGCCACAAGTTGGTATCAGAGCATTCACGTTTCTAGGACTGATTAGTGTTTGCTATTGTTTGTGTGGGGTTGAAGGGGTCCGATCCATTCTTCACTGCCAGGTCTCGCGGTAAGGTTTCTTTTGTTGAGTTTGTGAACTCTGGTTTGGTTAGCTTCAGGCTAACCATGGTTTCTGACTTGCAGATGGCTTTGAGAAAGACAAGAGCTTCAAGGGTGATTGGTGCTGCGAACTCAGAGAGTTCAAGGAATAGGGTTGAGAACCCGCAGGAGCACGTAGCTGCGGTTGAGGCAGCGAATGCTGCGGTTGAGGCAGCGAATGCTGCGGCTACTGCTGCTGCGAACGTGGCTGCTGCGAATGCGGCTGCGGTTGAAGCAGAGAACGTGGCTGGGAATTCCGCGGGTGTAGCAGCTGGAGTCGCTGGGAACGCGGCTGGAGTTGCTGCGAATGCTGCACCGGTGGGGTTAGAGGCCGTGCTAAGCTTGCTAGCTCAGGTGCTGGAACATTTACCAGCGGCTGCGCATGTTCCAGGAGTGGTACCGGCAATGGCACCACATGTGGTGGAACCGATGGCCGGGAACATGGCTGTAGAGGGAGCAGATCAGGTCGTGGTGATTTTGTTTTACCTCAAGGTCTTGGACCACATGTCAAGGCTGGGGACCAAGTTTTATTCTGGTGGTTCCACGCCTATTGAAGCAGATGAGTGGAGGATGAGACTGGAACAAAACTTTGAGTCTATCCGATGTCCGGAGGGCTACAATAGGGATATAGCCGTGCACTACTTGGAGGGAGATACACACACGTGGTGGAAGGGAATCGTTGGAAGGCTGGTGAGCTTGGATTGTTCGTATGAGACCTTCTCGGCGATGTTCCGGATTAAGTACTTCCCCCAGGAAGCTTACAACGAGTTGGAGAAGGCGTTTATGTACCTTCACCAAGGGGTGTTGACGGTGAGGCAGTACGAGACTCAGTTTAATCAGCTGTGGAAGTACGTGACTCATGAGTTCGATACCGAGGAGAAGCTGATTCGTAGGTTCATGAGCGGACTGCGAGTGGAGCTGCGGAATGGATGTCTGGTTCGTGATTTCAGGATGGTGGTCGAGCTCGTGGAAAACGCAGCACTGCTGGAGTCTGGACAGGCTGAGGAAGCGTCGATGAGGACCGAGGCAGGTCTAACCGTGGTCAAGGCGGGCCAGTAGAGTCGACATAACCGGAAGTTCGGGAAGAATGCACCGAGCAAGGGAACCGGAGGTCGCAGCGTGTGCCGCAAGTGTGGCAAGACTCACGTTGAAGAGTGCAAGAGTGGCACAGGAGGATATCATAGGTGCGAGAGCTTGGAGCACCGAGTTCGAGATTGTCCGGAGGAGGACCTGCGAGTGGTCTGTGTGTCCCGCGGAGAGAGTGTGGTTCGGGTATGCTATGGTTGTGGGGAACCGGGACATTTCAAGCGTGAGTATCCTAAGGCCGGAGTGGTGAAGCAGACTGTGTCGCAGGGGAAGCGAGCAGGGGATGCGCTTACGCCACCAGCCAAGACACAGGCCATCATGCCGAGAGTGTACGCGACAACCACAGTAGCAACCGACGAACCAAGAGCGTCTAATCCGATTACTGGTAAGTATCGTACTTATGGTTTTCTGGGATTTGTTTTGTGTCTTGCGTGCTAGTATAGTGTCTTAGTATTCTAGAGGACGAATGTGTAGGGACCTTGCTAATGGGTGAGGTGGAAACCCATGTTTTGTTCGACTCGGGAGCGAGTCATTGCGTTGTCAATCCATTGATGGTTGGGAAAGGGGAGTTTCGAGAGGAACCTGGAGAGAACTTCAGACTAGTGAGGGCGGCTGGAGGCCAAGTAATGTACTCACTAGGGACGGTTAAAGACATTTCCGTCTGGATCAGTGAAGTGAACATCCCCGCGGATTTGGTTATTTGCAATGTCAAGTCCTACGACGTGATATTGGGTATGGACTGGCTAGGCAATTACAAAGCGTATCTGGACTGTCACCGGGAAGGGTGCAGTTCGAGAAGAACGGAGGGGTCTTGGTTTATCAAGGAGTTAGGCCAACCTCGGGAAGTCTGGTGGTGTCGGCGATTCAACCGGAACGGCTCATAGAGAAGGGTTATGAAGCTTACCTGGCCACGATCACTACCACATAAGGGGGAAGTGTAATAAGCCGGACGTGAGCGGAGGCCGGCCGAAGCAAGACGACCGAGAGGATAAATTTTGGCCGAGAAACCAAAATTATGGAATCGACTCAAGAACAACTTGGATTGATGGTATAGGCCAAGAGAAGCACTTTGGCCAAGGCGGATGAAGAAAAATCCGATCGAAACCTAACATGGCCGGGAGAAGACCATCGCAGACAAGAAATGGCCGTGAGAGGACCAGCCAAAAGTCGAAGTTCCAAAATCAAAGGGGCGTTGATTGGGATCGACTAAGGGAGCTAAAAAAGGAAGAATGCTCGAATAAAATCTTAAAAAGAATGAGTGGATAAAAAGTTACCTGAGAAAGAGGCTCGATGACCGCACCGGACCGGACCGGCACACAGCCAGAATGAGAAATTGCTTGGATCGTCTAATCAAGGCAAATTGTCTCGACACATCGAAGGTTCATACCATTAGAATATTTTAAATCTAAATGGTTTGTCAAAAGAAGCTCGAAGGGTTCTCAAGAAAATTCACAAGCGTTTGAGAAAGGAGGAAAATGGTCGTCCGAAGCAAGACGCAAAATGATTATACAACAACCATCAAACGTTTATTTTACATAGACAACAAAACCTACACTGGCGGCCTAACGTTCCTTGCTTCCCACTATTGGTTTCCCGACTATTTGTTTCCTGCAAAACAAAGTGAGGGATGAGCGCTAATCGCTCAGTGAGTTATGGCTCCCCTAACATATATAATAATTTCCCACCCCAAAACCCAAAATAACACACAACACACAATTCACACAAAGTCAGCATTAGCAAAAACAATCACGTCACCACCACTCTTTCATCAAAGCCTTGCGTAGTCGATCCTATCCCTCTGCTGAACACCCATCTCACAGCCACAAAGGCACATGAGACAGAACATCACCAACCCGAGTTCCGTCTACAAACGGCAAAAAACTCGGCAGGGTCCGCTTTACTCGGCTGCCCCAACTATCCCGTCGGACAGTATCCGGCCATAGGCTGCAATCCCGTCTCTCCGAATCTTCCCACTTAGCCGGTCCTTTCACTAACAATGGGGAAACGAGGTAGGATCGAACCGCCATCACATCACATCACACTTACCACAAAAACTCGGTTAAGTAGTCATAGAACCTCACATGCAAATGAATAACTCAACAAAACTATAATAATTCATGCAACATCAATCAAGCAAACAAATAGCTCCAACATCAAGCAATCTAGCAAATAAATCCTAGCAAGCAATAAAGAATCATCAAAAATCACACATTTAAATAACCACGCAATCTAGCAAATGAATCCTTACAAACAATCACATCACCACAACTCACAGCGCTTTCGGCTGAACGGTTTTTAGACTAGACTTCACTACCACGGATGGATCTTTGCTTCACCACAATACCTCCGGTTTGCTCTAAAGCTCTACCCGAATGCTCTCACTTTCTCTCTCTACCCCTTTCTATTTCTCTCTCTAAGTGGAATGATTTTGGTGTGGTTCTAAATGGCAAAGGGTGAGGGGGTATTTATAGAGGATGGATGGATAAGGTTGGTGGTGACCTGACCAATGCCAACGTGACACTAGTCACTACCAGGTTCAAGCTTATCCGCTGATCTATGAGGACGAAATAGCGTTCCAACTGATCTATTTGGACAAAATAGCATTCTAACTGATCTATGAGGACAAAATAGCATTCTAACTAATGTATAAGGACAGAATAGCTGTCCAACCAGTTTCGTGCTTATCCACTGATCTATAAGGACGAAATAGCCTTCCAACTGATGTATAAAGACGAAATAGCTTTCCACCGGATGTATAAAGACGAAATAGCATTCCACCGGATGTATAAAGACGAAATAGCTTTCCACCGGATGTGTAAGGAGGGAATAGCATTCCATCTGAAGTATAAAAACGGAATAGCATTCCATCTGATGTATAATGACAGAATAGCCATAGACACCTCGTTCCTATCCTAATCTGTGCTTATCCAATGATAATTGATGACGAAACACTGCTGGACACCTCGTGCTTGCTTGTCCCAGCTCGCCCTTTTCAGTTTAGCCGGCCATCTCAGCTATCCACCTTGGCTGAAATGATGTTCCTTGGCTATCTTCTCATTCCTTCGATTATTCTATTAAACTCTAAGACCAAAGTGCTTATCTTGTCATAACATGTCGATCCAAGGACCCTCGAGTCGATTTTTAACTTTTGATTTTTGGACCTTCCATTGGCCAAAATTTTCTCTCGGTCGTCCTTGGCGCGGACGCTCTTAGCTCTCGACCGGGTCATTACATTCTTCCCTCCTTAAAATAATTTGTCTCTAATTCTTAAGGTTAGGTCGAAGGGTTTCCTAAACTCTAAGGGTAAGTTATTGCGGTTTCTAGAGAAGGGTCTAGGGATTTTCTAACCAAATTCACACTCAACACGAAACCATGCTAGCAATCACCCAATAAATCATTCTAGAGAGTTAGCACCCATACTTACATTTTTGGGACCTTAGAAAGGTCGTGAAGGGTAGGGTTTATCTATACCTATAGATTAACTTCACTTCCCTCTCCAAATCTGGCTGATGGACTCCACGTCTTCCCTCCTATTGAAACGTATCTCTCCATCTGCAAAAGGTAATTCGTAATCCCATCTAATGCAAGGAACGTACCAGTTTCCTAGTTGCCTTTGCGACTCATTTTGACTCGATAAAATGTTTGAAAACCAAGTCCCAATGTAGATTGATCATGAACCTTGCTCTTATACCACCATATGTAACACCCCGACGCGATCTAGGTCAGATTTGAATCGATCGGCCGCGCAACAATCAAATAAGAACATGCACGACCAACTATCCGACCAAAACCAGAGCGAAGATGCCACAATGCAGAACATCACAAACGGTCAAGCTATGGCCTTAGAACAAATCAAAAGCCGTGGCCGGTCCATCCGCGATATCCGACCCTCTCGACCAAGACTTAAAGCTTTTCAACCCGTACCCAAACCGAGAGTTGTGTTAGCCTAGACAAGACTAATATCAGATGAAACCGGTTAATATAAAAATAAATTTTATTTATTCATATATTAAGGTTTCACAAAACATTCAAAAAACTTTCACACTTTGGCCTAACGCCCAAAAGGATTATACAACAACCATCAAACGTTTATTTTACAAAGACAACAAAACCTACACTGGCGGCCTAATGTTCTTTACTTCCCACTATTGGTTTCCCGACTGTTGGTTTCCTGCAAAACAAAGTGAGGGATGAGCACTAATCGCTCAGTGAGTTATGGCTCCCCTAACATATATAATAATTCCCCACCCCAAAACCCAAAATAACACACAACACACAATTCACACAAAGTCAGAGTTAGCAAAAACAATCACATCACCACCACTCTTTCATCAAAGGCCTTGCGTATTTGATCCCATCCCTCTCGTGAACACCTATCTCACAGCCACAAAGGCACATGAGACAGAACATCACCAACCCGAGTCCCGTCTACAAACGGCAACAAACTCGGGAGGGTCCGCTTTACTTAGATGCCCCAACTATCCCGTCGGACAGTACCCGGCCATAGGCTGGAATCCCATCTCTCCGAGTCTTCCCACTTAGCCGGTCCTTTTGCTAACAATGGGGAAACGAGGTAGGATCGAACCACCATCACATCACATCATACTCACCACAAAAACTCGGTTAAGTAGGCATAGAACCTCACATGCAAATGAATAACTCAACAAAACTATAATAATTCATGCAATATCAATCAAGCAAACAAATAGCTCCAACATCACGTAATCTAGCAAATAAATCCTAGCAAGCAATCAAGAATCCTCAAAACTCACGCATTTAAATAACCACGCAAACTAGCAAATGAATCCTAACAAACAATCACACATCACCACAACTCACAGTGCTTTCGGCTGAACGATTTTTAGACTAGACTTCACTACCACAGATGGATCTTTGCTTCACCACAATACCTCCGGTTTGCTCTAAAGCTCTACCCGAATGCTCTCACTTTCTCTCTCTACCCCTTTCTATTTCTCTCTCTAAGTGGAATGATTTTGGTGTGGTTCTAAATGGCAAAGGGTGAGGGGGTATTTATAGAGGATGGATGGATAAGGTTGGTGGTGACCTGACCAATGCCAATGTGACACTAGTCACTACCAGGTTCAAGCTTATCCGCTGAACTATGAGGACGAAATAGCGTTCCAACTGATCTATAAGGACGAAATAGCATTCTAACTGATGTATAAGGACAGAATAGCTGTCTAACCAGTTCCGTGCTTATCCACTGATCTATTAGGACGAAATAGCCTTCCACCGGATGTATAAAGACGAAATAGCTTTCTATCGGATGTATAAAGACGAAATAGCTTTCCAACTGATGTATAAAGACGAAATAGCTTTCCACCGGATCTATAAAGACGAAATAGTTTTCCACCAGATGTATAAAGACGAAATAGCTTTCCACCGAATGTATAAAGACGAAATAGCTTTCCACCGGATGTATAAAGACGAAATAGCATTCCATATGATGTATAAAGACGGAATAGCATTCCATCTGATGTATAAAGAGGGAATAGCATTCCATCTGATGTATAAGGACAGAATAGCCATATACACCTTGTTCCTATCCTAATCCGTGCTTATCCAATGATAATTGATGATGAAACACTGCTGGACACCTCGTGCTTGCTTGTCCCAGCTCGCCCTTTTCAGTTTAGCCGGCCAGCTCAACTATCCACCTTGGCCGAAATGATGTTCCTTGGCTATCTTCTCATTCCTTCGACTATTCTATTAAACTCTACGACCAAAATGCTTATCTTGGCCTAACATGTCGATCCAAGGACCCTCGACTCAATTCTTAACTTTTGATTTTTGGACCTTCCATTGGCCAAAAGTTTCTCTCGGCCGTCCTCAGTGCGGACGCTCTTAGCTCTCGACCGGGTCATTACATTCTTCCCCCCTTAAAATAATTTGTCTGAATTCTTAAGGTTATGTCGAAGGGTTTCCTAAACTCTAAGGGTAAGTTATTACGGTTTCTAGAGAAGGGTCTAGGGATTTCCTAACCAAATTCACACTCAACACAAAACCATGCAAGCAATCACCGAATAAATCATTCAAGAGAGTTAGCACCCATACTTACATTTTCGGGGACCTTAGAAAGGTCGTGTAGGGTAGGATTTATCTATACCTAAGGATTAACTTCTCTTCCCTCTCCAAATCTGGCTGATGGACTCCACGTCTTCCCTCCCATTGAAACACATCTCTCCGTCTGCAAAAGGAAATTCCTAATCCCATCTACCTAAAATGCAAGGAACGTACCAGTTTCCTAGTTGCCTTTGCGACTAATTTTGACTCGATAAAATGTTTGAAAACCAAGTCCCAATGTAGCATGATCATGAACCATGCTCTTATACCACCATATGTAATACCTCCGACGCGATCTAGGTCGGATTTGAATCGATCGGCCGCGCAATGATAGGGCTCTGGTTTTACCCTAATAAAACTACTGCAAGTGCACAGCAAAAGCAATTGTAGTATAACGGGTATCGAAATCCCAAGGGAAGTAGATGCTACACTAAGGTTTCTAAATTCAGATTATGCTAGATAAATCAATGAAAATAAGTAAAACTACTAAGTAAATCAGAAACAGAATTGAATGTGGATTAAAGTTCAGGAGACAAGGTGCTAGGCAAGGATGATTATCAGGATGAATCAGAGAATGCAAATATTATTTTGTCAGGAAATAATTAAGAACCGTCTAGAACTCGAAACGCTAATTTAAAATGAATCAACTCTCGTTGCAGAAGTTATCTATGCATAAATTCCAGAAAACCAAATCTCTTTGCGAGTTCAAACAATTCAGACAAGCATTAATGTTCAGGTTCAATTTGTTCACAAAATACCTAAACCAAATCTCTTTGCCAATAGATATTTTGCTCATCTATGATTAGGTCAGATTATCAATAATGCTCTCGCATCGATTAAACAACCTAGGGTTTGATTTCTTAGTGATCAGTTTCAGAAATCAAGTTAAGCACAAAGCAAGATGAAGATCCAAGAGATTTTCCTAACAAGATAATAATTCTACAAACTCATCATCAATCCTAAATCACCCTAACCTAACTAGCAAGCTACTCAAACATAGGGATGAAAACACAAATCATGACTGAAATAAATTGCATAAAAAGAATAGAGAATGATACAGGGGTTCGAAATCTGGCTCAGATGAGACAGAATTGTCTCCCCAAAAGCTCAGGATCAATCTCTCTCTAAGTCTCAAAAACAGAAGATAATGAAAAGGTATTAGGCTAAACAATGCCTGAAAACTATTTATAGAAGATGATTTTCCTCAGGGGCAGTCTTGTAATTTCTTCAAACTTGGGACGCTTTCCTTTTTCTGATGGAAATTAGATTATTTGGGCGGTCTTCATTGGTGTCGATCGACACTAAGTGATGGTGTCGATCGACACCTTTCGTGTAAATCCACTCTGACTTCATCACTTAGGCTGCTTCTCAAAAATGCTCCAAAAAGCTCCAGAAACTCTCATTAAGCTTCAAATGCTCTCCATCCTGTAAAGACTCTAATAGGACTCTAAAACTAACAAAAGACTCTATAAAAACACATATATCATGGTCCAAAAACGGGTAAAAACCATGATATATCAATTCCCCCAGACTTACCCTTTGCTTGCCCTCAAGCAAAAAAAAAACTTAGAATGAAGTAAAAGTTTGAAAACAGAAACTTCCAGCTATCCTTTAGAACGCCTCAACTCATTAACATTCTTGAATCCACATGCAATAGAGCCAACCTTAGGTAAGTTCAGTTTACTTACCACAAGCTTAGCAATCTCCCAGTTTGAATCTAGATCCTTTCCTTGGTAAAATTTCAAACTCTAACAGCGGTATTGCCACAGAACTTTACAGATTCTTTTCCCTTCCTTAGTGCCTGAACAAGATTTTCTTCATACAGCTCTCCTATTTTCTTTTCCCTTAGTCAACTGCTGCCCATTTTCAGGGTGTTCTAAGATCTTTTCATTGACTCTTCTTATTCTTTTGAAGTCTCGGGAAGTAGTGTTACTCTGTACTTGTGTTCCTTGTAAGGAGACATGTTCAAGAGCACTCACTAATATTGTTCCTTGTGAGGAGACAGGCTCATGAGGTTCTTTGCACTATTCCCAGACTTAGACTCTTTTTCTTTCTTTTCTTATCTTAAGCGAAGATCAAGCAGAGACTGCAATTGCCTATATGTTCAGACTAAAAGAGGAATCAAGTTCTGCACAAACCTAGTTCTTATAAGGGGACCTGAATTCGCCTTGTTAGATTGATTCCACTTGCAGCGTTCTACTTAGTAAGACCTGTAATCAACTACTAAAGCAATGGTCCTTCAAGTGTCAACATTCTGCGGTTAGTTCCAAGAAAAACCAAAAGTTTCAACTGATTTTGACTCAATAAAACAAATTTTTGACAAACTCAAATGACTCTCAAAACAAAAGACAATGTTAGCAACCACCTCCCCCAGACTTGAATAACACTGTCCCAGTGTTACTAAGTATGAGTTTGGATAGAAAATTTTTTGTGCTAAACTGTTACAGAACAAAGAGAAAATCCGATTACCTGACTCTGCGCGCAGCGTCGATCGACACAGATGGTGTCGATCGGTGCTGTGTATGATGATGGTGTCGATCGACACAGATGGTGTCGAGCGACGCTCTGTCCGTAAACAGAGTTTCACTTCTCGAACATGAATGTTGTTAAGTCAGATTGTTGTTAGAATCTTCCAAGCTGTTAGAAAACTCAAACAAACCGTTAAAACCACAAGATAATCTAATAAACTCCAAGAATGCAACAAGTTTAATAACAAAGTACCGAAGCAAAATGCCGAGTCAAGAGAAAAGAAAAACTAACTAAAAGTACTAAACAAGAATGGAGGAATCACTCATCGTCATCAGAACGAGGTGGCGAAGAACGTGGTGGTGTGCGTGGACGGACGCAGCCGCAGCTAGATACAACTGCAATGGCGTTCCAAATGGCCTGGAAGCTCTGGACCACGTATCTCTGAATGTAGCTTGCTCCATAGGAATCTCAAAAGCATCAGGAAGGTGATGAGGAACAATAGGCAACGGTGCTCTGCTGCGCCTCGAACACAAAGGGCGTGTGTGATCCTCAGCTGGTGCATCCTCTGCGTGTGAAGATGCAGCTCGGGAGGAGGCACCTCCGCATCTGGCAACGGGAGCAGTCCTCAGTAAAGTCGGACTGGGCTGGAAGGCGAAGCGATCTACATCTCCGGTGATGTGTGTAAGGTCTCTGTTAGGTAACTGGACCATACGCTGCACTCTCTGCTCGTCGCTGAAAATCCATAACCTCTCTGGCTTCACCCAATGAGCTCTCTGCAAGTAATCCATATCAACCCAAACACGCGATATATCAATAGTACAGTTAGAAGTGTCTATCCCGCAGTGCTGGAAGATAGGAGTGAGAAGACTTCCTACAGTCTCGGGCTTGGTCTTCGTACCAATGAAAGGCTTCATCTTCAAGGAAGCCAAATGATGAGCAAAACACAGCGCCAAGGTTCATACTTTCTGGCGCGTCAGACTCCTCATAAATCTCAGACCAAAGGGCGCGATAGAGCAGCACTAACTCAGACACGCGCATCTTCCCTGGCTCGTGTTTACACAGCAGTGTAGTGGCAAACAATCGAACAAGGTAGCGAAGGGTAGGATGGCGAATGTCTGTCTGCGTGGAGGTCTTAGAGTCATACCTCCCATTCCCAAAGTGAGACCAGAAATCCTGGTTATCCGGAAGCTGCTGCTGAAGGAAGACTCATGTGGCATGCTCATTCGCAAACCCATAGATGCCACAAAGCTCTGGAAGTGAAATGCGGTAGCGAATCCCGCGAATGAGAAATGTCAGTGTCCCTTCCAAAGCGTTACGGACTATCTCATTCCTGTATTACACCCGAGCTGTGGCGATGAACTGGCAGACTAGATCGGGGTACAGATCGTACTGCCTTGTCGCTATAGTCCCCATCCCAACTCGGCTCAGCAACTGTAGGATATCATCCTTGATACCCAGTTCTGTCATTGTCCTCTCATGTGCAAACCGAGTCAGTATGACATCCACCTTCAGCCACGCGTTGTAAAAACAGCGTGTCGTAGCCATCCCAAGTCTCGTTGACACCTCGGTAAAGACACTCGTCTTTTGCAACTTCCTTAGCTGGTGGGTCTTCCCAATTTCGCTCAATCCGAATCCTTGCACCTTCACGTTTTGGCCAAGGAAGAAAAGAGGGAATCGCTGCATCATTAGCAGTCCCTGAGGCGGATGCTTCAGCTTCTCGTTGTCTCTTAGTCCTTGGAGGCATCTGCAAGCAAAGAAAGAACCAAAATCAAAATCCAAAGTCGGGAAAATGAAACTCAAATTTCGTTTGTCGAGGTGTCGATCAACACTAAGTGGTGTCGATCGACACCATGCGTGAAACTTCAATTCTATACAAAATCATGAATTGAAACCCAAATGTGTATCAATTATCAACCCATACATACTCAATAACACAAATCAACCAAGTTCCGGCCATAAAACCCAAGAAAAATCCAAAAATTTGTAATATTCATCATTAATTTCCCAAAAATTCGAAAATTTCAAATTGTGCAATTTAGAGGATGAAAATCAGTTGGGCAATGATCTAAATCATGATAAACAACCTAAACAAGCATCATTCAATAAATAAATCAAGCTAAATAGGTTGAATTCGAAAATTTTCACCTTAGGGCCGAAAATGAAATTGGGGGATTTGAAGAACATACCTTGGCAGATCGAATGAATGGACAATGGATTATGAGAAAGGATGAAAATCCGCACGGATTATGCTAAAGAATCACTCAATTCGGTTGAGAAATGAAAAATGGTGATTTTGGGAAAATTTCTCTAAGGTTTCGAGTGTTTGAAATAGTGAGGAAAAAGAAGAAAAAGTCGGGGTTTAAAGAATTTACCTGCATCCCGTGGTGGTGTCGATCTACACTGAGGTGTGTTGATCGACACTCACTGTGATCGTGCCCAGTTCTTCTTTTTTTTTTTTTAATCTAAAAAGCACATAAATATTAGTAAAACCAAAACCAAAATAAAATAAATACTTACCAGTGGGTTGCCTCCCACTAAGCGCTCGTTTAACGTCAATAGCTTGATTGTTCACGCGTTTAGGCAGTTGGTGCATCATCCAGAGACACAATGTGTCCGTCTGGAATCTCGGCTTGAACTCAATAGTGTTTCACCCTCTGTCCATTCACAATCAACTCCTCTCCTTTGGAGTTTGTCAGCACAATTGCTCCATATGGTCTGACCTCTTTGATGGTGAAGGGACCTGACCAACGTGAACGCAATTTCCCAGGAAACAATTGCAAACGAGAGTTATATAGAAGTACCTGATCATTTGGTTCGAACTGTCTGGAGACAATCTTCTTGTCATGATATGCCATTGTCTTTTCCTTGTAGAGCTTCGAGTTCTCATAAGCATGATAGCGAAGTTCATTTAACTCGTTGAGCTGAATTAGGCCCCTTTCTGCAGCTGGCTTCAAGTCAAAATTCAACTTCTTGATAGCCCAATGCGCCTTGTATTCCAATTCCACCAGAAGATGGCAGGCTTTGCCATAGAGCAGCTGGAATGGCGTAGTCTCGAGTGGCGTCTTATAGGCAGTCCTGTAGGCCCAAAGTGCATCGTCCAGCTTCACAGCCCAATCCTTCCTCGTCTTGCCCACTGTCTTTTCCAGGATTTGCTTGATCTGTCTGTTGGAGACTTTGACTTGTCCACTTGTTTGGGGGTGATAAGGAGTGGTTACACGATGTTGGACACCATGCTTCTTTAGCAGCTTGTTGAAAACCTTGTTGATAAAGTGAGAACCACCATCACTTATAACAATCTGAGGTACTCCGAATCTTGAGAAAATGATGGTTTGAAACAGCTTGAGAACCACTGCCGCATCATTGGTCTTAGAAGCAATTGCTTCCACCCATTTAGAGACATAGTCCACAGCAACCAAGATGTACTTGTTCCCAAATGATGGTGGGAAAGGACCCATAAAATCAATACCCCAACAATCAAAGACTTCTACTTCAAGGATGAAGTTCTGTGGCATCTCATGTCTCTTGCTGATCTTCCCCCTTCTTTAACAAACATCACATTGAGTGATGAACAGCTGCGCATCCTTGAACATAGTAGGCCACCAAAAGCCTGCTTGGAGAACCTTGGACACTGTCTTGAAAGTAGCAAAGTTTCCAGCATACTCAGAACCATGACAATGGAAAAGCACATCTTGAACTTCACTCTCTGCGATGCATCTGCGGTACACATTGTCTGAACAATGCTTGTACAAGTGAGGTTCATCCCAATAGTATCTCATATGCTCTCTCATGAATTTCTTCCTCTCATAGTTCTTGAGATGTTTATGCTCAATGTCAGCAGCAAGGAAGTTCACAATGTCAGAATACCAAGGTCGATTTGCATCAGACAAAGCAAAGATTGGTTGTCGAAACACCTCGTCTAAGATCCTGCGAAGTGATGTAGGCGTCGGGAACTTGAGTTGCTAATCTTCAAACTTTCAGACGGGGTGTCGATCGACACCCACCTGGTGTCGATCGACACCAGGCGTATCTGCTCCGAACACACAACTTGGAAACGGCTCTCTACAAGATAGACATTTTCTTCAGGCAGAAAATCATCAATTGGGTTGTCATCTTCGATCCTAATCCTTGAGAGGTGGTCAGCTACTCCATTTTCAACTCCTTTCTTGTCTTTAACTTCTATGTCAAACTCTTGGAGAAGTAAAATCCATCTTAGCAACCTTGGCTTTGCATCCTTCTTCTGCATCAAGTACTTCAATGCAGAATGATCAGTGTGAACAATCACCTTTGACCCAACAAGGTATTGTCAAAATTTCTCATAGGCAAAGACCACAGCTAACAATTCATTCTCAGTAGTGGCATAATTCTTCTGAGCATCATCCAATGTTCTGCTGGCATAGTAGATGGCATGGAGCTTCTTGTCCTTCTTCTGTCCCAAAACCGCTCCTACTGCGAAGTCGCTGGCATCACACATTACCTCGAAAGGTAAATCCCAGTCTGGAGGTTGAACAATTGGAGCACTCACCAAGGCTTGCTTGATCTGTTCAAAGGCTGAATGGCACTCTGCAGTGAACTCAAATTTCACGTCTTTCCAGAGAAGGGCAGTGAGTGGCCTTGCAATCTTGCTGAAATCCTTGATGAATCTTCTGTAGAACCCTTCATGGCCTAGAAAACTCCTCACTGATTTCACAGAATCTGGTGCTTGCAACGTTGTCATCACTTCAATCTTGGCGCGGTCTACTGCGATGCCTTCTTCTGAAACTCTGTGTCCAAGTACAATCTCATTTGTGACCATGAAATGACACTTTTCCCAGTTTAGGACTAAGTGTTTCTCTTCACGTCGCTGCAACACTGCGCAAAAGTTGTCCAGACAGTCTTTAAAAGATGACCCGTAAACAGAAAAGTCATCCATAAACACCTCCATAAACTTCTCAATCATGTCTGTGAAGATCGACATCATGCATCGATGAAAAGTCGCAGGAGCATTACAAAGTCCGAATGGCATTCTGCGATATGCAAACGTACCATAAGGACATGTAAATGTGGTCTTCTCCTGATCATCTGGGTGGATTGGAATCTGGAAAAATCCTGAATAGCCATCCAAGAAACAGTAGTAGGGATGATTCGCCAGTCTCTCCTGCATTTGATCGATAAAAGGCAAAGGAAAGTGATCCTTTCTGGTCGCGGCATTCAGCTTCCTGTAGTCTATGCACATCCTGTGTCAAGCCACGGTCCTTGTAGGAATCAGCTCGTTCTTCTCGTTCTTTACTACTGTGACTCCTCCTTTCTTAGGAACCACATGGACTGGACTGACCCAAGCACTGTCCGAAATGGGATAGATGATCCCAGTTTCAAAGAGCTTCATGATCTCCTTCTTGACCACTCCCTTCAAGTTCGGATTCAGCCTCATTTGATGTTCAATTGATGACTTCGTCTCATCCTCAAGGTGAATCCGATGCATGCACAAGTCTGGTGAGATACCTGAAATGTCATTAAGAGAATAGCCAAGAGCTTTGCAAAATTTTTGCAGCTTGCTTAGCAACAAAGTGAGCTCTGCATTGTTTAAGGAAGCATTCACAATTACAGGATAAGTTGAATTAGGACCAAGAAAAGCATACCTTAGCCCGGCTGGGAGCTGTTTAAGCTCAACTTTCGATGCCTTAACCTCGCTCCAATCGTCTAGTGTCGCGGTCTGCGCAGAGTGTCGATCGACACTACATGGTGTCGATCGACACATTGGTGTATCGAGCTCTTCTTGCGCGACCAGCTGCAGGACTTGCTCGCTAGCATCCATCATTATTGTGTAACCTGCAGCAGCATCGTCTAAGTCTTCAGCGTCTTTTGTCGAAGTTGTCAAGGCTCTTTCCAAAGGGCCTGTAGGATGATCTTCTTGGAAAATCTCTTCAGCAAGGTTGGTAAGTGAATCGACATAGAAGGTCTGTCCATCAATCGTGGGTCTCTTCATTAGTTTCTCCATGTCGAAATTCATCACCAAATCACCAATGTTCAGTGCAATTCTCCCCTTTCTCACATCAATGATGGCTCCAGCTGTAGCCAAGAACGGTTTACCAAGTATGAGGGGGTCTTTGGGTTCCTCATCGTAGGCTAATACCACAAAGTCTGTGGGAATCAAACAATCCCCCACTTTGATAGGAACATCTTCCAAAACACCTTTAGGGATCCTGACAGAACGATCAGCAAGGACTAAGGAGATCCTTGTGGCCTTGAAATCTGTCATATCCAGCCTGAGAGCTACTGAAAGAGGCATCAAGTTTACACTTGAACCTAAATCGCAGAGAGACCTCCCAAACTTGTCTGAGAAAATAGAGCAATCAAGAACAAAACTTCCAGGATCTGAGAGTTTTTCTGGAAGCCTGTTCTGAATAACAGCACTGACTTGCTCTGATATCATCATCACTCCTTCCTCCATATCCATGTTCTCTGTCATCATCCACTTCAAGTATCTCTTTATCACTGGAGTAGTTCTAATGGCATCCATCAAAGGAATTTCAACCACTAGTCTATCCATGATAGCTTTGCATCTGGCATCTAGTAGCTCCTTCTTAGACTTCTTTGGTATTAAGGGGAAAGGGATCTTCGGTTTATAGACCCTTTCTGCTGCAACCTTCGTTGTTATGGGCTGATCTGGTGTTGTCCGTGTAGAGCGTCGATCGACACTTGCCTCTGAAGTCGAGTTCTTCGCGTCGAGTTTGTCCGATCCGTCTGGTTTCTCCATGGGTGTCGATCTACACACAGTAGTGTCGATCGACACTGGCTCCGCAGCATCTTCTACATCTTCAAGCTCCTCGAATTCTTCAGTACTAAGCCCTCTTTTCTGCACAGGCTGAAGGTTCTTCCCACTTCTTAGTGTGACAGCGTTCACATGGCGTTTGGGATTGGTATCAGTCTTCCCTGGAAGAAATCCTTCTTGCCTGTAAACAGCTTCTGCGGTTTGAGCAACTTGAACATCCAGCTTCTTTATGTGAGAGCTCATGCTTGTGCGTGCTGGATTTCACACAATAGATTATCTGTTAAAAAATTCAAAAGAGGACGCAAATATTCTAAGTTAAAAACCGAAACAAAGATCCAAAGACGGAGTTTTATTAGATTTGCAGCGATAAGCTTTTTGGGTACAAGTATTTTTTTAGGTATTTCGCGGATCCTTTTACAATTGGAATGAGAATCCTATTTATACATCTTTCTCGTAGTCTATGCATAAATCTCGGAGAATCTTCTCGTAGATTTTCCTTCCTTTTCTCTTGACGGCGCTCTTTTCCACGAACTTTATTCTTCTAGGGCAAAAGTCACTTCGATCTTTTTTCGTGGGCTTGGGCTCGCACGCTGTTTTTGGACTTGAGATTATTTCAAAAGTTCGTTACTTGGGCCATCAAAAGGAAAGGTTGGTTTGGTTTATGCATACTCCGGTTTAACTCGGACTATGCACAGTTCGTAGCCGAAGTGAGTCACCTCGGTTTATGCACGGTTCATGCACGAGGTGGTTCGCTTCGGCTCGCGCACGTTTTATGTACCGAAGTGATTCACTTCGGTTTGTGCACGTCTTGTGCACCGAAGTGGATCACCTTAGCTCGTGCACATTTTGTGCACCGAAGTGATTCACTTCGGGTCGTGCACATTTTGTGAACCGAAGCGATTCATTTCGGTTCGTGCACGCTTTGTGCACCGAAGTGATTCACTTCGGTTTGTGCACGTTTTTGTGCACCGAAGTAGTTCACTTCGGTTCGTTCACGACTTGTATATGAATCATGCAAGGTTAAGCCTTTTCTTTGATTGATCTCGCCTGGGTGGAAACCGAGCCCAACAGTTAGCCCCTAACTCGTTAGTTTCAGAGATGAGGGTGATGAGTTGCAAGGATAGGTGAGATCAGCGTTTCGAGGCGTTTCCACATCTTCTCCGAAATGTTCTGATCCGAGACGAAATGGATAGTTTGGCGCCGAGGTGTTTTGTACTTGAGTACCGAGGTGAATGGCTTGGCACCGAGGTGTGTTTTTTTTTTTCGTCAGATACCGGGGTGTGCTTTTTTATTTTATTTTATTTTTGCTCAAGTGCCGAAGTGTGCTTTTTTTTTTTTGTTTTTTGCTCAAGTGCCGAGGCGAGCATTTTTTTTTTTTATGCACCGAGGCACATAATTTAATGTCAAGGCGTTCTCAGCGAAACATTCGAGTTTCGTCATGTGTTCTTTCCGTCAATGCTGAATTTTAACCTCGGTCCTACTTGTAGGAAATTGTTTTCGCCTCGGTGCTTTACACGCTTCGCGACACTTAGACGAATTTCGGTTCCTACTATATTGGACTGTGATTTGGGCCTGTAATTACATCCGTTTGGGCCTGTGTTCTTCTCTCGGAGGCCCATCATTCGTTTGCACAGAGTTGATCCGCCTCGGAAGTGGAAATGCCTCGCGTGTTCCCGAGGCGACGCGCCCCGACGCGCGAGCGCTTCTATAAATATCGAGGTTTCTCCTAATTCCCTCATTATCTTCATCCCTCCGAAATTTCTCAAAGGTTCGCTCTCTCTCTCTTTTCTGCTCTCTCTCTCTTGTTTATGTTTAGATTTTGGTTAGGGTTCTTCGAATTTCTACCGAGCCGCCGCCATCTGCCCTAGTTTTCCGATCAATCTTTAAACCTTCCGTTTGTTCTTCAACTTTTCCGATCCATCCTCTTGCTTGAAAAACTTCCGAGGTGAAGGTGATGTCTTCTTCCTCTACTCCCCAAACCGAGGTGATTCCTGAGGAATCGACGAATGAGCCCCGAGGTGGTTCGGGTTCGAACACCGCTTCTATTACTTCCCGAGGTGAGACGAGTGTTCGCGCAATCTCTTCCCGAGGTGAAACGAGAGTTCGCGCAATCTCTTCCCGAGGTGATCCGGAGTCTAGGTCCTCTTCCTGCGACCGAGGTGAATCCTCCCTTGAGGATTCCGTTGGCTCCGCGGTTTCCCCGACGTTATTGGGACGAAAGGTAGTTCCATCGTCTGTTGAACGTTCAGATGGGCCTTCTGCAACACACCTCGCCAAAGCGAACGATTATGAACCGACGCGTCCTGCCGAGGCGAGTAGTTCTAGACTCGCCGACGTGAAGCCCGAAGATGAGGATTGGGATTAGGACCCAAATGCCGCGAGGCAAGAGCTGGATCAACTGATGTTGCTTTAGAAGGGAAAAGCTCTTAAGTGCCGGAAGAAAAAGATAGTCGCCGACCTGCCTGGTTCTTCTCTCTCGACACCCGTCTCCTTAGCAGATATTCGTACTCGCTTCTGAGTTAGTGAAGGAGTGGAATTTAAGCTTCCTTCTTCCACGGACCGAGCCGATAAGCCTCTTCCGGGTTATTTCGCTATGTACGAGATCTTTCTCTCTGAATGCTGGTTATGGTTTCCAATCCCTTTGCTTATCTCGGAGTACTTATGGACGTGGGGCCTCGCCTTAGCTCAATTAACACCTCGGGCTCTGAGACATCTCGTGGGGCTGTTAACCTTGAGTTACGAGTGCAGAATCGAGCTCTCCGTTGATCACCTTGAAAATCTTCTAGATATTCGTCGCAAGCCGAAATCCGAGGTGTTCTATATCAGTAACATGAGAGACCGAAGAGTCATAAGAGATTTCCCGAGCAAAGACCAGGATTGGGAGAAAAGATTCTTCTATGTCCTTGTCAATGATGCTTCCGTGTTGGAAGATTGGATCGAGAAAACTAGGACGGAATGGGGCAAAATTGGTAGATGACCGGAGTGAACCTTGGGAATTCTTTATGTGAATCTAGGCTCGATCCGAATATGCTGATACAGATATTTTTTCTTTCTTGCAGTTTGTCGAATTCTACTTCGGTGCCCAGAGAACGTTTGGGAGATTATCGAGGTGTTCAACCGAAGAAACGTTCGTTGGGAGAAGATCTTTTCCTTTAAGCGAATTGAACGTGCCCACGCTCTCTACCTTAGCGGCTATCAAGTGGGAGATTCAGAACCTTCCAGCGCTTCCGAGGACTCCAGGACAAAGATAGCGCAGAGACTGACTCTTCGCGAACGACAAAACATGGAGGCAAAAAGGATTGCCGAGTAGAAGAAGTCAAAAGGGGCGAAATCCCGGGGACCTGCTCTTAAGAAAAGTGCTGAGAAAGCTCCCGAGCCGAGGAGTAAAGAGACAGTCCCCGAGGAGAGAAGGAGGGCTTCTGGAGAACCAGCTTCGACGGCGGCATCCGGTCATTGGTCGGAGACTTCGAGCGGAGCTAAGCAGGTAGTGATTGGTCTTGAGTCCGGAATGAGACCCAAAGAGTCGATTCTCGCAGGGCACCATGGCGGAGATAGGGCCGCGACCAAAAACGACAGGAAGTCTGGGAAAAGGCTTGCTGCTAATGCGTCCGGCGCTCCCGAGGTGAAGAAGTCTAAAACGACGAAACAGCCAACAGTGAAAGCTAAAGAGGCTAGTATTCCCGAGGTCGATCCTAGGACTACCGAGGCATCCTACAATGACCACGAGGTCGCCGCCACACTCTTTTCCAAAATCCTTGCTCCCGGCAGTCTTTTTCCACCTACGGACACGCTCGCGAAGCGGAAGAAGTATGCGCGGATCGCTCTCAAGGGGACTAAGGTAAGATCTTTTTTCACAGATTTCCTTTTGGTTTGATCAGTGCTCTATGGCTAAGCACCCTTTTCTTTTGTTTTAGTTTATTGCCGCGGCCAATGAAATTATTCTCGGATACGAGGTGGATGCCAGAGACGACCAAAGACGCGTTGAGAATGTTCGTCAGATCGCTGCCTCTTTAAAGACGGAGCTCGAGGAAAAGGAGGCTGATCACGCCAGGAAGGTGGGGGAATTCGCAACACGCTATAAGGCCCTAGAGGCCGAAAGGGATGACCTTAAGCGCAAGCGTGATGCGGCCGAGAAGCAGGCCACCCACTCGTCTGATCAGAAGGTTAGGCTGGAAGCCGACCTAGCTTCTCTGCATCGCCAAGTCCAATTCGAACGGGAAATGCGCGAGGCGAACCTCGATCAGGCCCGCAAAGAGGCGAGGCGTGAACTTGCGCGCAAATACCAAGACAGTGTCCTGCGTGCCGAGGCTAAAGTCAACTTGCTCAAGGGAGATGCTCGGGAGAAGGTCGCCGACCTGGCTGAAATCGAGGGAAACCTCCAATTCATCAGTGTCCTCCAAGGTCCCGATCCTTCTACTTTGGAGGATGAGAAAGTGAGGTTGACCGAGCTCAAAGCGCAGCTTGTGGGTGCTTATGAGCATTTCGAGCGACTTGCGACAGATCTATGCGAGGACCTGATGCCTTCGCCGGTGTCGTCGGACGTGCTGCCAAGTCTCCCGGGGGGGGAGACCTTAGAAGTCTCGGCTTTGAAAGCTGGGGTTATGCATCCGTCTGGGTCGAATATTGACACCCCACGAGTGGGTGAGATGCTTTCCGAGAGAAGATCTGGCGAGCTTCCCTCAAAGGATGCTGCTACCGAGGTTGCCGAGCCGAACTCTGGCGCAGCTTGATTTTTCTTTTTATGTAACTTAGCTCCCGTTGTCGTTTGATTTTTTTTTTTGGTACAACGTGCCTGGGTGGCTTTATCTACGAAACTATTTATGGATTTGGTTTTATGACTTGTTTTAACTTGATTAATGTTTATGCCAAAGCGTTTTCGGTTCACGTAATGTTTTTGCTGAAGTGCCCGGAAGCGAGCCGTTCGTTGGCCTATGACTTAAGCGAATATGATAAGTAAATGAGTCAGCTGTGATTCGGGATTTAGGTATTTTCTCAGGTTGGGACTTGTGTGCCCGAATCGTCATTCATCTAAGCCCTGATTTGGACCGACGTTGCTCGAGGTTGAATTGTTTGTCGGGTTTTAGTCGATAACCAACGTTATGCAAGAGTTGGGGTTTAGGTGTTCTTCTAGGTTGGGATTTGTGTACCCGTTTCGAGAACAGCCGTCAGAATATTTCTCGGGATATACCTAAGAGATATTGGACCGAGGTATACTCGGTTTTAATTTATATAGCGCGCTTTTAAATCTGTGGAGGATGTCGAGAACCTTTTGCGAAGGTTAAGATCCCGTTTGGGATGTGAGAGCTTCGTATGTTGTGGCCAACAACGTACGAAGTGAAAAGAGTTGTAAAAGAAATAGGCTAGGTAAACTTTTATTTGAAAATATTTATAGTTTACGCAGCGTGGGAGTATATAGATATACGTCCTCTTTTCGAAAATATTTATAGTTTACGTTAACCACAAGGTCGGAGGTTCGACCCCTCCTTCTAGCGCCAAATTGTGCGTGCTGGATTTCACACAATAGATTATCTGTTAAGAAATTCAAAAGAGGACGCAAAGATTCTAAGTTAAAAACCGAAACGAAGATCCAAAGACGGAGTTTTATTATTAGATTTGCAGCGATAAGCTTTTTGGGTACAAGTATTTTTTTAGGTATCTCGCGGATCCTTTTACAATTTGAATGAGAATCCTATTTATACATCTTTCTCGTAGTCTATGCGTAAATCTCGGAGAATCTTCTCGTAGATTTTCCTTCCTCTTCTCTTGACGGCGCTCTTTTCCACGAACTTTATTCTTCTAGGGTAAACGTCACTTCGATCTTTCTTCGTGGGCTTGGGCTCGCACGCTGTTTTTTTACTTGAGATTATTTCAAAAGTTCGTTACTCGGGCCATCAAAAGGAAAGGTTGGTTTGGTTTATGCATACTCCGGTTTAACTCGGACTATGCACAGTTCGTAGCCGAAGTGAGTCACCTCGGTTTANTTACTCGGGCCATCAAAAGGAAAGGTTGGTTTGGTTTATGCATACTCCGGTTTAACTCGGACTATGCACAGTTCGTAGCCGAAGTGAGTCACCTCGGTTTATGCACGGTTCATGCACAGGTGGTTCGTTTCGGCTCGCGCATGTTTTATGTACCGAAGTGATTCACTTCGGTTTGTGCACGTCTTGTGCACCGAAGTGGATCACCTTGGCTCGTGCACAAAAACCGAAGTGGATCACCGTGGCTTGTGCACATTTTGTGCACCGAAGCGATTCACTTCGGTTCGTGCACGCTTTGTGCACAGAAGCGATTCACTTCGGTTCGTGCACGCTTTGTGCACCGAAGCGATTCACTTCGGTTCGTGCACGCTTTGTGCACAGAAGCGATTCACTTCGGTTCGTGCACGCTTTGTGCACCGAAGCGATTCACTTCGGTTCGTGCACGCTTTGTGCACCAAAGCGATTCACTTCGGTTCGTGCACGCTTTGTGCACCGAAGCGATTCACTTCGGTTCGTGCACATTTTTGTGTACCGAAGCGGTTCACTTCGGTTCGTTCACGTCTTGTATATGAATCATGCAAGGTTAAGCTTTTTCTTTGATTGATCTTGCCTGGGTGGAAACCGACCCCAACAATGCTCTCAATCTTTCCATTCAGGTCTTGATACAGTGAATCAATCTTCCCATTGAAGTCCACTGTCATCTTCTGCTGTCCCTCCAATATTTGCTCAAGCATAGACTCCATTTTGTGGTCTTGCGCAGGAGGCTTTTGGTAAGAAGAGTTTCCATAGCTCCTTGTGTAATTGCTATTCTGGAATGGTAGCTTTTAAGTATAACCATAAGAGTTCTGGTTTCCTGTAAAGGAGCTCTTTTGATAATTTCCCTTGAAGCTTCTGTTCCCTTGCTGGTTCCCAAACCTTTGGCCTTGAAAGCCACCTCCGTTGATGTAGTTGACATCCTCTTCTTCACATTCATCATTAGGCTCGAATGTCGCCACTTCATTAGCAAAATGGACTTGCTTCTTTCCCACAAATAGGTCTAGCTTCATGTTTACCTCAGCAATTTGGCTTCCTCCAGTTACACCAGCGTGTTGTCTCCTCTCTAAATCTGCGTTCTTGGTGCTGTTGCAAGAGACTAAATTCTCTATAAGCACCATCACGTCCTCTGGATATATGGTGTTGAAGTTGCCATTGCTTGCAGCATCTAAAGCCATCTGGTACCTCCAGTCGATTCCTCGGTAAAAGATACCAAGAAGCTGCGGCTCGCTGAAATCGTGGTGTGGGCAATCTCTCTGGTAAGCTTTGAATCTCACCCAAGAAGCCTTGAATGCTTCAGTAGGTCCTTGGGAGAATGAAGTGATCTTTGTCCTCAGATCTTCGGATCTTGCATCATCAAAGAAGTTGCATAAGAATGCATTCTTTGACTCTTCCCAAGTGGTCAAAGATCCTGGATCTAACTGCTTCAGCTAATATGATGCATCTCCAGCAAGCGAATAAGGGAAAAGCTTGCAGAAGAGATAGTCGTATGATACTCCATTAGCCTTGATGCTTGAAGGTAAATCCTCGAATCTCTGAACGTGGTCCATAGGGTGCTCATTAGGAAGACCATGGAAGGGATGCTGAGCCACTAGCGTGAAGTAAGCAGGCTTTGGCTCGAAGTCATTCCTCTGGAATGCAGGAGGACGGATGGCAGCTCTATTAGCATAAAACTGGTCTGGTCGGTTGTACTCGCCAAGAGTTCTTCCACGTCCAGCTTCTGCATGTCCTCGGTGTCGATCGACACCAAGGTTGTGTCGATCGACACCTTCTGGTTCGATGACAGCAACTCCGTGCTCATCGAGTCTCTGTCCTTGCACGTTCCTTCTGTTCCCCTCTGCATCAACCAAGTTGCCTTCAGCGTCTCGGATTAGAACCATAAGATCTGTCATTGTTTTCTGCGCAGGGTGTCGATCGATGCTATTGGTGTCGATCGACACTAGTGTGGTCTTGCGGTTCCTGCGTTCGAGACGACCAAGTTCTTGGTTCAATGCGATTAGTTCCTTGTCCTTGTTACTTATGGTACTGGGCATGCACCTGAAACAAAATATAAGAAACTAAATCAGTAACAAAAATAAAAACAAAATCTAGTCAAAATCCTAGTACTAGATTCTGTAGGCAGCTATTACTTCCCCGGCAACGGCGCCAAAAACTTGATAGGGCTCATGTTTTACCCTAATAAAACTACTGCAAGTGTACAGCAAAAGGAATTGTAGTATAAGGGGTATCGAAATCCCAAGGGAAATAGATGCTACACTAAAGTTTCTAAATTCAGATTATGCTAGATAAATCAATGAAAATAAGTAAAACTACTAAGTAAATCAGAAACAGAATTGAATGTGGATTAAAGTTCAGGAGACAAGGCGCTAGGCAAGGATGATTATCAGGATGAATCAGAGAATGCAAATATTATTTTGTCAGGAAATAATTAAGAACCGTCAAGAACTCGAAACGCTAATTTAAAACCAATCAACTCTCGTTGCAGAAGTTGTCTATGCCTAAATTACAGAAAACCAAATCTCTTTGCGAGTTCAAATAATTCAGACAAGCATTAATGTTCAGGTTCGATTTGTTCACAAAATACCTAAACCAAATCTCTTTGCGAATAGATATTTTGCTCATCTATGATTAGGTCAGATTATCAATAATGCTCTCGCATCTATTAAACAACCTAGGGTTTGATTTCTAAGTGACCAGTTTCAGAAATCAAGTTAAGCACAAATCAAGATCAAGATCCAAGTGATTTTCCTAACAAGATAATAATTCTACAAACTCATCATCAACCCTAAATCACCCTAACCTAACTAGTAAATTACTCAAACATAGAGATGAAAACACAAATCATGACTGAAATAAATTGCATAAAAAGAATAGAGAATGATACATGGGTTCGAAATCTGGCTCAGATGATATAGAATTGTCTCCCCAAAAGCTCAGGATCAATCTCTCTCTAAGTCTCAAAAATAGAAGACAATGAAAAGGTATTAGGCTAAACAATGCCTGAAAACTATTTCTAGAAGAGGATTTTCGTCGGGGGCAGTCTTGTAATTTCTTTAAACTTGGGACAATTTCCTTTTTCTGATGGAAATCCGATTATTTGGGCGGTCTTCATTGGTGTCGGTCGACACTAAGTGATGGTGTCGATCGACACCTTGCGTGTAAATTCACTCTGACTTCATCACTTCGGCTGCTTCTCCAAAATGCTCCAAAAAGCTCCAGAATCTCTCATTAAGCTCCAAATGCTCTCCATCCGGTAAAGACTCTAATAGGACTCTAAAACTAACAAAAGACTCTATAAAAAACACTTATATCATGGTCCAAAAACGGGTAAAAACCATGATATATCACACAACAATCAAACAAGAACATGCACGACCAACCATCCGACTCAAACTAGAGCGAAGATGCCACAATGCCGAACATCACAAACGGTCCAGCTATGGTCTTAGAACAAATTCAAAATCGCGGCCGGTCCATCCGCGATATACGACCCTCTCGACCAAGGCCTAAAGCTTTTCAACCCGTACCCAAGCTGAGAGTTGTGTTAGCCTAGACAAGACTAATATCAGATGAAACTGGTTAATATAAAAATAAACTTTATTTATTCATATATTAAGGTTTCACAAAACATTCAACAAACTTTCACACTTTGGCCTAACGCCCAAAAGGATTATACAACAACCATCAAACGTTTATTTTACAAAGACAACAAAACCTAAACTGGCGGCCTAACGTTCCTTGCTTCCCACTATTGGTTTCCCGACTATTGGTTTCCTGCAAAACAAAGTGAGGAATGAGCGCTAATCGCTCAGTGAGTTATGGCTCCCCTAACATATATAATTATTCCCCACCCCAAATTCCAAAATAACACACAACACACAATTCACACAAAGTCAGCGTTAGCAAAAACAATCATGTCACCACCACTCTTTCATCAAAGGCCTTGCGTATTCGATCCCATCCCTCTCGTGAACACCTATCTCACAGCCACAAAGGCACATGAGACAGAACATCATGAACCCGAGTACCGTCTACAAACGGCAACAAACTTGGCAGGGTCCGCTTTACTCGTCTGCCCCAACTATCCCGTCGGAAAGTACCCGGCCATAGGCTGCAATCTCGTCTCTCCGAGTCTTCCCACTTAGCCGGTCCTTTCGCTAACAATGGGGAAACTAGGTAGGATCGAACCGCCATCACATCACATCACACTCACCACAAAAACTCGGTTAAGTTGTCATAGAACCTCACATGCAAATGAATAACTCAACAAAACTATAATAATTCATGCAACATCAATCAAGCAAACAAATAGCTCCAACATCACGCAATCTAGCAAATAAATCCTAGCAAGCAATCAAGAATCACCAAAACTCACGCATTTAAATAACCATGCAATCTAGCAAATGAATCCTAACAAACAATCACACATCACCACAACTCACAGTGCTTTCGGCGGAACGGTTTTTAGACTAGACTTCACTACCACGGATGGATCTTTGCTTCACCACAATACCTCCGGTTTGCTCTAAAGCTCTACCCGAATGCTCTCACTTTCTCTCTCTACCCCTTTCTATTTCTCTCTCTAAGTGGAATGATTTTGGTGTGGTTCTAAATGGCAAAGGGTGAGGGGGTATTTATAGAGGATGGATGGATAAGGTTGGTGGTGACCTGACCAATGCCAACGTGACACTAGTCACTACCAGGTTCAAGCTTATCCGCTGATCTATGAAGACGAAATAGCGTTCTAACTGATCTATAAGGACGAAATAGCATTCTAACTGATCTATGAGGACGAAATAGCATTCTAACTTATGTATAAGGACGAAATAGCTGTCCAACCAGTTCCGTGTTTATCCACTGATCTATAAGGACGGCATAGCCTTCCTTATGTTCATAGGCAAAAGAAATTGAGGATCAGAAAGCACGTTCTTGGTAACGCATTGGACCTTGAAAGGAGGAAAGCAGGCACGAGATCGAGTCGTAGATCGGCCAGGCATAGCTCAATCTTTTCTAGATCGAGCTACTAAATTGAGTGATTCTGGTCGATTCAATTCGAATCGACCGAACGATCGAGTGAACAGCTTGATTTCGAGAGGATAAGCCACCCATGAGTTCGTGTTGAATATTCAAACAGGTGTGGATCGAGCAAGTTCACTCGACCTTTGATGAAAAATCGATGTCTGGATCGATCACTCCACTCGATCTCTGCTAAAACGGTTGCAAGATCGACTTTGGAGCTCGATCTGGGGAACTTAGCCTTGGCCTTGAGGGACCACGAAACGAGAAAAGAAATCGATTTCAGGCATAATAGGCATGAGATCGAGGTCTAGATCGACCAAAGTGACTCGATCTCATGCCAAGGTAAGTTTTCGAATTTCCCTCTCTTTCTCCTTCCCTCCCATTTTGAATTTGAATTTTTATCAAAGCCGACACCTTTGACCATGGTGGATGAGCTTTGACCATGAATTCCAAGACCACTTGCATGCACTCCAAAATTTTAATTATTTATAAACCATTGCCACTACACTCCCTCTTCACTTGTGTTGCAAAACTTGTTTTTCTAAGAAAGAGAGAGAGTGTGTGAGTTTCGGGTTTTGGCAAAGGAGATAAGCTCTCATTTTTCACTCCTTGCATACAGATTTTGAAAGGTATATTAATTCGAATTCTCTTGCATTGCAATTCCTAGCTTTTAGGAGTGAAAAGGGAAGTTTGTTAGGGAATATGTTCGAATTTTAAAAAATTATCTAAGTTCGGGGGAAAATTCTGAGATTTTCCATATTTGGAAAAGATTTTCCCTAGATTTAGATATATATTTTAGAATATTCCCTAAAATTTTGGAACATTATTTAAGGTTTAAAAGCATGAATCCTCTTGTTTGCTTCAATTTTTCCTAGCCGTCTCTCTCTTCTCATTATCTTTTCGAGCTTTTGCATTTCAGGCACATGGCCCCAAAGAAGAGAACCAGAACCTTGGCAATACAGGAAGCTCAACCTGCAGTGGAAGAAGTGGTTAGATGGAGCAATGAGGAAAGAAACGCGAAAAAGAGGCTTTCGAGGTTGCAATTCGAACCCACGAAGTTTGCAAACTGTGACTTCTTGGAAAAGGCTGGTCTCTTGGATGGATTTGAAAAGCTTCTCGAGGATATGGGGCTTGCTTGTCTCGCAACTATGGATTGCCCTACATACCCCGAAGCAACCCGTGATTTCTTCTCCACCTTAACCTTCGGGTATGAAGATCCTAGCGTCCCCACTCCACAAACGGGTCACATGATCTTCAAGATCAGGAAGCAAGCTTACCATCTCACCATCCCCGAGTTGTGTGAGGGATACAACCTCAATCCCAATGCCACACTTGTAGACTTCCCACCTTTCAAATCGGCGAATGCGTTTTGGGACATCATAAGCGATGGGAATTACAAGGGGAACACGGCCAAGGTGAAAAAGGTGCGAAGCCCATTGATACGCTACACCCTCAAGCTCCTCGCCAACACCTTCTCCGGAAGAAACACAACCGGGACAGTGACCAAGAAGGACCTTTGCTTTGTCTTCCAAGGGCTCAAGAAGATATTGTGCGATGAGGAGGAAAACATAGAAGAAGCAATGGAGGATGATCTGGGGGACAACGTAAACTACGGCTGCATCCTAGCCTCTTCACTGATGATATACAAGGCTTGGACTCTACGAGCAAAAGCATCATCAGTGTTCATTGGCGGTTTTCTCACCCTATTGTTCATGCACGCCGGAGTCGTTCTAGTAGACTTTGCAGCTTGCGCCGAACGTGCCTACATGGATCAGAGCTACATGGTCACAACAAGCTCCCTTGGACAAACCCCAGCTCCAGGCTATTACGCTTACCTATTCAAGAACGAGAAGAATGAGAAGAAAACATGCATTCTTCCGAACCCTAAGGAGACTACCTTGGATTGCATGGGGAACATCGAGTTCTTGCCGGATGATCAAGAGTGCTATGTACCAATTGGAGGGCCAGTAGTACCACCACTAGACACGAGGTCTCCCTCTTACTCTCCTCCCTCGGATGCTGAAATGCCACCGAGCTTCAATCTGCCCAAGCTAGACTATGAGCCAAGGACCAAAGCCAAAAGTTCCTTGCCTCGATTGTGGAAATCCAGAGGAAGGTCAATAAGTGGCAAGGCAAGATGATCAAGAAGCTTGTGAAAAAGGTCAAGGACCTCCAAAGGAACAGTAACTCTAAGGTGAGCTTGAGTGATGAGCACGCAGCCTCAAGTAGGCCCGTTCGGTCTAGACATTCAACCGGAGGGATAGTGATCCGAGAGTCGGACCAACCACAAAGCTTCTCTCTGCAAGAGCCTCCAACTCCAAGAAAGGACAAGGCAGTAGCACCAGCTGAGTCCCCAAGCAAGAGCAGGAAAACCGGAGCATCATCAAGCTCCGGTCATGCCTAGTCCGAGGTACCAAAAACGCAACCTTGTAAATACCATGCATTTTTATTTTTGTTTTTTTGGATTTGGTCTCCTCTTGGACTTGTTTGACAACGAGACGTTGTCATTCAAGTTTTGGGGAGAATGTGTGCTTTGACATATTTTTATTTGAATCTTATTTTACCTTTAGCATCCTTGAGTCTTGCATACATCTATGGCATAGAAAAATACAAAACAATATCATAAAAAAATTTCAAAAATCATAAAAAAATTCATGTAGTTGCATTTGCATATGTAGAATTGTTTAGAATTTAGTCTAGATTTTTATCATTTAAGATTGCATTCATATGCATTGTGAGAAATGATGAGCCTATCCTTTTAGATTGTTAACTCTTGTAATCAATTCAATGCCCTAGTTAGTTGTTCTTTGATGCTTGTGACTAAATTTGAAAGTAAGGAAGAACCATGCTTGGACCACCTCATTTGTCACTAGATTTTGGTCGAAATAGGGTCTTGAAATTGATAGCCAACTCTACTCACTTAAACCGAATCTTGACATTTAAATATCATGCTTTGTATTGAAAGTGAATTCATGGATTGAAAATATTTGAGCTTTCTTACTCACTTTGCCACCCTCTTGCTAGCTCAAGTAGTACTCCTACCATACCCTACCTCCTTTGAAGCCAATTGTTCTTGTGTGAATACTTGTGAGGCCTTTATTTCGATTGAACTTAACATAAAGTGTTAGATTTGAGACGACAAGTCTAGGCTTTCATGCAGATTCTAGCCTCACATTTTGGGGCTAGCTCTAGGCTTAGGGTTTTGGGGGTTGATGGCTGTGGTATTACTTGATGAGTTGTGGAAAAGTTTGGAAAGAAAGAGGTGATGAATAAGGGCTTGGTAAAAATAAGGAGAAGCATAGTTTGAAATGGTGAATCTTGTGTTTAAAGGAAAATAGCTCAAGGTTTGAAAAGGTGCTAGGTAATCTTTAGAAAATTTAAAAAAAAAAAAAAAAAAATGTATACATCAAAAGAGCCAAAAAGGCCAAGGAAAAGAAAGACTACATAGAGATAAAAAGAAGAACTAAGTTAATAAGAAAAATTACACCATTCGCTATGAGTAATAGGTTGAAGAAGTTCCCCCTTAGAGCTTTAAAAGAAGAAGTTCCCCCTTAGAGCATTATAAGAAGAAGTGTATTTGAAATTCACGGGTTTAGCAAGGCACAAAGAGCCTTGGAAAAAAAGGATAGATTCTAGAGGGTTGAGTGAGCTAAAAAAAATGAAATGATGAATGAGAAGGGTTTAGGATCATTGATAGCATTTCGGGTAGATTAGAGCCTATTCTTGTATGCATCACTTGTCTCTTACCTTTAGCATTATGCATATAGTTCAATCTTCTTTGAGTGTTACCCTTGTTTAAATGTGAAATCGGATGAATTGAGATCACTTTTATCTCAAAGCCCAGTCCCTTAGCCAAATGAATTCACTTTCTTTGCATTGTCATGATTCACGGTTTTGAACTTAATGAATGTTAAAGGGTTGGTTTGATAGGAAGACTTATCTACGTTGAAATTTTAGTGCATTTGAATGTTGAAATGAGCATGGCTAACTCTTTTGGAGTAGGATGGATTCACATGCATCTTAGAATTAAGAACTAGGACATTGAGTTGATTGTATTTGTTAGCAATCTTGGATATTGAGCTCCCACCTTTAAACCTCTCTCTCAGATTTGTCTTTGATTTGCTTGGGGTCAAGCAAAAAGGCAAGTTTGGGGGAGTTGATATACTCATATATTTCACATATTTATCACTCATTTAGGATAGCTTTTCATGTACTCTTGCACTCATACTTAGATTTATTATAGCTTTTGTCCCATTTTAGGTTTTAGACATGTTTGCATTAACATTTGCACGTTTCTTGCATATTCGCATCATATTCAGGTTGTTTCGAGTTCATTGGAGCTGTGGAGGATGTGTGGACATGTTGAGGATCAAAGGGGAGCTTGCGGACAAGCGAAAATGCATTGAGATCGAGGAGAAGATCGAGCTAGACAGGTCGTTCTAGACAAGATCGACCGGAAGATCGAGGCACTTAGACCGATTCAAGGAAGAAGAACGGGTCTTAGATCGAGCAAAATGATCGTGCGTCTGTACGGACCCGGAGACATCACCCAGGAAGAACGGAGTGAAGATCGAGACCAAGGATCGATCCTGATCAGAACGACCCAAGGATCGAACGAGAGGGTCGATTGCCACATTGAAACGACCCAACGATCGGGCAAGTTAACCCGTTCCCAGTCCAAGATCGGGTAAGAGATCGACGACTCAGCTCGATCTCTTCTCTCTAGACGCGCTTCCTTATCCGCCATCTCACGTTTTGTCCTTTTCTGAGGGGACCAATCCTCCTTTACTATAAATAGCAAAAACCCTTATTTTGGGAATATCTTATCTTTTATGCTTTTTGCCTTCTTCCTCTTTTGTTCTAGCCACCATTGTGAAGGTTTTAAGCTTTTGTAATCGCACTTTTAGTTTTGATAATCAAGTACTCATCTTTTTAAGTTTAATCTTCTTCTTTGTTTAATGTTAATCATGTTTAGCATTTCAAATCTTATGATTATGGAGTGTTTGACTATGATTAGCGAGTAGTAACCTTAAGGTTTGAGGCTGAGGGGTTTAGAGAGGTTTAAGGGTTTAGATCTAAAGGTTTAGCATGTTTATAGTCCTTAACTCTTCTTGGTTTGGAGGGATTAAAGCAAAGACTCTCGATGGAGATCTTTGAGTCTTTAGAGATTTCCTTACCTCATGAGGGCTTAGGAATCTCATAAACCCATCCAAGAAACTATCTTCTTTTAAGCCACGACGGTGGAAATTAGGATTTAGTTAAACCAAGTTAAGAAATGAGCTTTCTTGCTCATCAACCGATCCTCTCCTCCACTAACCGTGAGTTTGGAAGGAGTTTGATGAAGAATCGGAGCCACTAACCGTGGGATGATTTAGATTTGTTTCTTAGGTTTAGAGTTAGCTCTTGTAATGAGTAGATCTATCTTTTTAGAACCCAAGACCTAACCTTGAATCTCCCTTATCCAAAACCTTCGGCCTTGAATCCTTCTTTCAGATTTTATAAATCAAGAATCAATCTTTAGTTGTTAAGTTGCTAGAAATCTCTTAATACTTGCACTTGTAGTTTCAAATCTTTAAGCTTTGATATTTAGTTGCTCTATAATTTTAGAAATTGCCTTAAGCATTGTTCTTTAGGGTAGTTGTAATTTAGAATTTATTTACCTTGCATAAGTAGTTTTTAGAAATCCATTTCAACCATCAAAAATCGCATATGACTTAGGTTAATCTTGTTCTTGCATTCTTGGTGTCCTTTCCTATCCAAGTTGAATTGACCTCAAATACTACAATGACATGAGTAGTGTTGAGTATTGGAAAAGAGAGAAAAACTCTACTTATCAATTGGCGTCGTTGCCAGAATGGATTAGGAAAGCATTAGGATTTGGAACTTGGTCAATACTAAGATTTTGTTTTTAAGTTTGTCACTAATCTTTCTACCTACTTATGTGTGCTTTCAGGTACATGAATTTGCGGTCTAGAGGAGACAACAATCTACTTCCAAGACTAGACAACATTCACCTTCTCGGAAGTGCACGCTTGCGGAGAGAAAGATATCACACGGTACAAGAACAGTTTGTGGAAGACGGTATGGCTGATCAAGACGAGGCTAACCCACAACAGGCTGGTCATGGTGTGGGCAATGGAAACCCCCACAATGGACCGAGACCAAAAAAGGATCATAGGTGCGGGGGATGCACCAAACACCCACACCAATCGGTTTGGCATTACACCTCCACCGGTGCAAAATAACCATTTTGAGATCAAGCCCGGATTTGTGTCCATGGTGAAAAACAACAAGTTCCACGGTCTGGCCATGGAAGATCCTCTAGAGCACTTGGACAACTTTGAGCAAGTGTGTGGCATGATCAAAATAAAGGGATTTCGGAGGATAGCTTCAAGTTGAGGTTGTTCCCGTTTTCACTTGGTGATAAAACTCGGCATTGGGAAAAGACCCTGCCTCAAGGTACCATAACCTCATGGGCTGATTGCAAGAAGGCATTCCTATCAAAGTTCTTTTCAAGTACTAGGACTGTCCGGTTGAGAAGCGAGATTAGCGGCTTCACGCAAAGGAGTAATGAGACGTTTAGTGACGCTATGGAACGGTTCAAGGACTACACAATCCAATGTCCTCACAAGATCAGCGAAGGCCGCTCAATGCAACATCAGACCACGAGGAGGGGGGAGCCTCTTAAAGGCCTGGTGACATCGACAGGCAACCCGGAGAGACGATTGACCTAGAAGGCGGGTCTACAAGTGATCTTCGTAGGACACTTACTACGGAGATGGAAAACCTAAGGACGACAGCCGAAGAAGAAGAACATGGAGAACCCAGTCGGAGGGGAATACCTCCAAGAAGAACAGCGAAGATGGGGGTTCTGTTACCTTCAAGGGTTACAGGACCATATTCTATGTGTGGCGGGATAGGGCATCTTAGTCATGCATGCCCTAGCGCCCGACAAGGAAATCGAATGACCCCAAGGCACATTGTGTGTCTAATTTGTGAAGGGAGAGGCCACTATAGAGCGGATTGCCCGACCACTCACCCTTTCCAACCCTCTAGCACTACCAGACAGACAGCGACCTGTTCATAAACGAGAATAGCCTCAGAGAGGCAGGCATCGAGTGAGAGTAGTAGTAGGGGTAGGCTACCTTGAAACCTCTAGCCTTGAAAAGGTTCCGAAATAAAGGTACGCTTTGGTTCTAACTTATCTCGTTGCATGCATAATATTATTATAGCATTGGTTGCTGGGAATAATAGATATTATGCGGGGCATGTTATAATATTATCATAGCATTGTTTGCTAGATATGATAGATATTATGTGAGGAAAGTGGTAAGTAAGGATTTATCGTTTAGGACCCCGAGTTGGGGGAAAACGATATATCGTATTTGATGGAGGAAGAATTTCTGTTAGTTTTATTTCCGAAGGGAAGTAAAACACACTTGTGAGAAGTGGGAGTTCTTAGGAGTGGAGTAAGGTTGACCGTGGAAGTCTAGGAAATCTCTTGCATAGTAACCAAATCCATGTTGAAACCCGTTAGGTTTAAGTTTAGTAATAGAATACCTTAGGGGAGAATTGGAAAAAGATGGATCACGCGAAGAGGGGTAAGAAGAGGAGCAGAGACAGTGGACAAACTGAAGAAAGGTTCAACGGAATTGGCTAGATGGTGGGACCATATAGCCAATGGATGAAGTGTGTGGAATCAAGCTGAGAAGGGTGTATAATTAACAAGGAATTATCACTAAGGCTTATGGTATAGCCTAGAGAAGTGAATAGTTCAGGAGGAACTAACACTTAGGCTATACAAAGGAATCGGGAGAAGTGTATAACTCGCGAAGAGTTATCACTTGGAGGTTGGGGCAAAGGAGTTGGGTGGATAGAGAAGGTCGAAGCAAAGATCGTACCTTGCTCTAAATTTAGACGTGAGGATGTGGAGAAATTCGGCATAGTCTAAACCAAAGCATGGTGGACTAAATGGTGATTTAGAAGAAGATAGTATCATTCCAGAGGCGAGGAGTTTATCTGAAGAGAGAGTCAGATCAAACAGAAGACGAACGCCAAACCAGGAATGGTAACCGCAAAGAAGCAACCAACTGGCCGGGAGGGGTGCCAGATGGCGTAACTTGAAGAAAACAGTCAAGTTAGTAATGAAAGAAGACGGAGTCACATTCTACACTTTAGAATTCGGGACGAATTCAATGAAGTGGGGGAGAATGTAATAACCCGGACGTGAGCGGAGGCCGGCCGAAGCAAGACGGCCGAGAGGATAAATTTTGGCCGAGAAACCAAAATCATGGAATCGACTCAAGGACAACTTCGATCGATGGTATAGGCCAAGAGAAGCACTTTGGCCAAGGCGGATGAAGAAAAATCCGATCGAAACATAAGTTGGCCGGGAGAAGACCATCGCGGACAAGAAATGGCCGTGAGAGGACCAGCCAAAAGTCGAAGTTCCAAAATCAAAGGGGCATTGATTGGGATCGACTAAGGAAGCTAAGAGAGGAATACTGCTCGAAGAAAATATGAAAAAGAACGAGTGGATAAAAAGTTACCTGAGAAGGAGGCTCGATGGCCGCACCAGACCGGACCGGCGCACAGCCAGAATGAGAAATTGCTTGGATCGTCTGATCAAGGCAAATTGTCTCGACACATCGAAGGTTCAGACACTTAGAATATTAAATCTAAGTGGTTTGTCAAAAGAAGCTCGAGGGATTCTCAAGAAAATCCACAAGCGTTCGAGAAAGAAGGAAAATGATCGTCCGAAGCAAGAATGGCTCGGATAGAAGATAGCCAAGTGGGCTATGGTTCTTTCCAACAATGCGACGTGAATGAGGGGCCTTTATAAGCTGAAGAAAATGGAGTTAGACAAAAGAATGGTCGAAGTCAAAAATCGACCAATGGGACAGTGACACATGTACAGCCTTCCGGCTTGGCTATGGTCACGGCTGGAGGTGTCTTGACATGATTGGCAGCCGTGATTGTGGACTACATGTATAAGGCAAAACATGGTCCAAGACTAGTCACACCAGCACCGACCAATCAAAAGATAGCCCATGGCGCTATTGTGGACAGGTTATGGATAGTCTTTGACCAAGGCATCTATGGGACAAAAACCATGGTTTGAAGCATGAGATGGCGTGGGCTACTAGCTAAGAGATAAGTCTCTTGACTATAGCTTATAATATCAGAAGATAAGATCATTAGCCTCAGCGAATCACAAGAGAGCACACGTCCTGAGAAGAATGTCAAAGAAGATAAGGCTAGGCAGCCTAGGGTACAGGCTATAGCCTAGGTCTGGGGCGTGGAGAGCATGCAAGGCTCAACCATGTATGAAGACAAAACCTGAAGATAAGGATTATCTTTGAAAAAATTGGTTTTATGAAGCATTATCCGTCCAGAGCCAATAAGGTGTCAGCACACGCACCTAAGGGCTAGAAGATGGGATAAGAAGCATTGACTAAGGCTATAGAGTAGCCTTGATTCGTGGATTACATGCATGGCATGACTGCCCGGTGGACGACAGTCAGCTACCAGCTTGCTTGGTTGCTCAGAACGTCTATAAATACCCCTGTGATGCTATTCTTCCAAGTCATTCTCGCCCAAAGTAAGGTAAATCTAAACACTAAGAGTGAGTAAGTGAAAATAGTAAGGAGCTAGTACACTCAGTCAAGTCTAAGCTTAGCCGATCCAGATGCCTTCATCAAGGTCATTACGCATTAAGACCTCCAAACCAAGAAAGAATAAGAATTAAAACTTAAAACACCAATAACATCCCCTTAAAACCCCTTTGATCCCCTCAACCTTGAACTCTAATAAATCTACTCACTAGACATGTTTAAGCTCTTACTATCCATAAGGTAGAAGATGTTAAACATGTATAACTAAGAAAATATGAAGATGGGGCGAAATTACTTAAGAAAATAATGAAGAACAAGCTTAAGAACACTAGAAAGACTTTAAAAGAGAGAATAAGAGCTTTTCTTGATTTATTTAGAATAAGAAGACTTGATTAAAAACTGAATGATTATTACAAGCACACACACACTCCTTATATAGAGTTTTAAACATGGCTCTTGGCCTTAAAAGAGGGGTCAAGGGGGCAAGGGACAAGTTAGAATTATCTAATCCCACTTTTACTAAAGCATAAACACTCTTTTGGAGAACTTGCAAATGGTACCTTTTGGTCTGGGTAAAGGGATCGATCGATCTGTGTCTAGATCTACCATTCTGAGTAGTTTATGTTGGGATCGATCGATCTCATAGCAGTTGGTCGATCTAGACATTGACGGTAAATTTGTTCAAGCACCGGATCGATCGTTCTGGATGTGGATCGATCGATCTATGCTAAAATAGCCGTATCTTTTGAACTACTGCACTGTTCGACTTTAAATCACCACTAAATTACAGCTAACACAATTGCCTAAGACTTTCCTGAAGAATGTCGAGGATAAATTGCAATCAAAATCCTTCATACGAGCTGATCTTTCAGTTAACGAAATTGGTCGCCAAACTTCCAGACGGACATGTTGTCACTTAAATAGCCGTATCTTCTGAACCACAAACCATAATGGCTTTAAATAACCTCTGCACGAAAGGTAACTCAATTTTCTATGAGTTTTATGAAGATTTCGGAGGCTGAATCAGAATGGAAAGTCTTTGTAGGGTCTGATCTTTAAATCGCTTTAGGTGGCATGGACTTGAATCGGTTGCAACATCTCGGTACAGCAAGTCAGACGACATCAGTTTGCTTCTTACTCTTCTCTACTTGATCCTAGCTCATACTCTTATGTTTCCAGCTTCTGCTAAGTTTCCTTTTCACTTCTTGTTGAGTTCCAGCTTTCACATTGTCGCCAAATCCATACAATAACCTGAAATGATGCATATATACAAAAGAAAATGCAATTTCTAATGCAAATGTTCTAAATCCTATAAATGATCAAAAAAATGTTTATACTTAGTTATGAATGAAATATGGATGAATACTTATTCTAAATGCATGATAAATATATGGAAAATATGAGTATATCAACTCCCCCAAACTTGCATTTTGCTTGACCTCAAGCAAACAAAGACAAACTAAGAGAAAATAATTGAAGGTGGGAGTTCATATCCAAAAGTTTTTTTCAAATGAATCAATTAAATGGTCCTTGTTCTTAGTCCTAGGATGCAATATACAAGTTCTACTCCAAAGAGCTTAGCCATCTTTATCACATTTTTAAATTCAGCACAAGACTTTTTACCCAAGCAATCCAAGAATCCTATCCTTTTACATTCATTTAGGTTCAAACTGTGAATCTTACTTGTGTAGTTAAGAATGAATATATTTGGCCTAGGGACAGGGTTTTGAGGTTTAGATGACCTCAATTTATGAGTCTAGTCCAAGCAATGGGTCCTCTCAAAATGGATTGAACTTATGCATAATGCTAAAGGTAAAAGGCAATTGATGCATACATGATTAAGCTCCCATCTACCCTTGTGTTTCAAATGATCTTAAACCCTTTTATTTTATTCTTTTGAGCTCTCCCAAACCACTTAATCTACCCTTTTCTCAAGACTTAAAACATGCCTTGCTTTATTCACAAAAGATTTTATGAATCAATTCTCATTTTCACTTTTAGGTAGCTTTCATTTTCTTTGGCCTTTGCCTCTTTTGATTTCTCTTTTTTTCTTTCTTTTTTTTTCCTTTCCACAAACTTAACATGCTTTTGAAAGCAAGCATACAATCTTTTGTATAACAAATTTTTCCAAACCGAAACCCTATTCCTAGGTTTTTAACTAGCTTTTAATTTTCTTTGCTAGAATCGTATGGAAGCTTATTCATGTCGCCCTAAACCTAACACTTTATGCCAAGCTCAATCTCAAAATAAGGCCTCACATACACACACAAAATTTGGTTTGAAAGGAGGTATGGTTCAAGGTGTGGAATTCTATTTAGGCTTTGCAAGAGAGTGGTGAAATAAATAAGAAAGCCTAAATATGTATGTTATATCCATGTATTCATTCTCAAGTTCACAAGTATGATAATTAAAGATTCATGTTAAGGTTCTCATTGATAGAAAAGGATTCAATTCATGCTTGTTTCAAGGCAAATGTTCCAAAGATGGTTAGTTCTTACTTTCATAATTTGCACAAAGCATCAAAAGACTACTAACTAGGGCCATTAGCTAATTCATGAGCTTAAAACACTTTTCAAGGATTTTTATGAACATTTCCCTCTATGCATATGAATGGAAGCAACCTATATGATATTATCTAGACTCAATCCTAAAATGTAAATGCAAGCTATATGAATTTTTATTTGAAATTTTAGAAAATTTTCTGATTTTTTTGTATTTTTCTATGCAAATATATATGTATGAAGACTCAAATATGTTAAAGAAAAAAAATGAGAACACAAAACACAAAACCAAATCTCTCATCCTCTCCCCCAAACTTAAATTACACAGTCTCTTGTCTAATCAAAGTTCAAGAGAGACCATCAACAAAAATAAAATAAAAAATCAAAAACCAAAAATGCATGATATTTACAAGGTTTTGGAATGGTTTACCTTGGAGCTTGTTGTGGATGGGGCTGGGATCGAGCAGGTGGGTCGGCCTTAGGCACCTTTCTTGGCAATAGATCGAGTGGCATGGATCAATCCAGCAATCGTTTGATGCTGGAGATCGATTGAACCAACTCGATCTAGCCATTGATTTCTCTCAGCATGCCTCTTTGCCCTTGCCTTTTAACTCCCAAGAACTTGGTTTTGGATCTCCCTTTCATTTGTTCCTGCTCACACACACTTAAAAGCATAACCCAGAACTGAAAAAATTAATATACACAATGATAATCATGGGATTGCCTCCCAAGTGCGCTTTGTTTAAAGTCTCTTAGCTTGACTTTCCTTACTCTTCTTTTTAGGCTGGCTTAAGGGTGAAGTGGGTGGCTGGAGATTTGAATGAGTGTGAACTTTTTGGAATGTCCATGGTGTAGACAGTGAAAAACATCTCTTGCACCTTTCCCTTATCCTTCTCTAAACCGGGTGTAAGAATGACCCTTCCCTTTGAGAATGGTTTTGGCATTCCTTTGCACTTGACTTCGAACTCAATGGAACCTCCTTTGAATTCCAATGGATGTAAACTCAAAGTGTTCCCTGGCACAGCACGTCCATTACCAATCTCATCCTTAGCTTTCTCAAGCCATCTCACCAAAGGCCCCCTTTTCTTGCCTTTCTCTTTAGGTGGTTTCTTCTTGGTGGTTACTTCTTCTTCATGGACAAATAGCATCAGCATTGACTCATCATCAGGCTCTTCCTGAGCAGTAGACTCGACCCTAGGCTCGGCCTTGCCCTTGCTTGTACCCGAGACACAACCTTTTTTAGCCTTGGTCTTGTGCTTGTCTTGCAAGCACTTAGATAGTTGCTTGTTTCTCAAAGCTTGGGCTTCTCCACACTCCTCGGTCAAGGCTTGGTGAAGGTTGTCTCTTTGTCCTAAATCCTCTAGGAACTCATCAGCTGGAGCCTCCATTATGTGAATATAAAACACTTGGCCATCAATTGTTGGTTTCTTCATAACCTCATTGATATCAAAGTTCAACCGTATGTCTTTTCCCAAGTGTAGAGAGATCTTTCCATTCTTCACATCTATGATGGCTCCAGCAGTGGCTAATAATGACCTTCCAAGGATTAGAAGGTCATTGGGTTCCTCATCCATATCCAACACAACAAAGTCGGTTGGTACATTCACATCGCCTATTTTCACGGGCAAGTCTTCAAGTATACCCACAGGTAGTCTTATACTTCTATCAGCTAGGATGAGAGAGATCCTACACTCCTTGAACTTTGTAAATCCCAGCTTCGTGGCAATAGAGTGAGGCATGAGGTTTATACATGCTCCAAGATCACACAAGCAACTTTCAAACTTCAAAGGGCCTAGCGCACAAAGTATGGTGAATGAGCCCGGGTCTTCAAGCTTCTTTGGTGCTATCTCTTTGTGGATGATTGCACTGCACTCTTGGTTCAGTACCATGACCTCTTGACAATCCTTGTCTCTCTTAGCAACTGCATCCTTTAAAAAATTCGGTACCATAGCCAAACAATCAAGCAAAGGCAATTTCAGCTCAACATTCCTCAAGTGCTTCTCAAACAAAGCTCCATGCTTCTCAACCAGCTGCTTCTTAAAACGTCCAGGGAAGGGGGACTTTGGTTTATAAGGTGGAGGGATGAAAACTTCTTTCTCTTTGCTAGCTTCCTCCACTTTTTTCTCCAAAACCGCTTCCTTGCCTTTCTTTGGCCTTGCAATGTAGACATTGTCAAATGTGATCTCTTGGTCATTTGAAAGATTACTCTCCCCCTCTTGAACCACAATGCCTTCATTGACCTTAGGTGTAGACCGTGGTGCTAGCTCTTTTCCACTTCGAAGAGAGATCATGTTTGCATACTCCTTTGGATTTGTCTCACACTTTCCGGGTAAGCTACCTTGGCCGCTTGAACTAGCCTTGCCTTTCTCTAGCTGGCGAATCTTGTTGTTCATGTTACTGATCTGTGTAGCCACCTCAGTAAGAGAAGAGTCCAGCCTAGTGTTTATCTCAACAAAATTCTGATTTCTAGATACTAGGCCTTGAAGAAGTTGTTGGAACATAGCTTGTATAGGATCTTGAGTTTGAGCTTGGACTTGTTGTTGCTGTGGCACAAAACCAGGAGGGTAACCTTTGTTCCCTTGCTGTTGTTGGACTTGGTAGTTGCCTTGTCTTTGACCTTGGAAGCCACCGTTTTGTACAAATCCACCTTGGTTGTAAGGAACAAAAGGTTTTCCTTGATTTCCTTGTTGTGGAGGATACACTTGGTCCTTTGGATTTTCCACATTGGTGCTTCTGTAGGACAAGTTGTTGTTGCCTTGATATCTTTGCACATAGCCTTGAGGCTTGGTATAATCTTGGCCAGCAACCCAATTAGCTTCCTGATATACTCATATATTTCGCATATTTAGCATGCATTTAGAATAGGTTTTCATGCATACATCATTCATAATAGACTAGTTTGCATCATTTATCTCATTTTAAGTCGTAGAAACACTTTGCATTAGCATTTCCATGTTTCTTGCATATTTTTATTATTTTCAGGTTGTTTAAGAGTACTTGGAGCTGTGATGGATGCTGAGCATTGACAAGAAGATGAAAGAAGAGCCTAGGAGTTGGCGTGAATCAAAGAAAAACTCGGACAAAACCAAAGAAGCAGAGATCGACCGGCCAATCGAGTAGAATGACTCGATCTAGGAGAGATCGGCCAGATGATCGACCACACCAAGTCGTTTCAACCAAGATCGAGAGACAGATCGAGCAAGATGACTCGATCTAAGACAGATCGAGCGGGCGATCGACCGGCCAACCCGAACCAAGCGCCGATCGACAGGACGATCGACCAGTCTGACTCGATCTTCCAAGCTAGGCGTGCAACCTCTTCTCAACTTGTGATTGTCTTCTAGTGAGGGGACCACCTTGGCATGAAAATCTTCTACAAGACAAGCAGCCCTTGTTTTAGGGAAAGTGTGGAGAATTTCCTAATATTTTCTCCTTATGACAAAAGAGAGAGGGACTTTTATGCAATCACTCATGCACTTATCATAATTTACTTTCACTTGTCATATTCTATCCTAGGCGTGAGAGAGAGAAAACAGTGTGTTCTTACTTTGTTCTTAAGTATTCTTCCTTGTTCTTACTTTGTTCTTGCAAGTTCTTCATTATTCTTGTTTTGTTTCTTGTTGATTTCTTGTGTAAAACTCTTGTATTTTGGATTTGATTCAAGTATCTTTGTTTTCTAAAAGTCTAATCTTTCATCTTTTAAAAATTGATCATGTTCATCAGCTCTAAACTTATGTTTAAGAGAGGTAAGGACATGATTTGTGAGTAAACCACCAAGGTTTGGGGTTGGGATGATTAAGGGGGTTGAAAACTAGAATTTTGGGTATTTTCTTGTTCTTCATCTAATTCTCTTCTTGGATTTGGAGGTTTTAAAGTCTAGAGATTCTCAATGGAGATCTCTTTAATCTTAGGGATTTCCTTATCCTAACAAGACTTAGGAAATCCCTTAAACCAAATCCAAGAGACTAGCTCATCCTTTCCCAAACATCATGGATGCTTAGGGAGCTAGTTAAGCCATTTTTTTAAGATCCATGCTTACTGTTCTTCACCTTATCTTTCCACCACACATCATGGGTTAGGAGGAAAGGGTGAAGAAAGGATTTACACCACACATCATGGGTAAATCTAGTTTGGTTTCTTAAGGCTTAGAGATAGCACTAAAAAGTGTAGAAAATTATGTTTTCAAAACCCCAAGTTCGAATTTTCAACCTCCCTAAGAATGAATCCCAATCTTGAATCTGTTTTTAATCTTTGAAAACTTAAAACCATTTTCCCCTAGTTTTGTGTTTAATTATTTTCCCTAAAAACCTCTTAGATAGCTTAATTATGCAATAGAGTTTTCTAAATTTGTAAAATTGTGTTTTTGTTATTTTTAGTATTTTAGAAATTGCCTAGAGTCTTATTTTACTGTCTTGTGTTGAGTTACTAGTCGTTAGATTTTTATAAATAGTTTTTGAAAATCTTGTCACTTATCTTAAAATTGTCTAGTTTATCCAGTTTTAGACTTTGATTTAAAAAAATTATTAGATCGGTTGTTTAATTGTTTAGAAGTTATCTACTAGTTGTATAACCCTTCTGTAGGGATTTTAAAATAGTTTTTGAGTCTGTATAATCACCGCAAGTAATTTTCATAGGATTGTTCCCCAATTAACCCGAATTCTGCTTAGCTTTACTTGAACTCTTGTATTCTTAGTATCTTTCACCCCAATTTGGATTGACACGTGAAGTACTACGACAACAAAAGAACTATGCTTTAGGTTTGATTAAACTTGCCCCAAAAAGCTAGTCATCAAATGGCGCCGTTGCCAAACTTGGGTTCTAAGTGAAAGTATTAGGATTTGGAGCTTAGTGGAGACTAAGTTTTTCTTTTGTATTTGGTTACTTATTTCTCTACTTGTCTACTTGTGTTTTCAGGTATATGAACCTGCGGTCTAGAGGTGACAACAACTTGCTCACGCCACTAGACAACATACATCAGCTTGGAAGTGCAAGACATAGGAGGGAAAGACTACTACTCGAAATTGACGAGTAGCATCAAGAGGTGATGGCTGACCACGGCCAGGTGGAGGATCCACCTCAACATGCTGCTGCTGGCAGAGGGATTGGACACCCTTACCACCCTCCAAGAGCACCACGTATCATTGGTGCGGGTGATGCACCAAACACCCACACAAATCGCCTTGGCATCACTCCACCACCGGTGCAAAACAACAACCTCGAGATCAAGCCTGGATTTGTCTCTATGGTCCAGAACAGCAAGTTCCATGGCCTGGCAATGGAAGACCCACTAGAGCACTTGGACAACTTCGAACATGTGTGTGGAATGATCAAGATAAACGGCATCTCGGAGGATAGCTTCAAGCTACGGCTTTTCCCTTTTTCTCTTAGGGACAAAGCTAGGCATTGGGAGAAGACCCTACCTCAAGGCACCATCACGTCCTGGGTTGAATGCAAGAAAGCCTTCCTGTCCAAGTTGTTCTCAAGCACAAGAACGGCGCGTCTAAGAAGTGAGATAAGCGGTTTTACACAAAGGCAAAATGAGACATTTAGTGAAGCAATGGAGCGGTTCAAGGACTATACCATTCTGTGTCCTCACCATGGCTTCACTGAGGAGGCACTCCTCAGCACAATATACCGTGGAGCCTTGCCAAAAATTCGCATGTTACTAGACACGGCAAGCAGAGGGAATTTCCTTGGACAAGATGTGCACGAGGGCATGGACCTCATTGAGAATTTGGCATTGAGTGATGGTAACTATTGTGAGGATTATGATAGAGCACCAAGAGGTCATGAGCTGGAGGCACACAAGAAGGAGCTAAAGTCACTCCATGAAAAAATTGACAAGATGATGCTTGCTAGCCAAAAACATGTGCACTTTGTTGGTGAAGCTGCGGATTTGTTCCAAGAGAGGAATGAGGAGGAGTTTCAAGAAGCGAATTGGGTTGCTGGCCAAGATTATCCTAAGCCACAGGGATATGCTCCAAGGTATCAAGGCAACAACAACAACTTGTCTTATCGAAGCACCAATGTGGAAAATCCAAAGGACCAAGTCTACCCTCCACAACAAAGAAATCAAGGCAAACTGTTTGTTCCTTACAACAAAGGTGGATTTCAACAAAACAATGGGTATCAAGGGCAAAGACAAGGCAACTACCAAGGACACCAACAGCAAGGAAACAAACCTTACCCTCCTGGTTTCGTGCCTCAGCAACAACAAACTCAAGCGCCACCTCAAGATCCGGTACAAGCCATGTTCCAAGAACTTCTCCAAGGCCAAGCATCTACAAATAAAAAATTTGTTGACATGAACAACCGGCTAGACTCCTCCCTCACCGAGGTCTCTACACAGATCAGCAACATCAACAATAAAATTCTCCAGCTGGAGAAAGGAAAAGCTAGTACAAGCGGCAAAGGAACTCTACCCGACCAATGTGAGACAAACCCAAAGGAGTATGCGAATGTGATCACTCTAAGGAGTGGCAAAGAGGTAGCACCACGGTCCACAGCTAAAGACAATGAGGACATTGTGATTCAAGAAGGGGGAGTGATCTTTCAAATGATCAAGAGATCACCTTTGACAATGTCTACATTGAAAAGGCAAGAAAAGGCAAAGAAGCGGTTTTGGAAAAACAAGTGGGGGAAGCAAGCAAAGAAAAAAATATTTTCGTACCTCCACCTTACAAACCAAAGCTCCCCTTCCCTGGACGCTTCAAGAAGCAGCTGGTTGAGAAGCACAGAGCCTTGTTTGAAAAGCATTTGAGAAATGTGGAGCTAAAATTGTCTTTGCTTGATTGTTTGGCCATGGTACTGAAGTATGCCAAGTTTCTGAAGGATACACTTGCCAAGACAGCTAACTATTGTCAAGAGGTCATGGTATTGAGTCAAGAGTGCAGTGCAATCATCCACAAAGAGATAGCACCAAAGAAGCTAGGAGATCTAGGCTCATTCACCATACCTTGTGCGCTAGGGCCATTGAAGTTTAACAACTGTTTGTGCGACTTAGGGGCAAGCAGTAACCTAATGCTCTACTCCATAGCAAAGAAGCTAGGCTTCACCAAGTTCAAGGAATGCAGGATCTCATTGATCTTGGCAGACAGAAGTGTAAGACTCCCAGTAGGAGTGCTTGAAGACCTACCGGTGAGGATAAGCAATGTGAGTGTCCCCACGGACTTTGTTATTCTTGAAATGGATGAAGAACCCAAGGATCATGTAATCCTTGGAAGACCGTTTTTGGCAACTGCTGGAGCCATAATAGACGTCAAGAATGGCAAGATTTCACTGCACTTGGGCAAAGACATCAAGCTTAACTTTGATATCAACGAGGTTTTGAAGAAACTGACTATTGATGGACAAGTCTTCTACATAGAAGCTATGGATCTTTTGGCTAATGAATTGCTAGAGGAATTGGGTCAAGAGGATCATCTACCGCTGGCATTGACAAAGGAATGTGGAGAATATGGCTACCTAAGTGATCAGACCCAAGAGTATATTCGTATCCTTGATTCTCGCAAATTTGTCAAGGAGATCGACTGCCATATTGAGCCGCTGACTCGATCCGAGCAACAGATCGATAGACCGATCGAACAATCTACTCGATCCAATGAAGAGATCGACCTTCTGACCCGATCTCCTGCCCGATCTAATGAAGAACGACTAAGCGGATCGAGTAAGACTACTCGATCAGGCCAAGATCGAGTGGTCAATCGACCAATCCACTCGATCTCAGCGGGACAAACGTTTGAGGAAGGCAGCGTGGATGCTCATGACTCGGGGTCTAAGGAAGCAAATGAGGACAGCAACCTCAACACAAGACAAGAGGAGGACTGGAGTGAGCTGCTAGCCCCAAAGATGGACCTCAAGCAACTACCAATTGGGCTAAGGTACGCTTTCTTAGGACCGAATGAGACTTACCCGGTAATTGTTAATGATAGTCTGAATGATGATGAGTTAGACTCTCTCCTTAGGGAATTGAGAAAATATAGGAAGGCCATTGGGTACTCTCTTAGTGACATCAAGGGCCTTTCACCATTACTTTGTACTCATAGGATTCATTTAGATGATGAGAACACCTCTTCAATTGAACACCAAAGGCGCTTGAACCTGAACTTAAAAGAAGTGGTTTAGAAAGAAATCCTAAAACTTTTAGAAGCCAACGTGATATACCCCATATGTGATAGCACGTGGATCTCACCGGTTCATGTCGTGCCTAAAAAGGGTGGTATCACGGTTATAAAAAATGAGAGTGAGGAACTAATACCTTCTAGGATCATCACAGGTCATAAGATGTGTATAGATTATCGAAAACTTAACAAGGCCACTAGGAAAGACCACTTCCCACTGCCATTCATAGATCAAATGCTGGAAAGATTAGCCAACCACCCCTATTACTGTTTTCTAGACGGTTATAGTGACTTCTTTCAAATCCCGATTCACCCTAATGATCAAGAAAAGACAACATTCACTTGTCCTTATGGAACTTATGAATATAGGAGGATGCCTTTTGGTTTATGTAATGCTCATGCCACATTTCAAAGATGCATGATGTCTATATTTTCTGACTTGATTGAGGAAATGGTTGAGGTATTCATGGATGATTTCTCCGTGTATGGCTCTTCCTTTGGTGTTTGTTTGTCTAATTTGTGCAGGGTACTCAAGAGGTGTGAGGAGACCAATCTCGTGCTCAATTGGGAGAAATGCCACTTCATGGTAACAGAGGGGATTGTCCTTGGTCACAAGATCTCGGGAAAAGGCATTGAAGTGGATAGAGCAAAGGTGGAAGTGATGGTCACTTTGGCGCCTCCGGTTAACGTGAAAGGGATAAGGAGTTTCTTGGGGCATGCTGGCTTCTACAGGAGATTTATCAAATATTTCTCCAAGCTAGCACGTCCTCTCACTAGGCTACTATGCAAGGAGGCTGAGTTCAACTTTGATGAGGAATGCCACCAAGCGTTCAAAACCATTAAAGGAGCGCTAGTAACTGCACCGATAGTCCAAGCTCCGGATTGGGACTTTCCCTTTGAGATCATGTGCAACGCTAGTGACTACGCTGTAGGAGTTGTCTTGGGGGCAGAGGAAAGACAAGAGGTTGCATGTAATCTACTATGCTAGCCGCACCTTGGACGATACACAAGCAAAATATGCAACCACCGAAAAGGAGCTCCTAGCGGTTGTCTTTGCGTTTGAGAAGTTCCGGTCATACTTGGTGGGTTCTAAGGTGATTGTATACACTGATCATGCAGCACTGAGGTACATCTACTCCAAAAAGGATACCAAGCCAAGACTACTGAGGTGGATCCTTCTCTTGCAAGAATACGATATGGAGATCAAAGATAAGAAAGGCATACAGAATGGTGTGGCGGAAGAGAAGCTTGAAGAGCAACTTACCTTTAGATGACTCACTCCCTGAAGAGCAACTTATGATGGTCAACACTGTGGTATGTGCAAGGCTGGAAGAGAAGCTTGAAGAAGTTCTGAGTCTAAGGGAAGAAGATCTCCCTTGGTATGCGGATATTGTTAACTTCTTAGCTTGTGGAGAAGAGCCTACTCATTTGGACCGGTACCACAAGAAGAAATTTATGAGGGACGTCTCACACTACTTTTGGGATGACCCTTACCTATACAGAAGGTGTGTGAACAGCCTATACCGAAGATGTGTCACAAGAGAAGAGGCGAGAGACATACTTCTACATTGCCACGGTATGACATATGGAGGTCATTTTGCGAGTTTCAAGACTGCTACAAAGGTTCACCAAGCTGGGTTTTGGTGGCCTACATTCTTCAAAGATGCACATGAATTCATCAAGTCATGTGAAGCATGCCAAAGAGCCGGAAACATCACCAAAAGAAACGAAATGCCAGAAGTGCCGATCTTTGAAGTAGAGATCTTTGACGTGTGGAAAATCGATTTTATGGGCCCATTTCCATCATCATACGGCAACAAGTACATTCTTGTGGCAGTAGACTATGTGTCTAAGTGGGTGGAAGCCATAGCCTCACCAACAAACGATTCTAAGGTGGTGATTAAACTCTTCAAGACAATCATCTTTCCAAGATTTGGAGTCCCTAAGGTAGTGATCAGTGATGGAGGGAGCCACTTCATCAACAAGATCTTTGAAAGTCTCTTGAGAAGACATGGTGTTAAGCACAAGGTAGCCACGTCCTATCACCCTCAAACAAGTGGCCAAGTGGAGGTTTCAAATAGACAAATCAAGACTATATTGGAGAGAACCGCGGGAGTCACTAGAAAGGATTGGTCTAGCAAGCTCGATGACGCTCTATGGGCGTATAGAACAGCCTACAAAACTCTCATTGGAACCACGCCTTTTAACCTCCTCTATGGCAAGTCTTGTCACCTTCCTGTGGAGTTAGAACACAAAGCTCTTTGGGCTGTGAAGCAACTCAACTACAATCTCAAGACCGCCCAAGAAAAAAGGTTGGTACAACTTCAAGAGCTTGATGAGATAAGGATGGATGCCTATGAGAGCGCCAAGATTTACAAGGAAAGGACCAAAACCTTTCATGACAAGAAGCTGGTGCACAAAGAGCTCAAAGAGGGAAGCATGGTTCTACTCTACAACTCAAGATTGAGGCTGTTCCCCGGGAAGCTCAAGTCTAGGTGGTCCGGACCATTTGAGATAAGAGAAGTATTACCATATGGAGCTATAACTTTGGTTGGGAAGAATGGAGAACATTTCACAGTGAATGGGCATAGCGTCAAGCCCTACATAGCGAGTGACTGCAGCAAGGAGAGCACCACATTACCTCTCCAAGACCCCCCACTAGCCTAACCAAGTAAAGTCAAGCTTAGAGACTTAAAACAAGCGCGCTTGGGAAGGCAATCCCATGACTATCATTGTACATATTTTTGTTTCAAATTTATGCTTTCTATTTTGAGTGTGTAGGTACAAGGAGAAAGAGCAGAGGAATATGTTCGTGAAAATGACAAGGCAAAGAAGAGGAGGAGCAAAGGCATACGATCGACTGAAAGATCGAGTGGAATCACTCGATCGTGGAGCCAAGATCGATCAAATGATCGACCAGTTCACTCGATCACGACCAAAACAACCTTGAAACGAGGGCCTTAGAAAATCCAACACTCGATTCAAATCAGATCGACCACCCAATCGAGCTAGCCACTCGATCACAGAAAAATGGGCGTGAGATCGAGTGATAGATCGACCCGTTTCACTCGATCTCGCGCCAAGGGAAGTTTTCAAAATTCCCTCTCTTTCTCCTTCCCTCTCGATTTTGAATTTGAAATGTGGTCAAATGAGGCTCATTTGACCATAGATAACTGAGCTTTGACCACAATTTTAAATTTCCACTTGCATGCATAAGTCCAAAAATATTTTCTTTATAAAACCTCTCATCCTCACTCTCCTCTCACTTAGATACAAACTTGCTAAAAAAAAATATAGAGAGAGGATAGTGAGCATTTCGGTTTTAAAAGACAAAGAGCATCCACAATCTTCCCATTTCAAAGGTATTTTCGAATTACTTGAATCATATATTTGGGTTTTCAAAAATTTCCTTTTATTTAAATGGTTGAATGATATTTGATAGGGATAAGGATTAATTTTTAGAAATATCTAGATATTAGGGAAATTTTCTTGATTTAGTTTTATCTCAAGAGATTTTCATCTAATATTTATTGATAAATCCAAAACTTTCCCGAAAAATCGAGGGCTTAAGCGAAAATTTTTATAAGGCTCTAATCTCTTGCTCTTGTATTTCTCTCTTTACCGTCACCTATACTCATCTTCTCTTTGAGATTTTGAATTTCAGGTACTATGGCACCAAGGAAGAGAAGCAGAGATTTGGGAGCACAAGAAGAGACACAGCAAGCGGTTGAAGAAACGGTTAAGTGGAGTAAGGAAGAGAAGAAAACAAAGAGGAGGCTAGAGAGGTTGCAGTTTGAGCCCACGAAATTTGCAAGTAGGGAGTTCTTGCAAAAGCTAGGATTGTTGGAGGGGTTTGATGAGCTGCTCAGAGACATGGGTCTAGCATGCCTTTCACGGATGGATTGTCCCACTTACCCCGAAGCCACGCTCCACTTCCTCTCCACCTTGGACTTCGCATATGAAAATCCGAGTATTCAAACTCCAACCGAGGGTCTTGTCACGTTCAAGATAAGGAAGCAAGCCTACCGCCTCTCTATACCTGAGCTATGCCAAGCTTATGGTCTCAATGCTGCAGCCAACCTTGTGAGTTCCCACAATTCAAATCCGCAAGCGATCTATGGGACTTGATTAGCGATGGAGATTACAAGTCCAACACCGCCAAAATCAAGAACGTGCGAAATCCCTTGCTAAGATACACTCTCAAGCTGCTAGCTAACACCTTCAGTGGGAGATCCACGACAGCAACAGTCACCAATAACGAGCTATGTTTCCTTTTCCAAGGAGTTAAAAACGTTCTATGCGATAGCGAGGTGAATGATGAACCGATGGTGGATGATCTTGGAGACTACGTGAACTATGGGTGCATCCTGGCCTCATCCTTGGTCAGATACAAGGCATGGGCTATTAAGTGCAAGGTAACTTCAGCTCTCATTTGAGGCTTCCTCACGCCACTGTTCGTACAAGCGGGAGTACCCCTTGGAGAATTTACACCTTGCACGGAGCGTGCATACATGGATCAGGTCTACATGACCAACACGGATTCCTTGGGACCTACTCCAGCTCCAGGCTACTTTGCATACTTGTTCTACAATGAGAACCGTGAGAAGAAGATCTGCATCCTACCAAACCCGGAGGAAATGCTAGTTGATAGCGTCGGCAACATTGAGTTCTTGCCCACTGATGAGGAGTGTTATGCACCTCTTGGAGGCGTGGCAACAGCACCCCAGCCTGCCCAATCGTCTTCAGAATCTCCTCCCACTGATGCTGAAATGCCATCAAGCTTTGAGCTCTCGAAGATGAACTATGAGCCGCGCACCAAGGCTGAAAAGTGTCTTGCCTCGGTTGTGGAGATTCAGCGCAAGGTTAACAAATGGCAAGGCAAGATGATCAAGAAGTTGGTAAAGAAGGTCAAAGTTCTCCAAGGGAGAAGCTCCTCAGAAATGACATTGAGTGATGAAGCCGAGCAAGTAGCCGAGACGGTGGGAAGGCACTCAACCGGAGGGATACAAATCCGTGAGCCTCAAGATTATCAAGTTTGACGTCCTTCTCTCTCCGACCGTCCAACCAGGAACAAGGACAAGGGAGTACTCCATGACACTCCAAGAAAGAGCAGGAGGACCGGAGCAACCTCAAGCTCCGGCCATCTCTAGCTCCAACGTACCGAAAACTCCAACCTTTGTAAATAACATGCATTTTTAAATTTTGCTTTGTGAATTTTTGTCTCCTCTTGAATTTGTTTGACACTGAGACGCTGTCATTCAAGTTTGGGGGAGAGTGTGTGCTTTGACATATTTTATTTTGATCTTATTTTGTGTTTACATCTTTGAGTCTTCATGCATAAAAAAATTGCATAGAAAAATAAAACAAAATCACAAAAATTCTTTAAAATTTCAAAAAAAAAATTATATGGCTTTGATTGGTAACATGTAGTATGCTTGATTTAGTTTGAGTTATAGGCATAACTCAAAAATGTTACCAATCATGAATTATTTTCCATTTTTTGCTTTAGAGTTTGAGTTACAATGTATTATGGTTGCATTAAAATTTTTAGTTATCTCTTTGTAAAATTGGTAAATCAAAAGTTAACTCAACATTATGGATAATTCAATGTATTAGAGTTTGAGTTAGCTTTTTTTTTAACTTTTTCAATATTAATTATTGTAACTTACAAGGCAACGTGTTTTGCTTCCTTTCTTATAGGTTTTTAATTTTATTTTAAACAATTACCAATTACTTTGTTAGTAACAAATCATCTTTATCAAATATTTTTCTAAACTTATTTATTTCTTTTTTTAATGATTTTAATAAAATTATTCATATAGTCTTAGTTAATATTTTAATAGAGCTATTCATATCATTCTAATAAATTATTTTTTGAATGATTGTAATAAAATTATTCAAAAATAATGTTTTAGTTAATATATTATTGTTGGTATTAATTTCTTTAATCTATTTTATATTAATTTTATAATAAATGTTATCATTATTAATAATTAAATTAATTTTATTTTAAATAATATATACTGCAACTTATACATCAGAAAAGTTACCAATCATCTATTTTAACAAAATGTTAACTCGGATTTCTACATCAAACTTACCACATAAATCTACTGTTTTTACCACATAATTTTACTGCAACTTACATCGAATTATAACATCAATTGTAATTCGACTTTAAAATTACATGTCACCAATCGGAGCCTATAGCTTGCATTTGCATTGTCAAATATTGTAGGATTGAGTCTATATTTTTTTATCATGTAGGTTGCATTATTCATATGCATAGGGGGCAATGATGAAAACGTTTCCTTAAAAAGTGTTTTAAGCTCATGTATTGGTTCAAGGCCCTAGTTAGTAGTTCTTTGATGCTTTGCACAACTTTGAAATTAAGTTCTAACCATACTTGGATCATTTGACTTGATTTTCGGTGCTTAAAGTTGAAACAAGCATGAATTGAATCCTTACCTATAAATCGGAACCTTAACATGAACATCTAATTATCATACTTGTGCATTTGGAAAAGAATACATGGATTACAAAAAAATATTTAGGCTTTCTTATTCACTTCACCACTCTCTTATAAGCCTAAATAGAATACCACACCTTGACCCTTGCCTTATTTCAAGCCAAAATTCTTGTGTGATTGCAAATTGTGAGGTCTTATTTTCTGTTTGAACTTGGCATAAAGTGTTAGGTTTAGGGCGACATGTTTAGGCTCTCATAATGTTGCTAGCTTTGCATATTGAAGCTAGTTTTAAGCTTGATTTGGGATTGGAAGTTCACGGGTTTGAAAATGAGAAGGTATTAAGGAAATGAAAGAAAAAGGGATAAATAGTTCTAAGTGGTTGGTCTTGAATTGTATTATGGAAAAGCTTGAGTTAAAAAAGAAAAGAGCCCTAGAGGCCAAATGCATAAAAGAAAACGTTTTAGAAGAGGGCTATTTAAAAAAAGAAAAGAGCTAATATTTGTGACCATACCACTAGCCATAAGCAAAGATGAAGAAGTTTTCCTAAAAAAAAAAAAAAAAAAAAAAAAAAAAATGAATCTGATTGATGGAGTTCTTGTGGGTTTATACTTGGCATGTTTTGCCTTGTTGATTTGGGTAGTCTCTAGAGGGTGAGTGAGCTTGGAAAAGAAAAAAAATGAATGAGAAAGGGATTAGGATCATTGTTAGTATACTTGGGTAGATGTGAGTCTAGTCATGTATGGATGCGTTGCATTTTACCTTTAACATTATGCATAAGTTCACCTTTTTGAGAGAAACCAATGCATGGAGTACCCACTTGAATGAGATCATTTTTATCTCATAGCCTTGTCCCTTGCCAAATGTATTCGGTTCTAAAAGCACAAGTTTGATTCACGGTTTGAGCTTTTAATGAATGTTAAAGGTTAGAATTCTTGGATTGCTTGGAATAAACAAGTCATGATTTGAAGTTTGATATGTGATGATTATGGCTAAGTCCTTTTGAGTAAATGCTTGTGTACTGCATCCTAAACTGAGAACTAGGACCGCTGAATTAATACATTTGAAAAACACTTTTGGATTTGAGCCCCCGTTTTTAATCATCTCTTCCTAGCTTGAATTTTGTTTCCTTGAGGGCAAGCAAAAGGCAAGTTTGGGGGAGTTGATATACTCATATATTTCGCATATTTAGCATGCATTTAGAATAGGTTTTCATGCATACATCATTCATAATAGACTAGTTTGCATCATTTATCTCATTTTAAGTCTTATAACACTTTGCATTAGCATTTGCATGTTTCTTGCATATTTGCATCATTTTCAGGTTGTTTAAGAGTACTTGGAGCTGTGATGGATGCTGAGAATTGACAAGAAGATGAAAGAAGAGCCTAGGATTTGGCGTGAATCAAAGAAAAACTCGGACAAAACCAAAGAAGCAGAGATCGACCGACCAATCGAGTAGAATGACTCGATCTAGGAGAGATCGACCAGATGATCGACCACACCAAGTCGTTTCAACCAAGATCGAGAGACAGATCGAGCAAGATGACTCGATCTAAGAAAGATCGAGCAGACGATCGACCGGCCAACCCGAACCAAGCGCAGATCAACAGGACGATCGACCAGTCCGACTCGATCTTCCAAGCTAGGCGTGCAACCTCTTCTCAACTTGTGATTGTCTTCTAGTGAGGGGACCACCTTGGCATGAAAGTCTTCTACAAGACAAGCAGCCCTTGTTTTAGGGAAAGTGTGAGAATTTCCTAATATTTTCTCCTTATGACAAAAGAGAGAGGGACTTTTATGCAATCACTCATGTACTTATCATAATTTACTTTCACTTGTCATATTCTATCATAGGCGTGAGAGAGAGAAAACAGTGTGTTCTTACTTTGTTCTTAAGTGTTCTTCCTTGTTCTTACTTTGTTCTTGCAAGTTCTTCATTATTCTTGTTTTGTTTCTTGTTGATTTCTTGTGTAAAACTCTTGTATTTTGGATTTGATTCAAGTATCTTTGTTTTCTAAAAGTCTAATCTTTCATCTTTTAAAAACTGATCATGTTCATCAGCTCTAAACTTATGTTTAAGAGAGGTAAGAACATGATTTGTGAGTAAACCACCAAGGTTTGGGGTTGGGATGATTAAGGGGGTTGAAAGCTAGAATTTTGGGTATTTTCTTGTTCTTCATCTAATTCTCTTCTTGGATTTGGGGGTTTTAAAGTCTAGAGATTCTCAATGGAGATCTCTTTAATCTTAGGGATTTCCTTATCCTAACAAGACTTAGGAAATCCCTTAAAACCAAATCCAAGAGACTAGCTCATCCTTTCCCAAACATCATGGATGCTTAGGGAGCTAGTTAAGCCATTTTTTAAGATCCATGCTTAATGTTCTTCACCTTATCTTTCCACCACACATCATGGGTTAGGAGGAAAGGGTGAAGAAAGGATTTACACCACACATCATGGGTAAATCTAGTTTGGTTTCTTAAGGCTTAGAGATAGCACTAAAAAGTGTAGAAAATTATGTTTTCAAAACCCCAAGCTCGAATTTTCAACCTCCCTAAGAATGAATCCCAACCTTAAATCTGTTTTTAATCTTTGAAAACTTAAAACAATTTTCCCCTAGTTTTGTGTTTAATTATTTTCCCTAAAAACCTCTTAGATAGCTTAATTATGCAATAGAGTTTTCGAAATTTGTAAATTTGTGTTTTTGTTATTTTTAGTATTTTAGAAATTGCTTAGAGTCTTATTTTACTGTCTGGTGTTGAGTTACTAGTCGTTAGATTTTTATAAATAGTTTTTGAAAATCTTGTCACTTATCTGAAAATTGTCTAGTTTATCCGGTTTTAAACTTTGATTTTATAAAATTATTAGATCGGTTGTTTAATTATTTAGAAGTCATCTACTAGTTTTATAACCCTTCTGTAGGGATTTTAAAATAGTTTTCGTGTCTGTATAATCACCGCAAGTAATTTTCATAGGATTGTTCCCCAATTAACCCGAATTCGGCTTAGCTTTACTTGAACTCTTGTATTCTTAGTATCTTTCACCCCAATTTGGATTGACACCTGAAGTACTACAACAACAAAAGAACTATGCTTTAGGTTTGATTAAACTTGCCCCAAAAAATCTTGTCATCACTTCCTCAAACTCCCCTTGACTTGCTTCTTGATTCTCAAACAAATCCGAAGCTTCACCAACAAAGTGGACTTGTTTTTGGCTAGCAAGCATCATCTTGTCTATCTTCTCATGGAGCGCTTTAAGCTCCTTCTTATGTGAATCAAGATCTCCTCCTCTTGGTGTTCTGTCATACTCCTTAGAGTAGTTTCCATCGCTTAGAGCCAAGTTTTCAATTAGCTCCATTCTTGCGGTCACCTCTTGCCCAAGGAAGTTTCCTTTGCTTGTTGTATCCAATAGCATGCGGTTTTTGGTAATGATCCACGATAGATAGTGCTTAAAAGGGACTCATCGGTGAAGCCATGATGTGGGCACTGAAGTGTGTAGTCTTTGAATCGCTCCCATGCTTCTGTGAAAGTCTCATTATGTTTTTGAGTGTAGCCTGAAATCTTGTTCCTTAGCCGTGCAGTTCTTGTGTTTGAAAACAACTTTGACAAGAAAGCTTTCTTGCAATCGGTCCAGGATGTGATGGTGCCTTGTGGAAGTGTATTCTCCCAATGTCTTGCCTTATCTCCAAGAGAGAAAGGAAAGAGGCGAAGTTTGAATCCATCTTCAGAAATTCCATTGATTTTGATCAATCCACAGATTTGATCAAAGTTGTCTCGATGCTCCAGGGGGTCTTCTATAGGCAGGCCATGTAACTTGTTGTTCTGGACCATGGAGATGAAGCCAGGCTTGATCTCGAAGTTGTTGTTTTAGACTGGAGGTGGAGTGATGCCAAAACGGTTTGTATGTGTGTTTGGAGCATCACCCGCTCCAATGATCCTTGCGGGTCTTTGATGGTGTTGTGGGTGTAGTTGTCCACGACAATCAACAGCTTGTGGAGGGGGGTTGAAACCATGTGGGTAAGGTTCTTCTTCCTCCTCATGAGCACCAAAAGCTTGGTGAGGATTGTCCATGACTTGTGGGACAATTTCTTGAACTTTTTTTCTTTCTCGTCTAAACTTTGCGGTTCCAAGTAAGTGGATGTTGTCTAGAGGGTGTAGCAGATGTTTGTTTCCTCTTGAAAGTAAGTGGATGTTGTCTAGAGGGTTGCCACGTGTGGAGTACTTGGGTCATATAATCTCAAAAGATGGAGTAGCAACTGATTCAGCTAAAACTGCAGCGATGAGAGAATGGTCAACACCGAAATCAGTGAAACAATTGCGTGGGTTTTTGGGTTTGACTGGCTACTATCGAAAGTATGTCCGTGGATATGGTTCAATAGCACGACCATTGACAGAATTACTGAAAAAGGACAATTTTTTGTGGTCATCCGAGTCACAAATAGCGTTTGATAAGTTGAAAGAAGCCATGATAACGGCTTCGGTGCTTGCATTACCAGACTTTGACAAACAATTCACCATAGAGTCAGATGCATCGGGATTTGGCTTAGGAGGCGTGTTGATGCAGGACAACAAACGGATTGCTTTTTTCAGTCATGGGTTAACAGCTAGGGAACAGTTGAAACCGGCCTATGAGAGGGAGCTAATGGCAGTGGTGATGGCAATATTGAAGTGGAAACATTACTTGCTAGGGAGGAAGTTCGTGGTACATACTGACCAATGGAGTTTGAAGTACTTGTTGGAACAAAAAGAGGTCAACATGGAGTATCAACGTTGGCTAACTAAGCTGTTGGGATTCGATTTTGACATTTTTCACAAACCAGGATGTGACAACACGGCGGCAGATGGATTATCGCGTATCGAGTCACAGCCTGTAGAGGGAGTCAACTCAATATTATTAGCCTTGACGATTCCATCGGTCTTACAGTTGGAGGAATTATACAAAGAAATTGCGAATGATCAGGATATACAACAGGTGATTCTACAAATACAGACAGGACAGTGTGATACTCCGCATTACACGGTGTTGGAGGGTAAATTGTGGTACAAACGACGGTTGGTTATGCCCAAAACATCAGTGTTTATTTCTGTACTACTCAAGGAATTTCACGATGGTCGTGTGGGAGGCCATTCCGGCGTGTTAAAGACAGTAAAACGTCTACAGGCAATATTTCATTGGGAAGGCTTACAAAAACGGGTGCAGAGTTATGATTCTAAATGTATGATCTGTCAGACTCATAAGTACTCGACACTTTCACCAGCCGGGTTATTACAACCTTTGTCGATTCCACAGAGAATCCGGGAGGACATCTCTATGCATTTTATTGAAGGTTCACCGAGTTCACAAGGAGTGAATGTGATACTCGTTGTGGTAGATCTCCTGAGTAAATACAGACATTTTCTGAGTCTAAAGCATCCATTTACAGCTGTTGATTTGGAAATCACAGAACTGTTTCAACTGTGATGATGGCCAGGTGTTTGGGAATTTCTGGTACTTGAGTGCAATAGAAAAGAAAAACAAATGTTGGCGTAAAGCTTGTGCTAGGACATCCGGATGCAATGTAGTGAATCAGTATTGTGCACGAGGTGGTGGAGTCAACAGTTGTTATCTGAACACTTCATGCCCATTAATTGAGCCTGGCCAAATAACAAACTCCACAGTCTTCAACTTTGGTATGTACATTGATGCATTGAAGTCAGGGATCGTTGAGGTGAAGCCAAGGGATTTTCCGAGGAAGTTCTTCTACTACTTTTGGTGGGGTCTCCGAAATCTTAGGTTTGTACACTTTTTTTTCTTTTTAATACTATAGTATGATCCAGATTTTTACCACTCGGCTAATCTTCTTAGGTTAGTACATTTCAACTCTATGTTGTTAGAAGATCAATAGGTTAACTCGCTCTTTAACAATTACAGTGCTTTAGGCCAAAACCTGGAGACAAGCAACTCCCTGTTTCTCTCTTTGCTTCATAGACAAACGATATAAAAAACATTGTTTTAATTATACTTAATTAATTTATTAAATTTTTTGAGTTATAATCAAAAACCAACCAATCAAATTTCTCGTATACCAAGCCGTAGTCAGATCAAACTTATGCAGTTAGATTTGACTAGCCCATTCGTTTCAATGACTCAGATTTGGTTCCCACCATAGAGTTGACTTTCTGGTTTTTGGAGGAGATTTTGAAAATTCTGACACCTCTTCTACTTGCTATATAACAAAACAATTTTTGTGGGAACCAAATCTGAACCAAATCTAACTGCATTAGTTTGATCTGACTACGGTTTGGTATACGAGAAATTTTGATTGGTTGGTTTTTGATTATAATCAAAAAATTTAATAAATTAATAAGTATAATTAAAACAATGTTTTTTATATCGTTTGTCTATGAAGCAAAGAGAGAAACAGGAGTTCCTCTTCCAACCCAAGCTCCAGAGACAAAAGAAAACAGAGCAACCAAACAAATGTTGTTAGGTTAAGGTTTTGGTACGGAAAATTTTGATTTGGTTTGATTTAGTTCAGTTTTTGGATTAAGCCGCGAATATATATATCAACTTATTTTAAATTATATCCATTGGAAAAAACTTAATGTTAAATTAACTATATAAAACATTAACTGTAATTAAAAATATTTCTTTAAATAACTCATAATTTAATATTATGCAGTTTGATATAATATGACTAGAAAGATTAGGTTTTAAAAAAGAAGTTAATTAGCTGTATATCAAAAAATTTTGAAAATTTTTTATTAGAGAGAGTATATAACTATATATATATTTTTCAATTTAAAAAAAAAAAATAAGAAAGAAGAGATGGAAAAAATTGGACGAAAACATCCTTCCAAATTTGGGCGGCAAATGATTATTCCAATTAAAATAAGCAAACCCATTTGCGGTGATGTTGGATCAGATTTTACCCTAAAATAAAGCTGAAAATGCACATCAATGACTATAGTATATTAGAGAATCAAATCGACATAGATTTTATGATACATATGAATTCTAAAAGCAAAATTTAGTTAAGATGAAAATATAAAATTGTGGGTGGAGGTTATGCATAGTGACAAAATAATAAATTGATGCAATAAATAACGATAAGCAACCAGAGAACCAAACGTTAGACATCAAGGATATGTAAGCATTTAAACATGTTCTACAACTCGAAACACTAATAAATGATTGATATGATCTCAACGCATCAACTACCTATATATAAACAACTTAATTACTCAACTCTTACATGCATAGTTCAAAAAAAAAAAAACTTTTACATGCATGTAAAAAGATAAACATGCAATAGATTCATGTTGAATTAAGTTCACAAGACTATAATAAACTCTCTGGCCTTTATATCTGCCAGGCCCAGCCCAATAAGATACACTCTGGCCTTTATATAGATCTCTTTCATCCGCAGCGTCAGGTTTAACAAAAATTGAAAAGCACCCGGAGTGTCTCGTCGATAACTCCATCGAAACCATGTCGGGACCCTCATCCGAGATCACGAAAGCCGAAGCCACCATGTCCAGATTTTTCACCAAGGCCGACGAGAAGACCCGCTGTAAGATCTATTCCTTGCTCAAATTGTTATCTGTTCGGTCTGTTCGATCTCTGTCATAGTAAATTTTAATTCAAGATCCGATTTTTTTTCGTAATTGTTTATTTTCTTCTCCGTTTTGCAGGCCGTGACATACTTATCTTTTTGGACACCGAGGATTACTCAATCCTTGAAAGTCTCGATCCTGATTATATTGTCCCTAACATCAGGCTCGCTCTTCGTAGCTTGGGTTATTTTGGGTACCTCACAGTCATGGTTGTCTTTAATGATGAGCAAAAGGCGGAAGACTTCCCGATTAAATATCAGAATTCCGCAATTTTAATCAATTTCGTACCCAAAGGTGAATTTTTAATTTCCTTAGAACCCTTTTATTTCTCTTTTTGTTCACACATATGTCTGTAATCTATATACTATTCCAGGGGGTAAAAGTAAAAGACTCTACGAGACGTATGTTACCACTCTTGTCTGGGCACGGATAAGAGTTTTTCATGGTAAGCGAGCAAATATCTTGTTTCTCTCCCAAAACATGGAACAAGACGCCAAGTTCAAAGATGTTCGTGATGGTTTAGAAAAGAGGGGTTTCAACGTTTCCGTAGCATCTCCTGATTTCGTCCTTCACTTTTATGAAGATCCTAATTTGCCATGTTCATAGGCCATTGATCATGAGAAGATTTGTAGAATTTCGAGGCCCAATCTATTGAAGCCCAATAATACGGGCTTTTTATGTTATAGTCAACGCGTGTAACTCAAGATACATGTGAAAAATAGATCAAATCCAATTTAGGGTAACCGTAAGTTTTCAAACCGACGGCGCGAGAAGAAGGGTTTAGGGTTTGTAACCCTTTCCTGCTTTATAGAGAAAACCTCATAGCCACATTACGAGTGCTTTTTTATTAAAGAAATTTAACGTGTATTTGTTAATTAATGTAGATTACCGATTATTACGCACAATATATATCTATAAATATATTTACGGAATTTAAGATGTAAAACTTTTGCTGAATTTTAGTAACTAACTATATACATAAGAAAGAAGATAATATGTAAACTTTGGAATAGATATGTAAACTTTGGAATCACCTAATATTTTAAGTTATTTTTTGGACAGAGTAAATATTCCAAGGGACAAAGTAAATATTGGACACACTTGACCAAAAAAAAAGTAAATATTGGACACAGAATAGTAGTTATTTTTGGGCAGAAACGCAGAATAAATATTAACTGTTGTAACAATATACGTTTAAGGTAATATTGAATTAACTAATTAGTAAACCATTTAATTGTTTACCTTAAATTGTGAATTTAGTTGATTTATTTGTGTCCGAATATTTTGTAGATTACCTTAACAATATTCATTTCATTATTATATAATTTATGAATAATTTGTAATCTTGTTAATAATTAGTAACCCTGATCAATATATTAGGAAAGATTTTCATGATATCTTTTATTTGAAAATAACAATTAGCCTGGAAAGATAAAAAAATTAAACAAATAGTTATGTCGTTAAAAAAACCGAGTTAAACAATTTTTTTAAAAAATATATACTTATATATCAAAAACATTAACATAAAACATCAAAGATACAGAACCCTAATTTACAATGTTGCCGAATCTGATGAGAGCCGTCATCGCGCAGGTAGCTCGCGGTGGGCGATCAGTTGGATCTCGCCGCAATTTCTCTTCATCCATTGGCGAAGCCCCCGGTTTGTCGGCGATTCTTATTGATCATTCTTATATGTTCATCGGAGGGATGTTTCTGTTAGCAGATTCAAAGAAAGATAGATTATGCTCAAATGAGCTTAACAAAATAGAAATCTAAGATTGAGAAATAAGATAGCTCATTTAGAGCTTTATTAGATGCAAAAGAAAAGTAAAGGAAGAAGCTTTGGTTGTCACCAAGAACAAAGAGATTGTTGTTTAATACTTCATAAAAAATGTGAAAAAGGAGAGTTGCGTTAGAACAACTCTCAAAGTTACATCTCTTGTTCTCATAACTAACATATTTATATGATTCTATGAAACCCTACACACATGGGTTTGTTGACTCTTCTTTGGGCTTGTGGACATTGTGTTGGGCTTGTTCTTTAGGATGTTCTTTAGGCTCTAATAGTTTCTTGGAACTACTGGTTACGGTGTTGGGGTAGGAGTCAATTAACTTGCTACTAAGGTAGATCAATCCCACGCTAGGATGCAGTTTCAGCACGCCGAGCAGGAGGATGAATCCATAAACCAGTAAACCTGGGGCTTAAGAGAGTAATTGGAGAATAATGGTCTTCGCTGGAGAATGCACCTGTAATGACTTACTTTGTTTTTGAATAATTTATGTTTTTTTTTATACATTTGGTTTTGCATTGTGTGACACATTTGTGTGCATTGCCTAAATTTCCAACAACATTGTCTTAGAACAATTATGATTCTCTGTTACCTTTGAAAGGGTTTTTGTTTTTCCTAATTTTACAAAAAGAAAAAAAAACATCAAAGATACACTTTCGTCTGCCTTGACCTTTCTGCTCAGCACACAAGTTAGTCCTCAGAATCATCAAGAGTAGTATCATCTTCTCTCTTCCGCTTCTTATCTTCAACGCTTTCAATTCCAATGCTTTCTAGAAGCCAATCTAGATTACCAGGAGGAAGTTCCCAAACTGGATCAGGGTCGGATAAGAGAACACCATAACGTCTCCCATACAAACTTTCAAAATGGCCAGCCTCTCTTTGTGTGGTGATTTTTTTTGTAACTACAAACAAATTTCTCGGTTCTTCACAATCTTCCAGTGTCCACAAAAGAATGTCCACTACCATCAACAAAATTCTCGCATCGGAATTTTCTGGAAAGTATATAAACGGAGATCCAGATTACAGACAACTGTTTAAATTAAAAAAAAAAAAAGTTGTAAAAGTAAAGGAATTTACCATCGATAAAGCTACGGAGTTTGATTCCGGCATCAAGAAATTTACGTTGTAGTTCATGGGACACCTTGTTCTTATCACCGTAAACATGGATTGACACGGGCCCATGACAGCCATAATTCCGAAGAGCTTCTGCGATTTTATCTTTCAACCAATCAGGATCGAGAGACAGGATTGGGTAATCATCGTTGTCCCAAAAGACACCATTTTCACTCCCTGCGAGACGGAGGATTAGGCTTCATGTCAAGACTAGCGCAATGGAGAATTTAAACGCACCAAAAGATATGGAGAAAATAATGTATCTCCTCTTTGGCCTTTTCAAAGGAAAATTGAACTTAGAGAAGTTACTTGTCCTATTGGGACCGACTCATAAGATAATGTTTATCTCAAAGCTTTAGCCGGAAGAAGACTTGGAGAAAAGACCAAAGCCTGGCATTTGGACTGGAAGTGCAACGTATGATACAGACAGTGACGATGATGGGAAACCTCTTCATGGTTTCTCAAGTTTCACAAACGGAAGAACGAATAAAACAATTACGAGACGGAAAAAAACAGATCGATCATGATTATTGACAACCAATTTCGAGCAAGATATAGGGATATAGATATCTTACATACGTATTTATAGGTCGGTGCCGGTGGAAACCAGATTTCACTAGTTGTCATGATTCCGCCGGAGAGTGGTATGAGAAAGCAGCCCCTTGCACTTAGTCTAGATCCGTGATGTTCTAACTAAAAAGAAGAATCGCAGGATCTGAATTTAGGGTTAGATCCGTGATGTTCTAACCTCCTCTGCGTCTATCTATATAGTGGTCAAAGAGTATCTCTTATGGGGCTGGGCCTCGCAGATATTGGATATCCATATAGATTTACTAAAGACAATATTAGTATTAGAGTGATTTACCCAGTGATTTATATTTGTTGTTGGATTAATGGAACAACAACGAAGAGAGAGAGGAAATCGAAATAGTGACGAAGGCTGAGTAGTGACGGCGAGCAGCTTCAGTGGAGGTGCCTGCTATCTAAAAATATCCAGGCTTATCCCGCCGCTCCTGATGTGGATTATCCGCTGATTGGCTTGTAGGGGATGATTATCTAGAAGCTCAGATTTGGAGAATGATGTTGTGTAGGACCGCGAAAATCCAGATTGAAAATCACGAAACTAAAACGATTGAAAAACCGATAAGAAGGGACTTGAAAACATTCCAAGTTTCCAATGTGGGATACTTTAAATTTCACAAAAAGTTATAATTAATGGAAACTTTCCATTTGTTTAAGCTTCTTCCACAAGGAATTATAGCTAATGGAAACTTTTCATTTATTTTAACCTCTTCCACAAGGAGTTATAGCTAATGGAAACATTCCATTTGTTTTAGCCTCTTCCATTTGTTTGGGTCTCAACCCATCTCTTATTCACACAAAACACAAAATAATAAAGCACAATTGTCTTTATTAATTTTTGTTCCAACAATCCCCCACATGAATAAAATGACATCTAAACAAATGCAGACTCTACTAACTCGAAAGACTATGCAGACATACTAGGACTTGGCACTAGGACTTTTCGAGAGTATAGGCGAAAAATTAACTGTGTATGATATAGTAGCATATTTCAACCTTGAACTATTCACTGTTGATATCTGTCGAGTTTACTTGGCCAGGAGGTGAACGTGATGTCTTGAACCACCCGGATTTTTATGTAAACTTAGACAACAGGTACAACCCAGTCTCATCTTCTCGTAAAACTCAGTTCTCTATTGTGTTCATTGTGGCCGTGAACTTGTCTGGTCTTCATGAGTGAACTTTGAGATATAGCCTTGTCTTCATCCTCCTAGAAACGGCCGCATTTCACACTCATTAGGTGATTTCTTTGAGCTCCTGACATATACACAAGTATC
>JAHZTW010000001.1:467524704-467543404 GCA_020283515.1 Alliaria petiolata | reverse complement strand
TTAAATAAATGGAAAGTTTCCATTAACCATAATTACTTGTGGAAGAAGCCTAAACAAATGGAAAGTTTCCATTAACTATAACTTTTTGTGAAAGTTAAAGTATCCCACATTGGAAACTTGGAATGTTTTCAAGTCCCCTCTCATACTATATATATGATGGGTTAGTCTCTCTTTTAAAATCATCCAGAAAAGCAATAAGCTTTCAAACACACATTCCAGCAAATCCCTCTCGTCTCTACAGTTTTAGGGTGAGTCTCGAGAATATAGCATAGATCTTTAGTTCGCAGATTCTATAGTCAAGTGCTGCGACTTTAGTCTCAAACACGGTTGTATCCTGGGATTCTGAATCTCTACAAACCGACACACTGCGGGAGATTTAAAAAATTAAGGAAAGAGATCATATCTCGACTCCGTGTATTCGTCTTTCCTTAAAAGGTTTTATTCAAACGTTTTATAAATTCTTATCGGTTTCAATCGTTTTAGTTTCGTGATTTTCAATCTAGATTTTCGCGGTCCTACATGTTGTTACGAGGAAGACGAACCTAGACGACCGCTTTACATGAGCGCCGAACTTAGAGTAAATGAGTAGCTGTGGACAGAAATGGATGGACATGGGTGATTCGCCAAAGACAGAACGTAACCGGTTATGATGTCGCCTCATGTATGATCCTCACATGTATAATATGAATGAGTATATATGGATGAACTGGGATGGATGATGTTTGGGATGATATGATATTATGAACATGGTGGATTAATTATCATGGATGGGGTTGTGTGGATGAAGTTGTATTAATGTTGTTTCTCCGAGAAAATACCTCTCTGCTAGAGTATGGCTTTGTTCAATCTAAGAAAGACTACTCTCTCTTTACTTACATTCACGGATCGGTCGTTCTTCATATCATCTTCTATGTGGATGACCTGTTTATATGTGGAAATGATGCCTCCGTCATTGCAAAGTTCAAAGTCATCTCAATCAATTTCAAAATGAAAGATATTGGTAATTTGAAATACTTCTTAGGTATCAAAGTTTCTCGAGGTCCTGGAGGTATCTATCAATCTCAAAGAAAGTATTGTATTGATGTTATTAAAGAATGTGGGCTTTCTGGTTCACGACCTGCAGAAACACCACTGGAACATAATCATAAGCTTGCATATTCAACAAGTTCGCCATTTCCTGAACCAGAAAAGTATCGCAGACTTGTTGAATGCCTTGTCTATCTTCATTCGCACGAAGCCAGATATCTCTTATGTTATCAACATGCTTGCGCAATTTATGCAAATTCCGCTATCTGATTATTAGAATGTTGCGCTTCGTCTTGTCTATTATTTGAAAGGATGCCCTGGACAAGGTATTCTTCTATCATCTACTTTTTCTCTACAGCTCATAACATTTAGTGACTCTGATTGGGCAACTTGTACGATTACTTGACGTTCTTTGACTGTCTATTTGGTGAAGCTTGGTGACTCCTCTGTTTCTTGGAAAACAAAGAAACAAGACAGAGTTTCTCGTTTTTCCGATGAAGCTGAATATCGCGGCATAGCCATGACATGCCAAGAATTAATGTGGGTTAAGGAGGTGCTACTTTCATTTGGCATTACTCACGATCGACCAATGCAGCTGGTTTGTGACAGTAAATCAGTACTTCACATTGCCTCAAATGATGTGTTTCACGAGGGAACGAAACATATCAAATCAGATTTTCACTTTATACGAGATGAGATACCGTCGGCAATCTAGCGATTTCATGTCTCTACTACTGAACAACCTGCATATATCTTTTCTAAAGCACTCATACATCAATTGTTTCAATTTCTAATGGACAAGTTGGGCGTTTGTGATTTGCATGCTCCAACTAGAGAGGGATTGTAACGATACATTACTTATTAGATGTTTGTCAATATTCTTGTATATTTATCTAGATCTCTATACATAATCTCTTGTACTATGTATACTTGTGCCGTTCATTACTAATATTCTAGGAATTCTTTCTATTCACTTTGGCATGATATCAAGAGCCAACAAAACCCTAAAAACCCATCGATTTCTATATTTCTCTAATACTCTTATGGTGAAAGATGACATGGGTGGGGAACAATTTCGGAAGGATCTAAAGGTTAGCTAGCTGGGGAATATTTCCATGATCTGTTTAAAAGCTGATACTTATAATTTACTACTTTTTACTATGATTTTAATATGTTTTAAATAAAGAAACAATTTAGTTTTTTTTTAGTTTTTCAAGTCTTTACAAGAAATTTGGGCCTTTTTGGACAAAGTAGATGAATGTTAGAATATAATTGAGTTTGGTAATATTTAATATGCTATAGTTGTATGTAAAGTCAAGGGATGTAATGTTTCCATGACTTACTACGAAAGGGTGTGAGTAAGAGACGTAACTTGTTGGATAAGTTACAACTGTTACTTAGAATTACAGTTATGTAAACATATATAAGTGTGTAAATATTGTCTTATAGAAAGCATGTCGAGAATATAAACAAGTTTCAGATTCTATTTCAGATTTATAAAAAGTTGAATTCACGTTTCTCTTCTTCTCAAAAGAGAAGAGATAATCAAATATCTCTTGCTCTGTTTTTTCATCTCTTCTTACTCTGTTTTAGAAAACAGAATTGTTCAACATGGTATCAAAACTTATCTTGGTCTTGGAACCTGTTCAAGCACCAGAAGAATTAGAAGCAATCCGCTGCAAGAAGATCCGCTGCGAGAAGAAGAGAACGATGGAGACGAACATCAACGGTGAAAACAAAAAAAAAGCAGAAGAAGAAATAGAAAGAGAAGAGGTGGTGGTGACAAGAGAGAGCATCATCACGTTTCTGAAAACACATCCACATGCCGTACCTTCAAGAGGAAGGCTTCAAAAGCGATAAAGGAGATAGGACATCTTCTCAAAAGGCAATGGAGAAAACGGATGTGAAGTTGGAGATGTGGAATGAGAATTCTGAAACTTGGCTCGAGAACGTCTTGGTGAAGCACAAGGATGCAGAGAAGGCATCACTCGATGATGTTGAGAATCCTAAAAGATCTTCAACTGAAACAAGACGGAGCAGCCGCCTGTTGGAAGAAACAGAGCACGGCGAATCAGCAAAAATGAAAAGGTGGTGTTGAGTTTGTAAGGCAAACGACAACACGGAGGAAGCCGCTTGTTGGAAGAAACGGAGCAAGGCTACTCATCAAAAAAAAAAAGGGATTCAAGGAATCAAAGAGACTACGGCTAGAGAAAGCTAAGGTAATGACTAAGGAAGAAACCAAAAAGACTAAGTTAAAGTCGAGGTCATGGTTCTAAGGAAAACAAAGTGAAGTCGATAGTGATCACGGCAGGGAAAGGGAATATCCAAGTGATGACAAGCCAAGGAGAGAAGATCATCAAAGAGGTGTTTCTAGTGCCAGATTTAGCAAGAAAATAGGATGCTTACCTAAAAGAAAAATGGTGCAAAGAAGACGGTTATAAAGATAACCGAGAAAGATGTGAAGAGGATTCACGCACGAGGCGTCAAGGAGACGTGATGGTGATCACAGGAGACACCAAGCAAAAAAAATAGGCTGCTTACCTAAGTGAGAGGGAGCAGAAGCCGGTTACACAGTAACCGAAGAAGACGTGGATAAGATTCACGCATGGCAAAAGACGGGAACCGGTTACACAGATAACCGAAGAAGACGTGGAGAAGAAGATTCATGAGACGTCACGAAGACGTGATGGTGATCAAAGGAAGTCACCAAAAGGAAATGCAGAGCCTTTGTAAGAAAACAAAGATTCGATTAAAGAAAATCGAAACAAGGAGTCGAGAAGATGTTCACGCAAGAAGATACTTCTCAAATGGTGGAGAAACGTGCTTTCTCGTATCGGAGGAAACACAATCATACGATGAAGCCTCTGAAACTATAGAATGGAGAGAAGCCATTAATGAAGAACTTAAGATGATAGAGAAGAAGAAGATCATTGGCGTGAAATGGATATATCATATGAAAACGGATGCGCATGAAAATCCAAAAAAGTATAAAGCAAGTCTGGAGTTGGACCGAAACTCAACTAAGGGGGAGTGTTAGAATATAATTGAGTTTGGTAATATTTAATATGCTATAGTTGTATGTAAAGTCAAGGGATGTAATGTATCCATGACTTACTACGAAAGGGTGTGAGTAAGAGACGTAACTTGTTGGATAAGTTACAACTGTTACTTAGAATTACAGTTATGTAAATGTAAATATTGTCTTATAGAAAGCATGTCGAGAATATAAACAAGTTTCAGATTCTATTTCAGATTTATAAAAAGTTGAATTCACGTTTCTCTTCTTCTCAAAAGAGAAGAGATAATCAAATATCTCTTGCTCTGTTTTTTCATCTCTTCTTACTCTGTTTTAGAAAACAGAATTGTTCAACAATGAAAATCAAGCATTCTGGAGATAGGCCAGCCTCCAAACATCATAAGTTTTCATCCGATAGAGAAGATCCCACGGTGAGATCTTGCTCAAACATGGACAGAAGATAGCAAAGTTAGCCTCTTTTCTTCAAGTGGTCTGAGGTAGATCCAACAGTCAGATCTAAAGTTGTACAAACACTGAAGACTGCTCCGTTTGGCATATATATGAAGCAAGCTGAGAACTAGGACCTGATCAACTGACTTACACGGTCGATCACTAGAATCTTGGAGAACATACAAAGGTCCTCATAATCAAGCTGACATATAAGCATTTATTTTAATATTCATCAAAGTTTAGAGAATTTATATCGCTACCTTTAATATATTGGAGACTGAAATATAAAAATGCATTGTTGTTTTAATAATTCTCGCTCTAAATCCAAATTCTACGAGAATCATGTAGTAAATCTTCGTCAAAATTAAAATTACAAAGAGGAAGTTTTCCAATCATGTAGTAAAATTTTGCTATTGAGACAATGTTCAAAAAAGGAAAAACTTTGCTATTGAGACTTACATGAAAAATTTACCGAGCGTCAATGACCGAGAGAGTGACTTGGTTCACTGTCCATCCATCGTCGTGCTGTTTACTTGAGTCAATCTCTAGAGGGCTTCTGCCAACGCAAAAATCGGGCTGTTTAGGCTGGGGAATAGTCGTACTTTCGCTTCCAAGCATCACCATTACAGACGACATGGCTGGTCTGTCTTCAGCACGTTCTTGAACACACAAGAGACCAATTTGTATAAATCTTAAGATTTCATGTCTCTGGAACGTTGATGCTGAAGAATCTATCATGATCGGATCTATAATCTATAGCCCTTTTCCTTCCTTCCAATTCCTCCATACCTGTGCATAATGATGGAATCTTTCTTTTGTATTAATCAGATTAGGAGTGCGGATAATGAACATTATCCGAATTCAAGAGGTTCTCAGCTTAAACAACCGAGGAGACTAAGGTCACCAGTTGAGTTGTAAAATCCTGTACTCCTCTTGCCACTTATAATCTCAAGAAGCATGACCCCAAAGCTGAAAACATCCGATTTAATCGAGAATATCCCATTCATTGCATATTCTGGAGACATGTAGCCACCAAAATGAATATTAAACTTATATATTATGAGGTTTGCTTTTTTAGTTTGGATTTAAGGGAAAAGCTCTTTGTTGTTTTGGAGAATGATTTCTTACTAAGTTCCGACCACTTTCCTCGTATTTGCTTCTGTCTCATCCCGTCCAAAGATTCTGGCCATCCCGAAATCCGATATCTTCGGAGTCATATTTTTATCAAGCAAGACGTTACTTGCTTTCAAGTATCTATGGATAATCCTACACCGTGAATCTTGGTGAAGATATAGAAGTCCTCTAGCAATACCATTGGTAATATCAAATCTCTTTTGCCAGTTTAAGTTAGAGCTTCGGGTTTTGTCTACAACTCGACCAAAAACATGTTAACTTATTCCCAAAAATGTTCAATTGTTAAGTTGTTTTAAATCACTAACCAAAGAGATAAGAGTGAAGGCTTAAATTCTCCAAGTACTCATAGATCAACATCTTCTCTCCCTTATCGACGCAACAACCAAGAAGCCGGAAAAGGTTTACGTGCTGAAGCCTTGCAATTAGTCTAACCTCGTTCTTGAACTCATCGGTCCCTTGTAAAGACATTTTTGATAGTCTCTTAACGGCAATTTCTTGCCCGTCAAGTAACCTACCCTATTACCATACATTTGATTATACAACTAAACCGTGTGCAGTGATAGATTTTGAATAAGTTTTGAATCACTTTCACCTTGTAAACAATACCAAATCACCTTGTCCAAGCTTATTGGCGTTAGAAAAATTGTTTGTGGCCATGGTAACCGCTTCAAACTCCATCGATGGAAGTTCTAGATCCTTTGTTTTTATTTCACTGGATATGAATCTCCTGCTTGGTATTACCACTTCGTTCATTAGCGAATCATGGCTTCTCACTTGATCAACTGTTTCGTTAAGATACAAAAAGCAATACCGGAAAAATTTATATATATAAAATCTCTATTGATTTACCAAAATTTACTAACAAATATTAAGGAAATGAAAGTTATTGATTTACCAATAGGTGTTTGAATTTCTATTGATCTCTTCTGCTTCCTTCTCCACCAAAAACGGAAGATGATAAAACTTAAAAGAAGCAAAATGCTCACTCCAATACTCGAACCTATGATTTTTTCATTTTTTGTTTTCTTGTCCTCTGCAATAAAAACGAGGCATATCATATATTTTCTTCAACAAAACAGAAAATAAAAAAATCCTCCCAAATAAATTTTGTTGTACTTTTTTTTTACAACTCAAGGTAAATCTCAAACTTATGCAGGGGCCAGATTAATCCCTGGGGAGGTGCACCTCACGGATACACTTTCTCTCCGGATATGTAAATGAGCCGATACATTGGTTAAACCTAAAGATAAATTACTTTTGGTATTGGATCTAACTTAAACCATACTAAATAATTTTGAGATATATCTAAGATTTTCAGATGCTTAAAATTCACAAAACCTTAAATTCTTAACTAAAAAAAATAAATAATAAGCATCAACAATATACTTGGTTGTCCAAAGAGTTTTTAGATCCATATATTAGGAGTTAAGAATGCGCTTGGAAAGAGATCATATTGCATGATTTGATTGATTAAGTTTGCAGTAAGAAAATATGTACGGATTTCGAGTCAGAACCTCTTAAAAATAAATTAAAATAAAAGAAAAACCCCTTTAAAAATGCAAAGGAGAAAGAACTAACCGAGATCAGCAGCGGCTAGTCTAACGTAGAGATCCTGACCTCCAATTGCAAAATTTCGGATATCCAAAATATCTCCATTACAAATCACACAGCCCGACCCGCCATTACGAATATCAGTATTAGCGAATGCCGTACAATTACAATCTTTTAAACACCGCTCTTCACATTCTTTCACTCCAATTTCTCTGTCCACAATTGTAGCCGTAGTATCCGGCAATTTCATCTTCTTCAAATGCACAAACCCATCTCCGCGGTCACAGCTCAGCCTCGTCTTCCTCACGCAACCATCGGAATCATGCGCTTGGTCATTCATCAGCTCAAAGCCTTTGATACAATTACAAATCGGCGTAGTGTTTGAATCGCAATAACCAAAATTCCCACACTCTTTGTAGTCATCGCATAGGTCCCTTGGTAAGTACCATAATTGTTCCCAACTCTGTGCTGTCTCAGTCCAAATGAATCTTTGGAATAGTCCCAAAGATAATTACTCGAGGGCTTAGTAAATTTTGGGTTTGGTGATCTGGAATGAGTATGTCACTTCTTCATTACTCGCTGTGAAATTGAAAACTAGGTAATCAATTGGTTTCATATAGGGTACGTCGCTGCCAAACCGGTTTCCATTCCACGGACCGCTCCGGTACAGTATGGACTCTCTGTTCCATACGTAAAACTCAGGGAACCCTCTGGTTTCGAGTTTAATCGAGAAATCGCCGCTTGACGGATCATCAGTGGTTTTCCAGGATCTCAAGAATCTGTTGAATCCGATTTTGTGATCCCAACCCAATTTCATCTCCGGAAGTATAGTATCTGTCGGAAAATCAAAACTCTGCCATAAAAATCTATCTGGATTGTTGGAGTCTCTGAGGACGAGATTACCGTTATCGAGAAGCTCTGCAACCATTGGAGATCTCACATCTACTCCGGTTAGATTCGTCGACCAAACAGGTGTATCGGATTGATCGAAAATGACTAGATTATTGTCGGAGATGTTGAAAGTTCCCATGGAATTAGAGACAGGATTGTCTCTGTTCGCAACCCATACGTAGGTTCTTGTAGGGATTTTCTTGTACCAAATCCCAAGATACCAAGCAGAACTTGATGCCGGATTGAAGAAACCGAGCTCGAAGATTTCACTAGGAGATATAATGGTTGTCTTGCTTGAGATAGTGAGAGATTCTGTAGCCGATAGAGTTTTGGCAGAGTTAAAGAAAGCAGGAAACAGAATTAAGACGAAGAAGATGAACATGATGACGAAGGTGTAAGAATGGTGGTAGTTTGGTACTGTTTTGTGTTTCTTTTTTCTTTCTTAGAAATTTTTCTGTGCATATCTTATTATATAAAGTAGGATCTGTCAAAGTTGTTAATTAACATGATCGTGACACGTGTCAAGTTAATCGATTAGATTTCGACAAGTGTTTTGATTAAAATCTATTATAAAAAAATTCTAGATCTAAAAGAAAAAAGAAAATACATCTATCTATTTTTAAAAGAGAAATGAATAAAATAAAATAAAAGATTTCGACATCTGTCAAGTTTATCGATTTAGATTTTGACACGTGTCTTGGTAAATCATTATTTTTAAATTTATATAATAAGATAAAAATGAATTTCCAAAAAAATATTTTTAAAAAATTAAAAAATGTTAAATTTATCGATTTACATTAAAAAAAGTAAAATAAAATTAAGTAGGATATATTTCAATTTAAGAAAAAAGAAAATAATACTAAAGGATCTATTTCAATTTTAAAAAAGAAAACTAAAAACAAACAGTAAATTAGATTAATTAGTATATATATCAATTAAAAAAAATTAGATGCTATTGATATGGCATTAACGATGACTAGCTCAATGAGAAGGAGTATATCAAAAATCATGTAGAAAGGCGTTTGATGCGAGTCTTGAGAAGCATAATTTCAGTTTAAGAAAAATAAAATAAAACAAAAGGATCTCTTTTAATTTACGAAAAATAAAAACAAAAAGTAAATTACATTAACTAGGATATGATATTAGATGATGATGAGCTCAATTTAGAGAAAAATAGCAATAATCATGTAAAGATCCTTTTGATGCGAGTTTTGAGAAGCATAACTTCTCTAGAGAGCAAAAAAATCATATACGGCAGATGAATGTGAAGAGAAATAGATATTTATTTGCTTGAAAATAGTTAACGGGAGATCGTTAACATACTTGAAGGATTCGAATTGCATATCAAAGTTTTTAACGCATCGGAACAGAAAAACATAGTTGATTAATTGTGCCAAATATATGAGAAATATGGTTAATGTTGCTTAACACCCGCAACAGATTCTGTGTTTTGAATATTTTAATTAAAAATAAATGAGAAATAAAATAAATAAATAACTCTTAGATTTAGATTTTGTGTGTTTTCATATATATATATTTATTTGAGTAGTGATCCGATTTTGTTTTATATTTTTTAAAACATTATTTTAACGGGTTTGAAATTTTATTATTATAAATCTACATATACGCGGATCCTAATATAGATTTTAATTATGATAAAAGTAGGATAAATAATTCGTTAAAATTTTAGAATAAATTATTATATCTTTATATAGATAAAACATTAGAAGTAAACATAATTCATACAAGAATATTAAAACATATATATGTGGAAATATTAATAAAATTTTATTTTATTTTTTTCTTTATAGATTATCTGATTTTGTTTTCAATTTATTTTTACGAATTTAAAATATTTTATTAAAAACCCGCATATATGCGGGTCCTATTCTAGTTTAATTGATAAACTAGATGATCGGTGCGGCTATAAAATATTTTATATGTTATATATATGAATCATATTGTCTATTAATTTATCAGTGTATACAATGAATTATAGTGTAAGTAATAATGTTGTATGAAAAATAGATAGTTAAAAATAACTAATGAACAAATGTAAATCGTAAATGATTCCAATATAAGTTGATGGTAGAAAATGTAAAATAAAAAATATAAAGATGAAAATATTATAGTAACCGAGAAAGATAATAAACATATAACTAATTGTTATAAAATATATGAAAAATATAGAAATTAAACAAGATTTTGAAACACTTAGACGACGTTCATTGTTTTCTTTTGCACCTACCCTTCTTTGTCTGTGATTAGAACTTTAAGTCCGGATCTAGACTTAACTCTAGATAATGCAACATATAGCTGTCCATGAGAGAAAACTGGTCTAGGTAGAAACAAACCGACATTCTCAAGTGATTGTCCTTGGCTTTTGTTGACGGTCATTATGAATGCTAAAGCTAAAGGAAATTGTCTACGACGCATCCTGAAAGGAAACCTTCTGTCTGGTGGTGTCACATACTTCCTAGGGATTAAAACTATTTGATCTATCATTTTCTCATTTCCCGTTATTATTCTACCCTCAACCACATGTCGAACCATTTGAGTAATAATAAGTCTAGTCCCATTACATATCCCACCCTTAGGATCAATGTTACGAAGACACATAACTGGAGCACCAACTTTTAATTTCAAGTAATGCTTTGGTAATTCAGAAACTTTGATGGTATTCAAAAACTCAATTGGATATTCGACGATTTCCAATGGATCTTTATCTGAAGGAATAATACTGTCAGAGCTGAGATATACTTTCTCCTCACCTGATATATTAAGATAATATGAATATTAGTAGTAAAAATGTTAAGAAAATAAAATAAAACAAAGCATTGGAATAGTATATTTTGTAATATAAATAATGTAAAAGCATATAATCATTAATATTGTAATAAAAACTATTTGAAATACTCATATATTTTTTTTAAGAACATTAGTTAACCACAAAATAATATTTCTATCAAAGGTTAATTCCAATAAAGGGTTAACCCCATTTAGTGCTTTCTATATGTGTAACTTACGTTTCGAATGAATTATAAAATATTTAAAGACGAATAATGACTGATTTTTTCTCAACCTCCCTAATTTTGATAAACTGATTTTTTTTTCAACTTCCATAATTATAATTACAAATCTCATAAACAATCATGTGAATATAAACTATTAAAAAAATTTGAAATAGGAAATAATAATAATACTTTAAATAATATTACCTATGAAAGCATGTAATCATTAATCTGATAATGAAATGTTTGCTTTCAAGGTACTCTAAATAAATTGAAATGTTTGCTTACAAATAAATCTCAAGAGTCTAAACCTTGAACAATGAAAAGACAGAGCCATAGAAGGTCAAAAACCAAGCAACTATAATGGTAACCTTGAGATTGAGTCAGCATCCACTGATTTGATTCGACCATTAACTGCAGGTTTCAACCCTTTTCCGATGTCTTGTAGTCTACACGAAATATCTCAACACGTTCAAGAAATGACCACAAAAAAAAAAAGTTTTTCTTATTAAAAAAAAAAAAGAGAGAGTAAAAGACATTATATACCTTTCGAGTACCTCTTTTTAAAAAACACCACCTGAATCATAGTCGTTTCCAACCAACAAAGACATGGCTATCAAGTGTTTCCGCTGCAGACCGAGGCCAGCTTTAATATCCGAGATATGGTAGCACTCAAATGTCTATTTAACTCACAATAGGACTACGTGTCAATCGATCTGCCATCTCTCAAATGATCTAAAACAATAGATAAAATCTCTATTATCAGATTGAACATCATTGCTTTATCTTGACCAAGACCTGCAACAATCATCATTATTCTCATCATAAGCATTAAACTCCAGATTCAAAGAGTTTCGAAACTGAACTAAGTACAATGTGTAAGCTTTTGACTTCTCTACTAATTGTCTTGTTTTGAGTATCTCAGCTTATAAGACTCTTATGCGTCACCCAAAGCTAGAGTTTTCTTTTTCCATAGCACACATTATTTTTCTAAAAACTCAAGATGTTCTACATAGCAAACAAAATGTAAAGCTCAATACTTTACTGTTATATGACCCAAAAATCAATTTCTTAATGTGAAATAATTGAGTTACTAAGACAAACTATACTTCAAAATCCAAGAATCTCAATCAATTAAACTCCCAAATTTTTTTTAAGAAAAACCGAAAATCATACCATTGACTGGAGTATGACCTGCAACAATCATTCGCCGGAATCGCTCTGCAACTCCCCAAGTATAACAACATAACGGTCAATTGAGAATACAAAATCATGATTCCCCGAATAAAACTCTCCTAAAACAAAATCACGAACCTGCTTCTTCTGGCGAGCCAAAGTCCAAATCATCGAGCCCGGATTCTCCGACCTTGTGTTCCGCTTTTGCGCACTCCTTGTTGCGGCAGCCTTGAATCAGCCAGAACTAATAATTCCAAATCCTCCAGATAGAGGATCCTTGCCTGTAATCGGAGGATCTTTGGCTGATCCTTGGCTGTAATCGGAGGATCTTTGGCTGATCTTTGGTTGTAATCGGAATATCTTTGATAAACCATAACTAATCGGATCCGATGATTGTTCATTAGCTTGGCCGATATTTTTGGATTTTTGGATTGAAGTCAATAGAAATTGGGGATAGAAAGCTAATATCGTCTTTGTCGTCACAATGAGTCGATGATGACGAAAAAAAAATAATTAGGCATTTTTTTTTGTTGATAGAACTGGTTCCACGTGACATTTACAGGTCACCAAAAATTTACACTATATTTGATTTTGGGGCTGACAACTCAGCTTTTTTTTAGAAAAGAGGATTCTCGATTAATAGGAATGAGGAATTAAAATGTTTTGTGTTAAATGTGTGAACGTTAATTGATAAAAATATCTCTGAAGATTTCAGAAATTTTCCTTTAAGGCAAAATCGACCTATAGAATAATGTTGACCTATCAAATCAAATGTCATTTTTCTTTTTCTTTTCTACAAGTTATTTAAAACAAAATCACAATTATTTATCTGTGTAATTTTTTTAGAGACAAAAAAAATATTAAGATGACTTATGAATAAGATAACACACACATATCAAGAAATATTCTAAATTCTTCTTTAACAATTTTTTTTTGTTTTTGTTGTCATTGCGTCTATTTTATTTTATTCATAAATGATATTTCTTGCTTTATCCCAAAATATAAGCTCTCCTCAATCCATTTTTGTGTCATTTACGAAATTTTTTTTTGTCGTTTTAAATCAAACAATTGAATTGAAACATTCAAGATTCACAAAAATACAGACTGAACATAACAACAAATATTTATCGATAAATGAATCTCATATTTTATTATGAATAAGTTGCATGAAAACAGAAACGGATACGCGAAAACGAAACATTTCGAAACATAAACACGCTGTTTAAAAAAAATATAGGAATGGAATAACATTTTGAAAAAAAATAAAATAAATATATATATATATATATATATATATATATATTAAGAGTAAAATATTTAAATCAATAAAAATCCAGTACATAATTATTAAATAGTTTAACTAAAGATAAAAATTAACGTTTAAAGAAAAAAATTTAGAAATTTTTTTTCATCATCAATTTTATTAGCTCCATCAATTAAAACTACCTACAATTCTAGTTGATCCATAAAAAGATTTTTAAACTCAATAATATTAAAATTAATCTCATCTAATTAATTATTAACTTATTATAACGAATCAAATTGATCATTAAATCTCACTCTTATAATTATTTATTTATTATCAAAAACAAAAAATAAGTTTTCGTCGCATTTTCAAAATGGAAACTCTGTTTCCAAACTGGTGTTTTTAAGAAAAGTGATTTTTAGTCTCCAAGAGTTTCCGAATGTTTCTTTTTTCCAAAACGTTTCTAAAATGAAAAACGCACTTCTAACAATTCAATTGAAGACGGAGAAAAACCTATACAATTCAATTGCATTTATGGCGGACATTATTAGGCATATAATTGCACCCCAAATTGAAAAAAAATGACACTTTCACTATGAGTTTGTGAAATTATACCTTTTAATCTTTTGTCCATATTTTAACTAAAATATTTTAAAATATATATTTTAAGAACAACAAAAATATAGAAAACTCAAAAATACCATAGTAAAAAAATTCCTAACCTTTAGTTTTTCAAAAAAACATTAAAAATAAATATTTTTGTTCTGTTCTATAAATTTTAGAATACGTCTTCTAAACTTTAAATCTTTTTTTGAAGTTTAGAATACGTATTCTACAATTTGTACATGTTCTAAAAAGTTTAGAATATGCATTCTACAAAATTTAGAATTTTGTGTATCATAAATGGAAATAAAAATCTCATCAAAATCTCTAAAAGTTATAAATGGAAAAAGATATTTTTATTATATATTTTTGCAAAACATATAGCAAAATAAATGTTTAGCTTAAAACCAATATCAAATTTGTTTTTCTTGATGAACATATTTTTTAAAATATATTTTCGTTTTTTAATTTATTTTTCACTTTCAAATAAGCCTTGTTAATGAAAAAAAATACTACAAAACATAATTCTATATATATTTTGACTTAAAAGAACTTAGTAGTGGATAATCAAAATAAAATAAATAATTTTTAGGATATTTTTTAGTTTTGTTTTGAGAAGATAGATTATAATGTTAGATGTATAGTTTGATCTTTTGGAGTATATACTAATTGTATATGTTGTTTTTGTAAATTATACAAAATTTAAATAAATCCATAAAAATAAAATTTTATAAAATATCAAACAAAACCATTAGTTATCATAATATTAGAAGTAGAAGAATGGGAGAAATAAAAATAAACTTTTATCTAAAATTTTTATATGAATTAGAAGTTTGTTATTATTAATGAGAAAAATCATTATTTGAAAATTTCTATATAAATTAGAAGCTTGTCAATTAACACAAAACTAAATTATTATTTATATATATATTAATTGAATTTTCTATTGAATTATTAAGGGCAAATTAGGATTAACATTAATCTACGGTATAGTTCTTCAATGTTTTAAGTCAAAGGTATAGTTTTCCAAACCTATAGTAAAATTGTCATTTTATTTCAATTTTCTCAGGTTTTTTTTTGTTTTTTTAGAAGTCTTGGACAAACCGACACCAATAATAGGAGGATTGGAAAACAAGATAATTTCATTTGAGAATCCAACTACATATTACTCTCTCTGTTTCATAATAAGTGTCATTTAGACAAAATGTATCTACAATATAACTGGATGTGTTTTGAGTTTAATACATTCAGATACATTGCAGATACATTTTCTCCAAATGACACTTATTATGAAACAGAGGGAGTATTTGAGAAGGCACATTAGTTGAAAAAGCTTACTTGTCAATTTCACAATGAAAATTAGTGCTTTCTAATGATGACACGTAAATGTGGCATGTCAAAGTTTCTAAAATCAGCGAAATGTTTTGATTGCTTGAGTTAAAATTAAATAAATTATAAATACAGTAGATTATAACACTAAAATTAATAAATTTAAATTTACAGAAAATAATAATTACTATGATTTCAATTTGTTTTTATATATATTCATAATAAATTGCATAAAATATGATTACAAATTTTACACCCAATATATATTATATGTTTATATAAAAAAATAATAATATATTATCCACTAAGATAGTAAATAACTAAATATGTTATACTCCATCTATCCTATTTTAATTGATGTTCTAGGTAAAAACACACATATTAAGAAAATTAATTCACATTAAAAATTATCATTAAAAATAGAAGACAAAGAGATAAAAGTGGAAGTTTTCTTGGTGATCTCAAATAATAATATTTTTTTTAATAAAAGTTAGATTAAAATAAATTAAAAATTTGCATGGATATGTGAGAAAATCAAATAATTTGGGACAAAAAGAAAACTCTTGAACATCAATTAAAATGGGACAGAGGGAGTACCATTTTTATCTCTTATTCTTTTTGAAATAAATAAACGTTTATATCATACTCATATACAGTCTCATTGTAAATCGAAAATTTGAGATCAAAAATAAAATGAAATGTAATGAAAGTTAGTGCATTCTAATGATGACATGTAAATGTGACATGTCAAATTTTCTAAAATATTGCTTGAGTTAAAATTATATAAATTATAAATACACTAGATTATAACACAAAAATTAATAAATTTAAATTTACAGAAAATAATAATTACTATGATTTCAATTTGTTTTTACATATATTCATAATAAATTGCATAAAATATGATTACGAAAATTTTACAACCAATATATATTATATGTTTATATAAAAATAATAATATATTATCCAATAAGATAGTAAATAACTAAATATGTTATACCATTTTTATCTCTTATTCTTTTTAAAATAATAAACGTTTATATCATACTCATATACAGTCTCATTGTAGATCGACAATTTGAGATCAGAAATAAAATGAAATGTAACCGGATGAAAAAATAAATTATAATAAGATAAAATAAATTTGAATGAGAAGTAGAAGTAAAAATAAAAATAATATCTACATTTTTGTTTTTTCGTAACACTCTCGTGCTTTATTTTACAGAGTCATTTAAAAATTTTAAGAAGCAAATTTTATAATAAACGCATGTGCGTCGCAAATTTTATAATGAACAAATGCGCCTATGCCATTTCTTCATCAAACCAATTCCTCAATATTGGACGAAGAGATAAGCAGAAAGTTACCAGAGAATTTTATAAAATATGATTTCACAATTTTTATAACAAATATTTATTATAATTTTTATTGAAAAGGAAAATTACTAATAGATTATCCAATGTACTATATTTATTTTCATGATAAAGTCAAATATTATATTTTAAATTTTAGAAAAAATCTTTGTTTTTTTTTATTAATATTTAATATAAATTTTAATTTGAAACAATATATAATAAAATACTGAAAAATAAGAAATTTTGATTAAATAAAAAATGAGAGAAACAGTTTTTGTGATTGTTCTTAAACGGCAAAAATTGCATCATGTAAAGACATAACGTATGCGGAATATATCAGAAAAACTAACGAACACCTAAATATTACAATTCACTTATTTTTAACTCATACTTACATGAATAAATATACGTATTTATTTCTTTTTAAAATTCAACCATACATTATAAAAATATATATTACAAAACATATACTTTGTTTTTTTTAACACATAAAAGCCATACTTCGATTTTTCCACAAATATGCGTGTGGATATAAATATTATTTATGTAAAAGTCAAAGTCGGATGTGAACTTGTCGTGCATGCATTTTGTTAACCTTGATTACAGTCCAAATTTAATTTAATTTATTAAACAATTTGTATTTTTTTTTAAATCTCTATATGTCTTAAGAGCGGCGAGGTGGTTGGTACGCACGAATGTGCGAGCCAACCATCTATCCGCTCTTAAGATAAGTAAAGATTGTAAAACCCATTTAAATTTAATTAGCTATAGGTCAAGAAAAAATATATATTTAAAATATATATTTTAGCAAGATTATATTGTGTAAGCAGAAAAAAGCATAGTATAGATAATATTCAAGACATATTATAAGAATTTAATTTTTATTGAATATAATTTTTACATTTGCAATTATATATCACTGTAAACGGTAGAAAAAATAAAAAGTTTTAAAATAAATCAGTTTAAAAAGACACAAAACGATATGAAACGTTTGTGTGATTGTTGTTAAACACTAAAACTATATATGTATAAAAACATAAAGTTTACAAAATATATAAGAAAAATTAATTAATACTTAAATATTACATTTATTTATGTCTATAAAAAAATTATACATGCACATGCGTACAGGCCAACCATAAAAATTAAATAAATTATTATATATATTAATATATTTCAGTTTATTTAGTTATGATATTGGTTAATGGTTTTTATCTTAATTTCTATTGAAATCTATAATATTTTTTATTTGATTTATCGTTATTTTATTATTATTTAATATTCATATAATGTTATTATTAATACATAATTAGTTATGAACAAATAGATCAACTTTAATATACAATATTAATTATATATTGAACATATAAAATGTTTTATAGCTCGCACACGGTGCGAACCGATCACATAGTTAAAATAACTTTCAATTCTCTTCAATAGTCGTTTAGTTCGTTTAGTTCGCTTGCCCCCCCCTAACATCACCTAGTTTACTATCAATTCTCTTAAATTTATAATAGTAATTATAAAATAAAATTTTGGAGAACATACAAAGGTCCTCACAATCAAGCTGACATATAAGCATTTTTTTATATATACATCTAGTGTTAGAGAATTTATCTCGCTAATGCGCGCCTCCTTTAATATATAGGAGACTGAATGTATTGTCATTGTAATAGTTCTCGCTCTAAATCCAAATTCTGTGAAGCATGTAGTCTTAGGACGGTGATTGGGAGAAGAATTTTAAAGAATTCTTAGAATTTTAAAGAATTCTTAAAATTTTTAAAATTTCTTGTTATTCATTAATGGATTATGACATTCTTATTAAAATCTAGTGTTATTGGTTTGATGATTTTTAAAATCCATACAAAATCTATTGTTATTCAAAAAGTTTAGGTTTTAAAGATTCTATGATTC
>JAHZTW010000001.1:467475786-467518751 GCA_020283515.1 Alliaria petiolata | reverse complement strand
GCATCCGTCACAAATAAATCCGTCGGTATATCGTCGGAAATCAATCGGTTTATCTTCCTCGGTAATCCGTCGGAAATTACTTACGGATTACCGACGACACTAATCCGTCGGAAATTTCCGACGGATTTCCGACCGATGAGCCGATTCCGACGAACTGTAACCGACAGACTCTTTTGGTCGAAAATCCGTCGGAAACAGGCCTTTCCGACGGATTTTCGACCAAAATTGCCGTCGGAATTTGATGTCTTTCTTGTAGTGTCTTTAGGCTGAGAAATAGTAGTAGTTTCGCTTCCAAGCATCACCATTACAGACGACATGGCTGGTCTGTCTTCAGCACGTTCTTGAACACACAAGAGACCAATTTGTATACACCTTAAGATTTCAATGTCTTGAACGTTGACGATGAAGAATCTATGATGAACGGATCTATGATCTCTAGCCCTTTTCCTTCCTTCCAATACCTCCATACCTGTGCATAATGATGGAATTTTTCCTTTTTATTAATCAAATTAGAAGTGCGGAACAAGATTGAATTCAAGAGGTTCTCAGCTTACACAACCGAGGAGACTAAGGTCACCGGTTGAGTTGTAAAAATCCTGTACTCCTCTTGCCAATTATAATCTCAAGAAGCAAGACCCCAATTCCCAAAGCTGAAAACATCCGATTTAATCGAGAATATACCATTCATTGCATATTCTGGCGACATGTAGCCGCTGCATATTGAAGATTAAAATCATATTATGAGGTTTTCTTTTTAGTTTGGATTTAAGGGAAAAGCTCTTTGTTGTTTTGGAGAATGATTTCTTACTAAGTTCCGACCACTTTCCTCGTATTTGCTTCTGTCTCATCCCTTCCAAAGATTCTGGCCATCCCGAAATCCTATATCTTCGGAGTCATATTTTTATCAAGCATGACGTTACTTGCTTTCAAGTTTCTATGGATAATCCTAAACCGTGAATCTTGGTGAAGATATAGAAGTCCTCTACCAATACCGTTGGTAATATCAAATCTCATTTGCCAATTAAAGTTAGAGCATCGGGTTTTGTCTACACAAATCGTTCACAACCGAAAACGTGTTAACTTATTCGCAAAGATGTTCAATTGTTGGAAAAGAGCTGTTTGAGTAACTAACCGAATAGATGAGAATCTAGGCTAGGTACTCATAGATCAACATCTTCTCGCCCTTATCGATGCAACAACCAAGAAGCCGGACTAAGTTTATGTGCTGAAGCCTTGCAATTAGTCGAAGTTCGTTCTTGAACTCATCCGTCCCTTGTAAATACATTTTAGATAGTCTCTTTACCGCGATTTCTTTCCCATCAAGTAACCTTCCCTATTACCACACATTTGACTATATGCAGTGATCAATTTGAATAAATTTTGAATCACTTCTACCTTGTAAACAATACCGAAACCACCTTGTCCAAGCTTGTTGGCACTAGAAAAAATTGTTTGTTGCCATGGCAATTGCTTCAAAATTCATCAATGGAAGCTCTAGATCCTCTGTAAACTTTGATAATCAAAGGAACTGAAAGCTATTGACTTACCCAATAGGTGTTTGAATTGCTTTTGATCGCTTCTGCTTCCTTTTCCAGAAGCGGAAGATGATGAAACTTAAAAAAAGCAAAATGCTCACCCCAATACTAGAACCTACGATTTTTCCGTTTTTCGTCCTCTTGTTCGCTGCAACAAAAACGAGGCATGTATTTTCTTCTAAGTAGTTGTCAAAATAAATAAATAATTTTTAAAAAAATTATACCAAAATAAACTTTGTTGTCCTTTAATAAATTTGTTTTACGAAAAACAAAGAAAATTATTGTTTTGGACTTTGATATAAAATAATGGTAAACCTAAACATAATTTCTTGTTGGTATTGGATCTAGCTTAAACCATCCTAATCTGGAGACATGTATAAGTTTTTGTGAATAATATTAGTCAGAAGGTTTAAAAATGCAAAGGAGAAATAGCTAACCGAGATCAGCAGCAGCTAGTCTAACGTACATATCCTGACCTCCATTTGCATGATTTCGTATATTCAAAATCTCTCCGGTCCAAATCACACAACCCGACCCGCCATTACGAATATCCCCGAACTAGCGAACGCTGTACAATTACAATCTTGTAAACACCTCTTTTCACATTCTTTCTGTAGAGTGTATATATGTAAAGGATAGAATAGTCAATAGTTAATCCCTAATCTCTCTTGTGTAATCCCTATATATACTGTAATCATTCCATCTAATAGATTATCAAACATTCCGTTATACATGGTATCAGAGCCCACAGTACAATCTCGCGATACATCACCATCTCTCACTGAAGTCCATGAAAAGTTGCTCAACCATGAAGTAAAACTTCAAACAGTTGCGAACTCTTCCTCACTGCCGATCTCCGCCAATGCTGCCAATACACGTAACCAGTCCAACAACAACACTCACAAGAAACGTGGCCAGTATCAATCTCAACAACACCAAACTCGCAACAATCAAACATGGCAGCAACAACAATTTCAGCCACGTTCAGGTCAATCCGGTCCGAGAGGATATCAAGGACGATGTCAAATCTGTGGAATCCATGGTCATAGCGCCAGAACATGTTCCCAGCTTCAACTCTCTGGCGAATCTTACAACTCCGCACCATGCCTGTACACGCAAACTTCAGTTCCCTGGCAGCCTCGTGCAAACATGGCCACTGCGTCGTCCTCGAACACCAACACCTGACTCCTAGACAGTGGTGCCACACATCATCTCACCACCGACCTGAAGAACCTATCTCTTCATCTTCTCTACAATGGTGGAGAAGAAGTCACCATTGTTGATGGCTCCGGTCTCCAAATCTCGCACACTGGTTCTACCTTTCTCCCTACACCATCTCGATCCCTTACATTACCGCTTGTGCAATTCTAATCAAGTCTCTGTGGAATTCTTTCCTGCCCATTTTCAGGTGAAAGATCACAGAACGGGGGTCCGATTGCTCCAAGGGAGAACTAAAGACGAGCTATACGAGTGGCCAGTCCCAACCCAAAAGCCCATCTCTCTATTCGCATCTCCATCACCAAAAGCACATATTCATTCATGGCACTCAAGACTTGGCCACCCATCTCCACCTATTTTACAAACTCTTGGTTCTCGATTTCCATTACCATGTTCTGATTCTTTACAAAAGCAAGTCCCTTGTTTTCATTGTCTCATCAATAAAAGCCACAAATTACCTTTCTATTCAAACACTATTGTCTCAAACAAACCTCTCCAATACCTTATACGGATGACTGGATGTCTCCTATTGTTTCGGTGGATAACTACAAATATTATCTAATTCTCGTCGATCACTACACACGTTATACATGGCTTTACCCATTGAAGCAAAAATCACAAGTCAAGGACACGTTTATCACATTGAAGGCGCTGGTAGAAAACCGATTTCAAACACAAATCGGGATGCTTTACTCCGACAACGGTGGCGAGTTCCTAGCTCTACGATAGTTTCTCTCTGCAAATGGAATTGCTCATCTTACCTCACCGCCTCATACACCGGAGCATAATGAAATTTTAGAACGGAAGCACCGTCACATCGTGGAAACGGGTCTAACATTGCTCCATCAAGCCTCTGTTCCAAAAATCTATTGGCCCTATGCATTTGCAACCGCAGTCTATCTAATCAACAGATTGCCTACACCGGTGCTCAATAATATCTCCCCATACGCGAAGCTGTTCTCTCAACCACCAAACTACTTGAAACTAAGAGTTTTTGGCAGCCTATGCTTTCCGTGGCTAAGGCCATACACAAAACACAAGCTTGAAGATCGATCGATATCGTGTGTGTTTCTGGGATATTCACTTGCCCAGAGTGCTTATCTTTGTCTCGACGTCAGCTCTGGCCGTCTTTAAAAATCATGCCATGTTCAGTTTGTCGAGACCAGCTTCCCTTTTTCCTCTGTCGCCGATACCACCAAAACAACATCTGAGCTCGAACCCTAATCTCAACCATCAGATTCACGCCCTACACTAGTTCCGACTAACTCTCCGCCACTCGTATCTGCTCCGTCACTCGCGCCCCTGATCTCAGACCTTCACGCTCCGTCGCCAGAAAATCTTGTTTCTCACGAACAAGATGAACCAGGTACATCTAATATGGTTTTGGGCTTAAATGATAATTCCACAGGCCCATGTGATATTGCACCAGCTCCAGGCCCACATACCACCACTTCAAATCAAATAAATCCAGGCCCAACTACAACATACCCAAACCAAACAAATCCTCGACAAACATCACCACTACCAAATCCTAATCCTCGATCAAAAAGAAAAGCTTCTTCCTCCACAACGATACCACCACCAAATACCCATCCTATGCAAACAAGAAAGTAAAACAACATCACTAAGCCGACCTCAAAATTCACGTTCTCAGCCACCGTATCCAAACCAACCATTCCCACTACAGTGAACCAGGCGTTGCGAGACCCCTATTGGAGAAATGCCATGGGAGAAGAGATTAATGCGCAAATACGTAATTACACTTTTGATTTGGTTCCATCACATCCAAATCAAAATGTTATTACGACGATTTTTACTCTGAAATATCTGCCTAATGGTGAGCTTGACAGGTATAAAGCTAGGCTGGTGGAGGGGATTTAATCAGCAGTGTGGGCTTGACTATTCCGAGACGTTCAGTCCGGTCGTGAAAGCGATCACAATACGCCTTGTTCTTCAGTAGGCCGTGCGTCACAATTGGTGTATTCAGCAATTAGATGTCAATAACGCCTTTCTTCAAGGCACGCTTACGGATGAGGTATACGTTTCTCAACCACCAGGATTTATCGACAAAGATCATCCCCATCATGTTTGTCGGTTGAAGAAAGCTCTATATGGACTGAAACAAGCATCCCGTGCTTGGTATCCAGAGTTAAAAAAATTTCTACTTGACATTGGTTTCCATAACTCCCTAGCAGATACTTATGTGTTTATCTATCAGAATGGTGTTGATACGGTCTATACTTTGGTTTACGTGGATGATATCGTGGTCACGGGAAGTAGCAAATCGCTTATCACCAGCTTCATTGACACACTTGCCTCACGTTTCTCCCTGAAAGATCCCACAGATTTGACATATTTTCCAGGGAATCGAAGCTACACGGACATCCAAAGGGCTCCATCGGATGCAGAGAAAGTACATCGTTGATCTCTTGTCAAAGACGAACATGCTTGACGCAAAACCTGTCTCAACGCCGATGGCTCCTACCCCAAGATTATCCCTACACTCAGGCTCCCCCCTTGATGATCCAAGGCAATATCGGATGGTAATCGGTAGCTTACAATATTTGGCTTTTACACGACGAGATATATCGTTTGTTGTCAATCGACTGTCGCAGTTTATGCATTCTCCAACAAATACGCATTGGCAAGCTACAAAACGGGTTCTCCGTTATGTCGCCGGCACAACCTCTCATGGAATCTTTCTACGATTCGATTCACCATCAACGCTTCATGCCTTCTCCGATGCAGATTGGACAGGAGATACATACGATTTTGTTTCCACAAATGCCTATATCATTTATCTCGGTACAACACCAATCGCGTGGTCATCAAAGAAACAAAAGGGTGTGGCACGCTCCTCCACCGAAGCCGAATATCGGGCAGTTGCAAACGCAGCTTCAGAGTTGAGATAGGTATGTTCTCTCCTTACAGAGCTCGGTATCACGTTACCTAACCCACAGTGATTTACTGTGATAATGTTGGTGCCACTTACCTTTGCGCTAATCCCATATTTCATTCCCGAATGAAGCACTTAGCTCTTGATTATCATTTCATTCGTCACAACATTCAATCCGGAGCTCTACGTGTTGTTCATGTGTCTACAAAGTTCCAGCTAGCGGACACACTTACAAAACCTCTACCGAGACCGCTATTTGTTGAACTCTATGACAAGATTGGAGACTTCAGTCCCTTCATCTTTAGGAGTGTATATATGTAAAGGATATAATAGTCAATAGTTAATCCCTAATATCTTTTGTGTAATCCCTATATATACTGTAATCATTCCATCTAATAGATTATCAAACATTCTGTTATACACTTTCAGTCCAATTCCTCTGTCCACAATTGTCGCCATAGTATCCTGCAATTTCATCTTCTTCAACCGCACAAACCCATCTTTACCGTCACAGCTAAGCCTCATCTTCCTCACGCAACCATCAAAATCATCTCTCAACCCCCACACTTGCACATTCTTCGGCTCAAACCCTTTGATACAATTACAATTTGGTGAAGTGGACGAATCGCAATAACCATAAATCCCACACTGTTTGTAGCTATCGCATTAGTCCTTTGGTGAGTACCATAATTGGTCCCAAGTCTGAGTCTTAATCAAAGTTAGTCTTTGAAACAATCCCATGGAGCTTAGGATTACTCTCGAATAGATGTTGGTTTTGGTGACCCGGTATGAGTAAGTTACTTCTTCATTACTCGCTGTGAAATTGTAAACTAGGTAATCAATTAGTTTCATCTCCGGTACGTCGCTGCTATAACGAACCAGAGATCAAAGATCGATGGAGAAGACGAAGTCGGGAAAGTTTGTTATGATGAAATGATTTCTGATTAAACGGAAAAGTTATCGTTACATATACGCTTGTCTATGAACTAAACCGAAATCAATCTATACAAGATTAAACCGGCTATAGAAAACCAATCTAACTAAACGGTTCTCCAATAGTCCTCCTCAAGATGAGCAGAAGATATTTTGAATACTCATCTTGGATTTTAGATGATTGAATTGATGAGAAAACAACAGTTTGGTGAGGATATCGACAACTTGATCTTCGGTATGGACATGAAGCGTTTTCAAGAGACCTTTATCCAAATTTTCCCGGACTGTATGGCAGTCAACCTCGATGTGTTTTGTTCGTTCATGGAACACTGGATTAGTAGCAATGTGATTGGCGGCTGTGCTGTCAGAGAAAAGAAAATGAACTGTAGGTGAAGCCACACGCAAGTCTTTCAGAAGGGATTGCAGCCACATCATTTCACAAGATGCAAGAGCCAAAGCTCTGTATTCAGCTTCTGCGGAAGACCATGATATAGTCGGCTGTTTCTTAGAATGCCAAGAAACAAAAGACGAGCCAAGAAACATACTGAAACCAGTAGTAGAAAGACGACTATCAGGACATGAAGCCCAATCGGCATCCGAAAAGCCTTTAAGAGTAAGATCCTCATGAGCAGAGTAGAACAAACCTTGCCCTACCGTGCCTTTTATATATTGAAGAACTAGATAAACAGCTTTGAGATGAGACGTTCGTGGAGCGGAAGAGTATTGACATAGCTTGTTTATTGCAAAAGCAAGATCAGGTCTTGTGATAGTCAAATACATCAATCTGCCCACTATCCGACGATACAACTCTCTATCTTGAATCAAATCACCATCCTCCTTTGACATCTTTAAATTTGGAATCATAGGTGTTGAAACTGGTTTACAACCCAACATTCCTGTACAGGACAAGATTTTAAGAGCATATTTCCATTGACAAAGAGAAATATCCTCAGAGGTACGAGCAAATTTCAAGCCAAGGAATTACTTAGTTGGACCGAGATCACGAAGTTTAAAATGCTTCTTTAAATCAGCAGTTAACTGTTCTGCAGGATGATCTCGTGTGCTTGCAATAATCATGTCATCAACGTACACTAACACCACCACAAAATCATCCTCAAAACTCTTTACAAACAATGTGTGATCTCCATGACCTTTGGTGAATCCCATTGTTAATAAAGAATCAGAGAATTTCTTGAACCACTATCTCGATGCCTGTTTAAGACCATATATGGATTTCTTGAGTCAACAAACAGCTTTCGGTGGCAGAGAGTCCCCCTTTCTATCAGTATACCCTTCAGGTAACTTCATGAAGATTTCTTCATCCCAATCTCCATTCAAGAAGGCATTCAAAATGTCTAATTGCTTGAGTGTCCATTTCTTGGAAGCTGAAACTTTCAACAACAATCGTACAGTAGCCATCTTAGCAACCGGAGAGAAAGTCTCAATGTAATCCAATCCTTCCTTCTGAGTGTAACCTTTGGCAACCAGTCTTGCCTTGTATCGTTCAAGACTTCCATCAGCATGGAACTTTACCGTGAATACCCATTTACGGCCAACTGCTCTCTTTCCCGGAGGCAAAGAAGTAATATCCCAAGTGTTTGTTGTTTCCATAGCTCCAATTTCATTATCCACTGCCCCACACCATTCTTTGGACTTATGTGCCTTAGCATATGATGATGGTATAGGATTCTTGGTAATGCTATTTATGTAAGCAAGATGAGATGGAGAAATTTTGGAGTATGAAATGGAAGAAGAGATGGGATGATGAGAATTAGACTGAAATGAGTAACAATGATAGTCTTGTAGATGATTAGGCATTTTAGTTTGCTGTTTAGAAATTTGTGGTGAAAGAGATAAAGGAGAAGGAGATTTATGAATAGTGATGGTACCCGAGGACACATAATCCATTGGTGTGAAGAGATCCATAATATAACCTGTTCGAGCAGCCAAAGGAATAATGTCTTTGTGGAAAATCACATTCCGAGACATGTAAACAGTGTTACTCTCCAAATCCATGATCTGATAACCTTTATATCCACTAGGAAAACCCAAGAACACACAAGCTCTAGACCGAGGTTGAAATTTGTTTCTTTGCTTTGATGAAGTAGAACCATAGCATAAACAACCAAAATGTCTTTATCTATGTATATGTTGGAGGTTTACCCATAAGGATCTCAAAAGGTATTTTGTCCAGTAGAACTGCAGAAGGTGTTCTGTTGATCAAGAAGACTGCAGTAAGAATGCAATCACCCCAAAAGGAAAGAGGAACTTTGGATTGAAACATCAGAGTTCGAGAAACATTTAGGATGTGTTGATGTTTCCTTTCAACCACTGAGTTCTGTTCTGGTATCTCATGACATGAATGAAACGCAACAATCCCTTTTTCTTTGTAGAATTCTGTAAATTTTAGCTGTGGTGCATTATCTGATCTCACAGATTTTACTTTGATGTTATATTGTGTTTCAACTTGTTGAATGAAAGTCGGAAAGACTTGCAGGACGCCATATTTAGTCTTTAGCAAATAAACCCAAGTGGCTCTGGAGTGATCATCACCAATAGTTAATAAATATTTATAATCATCAATAGTTTCCACTGCAAAGGGACCCCAAATGTCAAAATGTAACAGCTCAAAGTTGTGATTACAAATGTTGTTTGAGGAAGAGTAAGACAACTTCTCCTGTTTAGCCAAATGACAGATATGACAGAAAGTTGTCTCTTTATTCTTAAAACGAGAAGTTCCCAAAGCTTAAAAGATGACATCAAGTCTTGAGAACGAAGGATGACCAAGACGCTTGTGCCACAAACTGAGATCAGCAACTGCATTGACGGAAATAGATGAGTTCGATGTATCCAGCACATACAGGTTCCCGATCCTCCTATCCTGACCAATCGTCAAATCCCTTGATAGTATCCTATATTGTACAAGAAGACTTATCAAATATCACTCGGGAGCTAAGATCAGTGGTGAGAGAACTGATAGTTATGAGATTCAAACGGAATTCTGGTATAAACAGGACATTCCGAAGAACAACATCTTTGTTGATCTGAATCGTCCCCACACCACTTATATGGAAAATTGATCCATTTGGTAAGTTCACAGAGCTAGCAACAGGACTGTCCAATGAGAGAAACAAATTCTTTTCATATGAGACATGGTGGGTAGCACCAGAATCGATCACCCAAGTGTGGTTATTCAAACTCTGTTGTGAAACAGTGAGAACACCAACAAAGCAATAAATGGAGGAAGAGAAGGAGATACAAGAAGTATTCGGCACCTTGATAGGGGTCAGGTTTTAAGCTAATAAAACTACTGCAAGTGCACAGCAAAAGCAATTGTAGTATAAGGGGGTATCGAAATCCCAAGAGAAGTAGATGCTACACTAAGGTTTCTAAGTTCAGATTATGCTAGGTCGAATCGAATGAAAGTAAAACAAAGCAGGAAATAAACGAGCAATCACGAATTAAGTTTCTAAAAATTAGGAGACTAAGGCGCTAGGTTCAGGGAAATTCTCAGGTGATCTAAATTGCAGGTCTAGACAGAACGTTAGGAAAATAATAAGATCTGTTCTTGAACTCAAAACACAACAATAAAATCAACCAACTCTCGCTGCGAAGACTTTCTATGTTTAAACCCTAGAATTTCAAATCTCTTTGCAAATTCTAATAATTCAAACAAGCATTAAAGTTCAGGTTCGATTGTTCACAAAATCCCTAAACCAAATCTCTTTGCGAATAGGTATTTGCTCATCTAACACTAGTTCAGGAAATCAATAACACTCTCGTGTCTACCAATTAACCTAAGATCGGATTCTAGGTCATGAAGCTAGAATAAGCATTAAACACAAATCCAGATGAAGAACTCTAATGATTTTATCCTAACAATTTAATTGACCTAACAATTCATTAATCACCTTTGAAAAACCCTAAACCTAACTAGCAAACTACTCAGACATGGTGAATGAAGAAAACATCATGAATAAAGAAGATTGCATAAAAGAAATCAATAGAAACAAATGAGTTATTGGCTCAGATCATAGACTGATAATTGCGATAATTGATGCTAAAATCCCAAAGAGAAGACGCCAATTCAGGTTTGAAAAAAGATGGGTGGGTCAAGAAGGTTTCATGGAATCAATAGCCCGCGGATGGCACTATGATCCGGAAAATGAAACGAAAACATTGGTGGACAAAATCGGCAATTGCCGACATGAAATTTCAAGGTGGAGAAAGGAAAATAAACCATACGGAAAAGACAAAATTGAGGAATTACAACGTCTTCTGGAGGAAATACAAAATGATGATTCTCGCACCCAAGCGGAGTTAAATGACGTGACTAGGAAGCTTCAAGAGGCTTATAAGGATGAGGAACAATTCTGGCAACAGAAAAGTAGGAATTTATGGAATAGATGCGGGGACCTCAATACGAAGTTTTATCATGCCACGACAAAACAACGGAGGACTATCAATAGGCTTGTGGGCCTTTATAACAAAGAGGGGGTTTGGGTAACAGGGGAAAGCAAAGTGGAAAAAGTAGCAGTAGAATACTTTGACGAATTATTTACATCTACTAATCCAACATCCTTTGAGGAGGTGCTTGGAGAAATAAACTCGGAAGTATCAGAGGGAGATAATGAGCTATTAACGAGAGAGGCCTCAGAGGAGGAGATCAAAGCGGCACTTTTCATGATGCATCCAGAAAAGGCTCCAGGGCCGGATGGGATGACGGCTTTATTTTTCCAAAAATCATGGCACATAATTAAGACGGATGTGACTCAAATGGTAAACAATTTCCTGTCATCGGGTGTTTTTGATCAACGGTTAAATACGACTAATATCTGTCTCATCCCAAAAACAGATAGACCTACTCGTATGACGGAATTACGACCTATTATTCTATGCAATGTGGGATACAAAATCATATCAAAAGTTTTATGTCAAAGATTGCGAAGTCTCTTACCAAGACTTATATCTAAGACTCAATCCGCATTTGTATCTGGGAGACTTATTTCGGATAACATTCTCATCGCCCAGGAGATGTTTCACGGTCTCCGCACTAATAAAGGGTGCAAGAGGGAATTTATGGCAGTTAAAACGGATATGAGTAAAGCCTATGATCGAGTCGAATGGTCCTTTATAAAACATCTTCTACGGAAAATGGGATTTGCGGAAAAGTGGATTAAATGGGTGATGTGGTGTATTAAGTCGGTACAATACAAGGTACTTGTTAATGGACATGCCAGGGGAAACATCAAACCAAATCGAGGACTTAGGCAAGGAGACCCGTTATCTCCATATATATTTATCCTGTGCACCGAGGTCTTAATCGCCAATTTGCGGAAAGCAGAGCGGGAAAAATTGATTACCGGAATGAAAGTCACGCGAGGAAGTCCAGCTATCTCTCATATGCTGTTTGCAGATGATAGTTTGTTCTTTTGTAAGGCAAACAAGGAGGAATCCAATACTTTACTTAATATCTTACGACAGTATGAGGTGGTGTCAGGACAGAAAATAAATTTTGACAAATCCTCAATACAATTTGGGCATACGGTGGAAGACGATATCAAGGCCGAAATACATCAAACATTGGGAATAATGAATCTCGGAGGGATGGGAACTTATCTGGGTATCCCAGAATGTCTGGGAGGAGCAAAAACAAAGATTTTTAATTTTCTAGTTGAACGCCAACAAAAACGGATTAACGGCTGGACATCGAGATTACTGTCAAAAGGAGGAAAAGAAGTCTTAATTAAATCAGTAGCAACTGCAATGCCGACATACACTATGTCGTGCTTTAGGCTACCGCAAACGGTTACAACGAAACTTACTAGCACAGTTGCACAATTCTGGTGGAGCACTAATGGAATATCACGGGGCATGCATTGGATGGCTTGGAAAAAACTATGTAAACACAAAACGGAGGGGGGACTCGGCTTCCGGGTCATCGAGGATTTTAATACGGCGCTCTTGGCCAAACAACTTTGGAGACTTATTGAGTACCCGGAATCTCTATTTGCAAAGGTTTTCAAAGGGCGTTATTTCAGAAACGGAACCCCCATGGACCCTATACGGTCGTACTCCCCTTCTTACGGATGGAAGAGTATTATATCCGCTCGATCTCTGGTACAAAAAGGGCTTATTAAAAGAGTTGGTTCAGGACATTCTATCTCTGTATGGAACGATCCATGGATTCCAGCATCTCGCCCGAGATCAGCAATATGTCGTGGGTATAATTTATACCCTGAATTAAAAGTAAACAATTTGATTGATTCAGCAACGGGAATGTGGAATAAGTCGTTATTGGAACAATTGGTTGTTCCTGAGGATTTACCGCTCATTACTGGAATTCCTACAACCATGAATATTAGACCGGATATTTTAAGCTGGCATTTTACAAAAACAGGTCGATATACAGTCAAGTCTGGTTACACAACGGAACATGAATTTCCCACGAATGGAGATTCAACCAGGGTGTATGGGCCGGATATTAGTCAACTCCAACGGAAAGTTTGGAAGGTTAAATGCCCACCAAAAATGAAACACTTTTTATGGCAAATACTTTCGGGTTGTATATCGGTTATGGATCGACTTAGGAGTAGAGGTATCAATTGTGATACCCAGTGCGGAAAATGCGGTGCAGAAAGGGAAACAATAAATCATACATTGTTTGAATGTCCGCCAGCGTTTCAAGTCTGGGCATTATCGGCAATTCCGACGCCACCACAACGGTTTCCAACGGATGCCTTATATTGCAATATGTCGTATTTGTTTTGGGAACTACCCGATAATGAGGAAATGTTTCTATATCCATGGGTATTATGGTATATTTGGAAATCGAGAAATGATAAAATCTTTTCAAACATATATAGGGACCCCTGGGAGCTGCTACGGCTTGCAAAAGCGGAATCACTGGCGTGGGAATCGGCACAAACTGATGAGATCGAGGGACACACACATCAAATGAGTCAGGAGGATCATCGACTTTCTCCCACTGAACTATGGTGCCAGATAGATGGCTCTTGGAAGGCATCAACAGCTAATTCGGGTTTTTGATGGTATTGTTATGGATTTCACACGGATGCAATTTTAATGGGAGCACGAAATGTTCGACGAAGCATTTCACCACTCCACTCAGAGCTGGAAGCATTGATATGGGCAATGCACTGCATGCTCAATGCTGGAAGAAAGATGGTGGCGTTCGTCACATACTGTTCGGATTTGGTGAAGATGGTGTCTAAATCAGAAGAATGGCCGGCTTTCACACTACATCTGGAGGAATACGAGACAAGCAGAAATGAGTTCACATCCTTCACCATCTCGCATATTCCACGCGTACAAAACACAAAGGCAGACAAGTTAGCACGCGGTGCTCGGGACTACCTTTATCGTTTAGATTATGTAAATTCAACTCCTCCGGTTTGGATCTCTGAACCGTTCTAAGAGTTGAAGCTGATGACAAAAAAAAAAAACAAAACAAAGGAGTTCCAAATTTGCTCTGAAGGAGACAAATTCTTCTCTCTAAAATCTCTCTAAAAATCTCTCTCTAGTCTCAAAACAGAAAATAAGAATAATAGTTGGTGGCTAAACAATGTCTTGAAAATCTATATTTATAGGCAAACTCGCGTCAGGGGCGAACTTGTAAATACTTAAAACTTCTTGTGATTTCCTTTTCCTGATGGAAATCGTGAAACTTGGCGGTCTCGATTGGTGTCGATCGACACTCATTGTAAAATCCGGCTTCTAACTTCATCACTTCGCAGCTTCTTGCAGAATGCTCCAAAAAGTTCCAGAATATCCAACTTTGCTCCAAACGTAGTCTAACCTGCAAAGACTCTAAAAAAACTCTAAAAATACCAGAAGACTCTATAAAAATACTTATATCATGGTTCAAAAACGGGTAAAAACCATGATATATCAACTCCCCCAGACTTAGCTTTTGCTTGCCCTCAAGCAAAACAGAAACCAAGTATAGAGTCGAGGTTTGAAAACCGAAATATCCAGCTAACCTTCAGAACGCCACATCGAACCAACACTTCTTGAATCCACTTACCATTGAGCCAACCTTAGGTAATATTTCAGTATACTTACCACAAGCTTAGCAATCTCCCAAATCAAGTCCAAATCCTTTTTTGCTCATAAAATTTCGAACTCTAACAACAGTATTGACCAAAGGACTTACAAATTTTGTCCCTTCCTTAGCGCCTGAACAAGACATTATTTATACAGCTCTCCTATTTTCTCTTCCCTTAGTCAACTGCTGCCCATTTTAAAGGTGTTCTAAGATCTTTTCATTGACTCATTCTTTTTCTTTTGAAGCCTTGGAATAGTGCTGCTCTTTACTTGTGTTCCTTGTGAGGAGACAGGTTCATGAGCTCTCACTAATATTGTTCCTTGTGAGGAGACAAGTTCATGAGAATCTTTGCACTATTCCTTTAACTTAGACTCCTTTTTTTTTCTTCTCTAAAGGGAAGATCAAGGAGAGACTGTAGTGTTCTTATCTTGTCAGTGCTGAAGAGGAATCAAGTCCAATGAATACCAAGCTCTAAGCAGGAATCTGAACTCTCTTTGTTAGACCGATCCACTTGCAGCTTTCTACCTAGTAAAATCTCCAATCAACTGCTATGGCAATGGTCCTTCAAGTGTCAATCTTATGTGGTTAGCTCTTTTGAAAACTGAAAATTTCACTGATTTTGACTCAATAAAACAAAGTTTTTGATTGACTCTCAAAACAAAACACAAAGTCAGTAATCACCTCCCCCAGACTTAAACAACACTGTCTACAGTGTTATCAAGCCCGAAGTTGGCTAAAAGAAAAATTAGAAACAACATAAAAGACCAGTTTAGAAGACTTACCTTCGTCTTCGCGTGGTGTCGATCGACACTATAGTGGTGTCGATCGACACTGGTCTGTGCCGAATCCAATGTCGCCTTTTTCAACTGACTGAAACTAGGACTTAGTAAAACCAAAATAAAATAAAAAGAAAAACGTACCTAACAGTGGGCTGCCTCCCACTTAGCGTTTGTTTTCAGTCTTTAGCTTGACTGTGTCGGGGTTCAGACGTCTGGTGGATCAGAGGGCGGCATCGAATGCTTCCCAGACGAATGTCTTCTCATCCATGGCGGTGTATAGGCAGTAGATGCATGAGATCGCCCAAGGAAATGAGGAACAGCAGCAGGGTGGGACTTTAGTTCGGGTGGGACACTTCGTTTTCGTGCAGCATTATCAAAAGAAACACCAAGCATTCTACGAGAATCTCGTGGCTTGCATAAGTACGCAGCATCTTTTAAACCTTTAAAATTCTTATTGAGATGATCAGGAGGTTTGGAATTGATTCCAGGAAATGTGTACCTTTGCTTCCGTCGAGGTTTATGGGCTGTAGGATGTGGAGGCATCTGTTTGACAGCATATGATGGAGTTGCAGTATTGGAGACAGCTTTTGGTGTGATCCACGAAGGGTGTCGATCGACACCAAGCTTGCAGCTCGAGGTTCTGCCCTTTTTCTGCAATTTAGTTCTGCAATCCTTGCTTCCATGATGAAAACGTCTTCCTCCATTGGTTTGGCATTGATTAAGCCTTCATCTTCGCCCATAGTTCTGAAAATATGATTGTTTCCACTCCAATCTTCAAGCTCCACAGCTTTCTCAGAATTCTTAGCTAATGCCTCTTGAATTGCCACCTTATTTACTTGCTCTTTAGAATCCAGCTCCTCTCCAGTGATCACAGCAATACATGATATGTGTTTGGAAGTTCCAGTAGTAGGGATAGCTTTGTAGAACACTTCTTTGTCAACATTAGAGAAAGATATTCTCTTATTGGGCATGTCTACAATAGCTCCTACTGTGGCCATGAATGGTCTTCCAAGGATGAATGGCATGACAGACGCTCTGCTTACTTCCACAACCTGAAAATCCGTTGGAACTAGGCAATTCCCAACTTTGACAAGTAAGTTTGGAATTGTACCATATGAGACTGTGGTAGAAGAATTGGCGAATTCAAGAGTCATGCTTGAAGGGTGAATGTCAGCAATCCCCAGCCTCTCTGCAATGTCTTTTGACATGAGGTTCACGCTAGCTCCTGAATCGCAGAGGGATTGTTTAAACTCAACTCCACCAATGGAGCATGGAACCACAAACATCCCAGGATCTTCAACCTTAAGCAGTTGCTTCATTGGTGGTGGTGTTTCCCTTGCTTTGTGAAAGAGTTCTTCCATCTCTTCAAAGCTTTCACTATTATTCTGAAAGAAGGCACACAAGGGATATCTCTCATAAGCTTCATCAAAGGAGATCTCCTTTGGAATCATCTCCACCCTTTTGTTGAAAGCAGACAGCTTCTGTGCACTAATGGGCGACCTTAGATGTTTGGGTAGAGGAGGATTTGGAACCTTGGCCTTGTAGACCCTTCCCAATGCAGCTTGTGAAGCTTTAGGCATGTCTGTCCAAGTTTGGGAAGTGTGTCGATCGACACTAGACGTTTGTGTCGAGGATGTTGTGTCGATCGAGCTTGATTCGTCCGATTTCTCCTTGAGTGTCGATCGACACACAGTAGTGTCGATCGACATTGACTCCGCAGCATTTTCTACATCTTCAAGCTCCTCGAATTCTTTAGTACTTAGCCCACTTTTCTGCACAGGCTGAAGGTTCCCTCCATTCTAGATCTTGATGGCATTCACATGGTGTCTCGGATTCACGTCTGTCTTTCCAGGAAGACATCCCTCTTGTCTCTTCAAAGCTCCATCAGTTTGTGCTACTTGAACATCCAATTGCCTGACATGAGTACCTAGAGACTCAATTTTTTCATTCAGATCCGTGTACAAGGCATCAATCTTCCCATTGAAGGCCACAGTCATCTTCTGTTGGCCCTCCAAGATTTGCTCTAGCATAGCTTCCATTTTGTTGTCTTGCGCAGGAGGTTTTTGGTAAGAAGAATTACCATAGCTTCTTTGGTAATTGCTGTTCTAGAATGGGAGCTTTTGAGTATAACCAGAAGAGTTTTGATTTCCTGTAAAGGAGCTCTTCTGATAATTTCCGCTGAAGCTTCTATTCCCTTGTTGATTCCCAAGCCTCTGGCCTTGAAAACCACCTCCGTTGATGTAGTTGACATCCTCTTCTTCACATTCATCATTGGGCTCGAATGTCTCCACTTCATTAGCAAAATGGACTTGCTTCTTCCCCACCAATAGATTGTGTACGTTGTCTAGCTTCCTGTTGACTTCAGCAATTTGGCTTCGTCCATTCACTCCAGCGTGTTGTCTTCTTTCGATGTCTGCATTCTTGGTGCTGTTACAAGATGCCAAATTCTCTATAAGCACCATTGCGTCTTCTGGGTATCTGGTGTTGAAGTTGCCATTGCTCGCTGCATCCAAAGCCATCTGATACCTCCAATCGATTCCTCGGTAGAAGATACCGAGAAGCTGTGGCTCGCTGAAACCGTGGTGTGGGCAATCCCTTTGGTAGGCCTTGAATCTCACCCAAGAAGCTTTGAATGCTTCAGTAGGTCCTTGGGAGAATGCAGTGATCTTTGTCCTCAGCTCTTCGGACCTTGCGTCATCAAAGAAGTTGCATAAGAATGCATTCTTTGTGTCTTCCCAAGTAGTTAGTGAACCTGGATCCAACTGCTTCAGCCAGTAGGATGCATCTCCAGCAAGCGAGTAAGGGAAAAGTTTGCAAAAGAGATAGTCATAGGTTACTCCATTGGCCTTTATGCTTGAAGCTAAATCCTCGAATCTCTCAATGTAATCCATAGGATGCTCATTGGGAAGACCATGGAAGGGATGCTGAGCCACCAACGTGAAGTAAGCAGACTTTAGTTCGAAGTCGTTTCTTTGGAATGCAGGAGGACGGATCGCAACTCTATTAGCATCCCTTCCATGGTCTGGGCTGAAGCCTGCGATGTACTGGTCTCATTCGGGGAAGTGGGAGTCTGAAGCTGTGAGCTGAATAAAGCAATGAGGTTTTGAATCTGATCTTTAGACAAGTTGTTTATCAAAGAATCAAAACTGTTGGAAGTAATATCCGGAGTAGAAGAAACTGCAAGTTGAGAAACAACTCTCGGTTTCTGAAACTTCTCAGAAGAAGAAGAAGGTTTTCCTTTTGGTGCAAAACCAGGGGGAAACCATGTTTCTTATAGCAACGCTCAGCAATATGTCCGATCTTGTTGCAAAAAGAACAAATAGGATGACCTTTATAGGACCATTCTTGACATAGCAAATCTCATGAGAAGCAACAATAACCTCTGACACTTGAAAAACAGCTAGAGACGAAACAACATTTGAGAAACCTTTCTGGTTCTCATCTTGATCCATCATATTATAAACTTCAGCAAGTGAGGGTAAAGCTATCTTCATAATGATCTGCCTTCGAATGATGCCATAGGACTCATTCAATCCAGCCAGAAATTTGACAATGCGAGCTCTCTCTGCCTTCTGTTGCAGACGAACAGCTTTACCGCAGGTACAAGGATCATCAGGCTCTTCAGTACTCTCCAAGTTACTCCACAACGTCTTGAGTGTAGTGAAATACTCATAGAGAGTCATGGTACCTTGCCTTAGATCTTGTATTTGCTGAGTCAAATTAAAAGTTATTGGCAAATTGGTCATGTGGAAACGACCATAGAGATCTTTACATATATCAGTAGCATCATTCAAACGAAGAATACTACGATATATCTGAGATGTAACCGAGTTCAGAAACCAAGATTTGACCAAACTATTACATCTAGACCATAACCTAAAGCTAGAATCCGATTCATCAGGACGAGGTAAGCTTCCATCTATGAATCCGATCATATTCTTAGTATCTAAGGCGTTTTTCATAGCAGCTTCCCAATCATCATAGTTGGTTCCATCTAGTTGCAGAAAAATCAGATTCAAACCTGGATGATCGAAGCTATGCATATGAAAAGGATAATGGATTAAATCGAGCGATTCCGTCGAAGCGCGAGTGCGAGAAGCTCGAGGAGATGAGGTACCCGAAGCTGATCGCGTCGGAGATCCTTCTGAGACATCACCCAGCGGAACGGTGGCTCGAGTCGAACGGGGAGGTTGAACGCGTTTGAAATTCACCATCAGAACTCCAAAGACAGCTCAGAAATGCGAAAATCAAGCAAAGAAACGAAGAGATTTGAGCACAGATGGCTCTGATACCATATTACGAACCAGAGATCAAAGATCTATGCAAAAGACGAAGTCTGGAAAGTTTGTTATGATGAAAGTGATTTTTGATTAAATGGAAAAGTTATCGTTACAACGTATATATACACTTGTCTATGAACTAAACCGAAATCAATCTATACAAGATTGAATATGAGTTATACCGGCTAAAGGAAACCAATCTAACTAAACCGTTCTCCAATAGCTGCCAAACTGGACTCCGTTCCAGGGACCGCTCCGGTACAATATTGACTCTTTGTTGCTTACGTCAAACTCAGGGAACCCTTTGGCTTTGAGTTTAGTCGAGAAATCGCCGCTAGATGGTTCATCTGGGGTTTTCCAAGATCTCAAGGATCTGTTGAATCCGGTTTTGTGATCCCAACTAAGTTTCATATCCGAAAGTAAAGTATCCGTCGGAAAATCAAAACTCTGCCACAAGAACCCATCAGGATCGTTATTGTTCAAGTGTCTGAGCACGAAATCACCGTTATTAAGAAGCTCTGCAACCACTGGAGATCTCACATCTACTCCGGTTAGATTCGTTTACCAAACATGTGTATCAGATTGGTCGAAAATGACAAGATTGATGTCTGATATATTAAGAGTTCCATTGGAATTAGAGAGAGGATTGTCTCTGTTCGCAACCCACACGTAGGTTCTTGTAGCGATTTTCTTGAACCAAATCCCGAGATACCAACAAGAACTTGAGTGGGGATTCAAGAAATCGAGCTCGAAGATTTCACCAGAAGATATAATGGTTTTGTTGCTTGAGATGGTGATAAATTCTATAGCCGACAAAGTGTTTGAAGAAATAGAGAAACCAGGACACAAAATTAAGATGAAGAAGATGAAGAAGTAGTTTGATACACTTATCTCTCTCTTTCTCCGCCACTTTTTGTGTTCTTTTTTTTGGGGTCTTTTAGCTCAATATTCATATTGGAATAGAAAATAAATAATATAGCCATATCAATTTAAAAACAAAGAAAGTAACCAAAGCACTGTTTTTTGGACGAAAATGTCTTTCTTTTAGTCACTCCTATATTCAGTTTGTCTGTTCTATTCTACACTGTTTTATATAGGATAGTGTTCGTCATTTGTTATCTTCGTATCTTCCAAGTGAAAAAAAACTGGGCGTCTATACAAATACCATAACATAAAATAGAATACTATTTTAGTATAACATGTTAGAGGGAGAGAGATCCAACATACAGGGAGATGGGGAATAGGGTGGCGAGAGGAAGACGGAAAAGTATAATGGAGACAAGCTCGAGAAAGCCAGAGTCGACGACAAAGACCAGAGGTGAAGAGAGGAGATATTACAAAATAAATCGATCAAACTATACTATACAAACATGGAAAACAGTATAGTGTTACATTACTTTATTTCAGTTTGTTTGTTTTATACCGTCTAAGTATAATAGTATAACATGTGAAATAAAACATATACATCTTTGATGCCAAATTTGAGATCGAAAAAGAAATTAAGTCAGACGTAGACAAAACGAAGATGGCAGTCATCAACGAGGATGACAAAGGTGTGGCCGTCGGTCACGGTGATGATAAGGTGAGAGACAGTTGCCAGCGGATCGTGGGGGAGAGGGAGAGAGATCCAGCGGATTGAAGTGACGACGGGAGTGAGGGCGCCGGAAGGAAGAGAGAAAGGTATATGCAAGATAAGCTGGAGAGAGCGAGAGTTGCCGACTTAGACGACAGAAACAGAGGTGAAGAAACGAGCGGTTACAAAACTAATATATCAAACTATACTATACGGACATTGAAAACATTATAGATATGTTACCATTTGGAAATATAGAGAAAGAAAAAATCGTATTATACATAATATATAAAGAATATCATGGCACCATTTTTGTTATGGTTAGTCTTTTAAATAACATAGGTGATGTGGCTATCCACCCAAATTTTTTTTTTTGGGTCAAATGTTATTTTATCTTTTCTTGTTTCTCAAAGAAAATGATGTATATTTGAGACTTTTTTTTTATTTGGAGATTTACATGATTTCTTTCTATGTTATTTCATTATCAACTTTATTTTATTTTAATTAAAAAAAATTACATGATTGATCCATTGATTTGATGCGTGTCATATCTTAATTATTAAGTTTATTGATTTTTTTTTGTAAATAGAATATTTTTGTTTTATTATGCTGAACTTTTTAAAAAGGAAAAAAAAAAATGTATTAAAACATGATTGATTTATTTAACATATGTAATGATTATATTAATTTTTTTTTTATTTGGACAAACCATTAATTACAAATTTTAAAAGATTGAAATTTATTAACAAAATTTGGCTTTTTGTTGTTTTGATGGATCGGTTCAAAAACATTTTCTGGTCGTTATAGTGTGAATACCAAAGTTCACACCTATATTTTATAGATATTTGAGTAAAAGAAAAAAGGATTATATATTTTATGAGTCAAATAGGCATGGACATTCGAATATTCAATTGGTTTTGGTTCGGTTTTTTTGGGTTTCGAGTCTTTCGGTTTTTTAGGATCTATTCGGATATTTTTTATTTTCGGTTTGGGTTTAGTTCAGTTCCATCCGGGCTCGAATCGGTTTCGGGTATTTGAATCACTCAAAATTTATATAAATAATTTTTACAAAAACTCAAATATTTTATATATTTCAGTTATTTGGTTGAATTTTGCATAACTAAAGATTTTTTGATATTTTTACTATTTTAGTCTAAAATTAACTAATATACTTGATTTATAATTATAATTTTAAATATTTTAATTATTCGAGTTTAGCTATAAATAATATTTTTAGGTAAATATTTGTATTTCAGGTATTTCAGATATCCGTTCTGTTCTGATTCGGATCCGGTTCTTCGAATATAGAATTGTAGGACCCATTCGGGTTATTACGTGGATTCCAATTCAGTTTGGTACTCTTTATTTCGGTTCGGTTCGGTACGATTCTTTAGGTCCGGTTAAAATGCCCAGATCTAGAGTTAATGATGAAATGCCAAATCGAGAACGAATTGAACTTTGTATTGAACTATCAAATAAATGTTACAAGTATCTCAAAAGAGATGTGTTCTTTTTTTTGCGTTTAACGAATATTTGATTCGACTCTTGTAATAGAAACATTTATAATCTTTCCCACAAACGCCACCAAATATGAATACCAAAGTTCACACCAAGATTTTATAGAGAGTCGAGTAAGAGAAAAGAGCGCTAGATATTCTATGACCGAATGATGAAATGTAAGATCGAGAACAAACTAGACTTTGCATTGAACGATCAACGAAATGTTACAAGTATCTCGAAAGAGAAGTGTTTTTTTAGAACTGAAAGTTTTAAGCTTACAATAAGAATGAACATGCCTATTATGAATGATTCCATCTTCTTTTATATTCAGTCCCGAGCTTCACCCCTCTACGTATCTCGGTGTATCTTGACTCAATTACTTTGCGGAGATCTCGGGTTAGACCGTTTCTTGATAAGATCACATAATTATGTTGATTGAGTCTTTACTGAGTTCAAAGGTTTCATAGTGGTCAAGTTGAAGAAGAATTACTTGATTGGATCGTGATTGTGGAAGAAATTCTCGAATTCAGACGTGTGCTTCTCAATTGTTGTGTTTCGGTTATAGCAATGCAATTTTGTGGGTGTGCAGCAACATGGTGGACACAACTGAAGCTCTCAAGGGTTCAGTTAGGCAACCCTAAGATTTTGTCATGGGAAAAGTTGAAAACGCGAAAGAAGAAGACGTGTTTGCCGTTTAAATATGATCATCTCATGTTTCAGTGTTTGCATACTTTGCGTCAAGGCAATCGCCCTGTTGAAGAATATGCAACCGATTTTTTTCAGCTTTTGACTCGTGTTGTCGACATTCAAGACTCAGAGCAACAACTTGTTGCATGTTTTCTGGGTGGATTAAAGCAGCAAATTAAACATATACTTCATTTGTTCAACCCATTTACGGTGGCTGAAGCACATGAGCAAGCTGTCACAGTGGAGGCACAAACCAGAGAAAATTTTTTTTCATGAAGTTCGTCTCGTCTTATCTCATCAGGTTCCTCGAGTCAACAAACCAACATTTTGGCAACCAAACCTGAGCAAGCAGCCCCATATATGGATCAATCACGTGCTAATTGACCTACTATGTTGCATTATTTTTCTTATGCAGAACTTGGACTTCGACAATCTGCTTGTCCCACTTGTAATCATCGTGGTTTGCTACTCGATGACACATGTAGGGATGTTGAAATGGTTTATGATGAAGAAGTTGGAGATGAACCAGAAGAATCAGAAACTGATGGTGGTCCTTTGCTAGTGGCTCGTCACAATTGTTTAGCACCTCGTGTTTCCGAAGAATTTCACCTAATGAATAAGTTATTCTCTTTTCATTTCACTATCAATGGAAAAGTCTTCACTTTCATAATTGATTTGGGTAGCTGAGAGAATACGATTGCTGAATCTGCAGTACCTAAGTTGAATTTGCAAGTGGAATCTCATCATTCCCCTTACAAGTTGGCATGGCTTCAACAGGGTACTGAGATCTTTGTTTCGCAGCGTGCTTTGGTTTTTTTTTGTTGGTGACTCCTATTAGGATATGATTTACTGTGATGTCGTTCCTATTAATGCATGTCATCTCCTTCTTCGACAACCATGGGATTATTATTGACATGTGCAACATGATGGTTTTTTAAATACCTACACTTTTAAGTTTCACAACTGTACTTTTACCTTGAAACCTTATCTGCCACTCATGCCTCTTGTGGCTCCACATCTGTCTTTCTACTACAGAAAATTTTGTTTGATGCTGAAATGCCCGACACAGGTTTTATGTTTATGTTGGTGACAACCCCTATGTCACACACGTTATCGGTTGTCTCATACACATTTGTGTCGGACACATTTACATCCACTGTCTCTCCCAATTTTGTTAATGTTCTTCACAAGTTTGCTGACATATTTCCTGATGACTTACTTACTGGTTTACCTCTTCTTCATGATATTCAACAACACATTGATCTTGTACAAGATGCTCTTTTTCCTAATTGACCACACTACCGTATGAGTTCTAGTATACATGAAGAATTGCGTCACCAGATAGAAGAGTTGGTCGCCAAAGGTTTCTACCGTGAAAGCTTAAGTTTGTGTGCGGGTGTCTGAACTTTTTATTCCCAAGAAAGATAGTTCATGGGGTATGTGTGTGGATAGTCAAGCTATCAACAAAATTACGGTACATTATCATTCAGTTATTCTTGGTGATGACTTATTGGATCAAATAGGTATAACGACGATTTTCTCCAAGCTGGACTTGAAAAGCAGGTATCATCATACTTGAACTCGTCCTGGTAGTGAATGAAAAACTGCTTTTAAAACATGTGAGGGTCTTTTTGAATGACTAGTTATGCTCTTTGGATTGTCTAATAATCCTACTACATTCATGCGAGTTATGAACCAAGCACTTCGTCATTTTATTGGCAAGTTCGTCGTCGTGTATCTTGATCTTCAGTTTGTCATTGGACGATCATATTCGCCATTTATGTGAAGTGTTATCGGTGTTACGATGAGATAAGTTATTTGCAACTTTAAGGAAGTGTGAGTTTGGATCAACAAAAGTACAATTGTTGGGGTACATCATCTCTGCTCAAGTTCTTGCGGTGGATCCAAACAAAGGTGTCATCACATCATGCGTCTTGGGCATTTTACGTATAACAGTTCACTTTTGTCATTAAACACACTTCGGATGTGTCAAACAGGATTGCTGATGCACTTAGCTATCACAACTCTCTCTTGGCAGTGTTACACATTTTGGTTCTAAAGTTTTCATTTTTGCCCGTGTGTTACACGACATCACTTCTTGTGTGACATACGACTACTCGTTACATGATGGGTTTTTGTTTTGGGAACTCGCCTCAGTGTGCATAATTGCAGTCTCCGTCTTCACTATTAGTTTTCTCACTCATTTTGCTTTGTTTTTTTCCTTCCCAAAATTATTAATTCACAAAACAAACCCAATTTACACATAAGTGAGAATTACTTCATAGTATCTTTAAATTTCAAAAACTTCAATTGATTTTCTTCGTCATCCTCAAATCACTTCATAGAGATTCGCCATGATTTGTTAAGATTTTCTAGTCCTGAGATTTTAACCCGAACCAAACTAATCTAATCGAACCGAACCAAATCGAGATTTTTGGTTTTCGGTTCTGCTTCGGTTCGTTACATAAAACCGATTGGCCAGATTTAAAAACTGGTTCGGTTATCGGTTCGGTTCCAGTTAGTTCGGATGTATATTTTTTTTATCGAAATTACACCGAACCATATCAAATTATACCAAATTATACCGAACCGGAGAACTGAATTATCCGAAACTATCCGAATTTATCCGAATTTAACCGAATTTAAACAAAAATTAAAAAAGTTCGGTTAGTTTCAGATTTAAAATTCAAAACCAAATACCCAAGAACCGAATTAACCGAGAATCAAACAAAATTATCCGAATTACCCGAACCGAATATTTAAATACAGTTCTTGGCCAAATATTTAAAACCCGAACAACTCGAAGAACCGAACCAAATGGATCCGAACTATCCGAAATCGCAAATCAGACGTCCTTTAATTCTGCTATGTCTCACAAAAATTTTCCTTTGCTCGGCCAAATGCCACTCAAATTCGCAGTGAGAGATTTTTAATAGATGATTTTTAATAGATGATTAAATTTGACTTCAAATTTGATTTTCTCGGATTTTATCACCGTTATGTCTTTTGGTGGAAGAATCTTTTGCAAAAACCTGTTTTAGACTTGGATAGGAAAAAACTGAGTTATTTGAGCTAGCAAATGTTCTGTTCAATCATCCTTAGATTGGAGATCATAAGTTTGGAACCTAATGATTTTGGGGCCTAAGTGGTTTAGAGTTGAATACATATGGCGAAATTTTGTGCTTGTTTTACCTTGGTGCGGGTTAATACAGTCTTCTTGGGATCGTGGGTAAAAACATTATGTAAACACGATTTATGACCGTTCAACTATCGTGGTCCTAGTTAACCAGTATATCTCACAACCTAATAGATTAAAATTTCGTTTGTTATTAGTTGATGATTATTAAAACGCATTTAGTCGATCAATTTTTTTGATTATTCACTAAACTCTTTAACTCATTTGTCACATGTTAAGATGCTTTACTCGTCAAAGATTAGAACAAGCAATTCTGTAAGCTTTTGGAATGTAAATTTACCGAAGATCAGATCACAGACAATCATCATTAATAAACTAATCAAGAAAAACACTTAAAATATATCTCTAGACAATCATCATATCAATATTGAAACATAAAATTCATTGAATCCTTTAGACCTAGCAAAAATTCTACTCATACATCATGAAAGTGAACAAGCACAATTCAAAAGAATACATCTTACTAAAATCGAGTAACGAGACAAAGGGTTCAGAAATCTTTTCCATCAAAAGTACATGGGCGCGATCTTTTCCTTAGAAACTTTGGAGAAAGTTATCGAATGATGTAATAAACATTTGCTATTGAGACTTACATAGAAAATAATATGCGTATAGACAGATTAGCTTTGTAACTTTCAAATTAGCGAGCGTCAATGACCGAGAGTGTGATTTGGTTCGCTGTCCATTCATCGTTGTGGTGTGTACTTGACGACGAATCAGTCTCAAGAGGACTTCTTCCAACGCAAAAACCAGGCCGTTTCGGCTTAGGAATAGCCGTAGTTTCACTTCCAAGCATCACCATTACTGACGACATCACTGGTCTGTCTTCAGCACGCTCTTGAACACATAAGAGGCCAATTTGTATACACCTTAAGATTTCGTGTGTCCGGAATGTTGATGATGAAGAATCTTTGATGATCGGATCTATGATCTCTAGCGCATTTCCTTCCTTCCAATGCCTCCACACCTGTCCACAAAGTTGGAACCTTTCTTTTTAGTGTTTCAGCAGAGTACGAGTGCAAAACATGATCGAATTCAAGAGGTTCTTAGCTTACACAACCGAGGAGATTAAGGTCACGGTTTGAGTTATAGAATCCATTATTTTTCTTTCCACATATAATCTCAAGAAGCAAGACCCCAAAGCTGAAAACATCTGATTTCATCGAGAATTTCCCGTCCATTGCATATTCCGGAGACATGTAGCCGCTGTAAAAAGAAGATTAAACTCATATAGTAGGAGATTTTATTTTATTTTGGATTTAAGACAAAAGCACTTTGTTGTTTTAGAGAATGATTGCTTACTAAGTTCCGACCACCTTCCTCGTATTAGCTTCGGTCTCATCCTGTCCAAAGATCCTGGCCATCCCAAAATCAGAGATCTTCGGAGTCATATTTTTGTCAAGTAAGACATTACTTGCTTTCAAATCTCTATGGATAATCCTAAACCGTGAATCTTGGTGAAGATATAGAAGTCCTCTAGCAATACCATTGGTAATATCGAATCTCTTTTGCCATTTTAAGTTAGAGCTTCGGGTTTTGTCTACAAATCGACCCAAAACGTGTTAACTTATTTCCAAAGATGTTCAATTGTTAGAACATAAGCTATTTTGTGTCACTAACCAAAGAGATGAAAATCAAGGCTTGAATTCTCCAAGTACTCATATATTAACATCTTCTCGCCCTTTTCGACGCAAGAGCCAAGAAGGCGGACAAGGTTTATGTGTTGAAGTCTTGCAATCAGTCTAACCTCGTTCTTGAACTCGTTGGTCCCTTGTAAAGACATTTTTGATAGCCTATTTACCGCAATTTCTTTCCCGTCAAGTAACCTTCCCTATATCCACACATTTGATTATACATCAATGAAGCCTTGTGAAGTGATAGATTTTAAATAAGTTTTGATTCACTTTTACCTTGTAAACAATACCGAAACCACCTTGTCCAAGCTTGTTGGCGTTAGAAAAATTGTTTGTTGCCACGGCAACAGCTTCAAACTCAATCAATGGAAGCTCTGGATCCTCTGCTTTGTTTTCGTTGGATGTGTATCTCCTGCTTGATACTACCACTTCGTTAATTAGCGAATCTTGGCCTCTTCCTTGATCAACTGTTTAATTAATATACAAAAAAACAATACCGAAAGAAAAACAAAATTTATATAATTTATATTGAATTACCAAAATTTAAGACAAATATTAAGGAAATGAAAGTTATTGCTTTACCAATTGGTGTTTGAATTGCTATTGATCGCTTCTGCTTTCTTCTCCAAAAGCGGATGATGATGAAACTTAAAAAAAGCAAAACGCTCACTCCCAGACTCAAACCTATGATTTTTCTATTTTTGGTTCTCTTGTCCTCTGCAATAAAAACGAAGCATATATTTTTGTATTTGACAATAAAAAGGGAAAAAAAAAATCCTCTCAACGTAAAGTTGTAATCAAAAGGTTATACGGAAAAAAAAAAATTGGAGTTTTTTAATCCCATACAACGGTAAACCTAAAGATAATTTTCTTTTTCGTATTGAAACTAATCTTGAGATATATCTATGTGTTTTGGGAATATATTATCTGAAGTTTTTCTAAGCGCTGCATTGATATGATGCATCACATGTTTTAAGATTATTATGGATCTGACTAGAATAATGTGAGATGAATAGCAGAATAACCGAAAAATTGTAAGCGGAACAATCTAAACTAAGTAAATTTTTCATCTAATCTACTATATAAAACAGAGTCACGTCAGCACGTGAGAGAGCGCCATGTGGCACTTTCTCATTTATTTTTTAAAAAGTAATTTTATTTGAATTAAATCTGAACCAAATAAAAAATTTTAATTTTTTTTACATTCAAGGAGATTTGAACCCATAACCCTCTCAACTAAAGAAGACTGTTTTTTCCATTCTACCATGAACAATTTTTGACAACCCTCTTTAAAAACATATGATATTGTCTCTATGTTTTACATATTAAATTATCAGCACTTTTTTTAATTTATATGTATATCAATTATAGACTTCTGCCCCAAATATATAAATACAAAAAACCTCAAAATTATAAATAGAAAAGCAATTATTTTTTTAAAACATCAAGTAACATAAATAAATATTAACATATGTACAATTAATTATACATAAAAACCACTAAATTTGAATACAACTATTTAAAAATTATTATAAGTAGATAAAATTCTAATTTAATTTTAAAAATAAATAAATATATAGATCTTATATAATACATAATTTAAAATATATCATTATATTTTTTTGAGTGTCCTTATTTTCTACTATATGAAAGCTTAATGGCTGTCTACATGACATGCCACTTCAACATCTCAGAGTATGTCACATGTCATTTATTATTTAATTTTTAAAATATTATTTTATTTATATTAAATCTGAACCAAACAAAATATTTATATCTTCTTATTTGCATTCATGCAGATTCAAACTCATAATTCTTTCAATAAAATTAGATCGTTCTTTCCTATTATGTCATGGGTACTCTTTGACAACCCTCTGTAAAAACTTATGATATTGTCTATATATTTTACATATTAAATTAGAAGCACTTTGAAAATTTATATGTATATCAATTATAAACTTATGCCCCAACGCATAAATAAATTAATCCTCAAAATGATAAATTGAAAAGTAATTTTTTTTAAAAAAACGTCAAGTAATATAAATACATATTAATATAAGTACAACCAACTATACATAAAACCACTAAATTTGATTTCAACTATTTAAAAATTATTATAAGTAGATAAATTTTCATTTAATTTTTAAAAATGAGAAATATATTAATATTATATAATACATAATTTTAAATATATCATTATATTTTTTTGAGTAATTTAATTCTTATTTTCAAATAAATTACGGTAATTAAAATTTCGTATAAGTGCAAAAAAATATGATATGGAATAAATTAAAAAGATCTTAAGACACAACAAAATATTCAATAAAATATCGAGAAGATAACAAATTATATTAAAAACAATACAGAGAAGAAGATAAAAATAAAGAAAAAGAAAAATAGATATAAAAATATACAAAATTTTAAAACATGGAAAAAACATGCATTTAATGAAATGATAAACTGGAAAAAATAAAAATTATTATAATATTAAGATATAGATAAATAAGAAGAGTATGAAAATTAAAGAATAAATAAAGATTCATATAATAATGTATGAAATAAATTGCACAGATTATCAAGAAAAGAGTAAAAAATTTAAATTCTTTAAAAAAAAAAATAGTCAAAATATAGATTTTAAAAAAGTTTATTTAAAACTTAATTTAAAATAAAATCCGCGCATCGCGCGGGTTCTCTCCTAGTAGTTATAAAAGGCTGAAAACTTAGTCTTAAAAGGTTAATCACTTTTTCTTTTTTTCTAGTTGTACTTTAGTTGTAGATAGCATAATCACTTTTCAAATACGTGAAACGTAAAACTTGACATACAAATCAGACTCACTGTAAATGATAAAAAAAAAATAGTGCAATCATATTTTCAAAACGTGAAAACGTGAATAATTGGTACTCCATTCGTAACCATAGTTCACCAAGCTAAAATTCTTAACATAAATGTGACTTAATACGACAACAACTGAAAGGAGAAAGAACTAACCGAGATCAACAGCGGCAAGTCTAACGAAAAGATCCTGACCTCCTTTAGCATAATTTCGGATATCCAAAATCTCTCCGGTCCAAATCACACAACCTGACCCACCATTACGAATATCCGTATTCGCGAACGCCATACAACTACAATTTTTTAGACACCGCTCTTTACATTCTTTCGTCCCAATTCCTCTGTCCACCGTTGTCGTCGTAGTATCCGGCAATTTCATCTTCTTCAACCGCACAAACCCATCTGTACCATCACAGCTCAGCCTCGTCTTCCTCACGCAACCAGCGGAATCATCTCTCAACGCCCACGCTTGTTCACTCCTCCGCTCAAACCCTTTGATACAATTACAAATCGGTGAAGTATTTGAATCGCAATAACCATAGTTCCCACACTGTTTGTAGTTATCGCACAAGTCCTTTGGTGAGTACCATAACTGTTTCCAACTCTGCGCTGTCTCAATCCAAGTTAATCGCTGTAATAATCTCGAGTAAATGTTGGTTTCGGTGATCCTGTAATCAACTGTTTTCATCTCCGTTGCGCTGCTAAACCGGTTTCCGATCCACGGACCGCTCCGGTACAATATCGACTCGTTGTTGCTTACGTAAAACTCAGGGAACCCTCTGGTTTCGAGTTTAGTAGAGAAATCGCCGCTTGACGGATCATCTGGAGATTTCAAGGATCTCAAGAATCTGTTGATTCCGGTTTTGTGATCCCAACCCAACTTCATTTCCGGAAGTAAAGTATCTGTCGGAAAATCAAAACTCTGCCACAAAAATCCATCTTGATCGTTATTGTTGGAGTCTCTGAGCACGAAATTACCGTTATCGAGAAGCTCTGCAACCACTGGCGATCTCACATCTCCTCCGGATTGATCCGTTGACCAAACAGGTGTATCGGATTGATCGAAAATGACAAGATTATTGTCGGAGATTTTGAAAGTTTCGATGGAATTAGAGAGAGGATTGCCTTTGTTCGCAACCCATACGTAGGTTCTCGTTGGGATTTTCTTGTACCAAATCCCGAGATACCAACGAGAACTTGATGAGAGATTGAAGAAACCAAGCTCGAAGACTTCATTAGGAGATATAATGGTTTTCTTGCTTGAGATAGTCAGAGATTCTGTAGCCGACAAAGTGTTGGCAGAGATACAAAAAGCAGGAAACAGAATAAGAATTAAGACGAAGAAGATTGACATGAAGACGAAGGTGTGAGAAAATTTTATGTACATATTTGAGAATTTTATCTTTGGAGATTCCGGACATGTTTTGTGTTAAATGTGTAAACATATTCTCGTTATATGTTTTTTTATTGCTAATACTATATTTCCTTTTCAGCTTTATTAATTCTTGGTCTTCTTATTGGCCGGTAGACTTTTTATTTATTTGATAGTAACCAAATTTGACTTCCAAAATAAAAAATATTAACATTTTTTGTGGTCATAAACCACGTAATCATTTTGGAGACTTATTTGGATGAAATTATTTCCTATCGAGTTATATTCTTTTTTTAATAACGAGTGGATTCAAAATTTTACCAGATGAATCTCTCCGGTTTAATGTAGTGGTTTAAACCAAGTTAGTGGTCGAAACTGATCCATAATTTCACGATTGAATGAAAATGAATCTTGGCCTTAAACCAATAGAACGATTAGGGTTGGCGTTCGGACTAACGGATCGGATCGGATCGGATATTTCGGGACTCTAACTTTTGGTACCGATCGGATATTCTTAAATTTTGGATCGGATTCGATTCGGTATTCTTCGGGTTCAGATATCATATTTCGAATCCGGGTTTTTTTGGATTTGGTTCGTGTTCAAGTATTTTTATTCAAAAAGTAACCAAAAGTAACCAAATATAACTAAAAATATTCGAAAATAACCGAAAATCTAAACATGAGAATTCAAAAGTAAGTAAAGTAATATAGATCATAAATCCAACTAAAAATTCAAAATTCAAAACCAAAATTAACATTCAAGTTCCAACTTCAAATTGTCACAAAATAAAAGAAATACAAAGAACATAAAACCAAAAAAATAATCTATTACATAAAAACAAAATAAAACAAGTTCAAAGATAATTATGTATTTACATAAAACCAAACTTGAAATATATATGTATTTTTGGTTATATTTTATTTATATAAAACATAACCAAACTAGAAATATATAAGTTCAAAGATAATTCAGATACTTTTTCGGATATTTTTCGGATATCGGATCGGACCGGATATTACCGGATATCCGAACTAAGTGAAGATTACTCTCGTTCGGATATTTTGATGAATCCGGATCAGTTCGAATCGGATATTTTCGGATCTGTACCGGATCGGATTTTCGTATCCGGATAAAATGTCCACCCCTATGAACGATTACTTCTCAAGTGGGAAACACTAGCATAATATCTTCTATCATTGAATAACGGTTGATGTATTTTTTTTTCTCTCTTTCCTTTTGTACTATTTTATTTTGTTATATGCATTATGCAAAACCAAAAGAATTCACTCGATCTTATATTGTCATTTTGTTTTAGTCTTTTAATATAAATACTTTTATATCTCATCATCAAAATATTCTACGCATCTGACATGGTTTAAATTTTAAAAAACCAGACATGAATTTTTTTAAATATAGGTTTGTAATTACACTCAAAAACGAACCGTTCTATATATAATCTGGATCAGTTTATGTTTTCTATATAGAATGAGGCGAATGCTATTTTGATGGGTGTATTTAGCCCTGGGCTTTGGGCATCCGGTTCAGTTTCGGATTTTTTGGGTACAGAAAATTTATACCTATATAAGTACTGAAAGGGTTTCGATTCGGTTCCTATCGGTTCTAGATCGGTTCGGTTCTCAAATCTTATAATCGTTTAAAACTCGAAAAAATCGATTCTCCTATAATTTCGGTTCGGTTCAGATTTTTTTACCCGATTAGACCCGAAATAGTAAAAAAGTATTCTTATCTGAAATGTAACCAAATACCCGAACAAAAATCTTTTAAAATCTTGAATTTTCGGAAAAGTAAATTTTTGTCAACTTGCGAACTGATTTTCAAATCGAATATACCTCAGAATCGGTAACAGGAAGAAGATCTGAATAGCTGACTGTGAGACCTTCAAAACCATATGTAGATCGACTTCTAGATCCTTCTGGTTCGTCAGGAAATCGACCCGTAAAACTCTCACTCGATCACAACTTTTTAATGGTAACTAGGTAAAAAAAAAGATATGTCGGGTAACCGATCGGTTCCGAGTACGAACCGGAACTGAACCGATACCCACGGTTCTGAAACTCAGGGCTCGTCGGGTAAAAAACTAATAACAAAACCCGATCCGAACTGGTTATTTCCGGTCGGTTTCGGTTCGGATTTTCGGGTCCAGGTTTTTTGCCTATGGCTAGGTGTAATCAACTTAACATTTGAAGTGATTTGAATTGATTTGAGTTTTAATGAGTTTTTATATAATTTGGTTGAATTATGAAAGTTATTATGATTTGTTATTAAAGTTATATCAAATCCCACCTAAAACCATGAGATTTTAATTTTTATATTTTTAACTAGGAAACTCTATCGAAATAACCTAAAATCATTCAAAACCTCATAAAATCAACTACTTAATATATTTTCAATAATGGGCAATTTTCTTAAAGAGCACAAAATAAAGTTTATTTTTCAAAAATAGCCTTAGAAACTCGTTTGTTCATAAATAACCTTTATTAAAGTTAGGAAACCCTTCCTAAATGTGTCTAATGTCTTCCTTACGGCTTCCTAAATTTTTATTAAAATTAGGAAAACCTTACTGAATGTGTCTAACAACTTCCTAAATTGAGTTATGACAGCCTTCCTAAATGTGTCTAACACCTTCCTAATAATGCTAAAAGTGATTAACAAATTTTTTAGGTCTATTATTGAACTGAAAACTTAAAATGGGGTTGTTGAGGCAATTTCTCTTCAATAATAGTGGATTTGATTTAGTTTTTACAAATTCTTGATTGAATAACATGAGATTAGGGAAGACATTTAGAAATCATTAGTTAAATAAAAAGAGATTTTTAAAAAATCACACAATCTTCTAAAATTCATTATCCAATACACCCCTTTTGTTTTGTTTTTTGGTTGGAGGAAGGAGACAATGTCTCTCTCAATTTATTAAGAACTTATAAAACCACTTTACACTCGCACATTACGTGCTCTTGTCACCCCATTAACATCGTCCATTACAATCATCGCAATATCCTTAGGTGGAAACTCTAACAAAGTAATACCTAAAGGAAGAGAGAAAGCAAAATCGGCTAACCTATCCGCAAGACGGTTAGCCTCTCTAAACACATGAGAGACACTAACAATCCAGTCTCTAGATAAAAAGTCATGGCACAGACGTACTAGGAAAGACAGTGGATGAGACTCGCTAATCCCTATACCTCCCTTTTGTTTTGTTTACCAAAAGCCTTACATAACTACATGTAAATCCAAAATACTAAACTATAATCCCAAAAGCTAAACCTTAACCCAAAAAATTAAGTTTCATACCCTAGAAATGAACGGAACCCCAAAATGGTGTATTTTCTTAATTTTGAAAGATTTAAAATTAATATAAGATTCTACTACTAATTGTTTTGTATAACGACGAAATAGCTACAAATTTTCGTAGATAGCTAAAAAAGCAACGAAAATGCCATAAAAAATATCACGAAAAAACCTATATAGCCACGAGAAAAACTAGTCATCATGACTCTGTAGCCACACAAAAAAATTTGTGTTTTTTACATGGTTATAGGATCGTGACTCATTTTTTCGTGACTAAATGGATTTTTCGTTGCTTTTTCTTAGTTTTACATGGTTTTTTCGTAGCTAATTCATGACTACACAATTAATTAATATATTATATGGTTTTTAGGTAAAACATGGGTCAGATTGTTCTATATAAAGTAACATGAAATATAATTTGTGTTACTTTTAGAAAAATTATAATACATGACCACATAAATTTTTTAAATTAATTGACATAAAATGTACATTGTCACAGCTACTATTTCACATTCAATTACTTAACCTTATCTTTTAACAATATTATCTTTTAACAATATTAACTTTCTCTCTCTTTACTTAAAACAAAACAGAATAAAAAGGAGGAGAACGAAGATGGTGGATGTGGAGAGTAGTCATGTGATGAAATCGGTAACAGTGGCGGTGACGGTGGATCATATCGGAGACAGTCAGTGATGGTGGTAGTTATGGCAACGGGATAACGATGATGATTCGTGTGATGGTGGTGGTAACGATGATGATATCTGTGACGGTGAGTGAACGTAACCGTAGGATGGCTGTGATAGAGGATGGTGATTGAAGGACGGTGGTGTAGGATCTTGATTAGAAGATGGTGGTGGTGACGGCAATAGACGTGGAAGATATTGATTGTGTTTGTGACTCTAATTCAATAATTTTATTATTATCGGTTTTTATTCTGTATTATTTGTTATTTTAATTTGTATCATGTTAACTTTATACTATTATTGGTAATATAAATATTATTATTGTAATACTTATTATCTTTTCATATTAATATAATTATTATTTATATATTAAATATTTTAGCACATTACAAGTATTAGTATTATGCAGATATGTAATATGTTATCACGTGACAAATATTATACATATATGTAATATGTTATTACGTTAATATTATGTGTATATGTAATATGTTATCGAGCTAATATTAGTTACAGTAGTAATCACATAGATAACCATTAAATTCATATAATGTTAACAAAAAATATAAACAATATTGTCAGATGAACATTATCGTCTTTATAAATCCTGATGGTGAACAGTGTCATTTTTATAAATTCTGATTGTGAACAGTGTTATTTATAACCGATAACAGTGTTAACATCAGTTTTAAGTTGAATGGTATTTGATATAAATAACTTAAATAAAAAAAGTGTTTTATCCAAACTTATATAAATTGGAGTTAGAAAATTAATTTTAAAATCATTACACTCCCTCACCTAATAAACTAGTCAACTTTGCATTTTTAACAAATTCACTCTATATTTTACCCAAGTTTCTACATAACTAAACGTTAAATCCTTAGTACTAGAAACGTTTTATTTAAATCCCTATTATATACTTGATTAATATTTTTTACATTTTTTTGTTTAATATAGTCAACATTAAATTAATTGTCACGATCTGGAAACGTTCAAAGATGTAAAAGCCTTAAAGAAATATCAGATCTTTCAAAGGCCACCGGTCTCGTCGAGTTGAATTTGTCACCTGTGGAAACCTTTAAAATAAGTTTGTGCCTTGACAATTGCAAAAGTTTGGTGACTTTTTTTTTTCAACATTCCATTTCATTCACTTAATTTTCCAAATTATAATAAAAACTAGGAGTGCCCGCGCAAATGCGCGGACTATTGTTTTTTCATTGTATTACATAATCTATGATGATGTTGATCTAATAATTTATTTAAAATTTGTTGATTTAATTTGTTCTAAATCTATAAATATTTTTCTCTTACCGTTCGAATTTTTTGTTTTTTTTGGGACGATAAATGCTACAAACGCTTCTAATTCTAAGTATATTTTATTCCAATTCTAAGTACATTCTCTTCTGATAACTAATAGAATATAAATACCATAGTTACATCATTTAAATAAAAAATCCAGAAGCACGCAGAAACAATAGAATATAAATACCATCAAGAAAAACATAATTATAATTTATCGTTAGAGAGCTAAGAAGGTTTCGGGAACACATCTTCGTAAACAACATTCAACGTCTTCCGTTGTGGCTTATTATCTTTATCCGTTACCAAGATCTTCAACCCCGACCTCGAAGTTACCCTCGACAAAGCCACGTATAATTGGCCATGTGTAAAAACCGGTTTTGGCAGAAACACCCCTACCTTTGCAAGTGTTTGACCCCGGCTCTTGTTTATGGTCATCGCAAAAGCCAAAGTGATTGGAAACTGTTTACGTCTCATCCTAAACGGGAGACTCGTTTCCGTTGGAGACAAAAAAATCCGGGGTATAAGAACCTTTTCTCCAACCTTATCACACGTAATGACTCTAGCTTCAATAACATAATTGGCCATCTGGGTAATAAGCAATCTTGTTCCATTGCACAAACCATTCTTTGGGTCAATGTTTCGGAGCAACATTATCGGCGTACCAACTTTCAAACGCAGCTCGTGGTTTGGCAATCCAAATATTTTCACTGAATTAAGAAATTCATCGGTATAGATCATATTACCAAGTACACACTCATTTTCGGGCCCGGCGCTTAGGGATGGAACCTCAGATGCCTCGTTACTATCGAACTCTCGATCGGTCGTGTCAATACTATCACAACTTCGATAGATTCTTTCGACACCTGGCGTATGCAAAACAATCGTTATTATACACGCTTTAAACTCAGAATACACTGTTATAATTTAAAATACGATCAAAGTAAAAAAACAAAAAAAACCTGGTAGCCGCGATAACATATAGTTATTTATGACTTCTACGTCATCGTTCCGTTCACTTAAAATCACTCTTTCTTGGGAGAACCTGGGATCTGTTTTCCCCGCGTACGATCGTCCATAAACTTCAGTGACTATTGCTTTAATCGGATCTCCACCGTCCATAATCAGCATATCCTCTGGAATGTCAATCTCGAATTCGCCTAAACAATTCTCATTTATCTTCCCGTCACCAATATCTAATATCCATTGTGAAAATTCGGCCAGATCATGCATTTTCTTACTATTATCTCCTGATATTAACCGCATATTCTTTGTAAGCCTCAACAGTTCACAGTCTGGCCAAAGGGTGGACGAATTCAAAGTTGCCATGACAACTTCCACCCTCCCATCATTCGGCATAACCGGCAAGATCTGCTTAAAATCTCCACCGAAGATGGTTACTTTACCACCAAACGGCTTATCACATTTCATGACATCGCGCAGGGTTCTGTCTAGAGTCCCAAAGCAATATTTGTTCATCATCAATGCCTCATCCCATATTATCAGTTTCGTCTTCCTAATCAATTCCGCTAAATTAGAATCAGATTTAATGCAGCAAGTTGTAAACTTGTTGACCACGATAGGTATTCCAAACCTAGAATGAGCAGTCCTACCACCTTGCAATAACAAAGCGGCAATGCCACTCGACGTAACATTGAGAACAATTAGACCCTTAGAACGTAGAGCAGCACCAAGCAAACTCCAGAGATACGTTTTTCCGGTACCCCCGGAACCATACACAAAGAACATCCCTCCACTATTTATATGCACAGCAGCTAATATCTTATCATAAATTCTCCTTTGCTCGTCTGTAACAGTTGCTAACAACTCATCGTGCCTACGCCGTAAATCCTCGCGATCGTAACTTTCCTCGTCTCTAATAAGTGGGTTACGGTGCGTTTCCATGGCCATGTCGTCTGGGAACGGCATAGGGGTGAAATTTGCAAGAGAACTCCCACTGGCAAGTAGCAATTTCTCTATCTCAACCAAGGCGAGGTTCTTGATTTGATCCTCCGAAAGCCTCAACTCTACACGAATCCTAGCAGATATTAGCTAACATAACTAACAACACCGACTAAGAATAGTATATATATATCACTCTTACAATTTACCGTACCTCGGTTCCCGGTGTCTTTCCTCTGCTGGTACAGAACATTCCCCGCTAGGATCCGCCAAGTCGCATCCCAAACTCTCGATGGTATGACAATGCTATTTGTAATCAGCATGATCACAAATAACCTACGAATATACTTCTGCGACGCCCAAACATCGGCCTCGTTAATAGCATCAATGTATTCTTTATCATCATCCAACAAACCATAAGCATAGCAAGCCTCTTTGAAGCTTTGATATTGAGTCTCCTCCACGGTCTTTATATCCTCGTAACTCTTTGGCCCTCTCACTATGTTCAACAGAAGCCTCAAATAATAGGCCTCACCAATGGACATAGGGACATACGTTACTCTACCTAGCGCAAATTTGGCTCGAACCCTTAGACTCCACATTCGTTTATTTGCAATCCATCTGAACTGTGTAGGGATCTCTGCGTATGTTAAAACCCTTGCCTCTTCAAAGTTCTTGTTGCATTCCATCCAAGCGATGAACTTAGAATGACCAGCCGAACGACGATTTACCACATCCTCTGCCGGATCATCTTCGCTAAAAATGACTTGTTGCTGATTTGGCAAATGAAACGGAAGTTTCACAACGGAAACCGTTCGATAGTGTGTTGCAAAAGACAGAAGACGCCACGTCGACTCGCAAGCTGAGATATATCTGGCAAACCAAAATATCAAAAATTAGTAACGTGTTGATGAAGTAACCTAGAGAAAATAACATAATAAGGACAATAATATAATAAGAAATTAATCCACCTGCAGCTAAAATGTTTTTTGATCTCGTCGTTATCATCATCATTCTCGACAGTGGCACGTACGTAATCCGCCCCTTTATGAATGTACTTGAAGAGGTATTTTACGGAACGTGATTGTATACACCATTCAACATTAATATGGGCTCTATAACGAAGTGTTAGATCTTTGTTATAAGGGACCACGTAACCATTATCACAATTGAAACCTTTTTTGGTAACAGACCTACCATCCTCGCGTCTCCTATATATAGGATAGCCCACATCGTCGATCTTAGTGTGTGTACTGAATGATTTGGGAAAGAACTTTGTACACCTCCCTTCCGCCATACAAACACTACTCTTATTGAGTACACCACACGGTCCATGTATCATTACATCGCTAACAACGTCATACAAATGTGGCTCGGTCGTCTTATCAGGTATTTCCGCACAAATGATATTGTCGATCTCATCACCGGTGGGTAGCTTGTGACCAGGCTTCATGAAAAGCACAATATGTGCGTGAGGCAATCCTCTTTTCTGGAATTCGATTGTGTATATAGCTACATACATAAAAAAAACAATTCATAAGAATACTTATTGCAGCATAGGCTACTCAACAAAAATCGTCAGAGACCGCAAAAAAAAAAAATTACCAGCAGACACACCTCCTAGCACATCCTTCTTCGTCAACTGATATATGAGGTCTTCCAGCTTCATCTTGAATATTCGGCAACATATGTCTGGCCTATCCTCAACTTTTAACCCATGTCTATCCAAGTGTCTAGTAATCTCAGGCCATTTAGGATTACAGGTAAACGTTATAAACAGGTCAGGGAAACCAAAGTATTTTCATGTCGTCATTGCATCTAAGTAATGCTGCAACAAATACCTCGTACCACCAGTAAAAGACGATGGTATAATTATCCGTCGTCCTTGTGCCGAAATATCAGAACCACCCTTCACAACAGTTTTCTGAATCTGCTCATAACTCTCCGACCAGAGCTTTTGCTGGTTAAAAAAAAGGTACCGAAGCCTGTTCGTTTCAACCATCGTGTATGCGTCCACCAAAAACTGTTGGTAAAGCCTTCCTGACATAACAATTATTGGTGATTCACCGAACCGTTCCTGTATGCGGTAAGCAAAAAATTTGCGCATTGTTACATGTTTCCTTTTTCGTCCTTCCGAGTCGACAAACCCAATGTCTATTCCCAGCCTAAAACCATCCTCACCGTAAGGAAACAACAATGGATACTGTAAGGCTAAATACGCGGGGTGTAATTCACTTATTATGTGCAACTTTCCGGCATTAGTCTGGATAACTATATCCTGTGTCTCGGATCCAATATCAAAATCACCGGGGATCAAAGCAGCTACTTCATCGGCGGACGGAAGGTTAGTAGTTCTTGCATCAGACTTCCTATCACACGTTAGAGTTAACATTAAACTGTTCTTATTGTTCGCCAAATCAAGCCGGTCTCGTGCACTCCGAAACGCCTTAACATGACAGTTGTGTCTATCCAACATGTTTTTGAGCTGGGTAACAATCGTCTCTCTAATACCGGTACCGCCAGGGGCTGCGGTCTTCCTATACCAAACTCAATTCAGGAATCTATACTGTTAAGAAAATTAAAATAATCTTGTAAATCGAGGATATATCAAGTACTAGTAAGCCGCAATCCTGTTAGATACTTCATTTGCAGTATCATGGATGTAAAGTTGCAAAAACACTGGAGCTTTTCCAGGCGGTGGGACTAAGTCACCTGCCCTGTGGTAGTTCTGATAGGGCTCAGGTTTTACCCTAATAAAACTACTGCAAGTGCACAGCAAAAGCAATCGTAGTATAAGGGGTATCGAAATTCCAAGGGAAGTAGATGCTACGCTAAGGTTTCTAATTTCAGATTATGCTAAGTCAAATAGATATGAAAGTAAACTAAGCTAGGCGAAAAAGGTAAATGAGATTAATTCGGAATAAAATTCAGGAGACGAAGACGCTAGGCAAGGATGATTATCAGGATGAATCAGAGAATGCAAATATTATTTTGTCAGGAAATAATTAAGAACCGTCTAGAACTCGAAACGCTAATTTAAAACTAATCAACTCTCGTTGCAGAAGTTATCTATGTCTAAATTCCAGAAAACCAAATCTCTTTGCGAGTTCAAACAATTTAGACAAGCATTAATGTTCAGGTTCGATTTTGTTCACAAAATACCTAAACCAAATCTCTTTGCGAATAGATATTTTGCTCATCTATGATTAGGTCAGATTATCAATAATGCTCTCGCATCTATTAAACAACCTAGGGTTTGATTTC
>JAHZTW010000001.1:467409677-467473748 GCA_020283515.1 Alliaria petiolata | reverse complement strand
CTCGAAATCCTCGGTAAGCATATTATGATTGGGGTTGAATTTACCGACATTAATAACTTCTCCGATCAGATCTGCAAATCATTCAATCAGTTCTAACGCTACACATCACGTTCGAAGTTACGATAATAGCATGAAAACATACCACCCAAGTAGTTAGCTTCAAATGATGGAGCAAGGACGTCACTGAACGCAACAAAATAAAAAAAAGCCCTTCCACACTTCGCCGTCACACATACAACTTTAGTGGATTCAAGGAAGTAGATTCTTGGAAAAAAACGATGTATAACCACCTGGAGACTTCTGGTGAATCACATCAAATTTCTGTATACTAACCCAATCACCTTCACGAAGATTATCAATAAAGATTCCATAAAGAACTTTCGTCACTGATGCATGCACTCGCTTGCCCTAGTAAAAACAATAACCCCCCAACATTATAAACAATAGATTAACATATGTACAAATTCCAAACACATTGAATACTAAATCCACCACTCACATGTTCATCGCACTCACATGTTCATCGCATAGGATGAGCTCGATAACTCTACCGATAGGGTTTGTAGCGTAAGTCCATACACATAGGATCTTGACGAATATCGCCGTTGCGTATCTCATTGGAACCAAACACTCAACACCATTACCATATAACTGCTCGTTGGACAGCACACACTCCTGTACCTTATCTAGGCTCTTCAAATAGGTCCCAAACTCTGCTTCTGCGGTTTTGACATCGCTCACGTTATCACACATGTGAAGAGAGTTTTTTTCTAGAAAACTATCCACACCTGCTGCATAGATATGTATCATATTATAATTAGTCCCGACGACAAAACAAATCGTAGACGTAATCCCAAAAGAACTCACGATTTACAAACATGAGTTTAATATCCTGTCGAAGCTAATAACTACCAACATCAAGAACCTAAACCAATAACTAATGTTGTTTTAACTATATAATTTGTTTACAAAACATACCTCCTGCCATGAATACATTACTCGTCCTCGACATTATGGCTGCAGCGTGGTTTATAACACAACAAAAGAGATTATAGCGAGAACTACATATATACGTAAAACCCTAGGTCTAATATTGCGATCTATGGATATATGTAAACCCACACAATGTATATCACGAATTTGTCAATATTAACATATTCTTGATTAGATATTCTCCTTATTCATTCCTATCCATATAAATTAGATATTATTATCCATATAAATTAGATATTAGTGTCGAATCAGCCAAGATATTATATATTGTATATAAATGGGGCTACTCTGTTAATAAGATTTTTTTTTCCTAGGTTAATAATATATTTAATAATAAAATATGCTTAATAACCTCAACATGAGGTTTTCTTCTGGGCTTGCTCTTAACTATTACGTCCATACAATGGGAGATATCAACGATCCATAATTCCAACGATGCACAAATTGTATTAAAATTCTATGGGCCAAACAACTATCTGAACTGTCGCTATATGGGCTTGGAAGTAATTAAAAATAGCTATATTATACAATTTGTGAACTGATTCTGAACTGTCGCTATATGGGCTTGAAAGTAATTAAAAAATAGCTATATTATATGGGCTTTATAATACCTCTATATGGTATGAGCTATAGGACTACTACAAAAATCGTTATGGGCCTAATAACAGATTGTTTATAATTCCAAAACTGGTGTATAGAAAGATCATATATGTTAAACGTACAAATATGTTTTAAAAAGACCATATATGTTTTCCATGTCCAATACAAAGGCAAAACAAAAATCTACATTGCATAGAGGCGGCAACTAAGAATTCGTAAAAATACAAACTGTACACATAACTTTTCAACGCACACATATTGTTTGTTCATTACACACTTTTCTAACAAAGAACCGAATACAAACAAAACATACATTAGACAATAACGTTTCAGTTTTTAATGCACCAACTGCGGGGGACTCTAACACCACACAACCGATCAATCAATAACCGAACCATCGTCGGTACGGAGTAGAAACCTGCAAGGATCGATTTACAAAATAATATAAGAGTATTGTAAAATTTCAAAGCATTACCAAAGCAAGATCAAAGATGTTCAACTAACAAATTAACAAATATTTCTTACGTGTCTCTAAACTCCGTAACTTCATGAGCAGGTGGGTCCAAGTGAAACTCTGAACAGCCAGGGACCGATTTTAGACCAATTTTTGTGACACCACCACCTACATGTTACAGTAATATAGAACGTGTGTCACGACTAAGCATAAGAGGAGCACATAGCTATGTAAGAACATGTACAATACTATCTTACACGTATATACTTGGACCTTCCAGAATCGTAAAACGCATATCTTAGGGTACCGTCTATCCAATGCCCACCGATCGTAGATCTCCTTAGCCATTGACCCATATGCGTTACACGAAACGATGTAACCGCTAGAGAATCGTAAAGATTTTACCACGATATATCATCAATCCAAAACATGAACTACCAATTAAACTATTTCTAAAATCCGGAAGGGCTATATATAAACTTACTCGTCGTCGATAAGACTGAACGCCAATTTGTAAGCCTCTTGACCACCTCCAAAAAGATACCCAACAAAAGACAGGCTTCCGATCAAATCTAAAAATACCAAACAACAAACGAATGAAATTAGTCATCGATTTCGGCGGAGTATAGATTAACTTAAACTGAATTTATAATTAGACACTAACCAATTAACACAGTAGGGTCTAGTTTGAAGTTCAGAACATCATGAAAACTCCGAGTATCCAGAAAAAACGATCGTTTTTGGGAGCAACATTCTCGACGATTGTAGAGTTTTTAAACACAATCTGGTACTTATGACTGGTAATTTTCAAGATACCAACAAAATGTCTCACGCGAAATCCGAAGAAGATTTTCCAATCCCCTTCTCTGATCCTCCCTTCGTAAATGGCTACTTCCGTAGGCAATATCGAGGCACCAATTCGCCGACCCTAAATCAAAACTATCAAGATCAAATATCGCAATCTACAATTGCGTGAATCAAATGCTCATCTTAACTTAGTAATCAAAATTCTCATCTTAACTTTGTATAAAATCTACAGTACTTATGCACCTAATAGGGATCTCATTAACTTACATTTTCATCTTGAACAATCATCTCGATACCATCGCGACCATTCGTGTAAGGTACACGCCACAGTCGAAGAATTTTTACATCCACCGCGTAAACCGTCCCGACATGATAAAAATCGTCGAACGTATCCCTAGCAACTCTCTGCATGAATTCTGAGAATGAACGAAAAGTATCGAACCTGGTTCTGTTTTACGGAAACGCCAAGTAAATCAGAAAATGTTAATTTAAGCATAGAAAGATGAGCCCACTAATACCACAAGCGGAATCTCGAGAAATATTTCGAACAGACGGATGTTCAAAAACACTCATCATTACAAACCTAAGCAAGTCACAACGTGTCAAAAATACATACCGTATATATTTTAAAAACAATATATAGGTGATCAAAAATACTGGATAAGCTACCAGACAAACTATTACAGAATCGATCCTATTTCAAGCAAGAAATCATTAGCCACAACCGAGATATTCGTGAAAAGACACAACAACATTACTTGTGATGGATGCATATCAAAATGGCGCAAATCTGTACAGAAGCATAGATTATATCGAATACAAATAAAATGCTTCTTTAAAAAAAAAAAAAAATTAAAACCGGACCTACAAATCCTGGATCGCCAAATACTTCAGCACCCTTCAATATATTTCATTAGAAACGTTAAATTCCGCCCATAGAAATTTTTCTTATAGTTCCCACATTTGGGTCAGCAATGGCGCTATACCTTATAGCTTTTTGATTCATTGAAAAATAGAAACACTGTATACATGGTAGAGTAATATAAAAAGACAGTAATTAATACGCACTAATTATCACTGATGAATTAAATCCACACGCCCATTGTTATTGACCAATACGGTGAGAGATTAAACATCACCAACACACATTAAATTTTGACATAGTAAATGTAAACAAAATTAAGAAAAGAAAAATCGAAACGTCTTGAATTATAACGCCGATCACCATTGGTGATTAGCAACATTTTATTCATGCCGTAAAAACCAATGATTTAGAAAGAGCATTTTTTTCCCACTAACGCCAACAAATTATAAAATTAATTTTCTACAAACGAAAGTATTTGTTTCATCGTAATGTTATCGGTTACTCAATGACCACAAAATTTTTGTATCAAAAAATATTAATTGATTGCTAACAGCCTAGACAAAAGAAGTCAAAACATTAAACTATAGGAACGTATATGGTCGCACGTACCCGGTGGAATCAATTATAGCAGCTAAACAGACCATCTAAATTAATCTCAACCCCTGAAATTATTAGAAGAGTCGTGTTACATCCCAAACCAAAAACTAAATTTAAAACTGCAAAACACCAATGATAGATAAAGTAGAGCATAGATTTAAATAAATAACGTAGAGTAAGTTCCGGACCTTAATATATACATTGTCATAAGCATAAAAGAAATGAGTTTCAAATATGCATCGGCTTTTTCAAATAACATCAAAAGCCGATGCATATTAAAAAAATAGAACCAAAAGTTCTTGGATAGACGCATGGCACATCCAACAAATCAGTGACGTCCATAGAGAGAGAACCTATAACATATTTAAATATAATTTTGTGAGAACACAAACACTGTCCAAAACATAATTATAAAGAAAAACATTAAATCACTCACTTCGCTTTAAACTCTTTGACATCCTCACCATCGTGCTTTAATGTAAACTGGGAACATGGATCATAAGAACGAAGCACGTGCGAATGGACCTCATCACCTATGAACACAAAAAAAAAAAAATTCAAAAACAATCTCCACCAAAACGACAGTATTAGTTACCAGATAATCAAAGATTATACCTCGAGCTTTGCTTATCTGCCAAAACCTCAGCACGCAGATGACTGGCCTATTTACAGCCAATTTGTAAGCGCTTTCGAAGTCTTTGGCAAGCTGACCACGGGCAATGCACGGCAAAATGCCTTCTTAACTGTTAAAAAAGATAACACGCGTATTAAATATCTAAACGAATCACATAAAAACATAGATAAAAAACTACACTTACGTATGGTCAAGCAACTCGAAGCGTAAGTAGAAACGTGAATCATCATAGGCCTCAGGATCGATCTCCTCTAGTTTTCCAACGGAATGGACTGCACCGATAACATCTAAATCCCAAAATAACACACAGGTTAATAAGCCTCGTCATAAAATCCACATCATTACGAAATAACAAACCAACCACCAAACGAATAAAAATATATACAACAATGGATAAATATATTAAATCAGTAAAAAAAACTCACCAACTAAATACCGAGAGTCAAGAGCACCCGTTAAGATATCGAAAAAATTAGAGCAGTTAAGATTCAAGTCTTTAGTACCCGTCCAAGTAGGCCTGACATCCGTACCATGCGAAACCTCGATCCTTACATTATAGTACCCAAACCGAACCGCGCCAAACACGTACTTGACATCAAAGTATCGAAGAGAGTACCAATGCCCCTCCTTAAAGACCGTCTCGTATTTTTTTAGGAGATCGGGCATAATCGTTGCAGAAATCCGAAACCCCTAAACACGATTTTTGTATACAATTAAAAACAATCAACTAAGAGTTTCATAAAACAACACAATATGATGTTCTATCCAGGTTAAGGCGGTATAAAAACCGAATGACTGTAAAATATTTTTATAAAAGGATACGATGGTTTATCTAATATTGTAAATCAACGCAATCCTGTAAAACTGCTCCTAATAATAAACCCGAACATCCTAATCTAAAGGCAGTAGAAAAAAAATCTTAAAGTCGTCGAGAACCATCTCAAGCGTATCTCCGAAATCATTGTGCCTCTTCCAGAGACGAATCAGTTGTACAGAGATAATACATCATTTTTTCCCAACCTCCAAATCGGCGAGAGCATGATAAGACCCCATATCTTCAGATATCGCAAGCACGACTTTAGAGGTCTTAGGCTTTTTAAATTTTTTTGTTCTAGAAAACTTAAGATTTCTCTTTGCAACCTTTTGACACTTTTCTATAGACAATGCCTTTAATAGGTAGCGAAACGGTGTCAACTACTTTATACTAATACCTAATACACACGCCGTTTAGGGTAAATATTTACACCGTCATAATTAACCAAATAATATACCTACTAAATCCTTTAAATTATAAAAAATCTCTTTAGCCCCTTTTAGATATTCTGTCAGTGCAATCATTATAGCTAAACCTATACGTAAAGTACGGTACCCCAATCACAAATATATTTTTTTTTTGGAAAGTTTCAGATTTTACAAAATTTAGCTATCCAAGTAAATCTTTAAACATTCGTCGTGCAGAAAGAGTGATTAAGATTTTGATAAATATTGAAGCCTCAAACATCGTAAATAAATAAACTAATTCATATATCACAAAACTAACACAAAAACAGACACTCTTATACGTTGCTATTCTCTTTTTAAATTTTCTTGCTCTAGAAAACTTAAGATTTTTTTGTTAAAAAACTGTTCCCTTGTTCTAAATACATTGAAACGATCTAATTAATAACCCTCACTAATATTAGTCGCATGACACACAAATGTTAGCAACATAATATTTTACAAATACAATATTGCAACTAATACGAATAATAATTATACATGTCGGTCGACATATTAGAAATCCAAAACAACTATGAAAATAGATATACACACTAAAGAACTTACATCCGAGTTCCAAAGGCGTAGGGGAAAAATGTGGCTTTCAAGTTCGAACCACAAACAAAAAGTATCCCGATATTTGACTAAAACAACATTAATTCCCAATAAATGTAGCACGCCGGATAGCGTGACGATTACGCATCGAGAAACTAAAAAGGATTAGATATATGTGCCACTCACGGTAAAATCGCACATATGTTGTAACACAGAGCAATAATACAAATAAAAAAAAGAAATGAACTCCTCCGATGACATCTAAACATGATTTTAGATGAAACCGGCTCATTATATCTAACTTAACTCACCTAACTTTTGTGTCTAACTAAACCGAAACTTATTACCCAAATGGGCTTATCAACGTCAGTATTTGGACAAACAAAAAAATAAAAGAGCCACAAAAGCACTATAGACGAATCCAAGCAATATTCTTAATCCCGTAAAAAATAATCCGTGAAAACCTTAGAATACGAAATATAAATAATACTTCGCACAAGTCTCGATATCAATCACAACTAACCCAAAAAATAAAAGATAAAACCAAAGCAACATAAATATAAATTGTATAGAATTCTTCAAACGACATTAGACTTAGTAGGCGTATCCTGATCCGTGACAACACCATCACCATGCTCGACTCGTTGCCTTTTGGATTCTGGTGAACAATCTGCTGCAAGATCAGAATCATCACCCGAATCCACACGTTCCTCCACAATAATAGGTGGCTACAAAATAACACAAGAGTGTCACAACAACAAACATACAAATGGACACAACCATAATTAACACACACAACGGATTTACCTGCGAGTTAATTTCGTCACGGTACTTGTCAATAATATCACCATCTCTTGAAATAAGATCAACAACAAACGACGACTTAACCTTTTTCACATTAGCCTCAGAAACAGCGACTTTAAAATCATCTCCTTATCTATCAGACCGGCCAAGGATGGACGCAGGGCCACAACACCATCCTATTTCATTTGCAATGATACATTAGCATAAAAACCATAAAACCAATCGTCTATTTGTCTAGAACAAAAAGAACTAACCTCTACGACCTCATCATACAACTCCTCGGCAGTTTTTCCAATAAACTTTTTCTCTAATGGATCGAAAGTTAAGAAACTCGCCCAACCACCGTACGCGTCCGAAACTTCCAGCACAAGGAAGTAGCTACATATAGATCAAAAACATTAACGTAAACCTCAAAAGCATAAAAAAGGAATTCAAGACAACAATAGATTTATTCAAGTATAACTATAAATAATCAAATACCTAGCAACAACATTGGTAACATCTTTTTTGCAATGTAGACATTTCCAAACAGGCTGATCAAGATCGTCGAACCTNGTAACATCTTTTTTGCAATGTAGACATTTCCAAACAGGCTGATCAAGATCGTCGAACCTATCGGGATAAGGAAAAACTTTCCTATTGCACTTTTTGCAAGCTATGTAATACCAATTATTGTTATTACCAAGGGACGTCACGGTTGCCAAAGTCAGGAACCTCCCCGGCTTCGCATTAATAGACATATCAGTCTAAATTACACAACAGCAAGAAAAATATAGATGTCATTCAAATGCATAGACATACCTTGGTACAATCATGGAGTCCACTAATAGACACCCTCATGTACTTAAAACCCAAGAATGCGTCATACAACGAATCTTCTGAAACAATGGATCCGCCATCGTCGCTAGGGACCAATTGAATCTTGTCTGTTGGTAGCCTATCAAAATTAATAACATCAGTTAGATCAATTACAGATGAATCAAATCATAAAGAAAAATAGAGAGATCAATATACTTGGACACAAATTCTTTGACATAGGGACTTTTTGGGTTCAGCAAAATCTTGGTGGTATCCAACGAATTCGTAATGTTTATATCCCCTACACAACACATAAATTAGAGGATAGTTACATATTATTCAAACATTTGAGTACAGTCATAAAAAATCCAAAACAATAGATATTAGAGGTGTCAAATTTACTAATAAACCTCACCACGGTATTCCCTGACGCTTGCAAACATGATAACACAGACAACAACCGAAGCGGCATTATGTTTTACATATTCTGAAACATGTTTGGCGTAGTCTCCCCATAAAACACATTCCAATTGTCTACCCCTAAATTACACAAAACATAAAACGACAATCAATAATTTATAGTGAGTGTTGTACACGTTACCAAAATAGAATAATTGCTTAGGCTTACTCTGTATCCCTAAGCCCAAACTTAAGTCTAGATCGAGACTTCCCTTGGGTTTTAGTTTCCTCAACATGGCCCACATACATAACATGGCCCACATACATAACATGGCCAATAGTATCTGATCACATACAAAACCATCAAAGTCTTGGTTAAATACAGCCAAGACAAATTTATTAGTGTTTTAAACCAACCAATCCTATATTCACTTACCAACTAAATATCGGCGATCATAATCATCCGATAAAATCTCTTGAAAACCTACATAAAATCTATCCGGGACAGTAGATGGAAAGTCCAAACACTTCGTAACCCTGGTAGTAGAGTAAAAAACTATCTTAAATCGGGATTGACACGTGCGATACTCCCCTTGGACTTCAGCGAGCTTAAAAGTGTTGATGAATACAGCTTGACCCTCTTTTAATTCTTTGGCAAAGAACTTAGTATGATCTTTCTCAACAGTTGCATGGATTCTATCACCCTAAACCAAAAAAGGATCAATATTAATAAATTTAGATTGGGATTTGTTACAACGCCAATTAGTTTATAATATAATCTTTACCTCTTGATCAAGCAAGATCATCTCGAGACTACTTCCGCCCTTGCCTTTGAAACCATCCCAAACCCTAAGCACACGAACTTTGATCTTGTAATTATCAGAAGGCGGTTGAAGCCCCTTGATGAGAACCGAAAGAGAAGGTTTTCTACTAAAAATCGACATTGCAGAAAACTATGTAGATTTCTCTCAAGAAGAATGATATGACGAATACTTGATCGTGGCAGAACAGGTATATTTATACACGATATAAGACCGACTATGAATATATGTTAAATTATCTAAGTATCCTAATAAATAGGTGATATACACAAAATATATGAAAATGTATAAATCCCATAACGATAATGCCAAAAACAAAGACTTTCTAAATAGCTTAGAGTAGCCTACAGAGAAGGCTCTCAAAATATGTAAATTATACATATCCAATAAGGCAAATCGAATATAGATACACCATACGATATATAGTACAGATAAGGTAGATATACCTACGAAGTATACGATAAGTAGATATACCTACGAACCCATAAAAGAAATTAATTTTTGGGGTTAGAGATAAATACGAATCCCACGATAACAAAACCCAAGATTGCGTTTACGAAATATACATATCAAGAATTGAAGTTATTGGCTATTCTTAAATTAGGTATTTACAAAATTACAAAATGCGTTTTACCAAACGCCTTTTACATAATCCAGACATCATTAACACATCGGACCCACCAATCCCATAGGCCGAAGATACTATCGGCGAAAATAAACCGATGTACAAATCAGTTGCACATTCATTGGTTTATCTATAAAGTAGCACATTCGTTGTATTATTTACAAACACACTCAATGCTTTACCTATAGTGTAGTACGGTCATACCAAACACAGACTTAACGAATAGCACAACTACTTACTTTAGTATTTATATTCAAGCGCATGATACAAAATATATTTGATTTATAACGTATTGGCTGTTAACAATAAACAATGTACATTGAAAACATAATATACGAATACTCAGACACTGGAGATTTAGGGTTTGGAACATCCATACGCCTGAAATCCCAATTAAGTCACCGGTAAGCTTCTTTAATTTATTAACGAATATAAAGACATCATCTTAATTGCAACATCAATAATCCAAAGGTTACATCCTCGTAATCGGAACATCAATATGGTACTTAAAACGTATAATTGAAAACCATTGTTATCAGTAATAAATATAATAATGCAAACAATTCCTTAGAGACCCAGTGAAATCAAAAACCCTTGTTATCAATCAACATAACTAATACAAGAAAGTCCTGAGAGACATAATTAAAGTACGAAGCTCCTAACACAATATCTTCTAATTTGGAGCAACGGGTGCATCAATCAACCCTAACGCAATGCACTCTTCGCTGGCTCTTGCGAACGTCGGATACAAAACACCATTTACTGTTTGGATGTCTTCGAAAGACGTCGGTCCTCTAACAATAGACAGTAAACTTCTTAGGTGGTAGAGCTCACCATGTCGTGGTGGCAGGTACGGAAGTCGCACCTCATCCTCAATGCACCTACGACGGCGACGTGGGAGGCACGTTTTAGTCTTCCGATGCCAACAAAATTCCTTTGGAATTTCCGTGTAGAGAAGACCCCTAGCTTCTGCATACTGTCTGTTACAATTCATCCAAGCCAAAAACTGTGTATTCTTAACAACCGGTTTATAACCTTCCTCTGGATCATGATCCATGGATATCGTACACTGGTTCTGCGGTAGATGAAACGGTAAAATTGTCATCTTCACCAATGTCCTGCTCGCATTAAAACAAAATAGAATTATTGCATAAACGTAATCACAACAATCAACCAAATATATTACTAAAAACTGTAAATAATATCTCACACAAAACCCGATCTTTTTTTTATTTTCGCCGCGACTCTTCTATCACCAAACAAGTATAACAAGTAGTTAGTTATATATAGGTACACCGACCCTTAGCGTGCTAGGGTTTTATTTTATATGCACCGACGTGTCCAAATATTCGTGTAACAAAGTTATAAGATTTTTTAAAACGTATCCGATATCACCCGATAATATATTTAAAACATTAAACAACCAAATCGGTGGCCCAAAGACAAAAAAATAAATATAATTTTGTTATTTATAATTATTAAATAATATTAGTTTTAAGAGAAAAATTAAAATAACCATGAATATATATATTGTTATATAAAACCTGTATTATCTTGTATCTAACATTTTTTATGGTTGCGAACTTATAATTGCACTATTTTATGAATTTTATATCAAATTTGTGGCCCAACAATTAATAAACAAATTTGGTGGCTCTAATCCATGACTTAGTCCGCTTGTGCTCTGGGCCGGGCTTCTCATATTACGTTCGGCAACACTAATATTATACAAAAGTGCTCGTTGCTAACCATCTAAAACCTAAAAAGATTTTGTATCTAAACTATCGTGGAATAATTCTTAGGTTTAACAACCACGATCATAATGACAACATCCTCACCAGTCATCACAGCTTTATTATGCTATTGCAAACGTATTATATCAATCATCATAAAGGTAATCAAAGGATTTGAAAAACAGAGCTTAAATGTTTAGTCTAGAACATAACATCTACTTTCTTGACATCAAAACATAATCACACTGAATACAACTGACGTAGGTATCCGTGGTCCATAAACATGTCCCGTAAACATTCGGATTCCGGAAGAAAAGGATCCAATAAAATTTGTGTACACTTGTAAGCAGGGGTAGCCATCCAAACACCCTTCTTTAGTATAATAGAAGCAAATCTGATTATACAAATAACAACGTCGCCCGTGCAACTCCCCAACTTCTCAAGAAAGGCCTCAGAGTAGTCCATCTTCAAAACCACCCGTAACCGAAAATACCTGTTCGTATTACGTGTACCACCAGAGAAGTGCTAATCAAGACATCAGAATTACGGTTTAAGAGAAAACACAACCGAAGGAGGTAGGACACACTAAACTATACCGAAACATACCTGTGATCAATAAGCTCGAAACATACATAGCGACGTTTATTAATAGAATTCGAGTTTCGCTCTCCAAAGTTCCCAGCATTCACGACGCGGCCAATCAAATCTACGAATACAAAATAAAATCAGAATATATAAAATATGCCTAACCTAGGTAAAACCTTTTATTAACATCAACTCACCAACACACACGTCGGGATCCAATAATGCAGCATTAATGCTCTTGAAATCAGCAAAATAAAAAAAATGATCAAGGCCTAGTGGTGGAATTTTAAAAAACTTTGTTGTTGGCGTGCATTGCACTCTAAAAGCGTGAGCAACCGGTTGAAATCCACAAACCACATGTCGAAGATCAAAACCAGTAAAGTGGACCCAATCACCCTCACTGATCCTCGCAACAGAAATCACTAATTTCCTCGCACCAAGTCGCCTGGATCTTATCACCCTTCATAAACAGTAGAGAGGGAAAAGAAGTCAGTGCAAGTCATGTTAGAAATCCGAAAACAGAATATGAAAGTGTGATAAACGCCTTACTTTACGATCAACTAATATGAGATTTATCAGCTCATCAACCTCGTTTACGTGACTAAATATACGAAGCACCTTAACCCGCGTACTCCATCTATCGGAATTCGGATTTAGTTCTGAACATCAAAAGTAACGCTGCGATATCTCCTATGAATAGCTCCCAAAAGCAGGTGAGCCATTAGACATCCCCGAACACCAACTGAAGAACAGAAAGACCTAATACAAAAAGTGGCAAAGGTTTACGACGTTCCAAACCTTTGATATGAGTTAATATATATACAATAACATGATTATTCCTACGTATAAGGTATTTTCTGTGATTATACTCGCCAGTTTCAAACCCCTAAAATAAATCGTGTCTCATTAAACAAAAGCTAAAATTAATAATATTCATAAAGCCCGTATTTCTTGCAGTGAATAACACTATATTTTTTCGTAGATAATGGTCGTTACGTGCGGTCGTCTAATCATCTCATTTAGCGCTTAGCGTCAAATTAGGTCATAAATATCCATAAAGTTAAGCTTATGGCTAAATATAAATATAAGCTCATGGCTAAATTATAATTATAAATTAGGAAATAATCTTGTAAAAAGGCCAAACTACTTTGACATCTCTGATTTTTAGATCTAGCTCCGTACACATAATATTTGAAATTAATAACATAATTTTTTTATAAATATAGTTATATCCAATCTAACTATAATAAAATATTACAAACTTATATACTAAAGTCGGATAAAAAGATTACAAAGGATGATCAACCGATCATCTACGTCAAATAAAAAAATAAAATTAAAACACTAAGAAAAAACGCATGCATCAGGCACCATATCCGCTGTCCTTCCGACACAATCGACGCTTCTTCCTTGGTAACCTACCACAGTCGGGTTTAAAGTAATCAACACTAAAAACACAAAACTTCAAACCAATACACAAAAAAAAACCGTAATATCAGAAATTATACCAACCTAGACTTAAACTCATTGACCTCGGGTATCAAAGGGTTTAGCATCACCCGAGAACAGTCAGTGGCCGAAACGGTCGTCTTGTCTAAACACAAACAATCACAGATCAAAAAACAAATCCAAAAGACGTCCAACACAGTCCCAGAACCGAATATATCAAGATACCTTGTAAAATTTCCACAAAACCCCATCTTATCACAAACACTTCGATCTCACCACGGGCAGCATTCCAGTCGTCGTAAAACCGTAAAGCCATATCCCCAGTCAATGAACAGCGAAGAATTTCGTGGCTAACAAAAAATGAGTTATATACCAGCCAAGATAACCATCTAAAATCGGAGCTAAATGTCCGTAAAAAAAAAAATTTGAAATACCTCTCATCACGAATATCGAATGCGATGCTCCACACGGGTTCATCGCATGCTGCAAGTGATCCTTTGCCACCAGAAACACCGCCCAGTGGATCAAGCCCAGTCATGTGTACAACCTCCCCAATCAAATCTGCATGAGAGACAAATAAGGAATCAGAGAACACGGTACACTACATAGTAAAACTCCGAGCATAAACACACAATAAGACAACTAAAATTCCAAGAAACAAAGCATAAACTAATACCAACTAAGTAATCATTATCGTGAAGCCGGCGCTGAATCCTCTGGAAAGTCACAAAATCATAAAAATCTCGTAGACATCTAAAAGTACTCTCACGGACAAAAGTCGACTGCGTAAAATGGATCCTAAAACCATGAGTTGTGGACCGGAGAGAGCCAACTTGTGGTACAACGTCAAAGTCATGTATAGTCACCCACAAATCTTGAGCAACTATAGTCACGAACTTATCGTACATATGGTGATCGATAGTTGCCTCGATCTTCACACCCTAGATATCCAAAGTTCATATCAACCACGGTTCGGTTTTGATATAACACGAACAAAATAAAAAAACCCTAAAACGGAATACGAAAAGAAACTTACATGTCCATCGGCCAAGATCAGGCACAGGCTTTTCGAACCGTTTACACCAATCCGAGTATAGGCTCGAAGAATTTTCACGTAAACACTACCACTGGAATTCATAGGACCAATCACCGACAAAGGAATGTTTACGGAAGTCTAACCACGGGGAAGCAAACTCGATACGTCAAAAACACCGGTACCTACAAAATCGGGATCATCATCAGACTCATCATCACCGCCGCTCTCTCTATCACCACACCCATTAACCCATTCATCATCATCATCATCATCGTCTTCACTATACGCATCACTACCGTCATCGTCATCATCATCATCACCAGCATCAACACACTCATCATCTAGTGAAATGTCAGACGAAACAACGCTATTTACATCACTGCCATCACAATAGTTAGAGCCACCAGAAACGTCACCGGGCTCATATTCTGATTCAGAAAGAGACGACGCCGACAACAACGAATCATCATCGGACCCATATCCGAGACTCTCACCAGAAGCGACCTTGTTAGTACAAACGTAGATCATACCATCGTCGAAGCGACACCCTATAGGACACAGAAAGGGATGATTATCAGGTATACGAATATCACCAAGTGAACAAATACTAACCGGCATCATAAATTATGAGTTATCTTCGGAAAACACCAACCATCAAATTCTACGATACGCGCACGCAACATCCATTCAGAAGTACAATCATCCCAACCAAAACGACAGTGCACGCGTAACATCGCATCTATAAAACTCGCACGTTATTCCAAAAAATCATCACGACAAAGACACACAGTTAGACTCTAAACAAAGCAGTGAAACATATAGTAAATGCAACAAACAACTAACAATGAGTACCTCCAACGTCTATACTCTCATCCCCCGACAATGAGGAGCGTAAACCTGAAGCCACGATGAAATCAATAACCCGAAACATAACAACACATTTAGAAACCAAACGACCCGTTTTATAAATACCTTGCTCATCTTCTTTCGATTCGGCGAAGAATAAAAGTACGTTATAACACACATCCACTCGAAGATTATGATAAGCCATAGCGTTGAAGAATTTAGATCTAAGTTCCGATCCGCCGAGGAAACGGATCGTCGATATCCTCGCTGTGAGATCTAATCAAAAGAAAACACACAAAATTTAACAATCGTTGTATGTAAGAATACCAGGGGATAAAAATAAAAACACCGAATTTACACAGAGACATACCAACCAACCCGCAGACCGCTGCAGCCCTAGACGAAACCAAAAAACTATATTCAGTAGAGCAAGTGGTTGGACGCGCGTATAAGCGACCAAACATACCGAAGATCGGTATCAAAAACTATGCAGACGAAACCCTAAAACTCATGCATAAAAAACACACGATGCATAAGTATTTATAGCGAAGGGTTTCTAGGGTTTATAGCGAAAGGTTTCTAGGGTTTTAATGTTTCCGCTAAACCGATAAACACGAAATAGTAATTATCCTTTTCGATATATAGTAATTATCCTTATGCGTTGATAATTTCCCAAACAGATAAATACGCGATGCATCCCATTATTTAATACCACGTTAACAATTTAAGGAAAGAATTAATTAAACACTTCACAATTATTTAGGCTAGCTAAATTACGAAATTATACATCATTCCCTTTGTATTTATTAATGGCAAAAGCGTAATTCAGTTTTCAACTTTCAATCTTAGCTCAAATCACTGAGCAAATAATATATTAGATAGGAAATTAAAAATCCTGTTTGATTAAAACAATAAAGCATAAAAACAAAGAAACATAAAAAGATAGATCTTCGGGCAAACCGCCAGCAAATTTGCGACAAAACTCAAATACGCCCATAAAAGTTTCACGGTAAAGTTGGAAAGTTGAACTTTAGTCACGGTAATATTGTGAGATTGAGAACCAACTCTTACCTCAGAGATTAGTAGAAATAAATCCGGTTGCATTTTCTGGTTCCGTGAAGACTGCTACTCAAGATGACAAAGCGGCGAGAAAGTTGAATTGATTTCCCGATATTGATTCCGAGAAAAATCCGCCTCGGATAGAGACGGAAAATGGTCGAAAATTCCCTTTCCTCTTGCGAAGGATGGTGAAGAAAGTTTATCCCATAGGGAGGAAAGATTTGAAACGTATATGACCTTTTTTGATAAAAGCAGCTTCGATAATGGGCTCGCTACGGAAGAGTTGTGGACCAAGCCCAAATTTGTATAACGCCGGACTAAGATGGCAAATAAATCAATAACGGAAAAAAAAAATCCCGATGTCGTTTCACCGGCGAGAAGTAGGACTGTTGGCTTCGGTTGGCCGAAACTTTGAGAGATGCTGGTGGAAGTGGGAGATGCGGCTCTGAGAGTCAATGATTGGTGGAGTGAGACGGAGAGCGCAAAAACTCAAACCGGAGAGAGGAAGCAACGATGATCTTCGGAAGCAGTCCGAGAAGATATTCGATCTGGCTTTTGAGCACGGAAACGAGAAGAGTAAAACTACCGATGATAGATGCGGAGAGATAACCTTTGGCTCGGAGGATGGTAAGAGAGAAAGAGGGCGTGAGTCTGGCTGATCCGGTGTGTTCGGCGACTCCGGCTGGTGGAGAGGGTTTTGATGCGCTGAGAAGAGTATCATCTAAAGATGAGGGAGTGACGGCATCTGATCTGGCGGCTCCTTCGGGCATGGTTGAGAAGTCCTCGGAGACATCACATACACCGTAAGAGAACTCGCCTTGACGACATAGTGAGAGGAGTACGGATCTTCAGGGAGGGTCTTGGATGAGCCCGAGAAGGAGGAGGCGACACTGCTCAGACGGAGGGCTTGCCGGAGAAACGCTGTCAGAGGAGACTCATCTTCATCTTCAGGTTGAGGCAAGACGGAGGCGGCTGCTTTGGGTGTGGGTGTCTGGGAGAGAATGAGTCTCGGGCGAGCTGTACTTGCAAATTGACAAAGGGAATTTGAAAGGAAATTCTGATTTCACCTTACAAGTAAATGTTTCCCTAAGAGAAGATTCTAAACTTGATGTACAAGATACAATCTCTAAGAATAAGAAAATATACTATAATGATACGATATATACATATCACGGTCTAATACTCCCTCTCAAGTTGGTGCATGAAGATCAAGAATGCCCAACTTGTAAGTAAGATAGTGAAATTGTGCAGAACCAAGGGCCTTTGTGAGAACATCCACAAGCAGTTTTGTTGTATGAACTTTCGATGTTGCTAAGACTCATGTCAAAATCTCATCACGAATAAAGTGACAATCTCTCTCTATATGTTTAGTCCGCTCATGAAATACCGGATTAGCGGCAATGTGAAGGGCCGCGTGACTGTCACAATAGAGTAGCATCAGATCATTGTGAGTCACACCAAAACACGAAAGAAGTTTGCGGATCCATTTCAGTTCACTCGTTGTATAACTCATGGCCCGATATTCAGGTTCAGCTGAAGAACAAGACACTGTCTGTTGTTTCTTCGTCTTCCACGCAATTGGAGATTGTCCAAGAAGAACTACATAACCAGTTAGCGATCGTTCAGTGAGTGGACATGCGGAAAAATCAGTCACTGTAAGCGGATATATGTAGATCACTATCAGCTTTCTACAAAATCTCTTTCCCTGGACAACCTTTTAAGTAGCGAACCACACGTATAGCTGCATCCCAATGTTTTTCTTGAGGTCGATGTAAGAACTGAGCTAACACTTGAACCACATAAGATAATTCTGGCCGCGTAATAGTCAAATAAACAAGTCTGCCCATGAGACGTTGATAACGACTAGGATCCGAAAATGGACAATCATCATCATCTTGGAGATGATTGTTTTGCGTAATGGTGTATCCACCGGTTTCCGTGCCAACATGCCACACTGGTTTATAATGTCAAGTGCATACTTGCGTTATCACAAATAAATCTCTTTGGGAGAGCGCGAAACTTCAATTCCCAAAAAATATTTCAACAAACCCAAGTCCTTCATAAGAAAGCATTCTCCAAAATATCCTTTAAACCGTTTGATTGCAGCATGATCATTGCTACCAATCAATAAGTCATCAACGTAGATCAGGACATATAATCGCATATAACCGTGAATAAGAGTGAACAATGAATAATCTGAATATTCTTGAGAAAATCCATACACCAAATAAAGCAGCCGTGAGTTTTGCGAACCAACAACGCGGAGCTTGATGTAACCCGTATAACGATTTGTTCAAGCGACAAACAACGGTCTTGTTAGAAGATTGAAATCGCTGAGGAAACTTCATGTAAACTTCTTCATCTAAATCACCATCGAGAATGGTATTATGTACATTCATTTGATGTACTTCCCAGTTCTTGACAGGGGCAACCTTAAGAAACATATGTATTGTTGTCATCTTCGCAACCGGTGCAAAAGTCTTTTCATAATCAGTCCCTTCAATCCGTCTATCACCCCGTATAACCAATCGAGCCTTATATCTCTCTATAGAGCCATTAGGATGATACTTTATTGTAAAAACCCAACGAGAAGCAATAGCTTTCTTACCCAACGGAAGGTCTGTTCCTTCCCACATAACAGCAACCTCTTGTGCGTTTATCTCTTTTGCCATCGCATCACACCACTCTTTATATTTCACAGCTTCAACGTATGAATTTGATATAAAATTCAAAGTAATTGCTGCTAGAAACGCTTTGTGTTTTCTGAAAAACGATCACATGTGACACAGTTTGAGATCGGATAAGGGACCAAACCTGAAGTGGAAGACGCTGATTTGAGAGTGCGGTGCGAGGGGTCTGAGGTGCAACAGGCTGTGTAAAGAAGATAATCATTCAACTTTGTAGGGACTGTGCATTGTCGTTTCCCTTTTCCCAATGCTGGCTCATTCCGAGCAATCGTCACATCACTATCGGAGCTCCCCCTTGCTCCATCACCACTAGAACTCTCCCTGACGTCAACACCATCGAGTGACTCAGGTGGAACTCCCCCTTGCTCCATCACCACTGCTGCCACTAGTGGTGATCCCGGTACATTATCAATAGAAGCACAAACCGGAATCGAGTAATTTTGAACCATAAAATCATTATCATCCCACACTTTCGGTGTGGATCGAATATGAGTAGTCACTGTTGGTGCTGGTAGAGAAGCTTGTGGAGAAGCAAACGGAAACTCGCTTTCATGGAACACAACATCTCGTGAAACAAAATATTCATCGGTTTCGAGATCGAACACTCTCCATCCCTTCTGACCATTTAGATATCCAACAAAAATACATCTCTGGCTCCTTTCACCAAACTTATCTTTATCCCGAGACAGCTTATGAAGATAACATAAACAACCAAACACCTTCAATCAATCAAATGGTGGATATTCGCCGTATAAAAACTTATATGGTGCCTTTCCATGCAGAAAAGTTGATGGTGTCATATTGATCAAATGTGCTGCAACCAAGACACATTCTCCCCAAAACCGAACCGGTAGTTTTTGAGAATAGTAATCAGAAGTTTCGCTAAGCGCTATTGACATGACACCCAGTATCACGTTCGGAAATGAATACAAAAACAAGCGCGAGTTCATTACATTAGACATCTTTTGATATTCAACTTTCTTTTCTTTTCCTAATTTTACATTCAGTCTCTCTTCAAATAATAAACGTAAAAAATGACGAAGCATATGTTAATCTCATCGGTTGTTTTATACAAACATTTGTACATCCATTTTCGAACTTCGTAAACATTGTGATAAGACATTTTTTAGAACTTTTTTTATTGCAAAAATTGATTTTCGTTATGGAGAGTTTGGGTAGTATATAGAAAACAATTTTCGAGAGCATTTTCGATGACTCACATCCTTGTAATGCTCTCGAAAATTGTTTCATATGAGTTTCCGAAAAGATATTTGAGTGTTTGTGGTATTTTTTTAAAATTATATATTTTAAAGGCATTTAAAAAAAATATTAAACTATTAATAATAGTTTGGGGACAAAAACTTATTTTATTGATATTTGAAGACATATCTCTATAAAATATCTTGACATGCGTAACACGCAGCTTAAGCGGATGTGTAGACTTTGGCTCAAAACCTCTTGCTCAAGACAAAAAGATACCTTAACAAATGCAAAGAAAAAAGAACNTTTCGAGATCGAACACTCTCCATCCCTTCTGACCATTTAGATATCCAACAAAAATACATCTCTGGCTCCTTTCACCAAACTTATCTTTATCCCGAGACAGCTTATGAAGATAACATAAACAACCAAACACCTTCAATCAATCAAATGGTGGATATTCGCCGTATAAAAACTTATATGGTGCCTTTCCATGCAGAAAAGTTGATGGTGTCATATTGATCAAATGTGCTGCAACCAAGACACATTCTCCCCAAAACCGAACCGGTAGTTTTTGAGAATAGTAATCAGAAGTTTCGCTAAGCGCTATTGACATGACACCCAGTATCACGTTCGGAAATGAATACAAAAACAAGCGCGAGTTCATTACATTAGACATCTTTTGATATTCAACTTTCTTTTCTTTTCCTAATTTTACATTCAGTCTCTCTTCAAATAATAAACGTAAAAAATGACGAAGCATATGTTAATCTCATCGGTTGTTTTATACAAACATTTGTACATCCATTTTCGAACTTCGTAAACATTGTGATAAGACATTTTTTAGAACTTTTTTTATTGCAAAAATTGATTTTCGTTATGGAGAGTTTGGGTAGTATATAGAAAACAATTTTCGAGAGCATTTTCGATGACTCACATCCTTGTAATGCTCTCGAAAATTGTTTCATATGAGTTTCCGAAAAGATATTTGAGTGTTTGTGGTATTTTTTAAAAATTATATATTTTAAAGGCATTTAAAAAAAATATTAAACTATTAATAATAGTTTGGGGACAAAAACTTATTTTATTGATATTTGAAGACATATCTCTATAAAATATCTTGACATGCGTAACACGCAGCTTAAGCGGATGTGTAGACTTTGGCTCAAAACCTCTTGCTCAAGACAAAAAGATACCTTAACAAATGCAAAGAAAAAAGAACTAACCGAGATCAGCAGCTGCTAGTATAACGTACAGATCCTGACCTCCATTTGCATAATTTCGGATATCCAAAAGGTCTCTGTTCCAAATCACACAAATTAACCCGACCCGCCATTACGAATATCCGTATTAGCGACTGCCTTACAATTACAATCGTTTAGACACCGCTCTTTACATTCTTTCGACCCACTTCCTCTATCCACAATTGTCTCCGTAGTATACAACAATTTAGTCTTCTTCAACCGCACAAACCCATCTTTACCATCACAGCTCAGCCTCGTCTTCCTCAAGCAACCATTAGAGCCAACTCTCAAATCCCACACTTGCTCATCTCTCTTGGCTCAAACCCTTTGATATAATTACGATTTGGTGAAGTGGGCGAATCGCAATAACCATAATTCACACACTGCTTGTAGTTATTGCATATGTCCTTTGGTGAGTACTGTTAGAGGAGGAATGAACACATTCTATAAAAGGCACTCCCCCATTTATGATAACCCAATCGAGACGAAGCCAATCGAATTAAGCCCCCTCGCCAAAGGAAAACATTTATGAAAAAGCAATCTCCAAGAAATAAGGGAACCGATGAAGATAAACATGAAGATTTCCAAAAAAGAAAAGGAAAGGAAAGTTGAAGTAACCGACTTCCCCCTCCCCCCCCTGCCCTTTTATAAAAAAAAAACAAAGAACTCCTCAGCAATTGCAATTCGAATCCTTCGAGTATGTTAACGATCTCCCATTAACTCTTTTCAAACAAATAAATATTTCTTTCTCTTCACATTCATCTCCCGTATATGATTTTCTGCTCTCTAGAGAAGTTATGCTTCTCAAGACTCGCATCAAAAGGATCTTTACATGATGATTTCTATCTTTCTCTAAATTGAGCTCATCATCATCTAATATCATATCCTAGTTAATGTAATTTATTTTTTGTTTTTATTTTTCTTAAATTAAAATAGATCATTTTGTTTTATTTTATTTTTCTTAAATTGAAATTATGCTTCTCAAGACTCGCAACAAACGCCTCTCTACATGATTTTTGATATACTCCTTCTCATTGAGCTAATCATCGTTAATGCCATATCAATAGCATCTAAATTTTTTTTTAATTGATATATATCATAATTAATCTAATTTACTTTTTGTTTTTATTTTTTTTAGTTGATATATATCCTAATTAATCTAATTTACTTTTTGTTTTTATTTTTATTTTTTTAAAATTGAAATAGATCCTTTAGTTTTATTTTCTTTTTCTTAAATTGAAATATATTCTACTTAATTTTATTTTACTTTTTAATGTAAATCGATAAATTTAAAAAAATATTATTTTTTAAAAATATTATTTTTTGGAAATTCATTTTTATCTTATTATATAAATTTAAAAATAATATTTTACCAAGACATGTGTCAAAATCTAAATCGATAAACTTGACACATGTCGAAATTTTTCCTTTTATTTTATTTATTTCTCTTTTAAAAATAGATAGATGTATTTTCCTTTTTCTTTTAGGATTAGTATAAATTTTTTATAATAGATTTTAATCAAAACACATGTCGAAATATAATCGATTAATTTTACACGTGTCACGATCATGTTAATTAGCAACTTTGACGCATCCTACTTTATATAAACTTTTTATTTTATAATAGATTTTAATCAAAACACATGTCGAAATCTAATCGATTAATTTTACACGTGTCACAATCATGTTAATTAGCAAATTTGACGCATCCTACTTTATATAATAAGATATATCCAGATATTTGTTTTTTATTTTTAAATAAAACGAATATCTATTAACTGATTTGGTTCCTCAGAGTATAGAATTAATTTCCCTTTGTGTGATTACGAACCAATTCGGCAAGACTCTCTTGTCAAAATACTTCTTGTAACATCTTGAGCTTTGAAGCATTAATAAAGAATTGTTCTCTTAAACCCATAAATGTTTGTTACTTATTTCGTTAAGTGTGACATTTTGGTTCAACAATTGGCGCCGTCTATGTGGAATAGAGAACAAGTTCTTATCAATCAAAGTTTAAGGATGTCTCCCCAGGAAAACAACCAGCACGATCAAACAACAAGGCTTGACGAGCATGGCAACCCCATCACCCCTGACGATTGCGCACTGCCCCCACCACCAGCCACGGGAACACTAACTCTCATCACACCCACCGACCTCACCGCAGCAATTCAAGCAGCCCTATAATCGATCAACCAAGATATCAGCTCCAAATTCGATGACTTGCAATCTCAACAAGCAAAGCACCAAGAGCAAATAAACTTAGTGGCCACCTCGGCAAACGATCTCGTAACCCCGATAGTCAGAAGACTCTTTAATGACACCCCTTTCGTCCAAACTGTAGGAGAAGTCACCATTGGCACCGAGGCGAATAGATCTAATGCCACCGGCCAAACTGACGTACTGTTGGTCAAAGTAATCGACCTCGAAATCACCAAGTTGCATCAATGATTGGATGAAATAGACTCGCAGATTTACCGTGTGACCAACTCAACACCAGAGATCGCCAAAATCCTCGCTGACACACATGAGAGTCCTTTTTCACAGATCACAAGAGTCCATCTCGGCACAGCGATAAAACTCAAGCTGTCATACTACAATGGGAGCGAAGATCCACAAATTAAAGCTGCTCCAAAACCCCTCATTGGATTCACTACTTGTGGTTTAACTTCACATCAAAGACCGCAAGGTGGCAAAGATCCTCATCGACACCGGAGCATGGTCAATCTCATATTCAAGGAAACACTTAAGAAGACGGGCGTCTACAATGAAGCAATTAAAGCTGCTCCAAAACACCTCACTGGATTCACAAGTGAATATGTCTTCGGCCTCGACACAACTCGTCTGCCAATATACATCGGCGACATGTCTAAAATGGTGAAGTCTACCGTGAGGGATAAGTCAGCAATCTACAACGCAATATTAGGAACTCCATGGATCCACGAGATGAAAGCAGTCGTGTCCACATACCATCAATGCATGAAATTCCCGATCTCGACATGAATATTTACCTTACGAGGTGACCAGGAGATGTCTCGGGAGTGTTTCATCAGCGAACGCAAAATACGAGCAGCCTCGGCATGCAAGATCAACGAGGCTTCAATCACCAAAAACGAGAGGACGAGTCAGTACCATGACCCTGGAATTCCATTGAATTCGAAGACGCCTAGATCGGCTTGCACGTTGGCGTAATGAACTACGAATAGTTTGATCCCGATTTGGGTACGTAGGTAGCATTTAACCGGGTCGAGCTCTAATTTAATAAAAAAATTATTTTTTGATATTTTCGGCATCATAAACAAACATGTCGCAAACATCAACGCATTCCAAAGTGATCAACTCGACATCACACAAAGTATTTCAAATACGACGTCTTTTCAACAAAGCTATAGTATATAAACGCATTTAGAATAATGTAAACGTTCTGGCCAAACGTTTGACCTGCATCCGAACGATTTTGGTGACTCATCATCACCCCTTAAGATTTTGGTTCAATTTAAGTACTTTCAAAGTCTAAAGGTTAAAAGTCAAGGCTGAAACTCGCAAGATTCTAAGCCTTGCAAAACAATTCGGCCGAAGATAGCCTCGCATGTTTTATATTCGTCTTAGAAATCGTAATTGGTATAAGTCGACCATATAGCCTCGCGTCTATTTCGGCCAAAAAGTGCGGCCCCACATCACAAATTAAAAGGCACTGATTTGCTAGAAGAAAGAAATTCGATTTTGAACCTCGCACAATTATATATCATGCGAAATCATTCGAGCTGAAATTAACCTCGAATGTTTTGTATTCGACTTAAAATTCGTAAACAGTTTAAGTCGAGCAGATAGTCCTCACCTCCACCCGGCTGAAAAGCATGGTCTTGCCTTAAGGAGTCCAAGAGCCTTGACTTTTCATATCACGAAACACCTCGTCAAAAAAGCAAGTCGTCGTCAAGATTTTTATTAAGACAAACACACATAACGCTACGTATCTTTGAAGAACATTGGTCGCAGAAGCTCCATTGCTAGCATCTTTTTTACCTGACTTCGGACTGAGTGGCTGACTTTGCTTGTCGGGCTTCTTCAGCCCTCTTATCTTTCGCAGCCCTCTTTGTTCCGGCCTGTTTTGACTACTCCAACGCCGCATCACTGTTAGAAATACCGTTAGAAGAACTGAAAATGATTAGTCAAACTTCATCAGAAGAAAGACAATTGAAAGTGCATCTAACTTATTTGGTGTCAGTGGCCTAACCGGCCTCGGCTGCCGACGTCTTGATAACGTCATTTGAATCCTTGACGGCTTCGTAGGAGGATTCGGTCTAGCCTTCTTAACAGAAGACTCCTCCAAAACTGGAATCTCTACAACGACAAGCCTATTCCTCTTCTTCAAGCCCATTTTCTTGGTTGAAGGTGGTTGAATTTCTACAGCAATAGGAGTCGCTACGAAAATGACAAACCAAGAGACACATCTTCAGAAATTAGTAAATGACACATCTTCAGAAATTAGTAAACTCATAAAGGAAATCAACAACGGTAATAGCGATCAACCTAAAGGGCCCTTCTTCTCTTTCTCTGGCTAGAAAACTTGGCTCATCTTTTCAAGTTGAGAAACCTTGTCTGAAAAACCAGGAGGGTTGTCTCTGAGATTAATTTTCTCTGCAAAAACAATACAAAAGACTTCACGCAGCAGGCAAATAATAAACCAAAAGCTACCGGAGCATGTAATAAGTTCTAATCTACCAGCTTTAAATTTTAAATCATGAAAAGTCTAGCTTCAACGTCACCATTCGAAGCATTGTCGATCTTAACAAAAAAAAAATATCCCAGTTATGAATTTTGCTCTTAGAATCGCCCTCGACGATGCCAAATTTTATCGTCGTATAGAATTACTTGAGCCTTTGATTTTATCCATTCATCCGTCTTTGAGGATCGAGATCCTCTCGAAGAAGTCATCGTCAAAGGGTAAGCCCGCCGAGCCGGCCAATGCCGATGAACAAGCCATGTGTCGCACCTCGACATGTGCGAGCTGACAAATTGGGACTTTCATCCGCTCAAAGTACTCAAAGAGAAGCATATAAATCCGAAAGTGAAGTCTGTACTCAGTGAAGAAGCATTTGTAGATACAAAAATAACCAACCGGGGGCTTTTAAGGCCTTTCAGAACGAAGTGGAATCATTATTTCCACATCGGTTGGGAAACTGCCAAGCCTTCTAAGATCGTCAAGCATATCAGCAGTCATCCAAGATCTCCCATCTTTTAGAAGTGTCGGACGCTTCGGCATGTTAATTTTTAACTAGGAATCCTCTCAGTTCAACAACCTCGGCGTTTTGCGCGAGATCCATTTCAGTCTCGACAACTGGGTCATTATTGGGAATGAAATCCCGATACCCAAAGTCGCCAGGTTGTGCCGTGCCATGTCGAGATGAAGTAGCACTTTTCCTCGTTCCTTCAGCTCGGATTGAGGCACCAAGTCGTGTCGGGATGAGTCCAGCTGCTTAAAAGGACGAGTCAAGAAGTCTCGGACCCTAAATCAGCTTCGAGAGATGGATCTTGTAGCATCCGCGATCAGGAATTCTAATTATGGTCGGATGGGTCATGGGATGACCGAGGTAAATAGGTGCTGAGTCGAGTGAGGTTCGACCGTGGCTGTAAATAGTTGTCTGTTTGGTGACTACGCCCGTGAGTTATGGACTGTACCCTAACAATAGTCGAATGGGAAATGGTTATGTTCGAGTAAAAATGTGGAAATTGTTGAGAAACGACTAAGTGTCGAGTGAATAAAGGGCTAGGCTCGTGGGCCGCGAGTTAGCCGACTAAAAATTAGTGTTTTCCCAATGGAAAAAGGAGTTCTCGTGTTTTGGCCGAGCGGTTTCGGACATAGTCGAGAGAAAAAGGAAAGTTGTTCGGATAAAGTCGAGGAAAAAGGAAATCCGTCCGGTTTAAGCCGAGAGAAAATTAGAACGGACCAACTATAACCGAGGGAAAACCTGAACGTGTTGGATAAGTCTTGGATAGACGACTTATTTAGGGTTTTGATCGTATAAAAGGAGACTTTTAGGGATTTTTGCTCACGCCGTCGAAAGATATCCGAGAGAGAAGAGTTTTGTCGAGCTATATTCGAGAGATCGAACGTAGTCGAAGTTATCCGAGAGCACTGGTTTCCATCCGATAGTTTTCGGTAAGTGTTCATATATCTTTTTTGTGCGGTGTTTTTGTCGAATGTTATTCGATTAATCCGATTGTTTTGATCTGTTTGCGAGGGAATACAGATTATTGTTCGAGAGAAAGTGAACGGTTCATGGTGAGTGGAGATTGGATCTCGCGGAACGAGTCGTAGCAATAGACGAGGATTCAAGGTTGTGTCCGACTATCTTTGTTTGGATCAAGTTTTCACCGAATTTCTTTCGACCAATCCGTTTGTTTGATTGTCTAAGGTGAGAGCGTGACTGTGGCTAGCATCTATGGATTGACGGATTGCTAGGATTCTTGATGTGTTTATTGATCACTTGTGTAAGTAGGGTTTTATGCTTAGCAAGGTCATGATCGTTTCGTTTTTGGTAACCGTGAGATTTTGTGATGTCTATCTAGCTCGTGATCGAGGCATGATTGTTTCGTTTGCATAGATGATGTGTTATTCACGCTAGTGTGGAATCGAGTCCGTAAGACTAAGGTCTGGGTTAGGCTAGATGATCATGCGTGTTGATTAATTGCTTGCTTGCTAAGTGTTTTGATATCATGTTAGAATTGTTAGCATGAATGCGTGATTAGTTGCTGGCTAAGGTGTTACGGGATGAACGTACTCACTGAGCATTTATGGTAATGCTTATGCCTCTCTTATGTGTGGAGTGTGCACGTAAAGAAGTTGTCCATGACCGTTAGTTCTGAAAGCGGACTTGAAGGGAGTGAAGAAAGGAGTGGATTTAGGATTGGGTTTTGGGGGTTTAAACGTTTAAGTGTTGTTTTGATTCACGACTTTGGTTTTATTATGAACTTAATCGAATTTGCCTAAGTTAGTTTATGATTTTATAAACCTCTATTGTACGTTTGAATTTCATCTAATTATGCAATGAGAATGAATGTCTTGAGAATCGAATTGTTGTTTAATGTTTAAAGAGAAAAATTGAAAATTCTGCTGAGTTTGTAAGTCGGCCGAGGGTTGTCTCGGGACGGACTTGCCGCGGTAGGATTATCGTGTTTGGTTGCCACAGTTTGGTTTGGTATCAGAGCATAGTTGATTCTAGGACAGTTTATTAGCATAGTTGTGGTTAGATAAATCCACATTTCACTGCCGAGTCTCGCAGTTTGATGTTGTTTGAGTTGGGATCTCTTGGTTGCGGTTAGCTACGGGCTAACCGATAATTGTTTTGGCTTGGAGATGGCTCCGAGAAAGACAAGGAATACCAGGCCAGTTGGTGCCGTGAACTCGGGGAGTTCTGGAACCGAGAATGCGGTTGGGAACCAGCATGAGGTTGAGGGTAGTGCGATGGTTGAGGTCGCGGCTGCGGCTGCGCAGGTTGCGGCTGAGAATGTTGCGGCTGCTGCTACTGCGAACGTGGCTGCTGGGAATGTAGCTGCGGGTGGAGCAGAGAACGTGGCTAGGAATGCTGTGGGAGCTGTCCCAGATAGGCTGGCTACCGTGATGGGACTGTTAGCTCAAGTGTTGGAACATTTGCCAGTGGTTGCACCTGTTCCGGGAGTTGCGCCGACAGTAGCACCACAAATGGGGGAATTCGGCCAATTCGTACCCCAACTAATAGAAGTGTAGCGGATTAGTACCTCAATTATTTTGGTGTGCGAATTAATACCCAAATTCTTAATAATTAAAATTTTAATACCTGAACTCCCTGTTAAATTATCGAAACCAACATTGACCATTTTCTCGTTAGTCAACGTACATGTTCCGTTAACGGAGATGAAGGAATTCGGCCAATTCGTATCCAAACTAATAGAAATGTAGCGGATTAGAGCCTCATCTATTTAGTGTGCGAATTAGTATCCCAACTATTAATAATTTGAATATTAATACCTGAACTTCGTGTTGTTTGGTGGATTAGAGCCTCAAATATCAATTACCAAATAAATACTAATTACTTTATTTATATAATAGAAATTGTATAATTAATCAAATTATTTGAAATCTTTTGGTTATTTCTCTGTTCAGTTCGGGTAATACCTGAAATCTGAACTCTTACCCGAGAAATCAAAATTAATTATCAAATTTGAATACGAATAATTATATAGTTTTTTGGGTAATTCGGGTTAATAAACCGAAAATGGTCAAGGTTGGTATAATTAAAATAATAATTAGTTTTTCGGTTAATTATTCAAATTCATGTTTGATATATTTATATAATTATTTTGATGCGAAAGAGTTTGAATGACTTTGTTTCCAATTTTATGTGTAAATTGTAAGAATCAAAATGTAACCCTTTATCCTCAGATTTTTGGTAACTATAGATATCCAACTCAATATTATCAACTATTAATTAGTCATTCTTTGATTAAAAAAAAAAAATTAGTCATCTTCCCATATTTTGTACTCACATTTTCTTTACCAAGGGAGGAAACCCTGAAAAAGTACATTCCATTAGATATTTCTTCATCTTTGTTATTCTATTAGCTACTTCTTCATCTTTGTTATTCCTATGCTTTTAATCTCTATCTCTTTTTTTCTTTTCATTTTCATAGTAATCAAAACATTTCATTTCTAACATCTAATATATACGACACGGTACTGTAACACTAGAGAGGGACATGATTATATACAACAGGTTTTGAAAGAGAATCCTATTCATTTTCGTTTTAAAATCAAATGACAAATCAAATGATATCTTGTTGAGTTGATAACATCCTATCTATTGATTTTAATTTTATTATAAAATCAATTCTATTGTAAAATCAAGTGACATCATAAAAAGATTTAAATGAACAAAAAAATTTAAAATCTGGTCTATTTTAATTTTAATGGAATTGACTTAAATTTAAAATCAGGTCTATTTTAAACTACTATGATTTGTTCCAAGCAATCTATATGAAGTAAATAAGATTTGTTTATAATAGTTGATTAATTATACCAACCTTGACCAATTTTTGGTTAATTAACCCGAATTACCCAAAAATATGGATAATTATTAGGTTAATTATTCAAATTTGATAATTAATTTCCATTTTTTGGGTAATCATTCGGATCCCATGTATTATCCGAACTCAACCGAGAAATAACTAGAAGATTTGAAATAATTTGATTAATTATACAAATTATATGATATAAATAAAGTAATTAGTATGTATTTGCTAATTGATATTTGAGGCTCTAATACACCAATCAACACGAAGTTCACGTATTAATATTCAAATTATTAATATTTGGGGTACTAATTCGCACACTAAAATAGTTGAGGCTTTAATCCGCTAGACTTCTTTTAGTCCTGGTACGAATTGGCCGAATTCCTTCATCTCCGTTAACGGAACATGTACGTTGACTAACGGAAAATGGTCAATGTTGGTTTCGGCAATTTAAAAGGGAGTTCATGTATTAATATTCCAATTATTAAGAGTTCGGGTATTAATTCGCACACCAAAATAGTTGAGGTACTAATCTGCTACACTTTTATTAGTTGGGGTAAGAATTTGCCGAATTCCCCACACAAGTGGTGGTACCAATTGTTGGGAACGTTGTGGAGGGAGCGAATAAGGTTGTGATGATTTCGTCTTACCTCAAGGTACTGGATCATATGGCGAGGCTAGGAACCAAATTCTTTGGTGGAGGTTCTGCGCCTATTGAGGCCGACGAGTGAAGGATGAGGCTTGAAAGGAACTTCGAGTCTATCTGATGCCCTGAGGAGTACAAGAAGGACATAGCTGTGCATTACCTAGAGAATACATCACATACTTGGTGGAAAGGAGTCACGGGGCGTTTGGTGGATCCTAATTGTTTGTACGAGACGTTCTTGGCTATGTTCCAAAGCAAGTACTTCCCGCAGGAAGCGTACAATCAATTGGAGGCTGAGTTTTTGTATTTGCGCCAAGGGACTAAGACGGTTTGGCAGTACGAGAGCGAGTTCAACCAGTTACGTAAGTACGTGGGACATGAGTACGATACTGATGATAAGGTGATCCGGAGGTTCATGAGTGGACTAAGGGTGGAGCTGCGTAACAGATGTTTAGTGCGTGACTTTGCAACGGTCACATATTTGATTGAGAAGACGGCACTATTGGAGTCTAGACAAGCAGAGGAGGCTTTGTCTAAGGCTGGAACCGTAGTGTCAGTGGCCAAGGGCGGTCAAGCGTCCGGGGGACAAAACCGCAAGTTTGGGAAGAGTGTTTCGTCCAAGTCAAGTGGAACCCGCAGCGTGTGTGAGACTTGCGAGAAGATGCACGCGGGTGTGTGTAAGCGGACATATGGATTGTGTTATCGTTGTGGTAGTGCGGACCATAAGATTTTTGAGTGTCTTGAGCCAGAGACGAGGATAGTGAGAGTGTCGGATGGAGATAGCACAGCTGTTGTGTGCTTCGGCTGTGAAGAGCCGGGACACTAGAATCGCAATTATCCAATGTCGGGAGCAACCGGGCAAGTGGCTGCTCAGCCTAAGCGTTCAGGAGAGGGACTGGAGCCACAGGCAAAGAGGCAGGCCATCCTGCGGAAGGTGTATGCCGCGACCACGGAAGGGACAGGAGATCCGTCCACTGCTCGACTGATCACCGGTAAGTTTTACTACTTACGGTTTTATGAGTTTTGTGTGTCTGCGTGCTTTGTTAAGTGTCTTAGCATTCTAAGGATTGAATGTAGGGACCTTATTAATGGGTGAGCTGGAAACCCATGTTCTATTCGACTCCGGAGCGAGTCATTGTTTTGTTAACCCAGAGATGATTGGGAAAGGGGGATTCCAGAAGTAACCCGGGGAAGAACTCGGACTAGTGAGGGCAGCTGGAGGCCAAGTGATGTTCTTACTAGGGATGGTTCGAAACATTTCGGTCTTGGTTGGCAAGGTTGATATGCCAGCGGACTTAGTGATTTGCGAGGTTAAGTCTTACGATGTCATCCTTGGTATGGATTGGCTCGGTAAACACAAAGCGCATTTGGATTGTCACCCGGAAAGGGTGAAGTTCGAGAAAGATGGAGAAGTTATGGTTTACCAAGGGATTAGACCAACTTCTGGTAGCTTGGATGTGTCAGCAATACAAGCGGAGAAGATGTTAGAGAAAGGGTGTGAAGCATATCTAGCAACGATATCTACGGCTGAGGTTGGACCGGACGTGGAGATAGGGAACATTCCAGTGGTGCAAGAGTTTGAGGACGTTTTTCAAGCGTTGTGTTGGATGCCACTGGCTCGTTCAGATCCGTTCACGATTGAACTTGAGCCTGGATGAGCTCCAGTGTCTAAGGCACCTTACCGTATGGCTCCGGCCGAGATGGCTGAACTAAAGAAGCAACTAGCTGATCTTTTGGACAAAGGATTTGTGAGGCCAAGCAGTTCACCATGGGGCGCACATGTTCTATTTGTAAAGAAGAAGGATGGAAGCTTCAGGCTTTGCATCGACTACCGAGGATTAAACCGTGTTACTGTGAAAAAAAGTATCCACTTCCGAGGATAGATGAGTTGTTGGACAAACTCTGGGGTGCTACTTGGTTCTGAAATATTGATTTGGCCTCGGGGTACAACCAAATACCTATAGACGAGCCAGACGTTCGGAATACGGCCTTTCGGACAAGGTACGGTCACTACGAGTTTGTGGTCATGCCGTCTGGCTTGACGAATGCGCCAGCTGCATTCATGAAGTTGATGAATGGCGTGTTCAGGGAATACTTGGATGAGTTTGTGATTATTTTCATAGACGAGATCTTAGTATACTCAAAGAGTCCGGAAGAGCATGATAAGCATTTAAGGATTGTTCTAGGAAAGTTGTGTGATCAGAAGTTGTTTGCCAAGTTGAGCAAGTGTAGCTTTTGACAACGGCACATTGGATTCTTGGGTCACATTGTTTCGGACAAGGGAGTGTCCGTGGATCTTGAAAAGATCAAAGCCATTGCGGATTGGCCGTGACCTGAGAATGCCACGGAAATAAGAAGTTTTCTTGGTTGGCTGGCTACTATAGACGTTTTGTTAAAGGCTTTGCAAGCATGGCTCAGCCGATGACACGTCTAACTGGTAAGGATGTTGAGTTCGTGTGGATAGCCGAGTGTGAGGAGTGCTTCTTGAAACTGAAAGGAATGCTTACAAGTGCACCGGTGTTGGCTCTACCCGAGCCGGACGAACCGTATGTGGTGTACACGAACGCTTGTGGAAAGGGACTAGGTTGTGTCCTAATGCAGCATGGGAACGTGATTGCATATGCGCCAAGGCAGTTAAGAAAGCATGAGGTGAATTATCCTACGCATGACTTGGAGATGGCGGTTGTAGTCTTTGCGTTAAAGATATGGCGATCTTACTTGTATGGTGGGAAGGACCAAGTGTTTACAGATTAAAAGAGTTTGAAGTATATCTTCACTCAACCTGAATTGAATTTGAGGCAACAGAGATGGATGGAGTTAGTCGCTGACTACGACCTGGAGATAAAGGCTAATCTAGTGGCCGATGCACTAAGCCGGAGAAGGGCCAGTGTATCATCGGCTAAAGACGTAGAAGGAGTTGTGAAACTCCTAAGGACGTTAAGGTTGAACTTTTTAACTGAGGATATGGAACCATTGGGTTTTGGAGCTGCGGATCAGGCTGACTTGTTAACAAGGATCCGACTAGCTGAAGAGGATGACGAGGATCTGAATAAGATTTCACAAGGTGATAAGACCGAGTACCAAACTTAAACAATGGGACGATTGTTTTGAATGGTAGAGTGTGCGTTCCTAACGTGAAAGAGTTAAAGGAGGAGATCCTAAAGGAAGCACATCAGTCAAGGTTTTCTGTTCATCCGGGAATGACTAAGATGTACCAAGATTTGAAAATGTACTATCATTGGGTCGGGATGAAGTGGGACGTGGCCAAGTGGGTGGCTAGTTGTCCAATGTGCCAATTGGTTAAGGCAAAGAATCAGTTTCTGAGTGGTTTGTTACAAAAATTACCGATGCCGGAATGGAAATGGGACATGATCACAATGAACTTTGTGTTGGGTCTGCCGAAGACTAAGAATAAGAATGATGTGGTTTGGGTTATTGTGGATCGGTTGACCAAGTCTGCTCAGTTTTTATCGATTAAAAAGACGTACAGTGTGGCTAAGCTAGTGGAGCTATATGTCGATGAGATCGTGAAACTCCACGGAGTGCGAGTGAGCATTGTGTCCGATCGTGATCCGAAGTTTACATCACGATTCTAGAAAGAGTTCCAAAAAGAGTTTGGGACTAGGGTACACATGAGTACTGCCTATCATCCTCAAACGGATGGTCAGTCTGAAAGGACCATCACGACATTGGAGGACATGCTGAGAGCGTGCGTATTGGATTGGGGTGGTAATTGGGATAGTTATCTACCGTTGGTTGAGTTCGCCTATAACAATAGTTTCCAAAGGAGCATTAAGATGTCTCCGTATGAGGCGTTGTATGGACGGCCGTGCAGAACACCGTTATGTTGGACCCAAGTGGGGGAGCGGAGTGAGTTAGGACCTGCTATAGTCGAGGAGACTACGGAAAAGATCTGTTTCCTAAAGGTTACGCTGAAAGAGGCTCAATACCGGCAAAAGAGTTATGCCGATAAGCGCCGTAGGGACTTAGAGTTCAATGTGGGCGATATGTTTTATTTGAAAGCTATGAGATATAAAGGGAAAAACCGAGCATCATTTGATGCTAAGTTAAATCCGAGGTACATGGGACCGTGCTGGATTCTGGGAAGGATTGAGGTAGTGGCTTATAAGTTGGACTTACCGCCAGAGATGAGTGTGTGCCACGATGTGTTTCGCGTGTCACAGCTGAGGAAGCACATGACCGAACGTGAGAACATTATAGCCGAACCACCGCCAGACTTGCAAAAGGATCTAGCCGTAGACGGTAGACCGCTCCGTGTGGTTGGCCGGAAGGAAAAGGTTAAGCGTGGTAGAATGGTCAAGATGATCAAAGTCGTGTGGGACTGTAATGGCGAGGAACAAACTAGTTGGGAAGTCGAGGCAAAGATGGGTACAAGATTTCCGAAGTGGTTTGAGAAACTTCCGGAAGAAGTACAAGATTCAAGGACGAATCCAAGTTAAGTGGGGGAGAATTGTAGCATCCGCGACCAGGAATTCTAATTATGGTCGGATGGGTCATGGGATGGCCGAGGTAAATAGGTGTTGAGTCGAGTGAGGTTCGACCGTGGCTGTAAATAGTTGTCTGTTCGGTGACAACGTCTGTGAGTTATGAATTATACCGTGACCATAGTCGAATGGGAAATGGCTATGTTCGGGTAAAAATTTCGAAATTGTTGAGAAACGACCAAGTGTCGAGTGAATAAAGGGCTAGGCCCATGGGCTGCGAGTTAGCCGACTAAAAATTAGAGTTTTCCCAATGGGAAAAGGAGTTCTCGCGTTTTGGTCGAGCGGTTTCGGACATAGTCGAGAGAAAAGGAAAGTTGTTCGGATAAAGTCGAGGAAAAAGGAAATCCGTCCGGTTTAAGCAGAGAGAAAATTAGAACGGACGGTATAACCGAGGAAAAACCTGAACGTGTTGGATAAGACTTGGATAGACGGCTTATTTAGGGTTTTGATAGTATAAAAGGAGAATTTTAGGGATTTCTGCTCACGCCGTCGAGAGATATCTGACAGAGAAGAGTTTTGTCGAGCTATATTCGAGCGAGAGAGATTGAACGTAGTCGAAGTTATCCAAGAGCACTTGTTTCCGTCCGATAGTTTTCGGTAAGCGTTCGGATATCTTTGTTTGTGCGGTGATTTTGTCGAACGTTATTCGACTAATCCGATTAATTTGATATGTTTCCAAGGGAATACAGATTATTGTTCGAGAGAAAGTGAACGGTTCGTGAGTTAGCCGAGAGGAGATTGGATCTCGCGGAACGAGTCGAGTTTATTGTTGATGTGTTTATTGTTCGCTTGTGTACGTAGGGTTTTATGCTTAGCAAGGTCAATGGTTATGTGATTGTGATTCGGTTTTGGTAACCGTGAGATTTTGTGATGTCTATCTAGCTCGTGATCGAGACAGGATCGTTTCGTTTGCATAGGTGATGTGTTATTCACGCTAGTGTGGAATCGAGTCCGTAAGACTAAGGCCCGGGTTAGGCTAGATGATCATGCGTGTTGATTGATTGCTTGCTTGCTAAGTGTTTTGATATCATGTTAGAATTGTTAGCATGAATGCGTGATTAGGTGCTAGCTAAGGTGTTACGGGATGATCGTACTCACTAAGCATTTATGGTAATGCTTATGCCTCTCTTATGTGTGGAGTGTGCAGGTAAATAAGTTGTCCAGGACCGTTAGTTCTGAAAACGGACTTGAAGGGAGTGAAGAAAGGAGTGGATTTAGGATTGGGTTTGGGGGTTTAAACGTTGAAGTAATGTTTTGATTCACGACTTCGGTTTTATTATGAACTTAATCGAATTTGGCTAAGTTAGTTTATGATTTTATAAACCTCTATTGTACGTTTGGAATTTGATCTAATTATGCAATGAGAATTAATGTCTTGAGAATCGAATTGTTGTTTAATGTTTAAAGAGAAAAATTGAAAATTCCGCTAGGTTTGTAAGTTAGCCTAGTGTTGTCTCGGGGCAGACTGGCCGCGGTAGGATTATCGGGTCTGGTCGCCACAGATCTCGTCATCTTCAATAACAACTTTCTTTCCTTTTCCATCTACTCGATCAATGGCGAATAAGTGAAGAAAACTAAAGACTAGGAAGAAGAAAGTACAGGTTTCGAACCCTAACTCGAGGAGAGAACAAAAGAGGAAAACCCCGAAGTTCAATTCAAAGAAATCGAAGGATTCACTCGATAGATAATAGCAAGATTTTACCAATCAATTACTCAATCCTACTACACATGTCATTGTAGTATTTGAGGATCAATCCATAAGGGTTTGTTGTGACAAAAGTAATTTATAAAATTTCTTAATCTAAGCAAGTCTAGTGAAGGTTTTGGTATGTGATTAGTAACATTAAACAAGGTGAATGACAAACTATCTTTAAGATAAGTAAAAAAACAAAACAGAGTTTAGTAAAAACAAAACAGAGTTTCTAAAAGGTTTTTGTAAATTTTGGAGAGATGAATCCAAGGTTATGGTATTGATTTTCAGGTGTTTAAAAGTGTAATCAACGATGTCATTCTACTCATATAAATGCTAATCCCCAAGCTTAAAACTTTAAGAATAGATTAAACCACTTTCATGGACTTAATCTTTTCATCACATTTCTAATCAAGAACAAACTTTCATTTGTGATCAAAGATGCAACAAGCATAAAGATTCAGTTCTAATCTGCTAATAAACACCTTAGACAATCACTTTCATGAGCTAAGTATGTAAATCTCTTGCTTAAATGATCCAGGAATTTTACTAATCTTTTGGATGAGAAAATTCCCTAGAAATCTAATTCAACATGATCAAGGTATGGAAGAATCAACTCATAGACATCAAGACTAACACCCTAAACACCCTAGATCTAACCAACCTTAGATTCTAAAGAACTAATCACTAAACTTGGTTAAACTCATAAATATATTGAAGTAGATATTGGTAAACATAAATATAAAAAAGAAGATGATAGAATAGACAAACTCTTGGATTGCAAACACTCTTGAAAATATCTTACAAAGTTGATTTAGAACCAAAAGAAGAAAGAGTTTAATAACAAAAACAAAAGATGATTAAGGTAAGAGATTTTAATAAGTGCTTAGAGAAGATGTGTAAAAGAAGTTTGGCCTCAACAATGGCCAAAAATACAGATATATAGATAAAAATCACGTTCTTTGGTGGAGAAATTAGGTAAAACCGAGTTTAAACCACATTTCCTTTGATTATGCAAGTAAACCAGTTGGTTTATGAACAGTGATCAACTGATCCATGCTAAAATGGCCTTATCTCTTGAACCGTTGCACTTAATGACTTGAAACCACCACTAAACGAAAGATAACTCAATTATCTATGACCTTCATGAAGAACGCCGAAGCTAAATCGGAATGGAAACCCTTCGTATGGCCCAATCTTTCAGTCACCTCAGGCAGTCTGGTGTATCGCAACGGGCAGTCAGGCCGATGCAACTGGCCGATGCTGGAGTACAGTCAGGCAGTCAGGTTGATGCAACTGGCCGATGCTGGAGTACAGACAGGCAGTTTGGTGTCTCGCAACGGGCAGTCAGGCCGATGCAACTGGCCGATGCTGGAGTACAGACAGGCAGTCTGGTGTCTCGCAACGTGCAGTCAGGCCGATGCAACTGGCCGATGCTGGAGTACAGATTTCTGCTTCTTTTTATTTTGATTTCTTCTTGGCCATTGCTCATCCACCAAACTTCAGCAAGTTTCCATATGATCCGAATCACCTGAAATAACACTCCAAATGCAAAGATATGCAAGAAAATGCAAGACCTAAAGCTCAGACTTACTAACTCTAAAATGGATGCAAATTAGACTATATGAACAAGTTATATGCATGAAACAATGCAAATGCTAAACTAAATGGATGTTAAAATGGTGTAAATATGCTAACTATCAATAGAGCAGAGTGAATTCTTCGATTAGAAAATAAAAAAGACAAACGGAAGATCCGGTAGGAAAAATTCAAAAAATAGGCACAAATGAAATAGTTCACTCGATAGAATAGAGCGAATTCAACAATCGAGGCAACAAAGTTAAATAAAAATATGAAGACAAAGCATAAAAATTACATAAGGAAAGTGAAGAGTCGAGAGGAGAGCAAAATACCTTAATCGAGTAAGGAAATGAAGATAATAGGTCGAAAAATGAATATATATAGGAAATCTGAACGGTTTTCATAAGGACGCGTGGAAAATCTCTCGATTTTCGCGCTTGAGAAACCCTAATTAAACGTGGGCCAAATGCAAGAAATCCAAATGAAAAGCCCATTGAGAAAGTTTAATGAAATATGATATTTTATTCAACACCAGCCAACGTGTAATACAAGTTGAGAATGCCAAAATCACAAGCAAGATCTTCTTAAAGCAACTATCTTTAATGAACGACGAGCAGACCTCTTTACTTGAAGTTTTCCAAGTTGATTTGCAATCAACTCGACGAACTAGGGGTACTTATTGTTAGAGGAAGATTGACCACATTTCATAAAAAGTTCTCTCCCCCCCAATTAATGATAGTCCAGTCAAAACGAAACCCATCGAATTAAGCCGCCTCACCAAAAAGGAAAACACTTAGGAAAAGTCAATTTCCAAGAAATAAGGAAACAGATGAAGATAAACATGAAGATTTTCAAAAGAGATAAGGTAGTTGAAGGAACCGATTTCATCCCCTTATAAATCTCATAACTTGAAGAGAATCTAGAAAAAAATCGGCAGAGAACTAAGGGCGAGAATTTACAATTACGAAGTTTTTTAAACTTAAATTCCCTTTTTGTGATTACGAACCAGTTCGGCAAGACTCTTTTGTGAAGCTACCTCTTGTCACACCTTTAACTTTGAAGCATTAATAAAGAATTATGCTTTGAAGTTTTCCAAGTTTGATTTGCAATCAACTCAACGAACCAGGGGGACTTACTGTTAGAGGAAGATTGAGCACAATTCATAAAAGGTTCTCCCCCCACCCGTTAATGATAGTCCAATCAAGACGAAACCCATCGAATTAAGTCGCCTCGCCAAAAAGGAAGACATTTAGGAAAAGACAATCGTCAAGAAATAAGGAAACAGATGAAGATAAACATGAAGATTTTCAAAAGAGAAAAGGAAGTTGAAGGAACCGATTTCATCCCCTTATAAATCTCATAACTTGAAGAGAATCCAGAAAAATCGCAAGAGAACTCCAGAGCAAGAATTTACAATTACGAAGCTTTTTAGACTTAAATTCCCTTTTTGTGATCAAGAACCAGCTCGGTAAAACTCTCTTGTGAAGCTACCTCTTGTTAAACCTTAAGCTTTGAAGCATTAATAAAGAATTATGCTCTTAAACCTACAACTATTTGTTACTTGTTTTCTTAAGTGACATTCTGGTTCAACAAGTACCATAATAATTTCCAACTCTTTGATGTCTCATCAATCCAAGTGGACCATTGAAATAATCCCTCAGAGCTTAGGAATAATCTCGAGTACTTGGTTTTGGTGATTCGGTATGAGTAATTCACTTCATCATTACTTGATGTTAAATTGAAAACTAAGTATTTTACAGTGTAAATTCCAAATGTATTATAGTGCTATCACAAGAAATCTCTAGTAGCATTTGAGCTTAGTCGGATTGACATAATCGTTGTTGCATATGTATATGTAATCAATTTTGTTTTCATTCCAACCCGTGCCTTCCTTGTATTGAAAAACGCAATGGTCTTAAGCCACCAAATGTTTTCTCAATTTTAAAAGCCACATTTTTTTTATTATTTGAAACCAAAAATGTAAAATAAATGATCTTATACTACATAGAATAGAAAAACGTTACATAATTATTATTTTTTCTTAGAAAACACAACTACAACAACTCGCCAGTGGTTCCTGAAACTCATGGTGAACAGAAAAAGAAATCTTGGAGTTCGGTTGTTCAAAGTAAATCATCGCTTTCAAAGCATGATTTTTCTGTTTCGGTAATAGATGGGGCTCCAACAGTGGTGATTCCAGACGATATTATCGAAGATTCGGTTCCGCTTTGGGAAGACTTCCTCATCGGAAAATTCCTATCAACAGCGCCTCATGTGGCGAAAGTTCACGTCATAGTGAATAAGATATGGACGCTCGGAGATAAATCGGTGAAGATAGATGCATATGTGGTGAACGATGTCACCATAAAATTCAGAATCAGAGACAGTTCCATACGTTCTCGTGTCTTACGCAGAGGAATGTGGAATATTGCAGACATCCCAATGGTTGTTTCAAAATGGTCACCGGTGATTGAAGAAGCACAACCGGAAATCAAAACAATTCCTATGTGGGTGATCCTAAAGAATGTGCCTCACAGGATGTTCTCATGGCCGGGATTGGGCTTCCTTGCAAGTCCGGTGGGGGTTCCAAAACGATTACATCCGGACACGGAGATGTGTAAAAGTTTTGAGGAAGCAAAAGTTTTTGTTGAAGCAGACATGTCGAAAGAATTGCCTAAATCGTTTCGATTTAAATCTGATAAAGGTGTGGATGCAGTAGTTGAGTACAAATATCCATGGCTTCCACCGCGATGCTCAACTTGTTCTAAGTGGGGTCACCGCACGGAAGAATGTCTGGTGAAATCGGGACAAAAGCCACCAGAGGCGACAACCTGTACAACACCTGAGGAAGTTGTTAACGAGACACAAGTTGAGGAAACACAGAATCCTGTTATTCTCTCTGATGAGAGAAATGGGTTAGTAGAGGATCGAGAGTTGTATGTAGAGAAAGAAAATCAGGCCGACGATAAATCAAAAAATGGATTTGAGGAGAGTGAGATGAGAGATTCAGAGGCGAAATCATCAGATAAAGAAGAATTTGCTACTGAGGAAGACAATGAGGAAGGCGGCAAATGGTTATCTGTTTCTCCTTCCAAAATAGGAAGACAAGTCGACAACTCAAAAGGAGAGAAAGTAATTATTACCTCGCCATCGCGTTATTCTATCTTAGCCGATGCAAGTGAGGAAAATTCAGAGGAATTAGAAGAAGGAGAAGTTGTTGGAACAAAAAAAGAAGTTGTTGGAACGAGAAACATATCGGCAACAATGGACAAGACAAAGAAGTTGAAGGAACGGGGGACACGTTCTTCTCTTCCACGTGCTTCAAAATCTTCCCATAAAGTGTTATCTGGCTCGACCGCTGCAAGCACAAAGGATAAACATCCTAGTGTTTCAGGTAAAAGAGTTCACAAGAAAAATCATTAATCGATGACGGGATTCTTCTGGAATGTTCGCGGTCTAAACAAATCTTCTAAACATTCCATTATCCGTAATTGGATCAATCAAAATTCTTTGCAGTTCGGTTGCTTGTTGGAGACGAGAGTCAAGGAGAATAAAGCACCTAAAATTGTGTCGTCAGTGTTCGAAGACTGGTCGTTCATATCTAATTACGAGTATAATCGCCTGGGTAGAATCTGGGTATTGTGGAAGGCAAATGTGCGTTTAACTCCAGTTTTTAAAAGCGGGCAGATGAATTCTTCTGTAGCTTCATCTATGCATCTAATTTTGTGGAGGAGAGAAAATTGTTGTGGGATGACATCAAGAGTCATCAGGACTCCCCGATGTTTCGTAACAAGCCGTGGATCATCTGGGGTGATTTCAATGAGATTCTGTCTACTGATGAGCATTCAAACCTTGGTAGTTCTTTAACAATTCCGCAAGGAATGCGAGACTTCCAGGATATTGTTCGCTACTGCTCTGTTTTGGATTTGGGATATCAAGGTCCCCGTTATACATGGTGTAATAAAAGGAAAAAAGGCTTGATTTGCAAAAAGTTGGATAGGGTGTTGATGAATGGAGAATGGCTACGACAATATCCTAACTCGTATAGTGTCTTTGAAGCAGGAGGGTGCTCAGACCACTTACGATGTCGAATTCTGTTGGATGCTAAAGTTTCACGGGGCAGAAAACCTTTTAAATTTGCAAATATTCTCACGACAATTCCACAGTTCACTGAATAGCTCCAGTCATATTGGGATACTACAGATCCTCTATTTGTATCGACCTCGGCTATGTTTCGTTTATCAAAAAAACCTAAAGCTCTGAAACCTACATTACGCAAGCTTGGTAAAGAGATTTTGGGGGATCTGCCTCGTTGTACAAGTGAGGCTTACAAGGTGTTGTGTGAAAAGCAATTAGTGAATCTCAACAATCCATCTCCGAGTGATGTTGAGGAGGAGATTCAAGCCTACACGGAAATGGCAGAATTTAGCAGATCTTGAAGAGAGTTTTCTGAAGCAGAAATCCAAACTTCATTGGTTAAATGTTGGGGATAGGAACAACTCGTATTTTCACAAGATGTCTGAGGTGAGAAAAATGCGAAATTCGATAAGGGAGATCATAACACCAGATGGCGTAGTGTTGAAAGGTACAGAAGAGATAAAAGTCGAGGCAGAGCGATTTTTTAGGGATTTCTTAACCCAGAAACCTGCAGATTTTGAAGGTCTCTCGGTTGAAAAACTCAAGGAAGTTATGGATTTCAGATGCTCTGAATTGGATAGAAATCAGTTGACAATAGAAGTGTCGGATGAGGAGATTCGAAAGACACTCTTCGCAATGCCGAATAACAAATCACCGGGACCTGACGGATTCACAAGTGAATTTTTCAAAGCATCATGGCCGATTATTGGAATGGATTTCACTCACGCAGTCAAGTCATTTTTTGTGAAAGGTTTCTTACCTAAGGGTCTGAATACGACAATCTTAGCTCTGATTCCGAAGAAAGATGAAGCTAAAGAGATAAAAGACTATCGTCCTATTTCCTTATGCAATGTTCTTTATAAGGTGATCTCGAAGATTATAGCAAATCGCCTCAAGACTACGCTCCCGAAATTCATAACCCAGAGTCAATCATCATTTGTTAAAGAGCGGCTATTGATGGAGAATGTTCTACTAGCCACAGAAGTAGTGAAAGACTACCTCAAAGACTCGATCTCCTCTCGATGCACAATGAAGATAGACATATCCAAAGCGTTCGACTCAGTCCAATGGGAATTCTTGTTGGATGTCCTAGAGGCTCTTAACTTTCCTGAAAAATTCATTCATTGGATCAAACTCTGCATTGCCACCGCCTCATTCTCGGTTCAGGTTAACGGCGAATTAGCCGGGTTCTTTAAGAGCGAGCGAGGATTAAGACAAGGCTGTTCCCTGTCTCCATACTTGTTTGTCATCTGTATGAACGTGTTGTCTCGACTGATCGACAAAGCGGCGGTAGCAAGGAGAATCGGCTATCACCCGAAATGCAAACAAATCCAATTAACCCATCTCTGTTTTGCAGATGATTTGATGGTATTTGTTGATGGAAATAGGCGTTCTATTGAAGGAATCATTGCCATTTTTAATGACTTTGCTAAGATGTCAGGTTTGAAAATTGGCTTGGAGAAATCAACATTGTATCTCGCAGGAGTAGCGGATCAACAACGAGAAGATATCCTCTCTCGTTTCCCATTTGCTATAGGACAACTTCCTGTTCGTTATCTGGGTCTTCCCCTATTGACTAAGAAAATGACGAGAGCAGATTACTCACCTCTTGTGGAGAGCATTCGATCAAAAATTAGTATGTGGACAGCGAGATATTTGTCTTATGCAGGGCGCTTACAGCTCATAAACTCGGTGATTACAAGCACAACGAACTTCTGGATGACTGCTTTCAGATTGCCGAGTGACTGTATTAAGGAAATAGAGAAATTATGTGGAGCTTTCTTGTGGTCTGGCCCGGACCTTAATTCGAAAAAAGCGAAGATATCTTGGCACAATGTTTGCAGGCTAAAGAGAGAAGGAGGTCTTGGTATTAAATCTTTAAGTGAGGCGAACAAAGTGAGCTGTATGAAGCTGGTTTGGCGTATCGTTTCGTTTATGGCTACTCTTTGGGTTAATTGGCTTTACAAGTACTTAATCAGGCAAGGTTCATTCTGGTTGGTAAATGAGAAGACGAATTCAGGATCTTGGATGTGGAAGAAAATTTTTAAATATAGAGACCTTGCAAAATCTTTTCATAAAGCTGACGTGAGAAATGGGAGGAATACGTCTTTCTGGTTTGATCATTGGTGCTCTCTGGGAAGGCTGCATTATCTCACTGGTAATAGAGGTTTTATCGATTTGGGCATTTCATCTCAGGAAACTGTGGCTACGGTTGTTGCAAACCACCGTCGCAGACACCACCGTGTGGAGCTCTTTAACCGTATAGAAGAGGAGATTGCAAAGATTACCATATGTGAAGCACCTGATCTATCTCTTTGGCGGTGTGCAGGTGACAAATTCAAACAGAAATTCTCGACCCGGGAAACGTGGGATCTCATCCGTCATGCTCAGCCACACCGAGATTGGTACAAAGGAGTCTGGTTCTCCAAATCAACTCCTAAATACTCATTTCTCACATGGGTGGCTGTTAATGATCGTCTTTCTACCGGAAATCGTATGAAAAATTGGAACACAGGGACTCGTGTTGATTGTGTTTTCTGTGGTCACGTGGAGGAGACACGAAATCACATATTCTTCTCTTGTCCCTTTTCAGCTGAGATTTGGGAAAACTTAGCCAGAAGACTCCTTACCACCGACTTCTCTACTGATTGGAACCATCTAACCTCAGTCCTTCATCAAGCTCCGTGGGATTGAACAACAACTTTTCTTGCTAGATACGTCTTTCAGGCCACACTATACCACCTGTGGCGAGAGCGTAACGCTCGTAGACATGGTGAGACACAGTCCACTCCATCCAGATTGGTCAAACTCATTGACAAGAATGTAAGAAATCGTCTAAGTTCACTTCGAAGTGTAGGGGATCATACGTACGAAGACGGTATGATCAAATGGTTCTCTACTCGGCCACCATGATCATGCCACCATCTTTTAAAGTTTAAAAGCTATTTAATCCTTTCAAATTCAAAAAACAGATGCATTTTTTGTAAACAAGGTTTTTTTGGTTGAATATAATTTTACATTCATTCAAAAAAAAATCTATAATAATATTAAAATAAGTTAAAAAATATTAATAAAAGCACATATTTAAACGAAATAAAAATCATATAATTTTGACCAATGGTTAGGCACAAGAAATTTCCTGGGTGGGATAAAGGGGTGATTACCGGGTCTACTGTTGTTTGGATAGGACTATGGGAAATAGTGCTTTGCATCTGAACTTTCCTGCTTCAGAAACAAAATTTATTGAAATAGCAGTCTAATCATACGCCCTTAATATTAGGCCTGCGAGTTCGGTTATTTCGGGTAGTTCGGATCGGATAGTTCGGTTCTTCGGATAGTTCGGTTTTAGAAAAGTTGGCCGAAACTAACCGAAACATAATTCGGTTTGGTTAGTTCGGTTCTCGGGTAGTTCGGTTATTAATTTTAAAAACCGAAACTAACCGAACTTTTTTAATTTTGGTTTAAATTCGGTTAAAATCGGTTAAATTCGGGTAAAATCGGGTAAATTCGGATATTTCGGGTATTTTCGGGTAATTCGGTTCTTTGGTTCGGTATAATTCGGTATAGTTTGGTATGGTTTGGTTAAAAAACAAAAAAAAAAAAAAAAAAAAATCGGTTAACCGTTCGGTTCCCAGAACCGAACCGAACAAACCGAGAACCGAACTAATTTTCAAAGTAAAACCGAACAGAACCGAACTAGAACCGAANATACTTTAACCCAAACATCAAATTTTTTTTTTTTTTCTTGCAGTCGGAAAAATTCCATACAACAGATGAAGCTGAGACTGAAACTTCCAGAACACCTTCCCTCAAACTTATCCGTAAATTTGAAGCCCTTAGAGATTGATCAATCCTTAGACACACTTCAGTAGACTTAAATAAACTCCCACTTTTTCGAGTTTAAATGAGCTTTGATCAACAATTACTATCTCTATTTCAGCAAAGCGCTCACCTTTTTACCAAACTTTAACAGAGCTCTCCTTTGGTCGGAAAATATTCCCATATGTCAAGAATGTTCCTGCATGTTTTCAGATCAAGCTGATCTTGTTTCTCCATTCAACCACAAAATTCTTTCAGACTGGTCACATACTACTCTGAAGAGACCTGTCTCCGAGATGCAAGGATAAATCTCGAAATAACCGCTGGAATCTCAATCATACCGTTGATTTCGAAGATAACAGTGTGAAGAAGCACGCCACCAAGTTTTAGTCCGATCAGCCGACTTTTGAACATTCAAACATTCCTCTGACGATGGTCTGAAAATGAGACAAATTATCAACAAAACTCCTCACAATTGAGAAATTTCAGAGATCTTTGCAAAACAGCTCCTTGATCTCTAGTTTAACCACACTGTATTCATACTAAATCACTGATTATGCTTGAGTCTGTTGACTCCTGTATCTGCAATCTTTTGCCCAACCTAAGACTTGCCCAACAAATACTCTCATTTTGAACATGTACACCAACGACACGTACTTGATGCATATATCAGATGCAGCAAAAAAATGAAACTCAACATCTCAGCTATATACCACAGAACCCAACTATACTTGAATTCCAAATGCATCAGATTAAACGTGATCAAAATCAGAGCAACCTCCCAATCTGAAACCCAACAGTGTATTGTGATTCTCACATGACCACTTCACTATATGTCCCTTAAGATCAAGCAAGTTCTGATTCTTTTGAGAAAACAGATCACGAATACAACCACCAACAAGACCATCACGATTTTACCTTGTTGTTTGTAGCGGATGCACGCCAAATAGCTTCATTGAGAGCTAATAAATCATGTATGATCCGAAGTCACCTCCTTTCCAAACTGAAACCTCAAACCTTCACAGACGATGACTGTAGCATTAATATCCACATATGTTTGCTAATACCCAAAACACTGTGATTTTCATTGAAACCCTTTCAGCCTGTCTTGATCACAAATTGTCACAGATTTTAAACATTAAGAGTTAAGCCAATACCTTAAAATGAACCCTTCAATGGAAACCATGCTTTCTCTTTTGAGTCTTGATTCCTGCATCATCATCTCTGATTTCTGATTTGATGTAGTCGGCTCCATCTTCTCTGTTTTTGGATCCCTTAAGTGACAAAATATCTCCTATTCAGTCGTAATATCAGAATTACAGCCTCCACCTGTTTCTGAATTGGTTACGTCCACTAAGATTGCAAAATCCACTGCCAAAGATTTTGAAATTCTGTTTGAACCTGCAATTTTACCAGAACCTGCAATTTTACGTAAAACTCCAACTGCATCTCTACCAGAACCTGTTCTTGTGTCTGAAACTGCTACTGCATCCTCTGAGATTATTGTCGACACTCAACTGGAACCATACATCACCGCAACTACGAATCTGGGCAGAGGATTTTGTAAGAAAACCACACCGACTCGACTTTAAGATTATGTGCTTCAAGTTATCAAATCTGATGATCTCACACCTCCTGATTGCAAATATCCTGTCTCAGTGATTATACATCCTGTCTCAGATTTTCTGGAGCTTTAATACCCAAACTTGATATTGAGCAAACTGAACACAAGAAAACTGCTCAATCCGTGTTGAATCTAAAGTTACGATTAATGCACCAACTTTGACGATTCACATTGTTGAATCTGAGTCATATAAAAAACTTTATGCACCAGCTTCAGTACAAACTTGTATTGAGCTCAACTCTTAAGTGATTACTTTCTGATGTATCCAACACTTGAATATCTGTTATAATTGCTCAGTAAACTTCATTAACAAGATAAGGACTATCTCCAACTTGTTAACTCAACAGAAAACTGCACAAGCTTCACCATTTATGACTTTTTCAAACACACATTAACCTCTATAGCTTCTGCCAATGCTATAGACATGTTGCAGTGACCGAAACACAAATAACACCTCTGCAAAACTTGATTCCCTTTCTAGCTTCCAGGATTTCCTCATGCGCACTGAGACCAAAACCCCTTGAAAACACTTGAATCAAATGCAGAAAACAGAACCAACTTCGCTTCATAACCTGAAAAACCCTTTTGATTCAACCTTGTAAACAATCTCCACAGCCTGTTAAGACCCACTGCATAAGCTTAGATTACCTTACAACAACCTGTTTCAACAACCAGATCTTAAAAAGAACCCTTGCTTAACCATCATGATAAAACAGAACAATCATCAGCAGATTTTAATCACTACGAGCAACCTTTAAACTTGTCTCCCATTAGCAAAAAAAATCCTTGTGATGTTCCTGAGACACGACCTTACAGCAACTTGTATATCAGCTCTAGAACTTTTGATGTCTCCTTTAGCTATAATAACAACATGTTATTTCCCCGTGTAGATACTTCTGTAATCTCCTCATGTTGCACCAAAACAGCTTTGACCTGCAGTCTGACTTTTTGCAGTTGCTAACACCAGACTTGAGATGAGTTGTATACCAAGCGAGATACACAACACTTTCACAATCTTGAAGTGAATAGCCATGAGGCAACTTCTGCCTCTTCTGCACTTGTCTCTTTCAGTTTCTTCTGTAGAGAACCCACTGAAAAACACTTCAATATCTTCATATCAATTCATACCCTTGTGTCTTCTCCGAAAAATATCAGAAAACCTGCAATATTTTCAGAAAACCTGCAATATTTTCAGAAAACCTGCAATTTGATCCCAAGTGTCCTTACCAACAACCAGTTTCAAACACAGCTTGTAGACTTCTTTTTACCTTCAGATTGTTCCTTTGTTTAAGCTTTATACTTGTTGACACTCATCTGTCCATGACTTGATTTCTTCTTAATACCCAGACCTTCCAAGGACACATAGAGTTTTTTTCACGAGGTTCGGTTTTCCCAACATCCCCGGGATCTAGTTCAGAAACAAATCCACTAGACAAAGAAGCAATTACAATCGCAAACGTTATCAAGTACACTTATTTTGATCTACCGCTCTTTTCTACATGGATTTAATACTGTGAATCCTCGTTCTTCCGTCTGTTCCGACGATTACGATCTTCACAGAAATACTACCAACAGAACCTACAGATCCCTACATCTTGTCTGTCTGGTGGGACGACGGTGGGACGACGCCACACACAACCGTGTGCCTTTTCCCAATGATACTCTAGGTGTGTCTGGTGGGACGACGCCACACACAATCGTGTGCCTTTTCCCAATGATACTCTAGACGTGCGTAAGTGTTTATGACGCCACCTCTTAGTATATATAGCAAAGAGTCAAAACCCTAAGCTTGCTTAAGCCCACATAATCTTCTCACCTCAAGGACGTGTTCACTCACGTGGCCATGTTTCCTAAAACAAAAGAAACCTCCACCAATAAGGAAATATCTTCAATATTCCTATTCTTCCATTTTTCTCATATCATCTAATATCTTTTCAAGAAAGATGATACAAGCTTCTTCTCCAAGATCTATCAACGACTTCGTGCAGCTCAGCAAGAAACTTACCGCGTCAGCTTCTGCGTCACGTCAAGTCCTTGCCTCTTGATACGACGTATGATACATCTTTTGATGTATCCAAGGCAGTCTTTTGTTGATCACCACAACATGTTTCTGTTCTGCATCGATAGATGTATCAATGCTCACATCAAGTATTTTTTTAGCATCTGCATTCAAGTACTCGCTTAGCATACGTGTCAGTTCTGCCTCAACAACTCTATCGGAACTGCCACAACATGTATGCCGATTATGTTCTGTCTCAACCTCTATATCATATACTTCTACTGTCTCAGAGTCTGTATCAATGTCTTGTTTCAGCAGGTTCTCAAACCAATCAACAATACATCTTCAATCTCCCCCTTGATGACTAAGTATTAGAACCAAAGCATACTGATAATACAACATGAGTTTTCTCTGAAAGTTAGTCATGTCATGCTTCTAGGTATTTACTTGTCGCTTATCGCATCACAGAACATGCAAGATCTAACATCTTCAATCTTCCCCTTTTTAACTTAGTTTTATACTCAAGCCTTCTGATCTTCTTAAACACTTGAAACTAAGATAAAAGCCACAATAAGCCACAATAATTCTTCAACAAACGTTCGCAAAACCAGACAACCAGAAAACCAGAAAACTCACCCACGAATCAAGCTAACCCTTTGTCAACACCATGACGTACCAGACATTGTACTTCACAACACCAGAAAAACCAGAAAACTCCCCCATGAGTCAAGCTACCATAAGTCAAGCTATCCCTGTATCAGCCCATCAAATGTGTCATATCTCACCCTGCTTGAGTGCACAACTCAGTTAAAAACACAATTCGCAAATCACCGATCATCTCTGCTTTCATAAACCAGATCATGTTCTAATCTCTCTTGCAGATTCTCTTATTGAAGTCGATATAGCCGTTCTTTGACCAGGAATAAATGGCTTCTCACCAAAACTCCATTTTATAAGACTTTTAACCAACCCACGACAAGAGAATAAAAACGATGACACCCACTATTCTTCCACTCTTGAATGCAGCTTGTCAAACTCTTTAATTCTTCTTACTTATCGTATCTCAAGATTACGATAACACTTACAGTTGTACCACCAGACGTGTAGCACCTTATTCTAAGCATATAATTCCTGCACCTATGTCATTCCAACAAGTGACTCCCGCACCATCATAACTGTTCTATCCTTCTTAAGTGCAGAATTACTTAAAGCTTGAATTCTGCAGGTTTGAGAATCATGCAACCAACATAAAACTGCCATCGTGACTCTTGAATACTTTAACCCAAACATCAAATTTTTTTTTTTTTTCTTGCAGTCGGAAAAATTCCATACAACAGATGAAGCTGAGACTGAAACTTCCAGAACACCTTCCCTCAAACTTATCCGTAAATTTGAAGCCCTTAGAGATTGATCAATCCTTAGACACACTTCAGTAGACTTAAATAAACTCCCACTTTTTCGAGTTTAAATGAGCTTTGATCAACAATTACTATCTCTATTTCAGCAAAGCGCTCACCTTTTTACCAAACTTTAACAGAGCTCTCCTTTGGTCGGAAAATATTCCCATATGTCAAGAATGTTCCTGCATGTTTTCAGATCAAGCTGATCTTGTTTCTCCATTCAACCACAAAATTCTTTCAGACTGGTCACATACTACTCTGAAGAGACCTGTCTCCGAGATGCAAGGATAAATCTCGAAATAACCGCTGGAATCTCAATCATACCGTTGATTTCGAAGATAACAGTGTGAAGAAGCACGCCACCAAGTTTTAGTCCGATCAGCCGACTTTTGAACATTCAAACATTCCTCTGACGATGGTCTGAAAATGAGACAAATTATCAACAAAACTCCTCACAATTGAGAAATTTCAGAGATCTTTGCAAAACAGCTCCTTGATCTCTAGTTTAACCACACTGTATTCATACTAAATCACTGATTATGCTTGAGTCTGTTGACTCCTGTATCTGCAATCTTTTGCCCAACCTAAGACTTGCCCAACAAATACTCTCATTTTGAACATGTACACCAACGACACGTACTTGATGCATATATCAGATGCAGCAAAAAAATGAAACTCAACATCTCAGCTATATACCACAGAACCCAACTATACTTGAATTCCAAATGCATCAGATTAAACGTGATCAAAATCAGAGCAACCTCCCAATCTGAAACCCAACAGTGTATTGTGATTCTCACATGACCACTTCACTATATGTCCCTTAAGATCAAGCAAGTTCTGATTCTTTTGAGAAAACAGATCACGAATACAACCACCAACAAGACCATCACGATTTTACCTTGTTGTTTGTAGCGGATGCACGCCAAATAGCTTCATTGAGAGCTAATAAATCATGTATGATCCGAAGTCACCTCCTTTCCAAACTGAAACCTCAAACCTTCACAGACGATGACTGTAGCATTAATATCCACATATGTTTGCTAATACCCAAAACACTGTGATTTTCATTGAAACCCTTTCAGCCTGTCTTGATCACAAATTGTCACAGATTTTAAACATTAAGAGTTAAGCCAATACCTTAAAATGAACCCTTCAATGGAAACCATGCTTTCTCTTTTGAGTCTTGATTCCTGCATCATCATCTCTGATTTCTGATTTGATGTAGTCGGCTCCATCTTCTCTGTTTTTGGATCCCTTAAGTGACAAAATATCTCCTATTCAGTCGTAATATCAGAATTACAGCCTCCACCTGTTTCTGAATTGGTTACGTCCACTAAGATTGCAAAATCCACTGCCAAAGATTTTGAAATTCTGTTTGAACCTGCAATTTTACCAGAACCTGCAATTTTACGTAAAACTCCAACTGCATCTCTACCAGAACCTGTTCTTGTGTCTGAAACTGCTACTGCATCCTCTGAGATTATTGTCGACACTCAACTGGAACCATACATCACCGCAACTACGAATCTGGGCAGAGGATTTTGTAAGAAAACCACACCGACTCGACTTTAAGATTATGTGCTTCAAGTTATCAAATCTGATGATCTCACACCTCCTGATTGCAAATATCCTGTCTCAGTGATTATACATCCTGTCTCAGATTTTCTGGAGCTTTAATACCCAAACTTGATATTGAGCAAACTGAACACAAGAAAACTGCTCAATCCGTGTTGAATCTAAAGTTACGATTAATGCACCAACTTTGACGATTCACATTGTTGAATCTGAGTCATATAAAAAACTTTATGCACCAGCTTCAGTACAAACTTGTATTGAGCTCAACTCTTAAGTGATTACTTTCTGATGTATCCAACACTTGAATATCTGTTATAATTGCTCAGTAAACTTCATTAACAAGATAAGGACTATCTCCAACTTGTTAACTCAACAGAAAACTGCACAAGCTTCACCATTTATGACTTTTTCAAACACACATTAACCTCTATAGCTTCTGCCAATGCTATAGACATGTTGCAGTGACCGAAACACAAATAACACCTCTGCAAAACTTGATTCCCTTTCTAGCTTCCAGGATTTCCTCATGCGCACTGAGACCAAAACCCCTTGAAAACACTTGAATCAAATGCAGAAAACAGAACCAACTTCGCTTCATAACCTGAAAAACCCTTTTGATTCAACCTTGTAAACAATCTCCACAGCCTGTTAAGACCCACTGCATAAGCTTAGATTACCTTACAACAACCTGTTTCAACAACCAGATCTTAAAAAGAACCCTTGCTTAACCATCATGATAAAACAGAACAATCATCAGCAGATTTTAATCACTACGAGCAACCTTTAAACTTGTCTCCCATTAGCAAAAAAAATCCTTGTGATGTTCCTGAGACACGACCTTACAGCAACTTGTATATCAGCTCTAGAACTTTTGATGTCTCCTTTAGCTATAATAACAACATGTTATTTCCCCGTGTAGATACTTCTGTAATCTCCTCATGTTGCACCAAAACAGCTTTGACCTGCAGTCTGACTTTTTGCAGTTGCTAACACCAGACTTGAGATGAGTTGTATACCAAGCGAGATACACAACACTTTCACAATCTTGAAGTGAATAGCCATGAGGCAACTTCTGCCTCTTCTGCACTTGTCTCTTTCAGTTTCTTCTGTAGAGAACCCACTGAAAAACACTTCAATATCTTCATATCAATTCATACCCTTGTGTCTTCTCCGAAAAATATCAGAAAACCTGCAATATTTTCAGAAAACCTGCAATATTTTCAGAAAACCTGCAATTTGATCCCAAGTGTCCTTACCAACAACCAGTTTCAAACACAGCTTGTAGACTTCTTTTTACCTTCAGATTGTTCCTTTGTTTAAGCTTTATACTTGTTGACACTCATCTGTCCATGACTTGATTTCTTCTTAATACCCAGACCTTCCAAGGACACATAGAGTTTTTTTCACGAGGTTCGGTTTTCCCAACATCCCCGGGATCTAGTTCAGAAACAAATCCACTAGACAAAGAAGCAATTACAATCGCAAACGTTATCAAGTACACTTATTTTGATCTACCGCTCTTTTCTACATGGATTTAATACTGTGAATCCTCGTTCTTCCGTCTGTTCCGACGATTACGATCTTCACAGAAATACTACCAACAGAACCTACAGATCCCTACATCTTGTCTGTCTGGTGGGACGACGGTGGGACGACGCCACACACAACCGTGTGCCTTTTCCCAATGATACTCTAGGTGTGTCTGGTGGGACGACGCCACACACAATCGTGTGCCTTTTCCCAATGATACTCTAGACGTGCGTAAGTGTTTATGACGCCACCTCTTAGTATATATAGCAAAGAGTCAAAACCCTAAGCTTGCTTAAGCCCACATAATCTTCTCACCTCAAGGACGTGTTCACTCACGTGGCCATGTTTCCTAAAACAAAAGGAACCTCCACCAATAAGGAAATATCTTCAATATTCCTATTCTTCCATTTTTCTCATATCATCTAATATCTTTTCAAGAAAGATGATACAAGCTTCTTCTCCAAGGTTAGCTTCTGCGCCACGTCAAGTCCTTGCCTCTTGATACGACGTATGAAACATCTTTTGATGTATCTAAGGCATTCTTTTGCTGATCACCACAACAGGTTTCTGTTCTGCATCGATACATGTATCAATGCTCACATCAAGTACTTCTTTAGCATCTGCATTCAAGTACTCGCTCAGCATACGTGTCAGTTCTGCCTCAGTAACTCTATCGAAACTGCCACAACATGTATACCGATTCTGTTCTGTCTCAGGCTCTGTGTCATATACTTTTACTGTCTCAGAGTCTGTATCAATGTCTTGTTTCAGCAGGGTTCTCAAACCAGTCAACAATACATCTTCAGATCACTCAAGGCTGGGAAGAATCAGAGTATCGAATTGATCAGAGATCTTTCACACAAAAAATCCAACATTGTAGGAAACGTAATTCTCGCTGGAAGAGGAATCACATAATCAATACCTCAGAGAATATTAATTTGTTGCGAAAACAGATTAATCAGGGTATTTTTATTGATAATCTGTCTACTTTGGAAGTGAGACAGTTAAATAGAGAATTGAATCAAGCATATGTGGATGAAGAGATCTATTGAAAGCTTAAAAGTCTAATTACTTGGCTGAAAGAAGGGGATCGCAATACCAAGTTTTTTCATGCTGTCACAAAAGGGAGGAAGGCAAAGAATCTTATCAGGTCGATACAAGATAATCAAGGAGTGGTAAGACGTGGCCATAATGACATTTCAGAAGTGGCTGTAAACTATTTCAAAGATCTATTCACTTCTCAAGGAAAGATCGTTTCCGCCAACGAAATGAACGCGGAGCTCGTTCTGAATGCTTATTCGATCCTCAATGGTCGTATACGCTCAATAGAATATGTACGCGCGGGTGAAAGAATTCATGCTGCTTCTGCCCGCCCCCGAGGAACAATCAAGCTTTGCTGTTGGATGAAGTTTTTCGAGGTTTTCAGAGTAAAGTCACTATGGAAATGAATGATGATCTTACTAGAGAGGTGACTACAGTGGAGATCAAACATGCTGTTTTTCATATTGGTGCACATAAGGCTCCTGGTCCATACGGATCCACAGTTGATTTCTATCAACAGTTCTGGATGGATATTAAACCATCAATACTTGTGGAAGTGAAGAAGTTTTTTTTAGAGGAATGAACTTGATCCAAGTATTAATCACACAAACCTGTGCGTATTTCCAAAGTTTCATCCTCCGACAACAATGGCGAATTTCAGGCCGATTGCCTTGTGTAATGTTTCATATAAGATAATCTCAAAGATTCTGGTAAACGGCTCAAAAAGCATTTATCTAGTATTATTGCTGAACATCATGCGCCTTTATTGCTGGAAGGATGATTTCAGACAATATTATCATAGCTCATAAAGTTTTCCACAGCCTTAAAGTCAGAAAACGACAAGCTAACTCCTACATGGCCTTGAAGACTGATATTACAAAGGCTTGTGATAAGTTAGAGTGGAATTTATGAGAAGAGACCATGAAACACATGGGTTTTGATTGTCATTGGATTCAATGGATTATGCTCTGTGTCTCAACAGCATCATACTCTATTCTAATAAACAGTTCAGCAGAAGGTTTGATTCACCCTGAGAGAGGCATTAGACAAGGAAATCCCTTGTCGCCATATCTATTTATACTATGTGCAGAGGTATTATATCATCTTATGGCTCGAGAAACAGCAGAAAGGAAACTACAAGGAATCAAGTAAGTAATTAGGTATCGTCTTCCTCACGCAACCATCGAAATCATCTCTCAACTCTTGCTCATGCACATTCCTCGGCTCAAACCCTTTGATACAATCGCAATTTGGTGAAGTATACAAATCACAATAACCATAAATACCACACTGGTAGTAGCCATCGCATTGGTCCTTTGGTAAGTACCATAATTGGTCCCAAGTCTGTGCAGTCTCAATGCAAGTGAATCATTGTAATAACCTCGTGGAGCTAATGCTTAACCACGAGTAAATGTTTGTTTTGGTTATTAGCTATGAGTAAGTCACTTCTACATTACTCGCTGTGAAGTTGAAAACCAAGTAATCAATTGGTTTCATCACCGGTACGTCGCTGCCAAATCAAATTCCATTCCACGGACCGCTCTGGTAAATTATTATATCTTTGTTCCATACGAAAAACTCAGGAAACCATCTCGAGTTTAGTCGAGAAATCACCCCTCGACAGATCATCTCGAGTTCTCCAGGATCTCAAGAATCTGTTGAACCCGGTTTTGAGATCCCAACCCAATTTCATCTCCGGAAGTAAAGCATATGTTGGAAAATTGGAACTCTGCCACAAAAGCCTATCGTTGGAGTCTCTGAGAACGAAATTACCATTATCAAGAAGCTCTGCAACCACTAAAGGTCTCACATCTCGTCTGGTTAGATTTGTTGACCAAACAGGTGTATCGGACTGATCGAAAATGATTATATTATTGTCGGAGATGTTGAGGGTTCTGATGGAATTAGAGAGAGGACTGTTCTGTTCGCAACCCATACGTAGGTTCTTGTAGGGATTTTCTTGTACCAACTCCCGAGATACCAACGAGAACTTGATGCGGGATTGAAGAAACCAAGTTCGAAGATTTCACTTGGAGATATAATGGTTTTCTTTCTTGAGCTAGTGAGAGATTCTTTAGACGAAAAAGTGTTGGCAGAGATAGAGAAAGCAGGAAACAAAATGAAGAGGAAGAAGATGAACATAAAGACGGTGTACGAATGATGGTAGTTTGGTACATTTCTCATCTCTCTCTACCGACTTTCTTGTGCAATTTTTTTTCTTGCTTGAAAAAATTATGTGTATTTGAGAATTTTTATCTTTGGAGATTTTGCAAATCATATGTATTAAGTGTGGAAGCCCTTTTGATCCAATAGTTGATCAAATGTTCATTAATGCTTTTATACTACCAGATATGAATTTCAATTTTCGGAGAATGCGATTTATTACCAATTCCCGGGGAGACTTTCGTCTCCTACATACTACCAAAAAAAAAGCTTACATGAGATCTTCACTGTGATGTATGTAGAGCCGTCAGTCGTGAATCTTCATAAAATGGTAAATTTGGTGCAGATAGAACCGTTAGTTGTGGATTTTTTGTCCGTTATACAATCGTCGATGTAATAATTCTCATAATTTATAATAAAATAATATATAAGTGTTAAAAAATGAGTTCTCATAACTTTATTGCCAATAATATGTCCTCTTTGGCTTTATTTTCTTGGTCTTCTCGTTTGTATTCGAATATCTTTTAACCATAGAGATGACTTAGTAAATGAAAGGTTGTTTATCTTTTTCTTCTCTAGCTGTCTTCTTTTTTTTATATGAAAGGAACAAAAATGTCGTTTTTGAAAGAAAAAAAAGATCTCAATTATTAATCATTGTTTTTGGAAATTTCTTACATGACCTTTCTTCGTTTACCTACCCAAAAAAATAATCTCGTCAACCCTTTGATTGTGTCATGTACGAAAATTATATAAAGTGTTTTTTTCCTGTAATAAATAACTCTCTTTTGTTAATTGTTTTCTTCCCAAATATTAAACTTAACTAACACTAAATATTTCAGCCAAATTAACGCAAAATTGAAGTTTTGTGCGCCAAAATGAGTAAGTTAGGGATGTTTTCAACTTCCAGCTAGGATATGTAGTTATTGTTTCTCTGGTACTGTTGTAGAAACGAAATAGCGTAAACACCAAGTAACTTCAATCTTCCGGGATTAAAAAACTTAGAGACGAATCATGCTTGAAGTCTTCGGAAAGATGACAAGACAGAAGTCGATTTCAAAAGAGATAATTCTCTTATAATTTTATTAATCCAAAAGCTGCCTATCATAAAGTAAATACAAGCATATTTATAACTAGAAGAAATGTAAACACCAACACACAAAACCCTAATCTCTTCCATCTAAATAAATGCAAAGTTTACATTGATGAAAAAGGAAATACTTAAAGCTCACTTTAAAATAGTAAAAGGGATGCTACATCAATAGAGATGCTACATGAAAAGAGAAGCTACATCAGGTCACCCGGGGTAAGGAAAAATTTGACCTCAAATTTGCATCATTGTCATCGCCCAAATATGGAACCAAAAGTTTGACGTTGAATACATCCGCGGTATGCATATGTGGAGGAAGACGAAGGCGGTAAGCATTGTTATTGATCTTCTCAAGAACTTCAAGTGGACCAACCCTTCGAGCCTTGAGCTTTTTATACTCTCCTGGTGGGAAGCGATCTTTTGTTAACACAGCCCAAACGAAATCACCAACAGAAAATTGTACCTCTCGACGATGTGTAGCAATCGCTGCTTTATACATGATCGCTGATTTCTCGAGATTATCTTTTACCATTTGATGCAAGGATGTTACTTCTTCAAACATATCACAAGCACGTACATGAAAGCGCGTCCGATCAGGTGCAATGCTTAAGTCAACAGGACCACGAGGGTTTAAACCATATATCACACGAAAGGGGCTGAAGCTGGTACTACGATTCACAGCGTGATTATTGATAGGGTCAAAGTTTTACCCAAATAAAACACTGCAAGTGCACAACAAATGCAATTGAAGTATAAGGGGTTATCGAATCCCAAAGGAAGTAGATGCTACTCTATGGTTTCTAAGTTCAGATTATGCTAGATCAATCAATTAAAATAAAGTAAACTGCCAAACGATCAGTAGACGAAATAAAAGTGGATTAAAGTTCAGGAGACTAAGGCGCTAGGCAAGGACGATTATCAAGTTGAATAAGAGAATGCATATATTATATTGTCAGGAAATTATTAAGAACCGTCTAGAACTCGAAACACCAATTTAAAACCGATCAACTCTCGTTGCAGAAGTTATCTATGCATAAATTCGAGAATTACAAATCTCTTTGCAAATTCAAACAATTAAGGCAAACATTAAAAACAGGTTTGATTGTTCACAAAATACCTAAACCAAATCTCTTTGCGAATATATATTTTGCTCATCTATGATTAGGTCAAGTTATCAATAATGCTCTCGCATCTATTAAACAACCTAGGGCTTGATTTCTAAGTGATCAATCAAGAAATCAATATAAGAACAAATCAAGATGAAGATCCAAGTGATTTTCTTAACAACATAATGATTCTACAAACTCATCATCAACCCTAAATCACCCTAACCTAACTAGCAAACTACTCAGAGATGAAGATGATTACACAAATCATGACTGAAATAAATTGCATAAAATAAGAAAAGAGAATGATACAGGGGTTCAAAAACTTCTCGGAAGAGTACATAATTATCTCCCCAAAAGCTCAGGATCAATCTCTCTCTAAGTCTCTCTAGAGGAAGATTTTCGTTAAGGGAAATCTTGTAATTCTTCAAAACTTGGGCAATTTCCTTTTTCTGATGGAAGTTCGCAAACTTTGGTCGGTTTCATTGGTGTCGATCGACACCAAGGGTTAGTGTCGATCGACACCCTTCGTGTAAATCAGCTCCGACTTCATCACTTCGTCTGCTTCTCCAAAATGCTTCAATAAGCTCCAAATGCACTCCATCTGTAAATACTCTAATAGGACTCTAAAAATACCAAAAAACTCTATAAAATAGACTTATATCATGGTCAAAAACCGGTAAAAACCATGATATATCAACTCCCCCAGACTTAGCTTTTGTTTGCCCTCAAGCAAAACAAAAACTTAGAATGAAGTAGAAGTTTGAAAACAGAAACTTTCAACCATCCTTCAGAACGCCACAATGGTTAACACTCTTGAATCCACATGCTATAGAGCCAACCTTAGGTAATGTTTCGGTGTACTTACCACAAGCTTAGCCATCTCCCAGTTCGAATCCAGATCCTTTCCTTAGTAAAAATTCGAACTCTAACAATGGTATGACCAAAGAACTTTACAAATTATTTCCCTTCCTTAGTGCCTTAACAAGACATTCCTTATACAGCTCTCCTATTTTCTCTTCCCTTAGTCAACTGCTGCCCATTTTCAGGGTGTTGTAAGATCTTTTCAATAACTTTTTCTTATTCTTTTGAAGCCTTGGAATAGTGCTGCTCTTTACTTGTGTTCCTTGTAAGGAGACATGCTCATGAGGATCTTTGCACTATTCCTTGGTCAGACATCTTATTTCTTCTCTTTTCTCAAGGGAAGATCAAGGAGAGACTGCAATTTGCTTGTCTTATCAGAGTTGAAAGACGAATCAAGTTCAGTGCATACCTAGTTCTATAAGGGAATCTGAACTCTCTTTGTTAGATTGATCCCCTTGCAGCTTTCTTCTTAGTAAGACCTGTAATCAACTACTATAGCAATGGTCCTTCAAGAATCAACATTTTGTGGTTAGTTCAAAGAAAAACTGAAAGTTTCAACTAATTTTGACTCAATAAAACAACTTTTTGACAAACACAACTGACTCTCAAAACAAAACACAATGTTAGCAACTACCTCCCCCAGACTTGAACAACACTGTCCACAGTGTTATTAAGTTTGAGATTGGTTAGAAATTTTTTTTGTGTGAAGCTGTTACAGAATCAAGAGAAAAGTGGATTACATGAACCTGCAAGTAGCGTCGATCGACACATGGTGGTGTCGATCGTTGCTGTGTGATGGTGTCGATCGACACATAGTGGTGTCGATCGACACTCTGTCCGAAATCAGAGTTCCTTTTCACGATCTTATATGTTGTTAAGTCAGAATGTTGTTAGAGTCATCCAAGCTGTTAGAAAACTCAAACAAAACGGTTAAAAACACAACATAATCCATAATCTCAAAGATTGCAACAAGTTTTGAAACAAAGTACTGAAGCAAATGGAAACAAAAGCTTCTCGGGCTTCACCCAAGTAGTTCGCCGCAAGTAATCCATATCAACCCAAGCTCGCGAACTAACAATGGTACAGGTGAAAGTGTCTATCCTGAAATGCTGGAAGATAGGAGTGAGAAGGCTACCAACAGTCTCGGGTTTGGTCCTGGTTCCAACGAAAGGCTTCGTCTTCAGCGAGACCAAATGATGAGCAAATACAACACCGAGGTTGACCTTCTCTGTTAGCCCAAACTCTTCATAAATGATGGACCAAAGTGCATGATACAGCAGCACTAACTCAGCCACGCACATCTTCCATGGCTCATGCTTACACAGAAATGTAGTAGCAAACAGGCGAACAAGATAGGGAAGGGTAGGATGGCGAATGTCCGTCTGCGAGGAGGTCTGATATATCATGGTTTTTACTCGTTTTTGGACCATGATATAAGTGTTTTTATAGAGTATTTTGTTAGTTTTAGAGTCCTATTAGAGTCTTTACAGGATGAAGAGCATTTGGAGCTTAATGAGAGATTCTGGAACATTTTGGAACATTTTGGAGAAGCAGCCGAAGTGATGAAGTCAAGAGCGGATTTACACGCAAGGTGTCGATCGACACCAATGAAGACCGACGCATTGTTCGGATTTCTATCAGAAAAAGGACATCGTCTCAAGTTTGAAAAAATTACAAATATGCCCCCGACGAAAATTCTATTCTATAAATAGTTTACATGCATTGTTTAGCCTAATACCTTTTCATTATTGATAATCTGACCTAATCATAGATGAGCAAAATTTCTATTCACAAAGAGATTAGGTTTAGATATTTTGTGAACAAAATCGAACCTGAACATTAATGCTTGCCTGAATTGTTTGAACTCGCAAAGAGATTTGGTTTTCTGGGATTTAGGCATAGATAACTTCTGCAACGAGAGTTGATTGGTTTTAACTTAGCGTTTCGAGTTCTAGACGGTTCTTAATTATTTCCTGACAAAATAATATCTGCATTCTCTGATTCATCATGATAATCATCCTTGCCTAGCGCCTTCGTCTCCTGAACTTTAATCCACATTCAATTATGTTCCTGATTTTCTTAGTAGCTTTATTTATTTTAAATTAATTGATCTAGCATAATCTGAACTTAGAAACCTTAGTGTAGCATCTACTTCTCTTGGGATTTCGATACCCCTTATACTACAATTGCTTTTGCTGTGCACTTGCA
>JAHZTW010000001.1:467349411-467406154 GCA_020283515.1 Alliaria petiolata | reverse complement strand
GTGAATGCTTCCTTGAACAATGCAGAGCTCACTTTGTTGCTAAGCAAGCTGCGAAAATTTCGCAAAGCTCTTGGCTATTCTCTTGATGACATTTCAGGTATCTCACCAGACTTGTGCATGCATCGGATTCACCTTGAGGATGAGACGAAGTCATCTATTGAACATCAAAGGAGGCTGAATTCGAACCTGATGGAAGTAGTCAAAAAGGAGATCATGAAGCTCTTGGAAGCTGGGATCATCTATCCCATTTCGGACAGTGCTTGGGTCAGTCCAGTTCATGTGGTTCCTAAGAAAGGAGGAGTCACAGTAGTGAAGAACGACAAGAACGAGCTGATTCCTACAAGGACTGTGACCGGACACAGGATGTGCATAGACTACAGGAGGCTGAATGTCGCGACAAGGAAGGATCACTTTCCTTTGCCCTTCATTGATCAGATGCTGGAGAGATTGGCAAATCATCCCTACTACTGTTTCTTGGATGGCTATTCAAGATTCTTCCAGATTCCAATCCACCCAGATGATCAGGAGAAGACCACATTTACATGTCCTTATGATACATTTGCATATCGCAGAATGCCATTCAGACTTTGTAATGCTCCTGCCACCTTTCAGCGATGCATGATGTCAATCTTCACGGATATGATTGAGAAGTTTATGGAGGTCTTCATGGATGACTTTTCAGTTTATGGGTCATCTTTTAAAGACTGTCTGGACAACTTATGCGCAGTGTTGCAGCGATGTGAAGAGAAACACTTAGTCCTGAACTGGGAAAATTGTCATTTCATGGTCACAGATGGGATTGTACTTGGACACAGAGTTTCAGAAGAAGAGATCGCAGTAGACCGCGCTAAGATAGAGGTAATGACGACTTTGCAAGCACCTGATTCTGTGAAATTAGTGAGGAGTTTTCTAGGATATGTTGGGTTCTACAGAAGATTCATCAAGGACTTCAGTAAGATTGCAAGGTCACTCACTGCTCTTCTGTGCAAAGATGTGAAATTCGAGTTCACTGCAGAATGCCATTCAGCCTTTGAACAGATCAAGCAAGCCTTGGTGAGTGCTCCGATTGTTCAATGATATGTCTATATTTTGCATCATATTTTCACCCATTTAGTGTAAGTTTATCATCATCTAGGAGTATATTTAAGCATCATTGTATTGCATATTGATCATTTAGAGTCTAAGGTGTCTTTGCATAGTCTTTGCATATTTGTTGCATTTGGAGTGTTCCTCAGGTACATTTGGAGCTAAAGAAACCATTTGGAACTTTGGGGATGAGTTCGGATCAAAGAAAAGTCGAAACAAAGATTGACAGAAGTTGTCTGGCATCACCTCGGATTGGAGCACCTCGGATTGCCAAACCGAGACAACCTTGGCAGAGAGTTCATCGGTTTGACTCCATCGGTTTGGACGCGCGGAGCAGCTCGGGACGAAGCCACCAGAACCTCCATCGGTTTGGCCTCCTCGGACTGCCAAACCAAGACGACCTCGGCAGAGAGTTCATCGGTTTGGCTCCATCGGTTTGCAAACCGAGACGGACGCGCCAGAGTTCCCATCGGTCAAGACGCCTCGGACGGACAGGCCGGGACGCGTCCCTGATCTTGCATCGGTTTGGAGCCCATCGGTTTGGCAAACCGATGCGGTCTCTTTTCCCAGCCAAAACCGGGTCAATACCCGGTTTGTTCCGGGTTGACCCGGTCCGATCACTATTCACTATAAATACATTTTAGACCTAATTTTATGTCAAAACTTTTATTCTCTTGTTCTTAGCCTAAACTTTTAGCCTCTTGGAGAAAAACCTTGTTTAAGCTTTGGATCTTTGAGTTTAATGCAATATCTTTCTTAGATTTCTTGTTTTATCTTTCTCTAATCAAGTTTAACCTTTCTCTAATCTTTGATTTGGTGGGTTTAAGCATGATTAGTGAGTAGTTTCCTGAGGAACTTAGGGATGGGTTAGATTTAGGGATTTCTTATGGTTCAAACTTGCAATCTAGGATAGATTCTTCCTTTTCTCTTCTTATTAAGTAGTTCTTCATGCCAAATAGCTAATCTTTGCTATTTTGGATCATAGGCATTTCATCCACCCACCAAGTGTTTGATGAAATGCTTGAACCAACTTAATAAGAGATTTACATTTCTAGCCTAAGACATTAGATGTCTAGAGTGTTTATCATACCATTTAGACTTGTTATTAATGCTTGTTGATTATCTTAATGCTAAAACATCATTAGTTCATTAGGATGATTAACAAAGGGATTTGAGCCACACATCATGGTCTAATCTAAATTAAGTGTTCTAGGTATAGAGTTAGCTTGATTAGTTGCTTAAATGATTGCAAGGTTGTCCATTTGGTTTCCCAAATCAATGATTCCATCCCTAGGTTTCGATTTAGTCAATTGATAATCTTGCTTAGTAGTAATCCTTGCTTAGTATCTTGATTAGTAGTGATTAAGACTTAGTTTCATAATATTGCTCTAGTAGTATCTCTTTTAGTTTGTGTTTTGCTTTCAATACTTGTTGTGACTTGCTTTTATCATTCTAGCTTAGCTTAGACTTAACTTTGTATTCTTATTGCATCATCTCCCAAGATGGATTGATACCTCAATATATTGCAATGATATGAGCAATTGAGGAATTGCTTGCAAGAGTAAAAACTCTTGTTTCATTCAACCTCTAGACTGGGATTTACCTTTCGAGGTAATGTGTGATGCCAACGATTTCGCAGTAGGAGCTGTTTTGGGACAGAAGAAGGATAAGAAGCTTCATGTCATCTACTATGCCAGCAGAACATTGGATGATGCTCAGAAGAACTATGCAACTACGGAGAATGAATTGCTAGCTGTGGTCTTTGCCTTTGAAAAATTTCGGCAGTACCTTGTTGGCTCCAAGGTGATTGTTCACACTGATCATTCTGCATTTAAGTACTTGATGCAGAAGAAGGATGCAAAGCCAATATTGCTGAGATGGATTCTACTTCTTCCAGAGTTTGATATAGAAGTCAAAGACAAGAAAGAAGTTGAAAATGGAGTAGCTGACCATCTCTCAAGAATCAGGATCGAAGATGACGTCCCAATTGATGATTTTCTGCCATAAGAGAATGTCTACTACATCAAGACTCGTTTTCAATCCTTGAAATCAGAGCAGACCAGCCTAGGGGAGTGTCGATCGACACTCTGTCCGAAAATTTGAAGATTGGCAACTCCCGAGTTTCGATCGACACCATCTGTGTCGATCGACACCCGACGTAAGCTTCACTTCACAGGACCTTGGACGACGTATTTCGACAACCTGTCTTTGCCATTAATGATGCGAATCAACCTTGGTATGGTGACATTGTGAATTTCCTTGCTGCTGACATTGAGCCTAAACATCTCAAGGATTATGAGAAGAAGAAGTTCATGAGAGAACATAGAAGGTACTATTGGGATGAGCCACACTTGTACAAGCATTGTTCAGACAATGTGTACCGCAAATGCATCGCAGAGAGTGAAGTTCGAGATGTGCTATTCCATTGTCATGGTTCTGAGTATGATGGACACTTTGCTACTTTCAAGACAGTGTCCAAGGTTCTTCAAGCAGGCTTTTGGTGGCCAACTGTGTTCAAGAACGCTCAACTGTTCATAACTCAGTGTGATGTCTGCCAAAGGAGAGGAAAAATCAGCAAGAGACATGAGATGCCACAGAACTTCATCCTTGAAGTTGAAGTCTTTGAATGTTGGGGTATTGATTTCATGGGTCCCTTTCCACCATCTTTTGAGAACAAGTACACCTTGGTTTCTGTGGACTAGGTCTCTAAATGGGTGGAAGCAATTGCTTCTAAGACCAATGATGCTGTGGTGGTTCTCAAGATGTTTCAGACCATCATTTTCCCAAGATACGGAGTGCCTCGGATGGTTATAAGTGATGGTGGTTCTCACTTCATCAACAAGGTATTCAACAAGCTATTGAAGAAGCATGGTGTTCAATATCGTGTGGCGACTCCGTATCACCCCCAAATGAGTGGACAAGTCGAAGTCTCCAACAGACAGATCAAGCAAATCTTGAAGAAGACAGTGGGCAAGACAAGGAAGGATTGGGCTGCGAAACTGGATGATGCACTTTGGGCATACATGACTGCCTACAAAACCCCGCTCGGAACTACACCTTTCCAGCTGCTCTATGGCAAAGCTTACCATCTTCCAGTGGAGTTAGAACACAGAGCACATTGGGCTATCAAGACGACGAATTTCGACTTGAAGCATGCTGCAGAACGGCGCCTAATACAGCTCAACGAGTTAGATGGATTTCGCTATCATGCTTATAAGAATTCAAAAGTCTACAAAGAAAGGACTAAAGCATATCATGATAAGAAGATCATCTCCAGACAATTCGAACCAAATGATCAGGTACTTCTGTATAACTCTCGTTTGCAATTGTTTCCTGGTAAATTGCGTTCACGTTGGTCAGGTCCTTTCACCATCAAAGAGCTAAGACTATATGGAGCAATTGTCTTGACAAACTCCAAAGGAGAGGAGTTCATTGTAAATGGACAGAGGGTGAAACACTATTGGGCTCAAGCCAAGATTCCAGAAGGACACATTGTGTCTCTGGATGATGCACCAACTGCCTAAACGCATGAACAGTCAAGCTATTGACGTTAAACGAGCGCTTGGTGGGAGGCAATCCACCGGTAAGTATTCTATTTTATTTTCATTTTGTTTTAGTTTTTACTAATATTTATTTTCTATAAAAACATAAAAAAATAAAAAAATAAAAAAATAAAAAAAGAGGAACTGGGCACGAGCACAGCGAGTGTCGATCGACGCCCCCTTGTGTCGATCGACACCACCACGTGACGCAGATAAGTCTTCAAAACCCCGACTTTTTCTTCTTGTTCCTCATATTTTCAAAACCCGAACTTTTGAGATTTTCCCCCCAAATCACAACTTCTCCATTTTTCAACCAAATTGGGTGATTCAAAGCTCTAATCCGTGCGGATTTTTATTCTCTTTCATAATCCATGGTCCATTCATTCGATCTACCAAGGTATGTTCTTCAAATCTCCCAATTACATTTTCGGCCCTAAGGTGAAAATTTTCGAATTCAACCTATTTAGGTTGAATACCATGATTTATATCATTTCCCAACTGTTTTTCATCCTCTAATTTGCACAATTTAAAATTTTCGAAATTTTTGGAAATTGATGATGCATGTTGCAAATTTGGGATTTTTCTTTGGGTTTGATGGTTTAGACTTGGTCGATTCATGATATTGAGATTGTTTTCAAAGCTATTTGATGTACCATTAGGTTTAGGATCATGATTTGGTGTCGATCTGCGATTACATGCTTGGTGTCGATCGACACCCGACCATTAAAGACACATTGATTTTCATTTGTTGGATTTTGGGTTTGATTTTGCTTTAATTTTTATTGCAGATGCCTCCTAGGACTGAGAGAGCACGGGAAACTGAAGCATCCGCCTCTAGAACTGCTAATGATGAACAAATCCCATGTCTCCCTCCTTGGCCTAAGCGTGAAAACACAAGGATTCGAGTGGAACAGAATTGGGAGGACTCGCCTGCTAAGGAAGTCGCAAAGGACGAGTGTCTTTACCGAGGTGTCAACGAGACTTGGGATGATTATGACACCTTGTTCTACAATGCATGGCTGAGAGTGGAGATCACTCCAACTCAGTTTGCTGACGAGAAGACGATGCAGGAGTTGAGCATCAAAGATGACATCCTGCAGCTGCTGAATAGAATTGGGATGGGCACTATAGCGACGCGGCAGTATGACTTATATCTAGACCTTGTCCGTCAGTTCATCGCTACAGCTCGGATCTACTACAGGAATGAGGTTGTCCGCAATGCTTTGGAAGGGACATTGACCTTCCTAATCCGCGGGATCCGTTACCGCATTTCACTTCCAGAGCTTTGTGGCATCTATGGGTTTGCAAATGAGCATGCCACAAGAGTCTCCCTTCAGCAGCACCTTCCAGATAACTATGATTTCTGATCTCACTTCGGGAATGGGAGGTATGACTCTAAGACCTCCACTCAGACAGACATTCGCCATCCTACACTTCGCTACCTTGTTCGATTGTTTGCTACTACACTTCTGTGTAAGCATGAGCCAGGGAAGATGCGCGTATCTGAGTTGGTACTGCTATATCGCGCTCTCTGGACTGAGATCTATGAGGAGTCTGACGCGCCAGAAAGCACGAACCTTGGCGCGGTATTTGCTCATCACTTGGCTTCCTTGTAGACGAAGCCTTTCATTGGAACTAAGACCAAGCCCGAGACTATATGAAGTATTCTCACGCCTATCTTCCAGCACTGCGGGATAGACACTTCCAGTTGCACCATTGATACATCGCGTGCTTTGGTCGATATGGAGTATTTACGGAGGACTCATTGGGTGAAGTCAGAAAGGTTATGGGTTTTCAGCGACGAGCAGCGAGTGCAGCGTATGGTGCTGTTACCTGACAGAGACCTCACTCACATCACCACCGATCCAGACCGCCTTACTTTTCAGCCCAGTCCGAGCAAGCTCAGGACCGCTCCCGTTGCCAGACGCAGAGGTGCCTCCTCCCGACCAGCTGAGGATCCCACACGCCCTTCGTGTTCGAGGCGCAGCAGAGCACCGTTGCCTATTGGTCCTCATCACCTTCCAGATGCCCCAGAGATTCCTATGGAGCAAGCTGCTATTCAGAGATATGTGGTTCAGAGATTCCAGGCCATTTGGAACGCCATTGCTACCGTGTCTAGATGCAGCTGCGTCCGTCCTCCCACACCACCACGTTCTTCTCCACCACGTTCTGATGACGACGAGTGATTCCTCTATTCCTGTTTAGTACTTTGAGTCAGTTTTACTTTTCTCTTCAGTCTGCATTTTGCTTCAGTATTTTGCTTCCAAATTTGTTGCACTCATTGAGTTTATTGGATTATCTTGTGCTTTTAACGGTTTGTTTGAGTTTTCTAACAGCTTGGAAGATTCTAACAACAATCTGACTTAGCAACATAAATGTTCGACGCTGCACGCAGAGTCAGGTAATCCGATTTTCTCTTTGTTCTATAACGGTTTAGCACAGATTTTTTCTAACCGAACTCATGCTTAATAACACTGGGGATAGTGTTATTCAAGTCTGGGGGAGGTGGTAGCTAACATTGTGTTTTGTTTTGAGAGTCAGTTGAGTCTGTCAAAAATTTGTTTTATTGAGTCAAAATCAGTTGAAACTTTCAAATTTTCTTGGAGCTAACCACAGAATGGTGACACTTGAAGGACCATTGCTTTAGTAGTTGATTACAGGTCTTACTAAGTAGAACGTTGCAAGTGGAATCAATCTAACAAGGCGAATTCAGATCCCTTTATAAGAACTAGGTATGCGCAGAACTTGATTCCTCTGTCAGTCTGAACAAATAGAAAATTGAAGTCGCTCCTTGATCTTCCCTTGAGAAAAGAAAAGAAAGAAAAAGAGTCTAAGTCTGGGAATAGTGCAAAGAACCTCATGAGCTTGTCTCCTCACAAGGAACAATATTAGGGAGTGCTCTTGAACCCGTCTCCTCACAAGGAACACAAGTAGAGAGTAGCACTATTTCCCGAGAGTTCAAAAGAATAAGAAGAGTCAATGAAAAGATCTTAGAACACCCTGAAAATGGGCAGCAGTTGACTAAGGGAAGAGAAAATAGGAGAGCTGTATGAAGAGAATCTTGTTCAGGCACTAAGGAAGGGAAAATAATCTGTAAAATTATGTGGCAATACCACTGTTAGAGTTCAAAATTTTAACCAAAGGAAAGGATCTGGATTCAAACTGGGAGATTGCTAAGCTTGTGGTAAGTACACTGAACTTTCCTAAGGTTGGCTCTACTGCATGTGGAAGTTTCTGTTTTCAAACCTCTACTTCATTCTAAGTTTCTGTTTTGCTTGAAGGCAAGCAAAAGTTAAGTCTGGGGGAGTTGGTATATCATGGGTTTTACCCGTTTTTGGACCATGATATAAGTATTTTTATAGAGTCTTTTGTTAGTTTTAGAGTCCTATTAGAGTCTTTACAGGATGGAGAGCAATTGGAGCTTAATGAGAGATTCTGGAACATTTTGGAGCATTTTGGAGAAGCAGTCGAAGTGATGAAGTCAGGAGCGGATTTACACGCAAGGTGTCGATCGACACCACCTAGTGTCGATCGACACCAATGAAGAACGACGCATTGTTCGAGTTTCCATCAGAAAAGGAAATCGCCTCAAGTTTGAAGAAATTACAAATCTGCCCCCGACGAAAATTCTATTCTATAAATAGTTTACATGCATTGTTTAGCCTAATACCTTTTCATAATTTTCTGTTTTTGAGACTTAGAGAGAGATTGATCCTGAGCTTTTGGGGAGACAATTCTAACTCATCTGAGCCAGATTTCGAACCTCTGTATCATTCTCTATTCTTTTTATGCAATTTATTCCAGTCATGATTCGTGTTTTCATCTCTATGTCTGAGTAGTTTGCTAGTTAGGTTAGGGTGATTTAGGGTTGATGATGAGTCTGTAGAATTATTATCTTCATCTTGATTTGTGCTTGACTTGATTTCTGAAACTGATCACTTAGAAATCAAACCTTAGGTTGTTTAATAGATGCGAGAGCATTATTGATAATCTGACCTAATCATAGATCAGCAAAATATCTATTCGCAAAGAGATTTGGTTTAGATATTTTGTGAACAAAATCGAACCTGAACATTAATGCTTGCCTGAATTGTTTGAACTCGCAAAGAGATTTGGTTTTCTGGGATTTAGGCATAGATAACTTCTGCAACGAGAGTTGATTAGTTTTAACTTAGCGTTTCGAGTTCTAGACGGTTCTTAATTATTTCCTGACAAAATAATATCTGCATTCTCTGATTCATCATGATAATCATCCTTGTCTAGCGCCTTCGTCTCCTGAACTTTAATCCACATTCAATTTGGTTCCTGATTTTCTTAGTAGCTTTATTTACTTTAAATTAATTGATCTAGCATAATATGAACTTAGAAACCTTAGTGTAGCATCTACTTCTCTTGGGATTTTGATACCCCTTATACTACAATTGCTTTTGCTGTGCACTTGCAGTAGTTTTATTAGGGTAAAATCTTAGCCCTATCAAGGTCTTAGAATCATAACTCCCATTCCCAAAATGAGACCAGAAATCCTGGTTGTCTGGAAGCTGCTGAGGAAGGGAGACACCAGTGGCATGCTCGTTCTCAAAACCGTAGATGCAACAAAGCTCTGGAAGTTGTAACCTGTAGCGAATCCCGCAGATAAGGAAGGTCAATGTCCCTTCCAAGGCGTTCCTCACTATCTCATTCCTGTAGTATACTCGAGCTGTGGCAATGAACTGGCGTACTAGATCGGGGTAAAGATCATACTGCCTGGTAACCATAGTTCCCATCCCAACTCTGTTTAGCAACTGCAGGATATCGTCTTTGATGCCCAATTCTGACACCGTCTTCTCATGAGCAAAGTGAGTCGATGTGACTTCCACCTTCAACCACGCATTGTAGAACAGCGTGTCATACTCATCCCATGTCTCGCTGATGTCTCGGTAGACACACTCGTCTTTTGCCACTTTTGTTGCTGGCGAGTCTTCCCAGTTTCGTCCCATCGGAATTCTCGCGCTTTCACGTTTTGGCCAAGGAGGAAGAGAGGGAATCGGTGCATCATTAGCAGTCCCAGAGGCGGATGCTTCAGTTTCCCGTGGTCTTTTGATCCTTGGAGGCATCTGCAATCAAAATGAAAACTATAATCAAAAACCCAAAGTTTGCAATATATGTTCAGGTTCGATATTGCACTAGTGTCGATCGACACCAAGCGTGTAATTTCAAATCGACCTGAAATCATCGTCTTAGCCCCAATTTCGCATCAATTAACAGTTCACACAATCTCAATACCATGAATCGACCAAGTCTAAGCCATAAAACCCAAGAAAAATCCTAAATTCGCAACATGCATCATCAATTTCCAAAAATTTCGAAAATTTCAATTTGATGCAAATTAAAGGATGAAAACAATTGGGCAATGATCTAAATCATGGTATACGACCTAAATAAACATCATTCACTCAAGAAATCAAGCTAAATAGGTTGAATTCGAGAGTTTTCACCTTAGGGTCGAAAATGAAATTGGGAGATTTGATGAACATACCTTGGCAGATCAAATGAATGGATAATGGATTATGAAAGAGGATGAAAATCCGCACAGAATAGGCCTTAGAATCACTCAATTCCGTTGAGAAATGGAAAAATTGTGATTTGGGGGAAAATTGTGCTAAGGCTCGTTTTGAAAGTTATGAGAAAAAGAAAAAAAATGTCGGGTTTTAAAGAACTTACCTGCGTCCCTCGTAGGTGTCGATCGACACAACGTGGTGGTGTCGATCGACACTAAATCTTGTCGTGCCCAATTCCACTTTTTTTTTTATAATAAAAAGAAAACAAAAAAAAAACCAAAATAAAATAAAATAAATGCTTACCAGTGGGTTGCCTCCCACTAAGCGCTCGTTTAACGTCAATAGCTTGATTGTTCACACGATTAGGCAGTTGGTGCATCATCCAGAGACACAATGTGTCCTGCTGGAATGTCGGCTTGAGCCCAATAGTGTTTCACTCTTTTTCCATTCACAATGAACTCTTCTCCTTTGGAGTTTGTCAGCACAATTGCTCCATACGGTCTGACCTCTTTGATGGTGAAGGGACCTGACCAACGTGAACGCAATTTACCATGAAACAATTGCAAACGAGAGTTATACAGAAGTACCTGATCATTTGGTTCGAATTGTCTGGAGATGATCTTTTTATCATGATATGCCTTATTCCTTTCTTTGTAGATCTTTGAATTCTCATAACCATGATAGCGAAGTTCATCTAACTCGTTGAGCTGTACAAGGCGCCTTTCTGCAGCAGCCTTCAAGTCGAAATTCATCTTCTTGATAGCCCAATGTGCCTTGTGTTCCAATTCTACTAGAAGATGTCAAGCTTTGCCATAGAGTAGCTGGAATGGTGTAGTTCCAAGTGGTGTTTTGTAGGCAGTCATGTAGGCCCAAAGTGCATCGTCCAGCTTCGCGGCCCAATCCTTCCTTGTCTTGCCCACTGTCTTCTCCAGGATTTGCTTGATTTGTTTGTTGGAGACTTCNGTAGGCAGTCATGTAGGCCCAAAGTGCATCGTCCAGCTTCGCGGCCCAATCCTTCCTTGTCTTGCCCACTGTCTTCTCCAGGATTTGCTTGATTTGTTTGTTGGAGACTTCAACTTGTCCACTCATCTGAGGATGATAAGGAGTGGCCACATGGTGTTGAACACCATCCTTCTTCAGCAGCTTGTTGAAAACCTTGTTGATAAAGTGAGAACCACCATCACTTAAAACAATCCGAGGCACTCCGAATCTTGGAAAATGATGGTGCGAAACAGCTTCAACACCACTCCTGAATCATTGGTTGTACTAGCAATTGCTTCTACCCATTTGGACACATAAGATGAGGGAAAAGGACCCATGAAATCAATGCCCCAGCAGTCAAAGACTTCAATTTGTAGGATGAAGTTTTGTGGCATCTCATGTCTCTCGCTGATCTTTCCCCTTCTTTGACAGACATCACATTGAGTTATGAACAGCTGCGCATCCTTGAACATACTAGGCCACCAAAAGCTTGCTTGAAGAACTTTGGACACCGTCTTGAAAGTAGCAAAGTTTCCAGCATACTCAGAACCATGACAATGGAAAAGCACATCTCGAACCTCACTCTCTGCTATGCATCTACGGTAAACATCGTCTGAACAATGCTTATACAAATGAGGCTCATCCCAATAGTATCTCCTATGTTCTCTCATGAACTTCTTCTTCTCATAATTTTTGAGATGTTTAGGCTCAATGTCAGCATACCACGGTCTATTGAAAAGTGTGTCTATCATATTGCTACGGTCGTTCGAGAAGGATGTGACAAGCATCCATCGGGATCACATCGCAAGACAATAAATCTTTGTAGCCTGTACCAATGGAGAAAGGAACATGACACCTTCTGGAAATTCGAAGCTATGTCTGAGTGTTAAGCCATGCGAGCCTATAGGGTGATGGATGAGGCTCTGTGAACAAAGCTAATTTTGAAACCGCTTCTTCCGAAACAATATTGGTGCAGCTACCAGAATCAATAATCAGACGATAAACTTTTCCGCGAATTGTGCAAGTACTCCGAGAAATATTTGATCTGAGCCAACTTTCTTCTACCCCGCGCGAAACGAAACAATTGTGACGCAAGACCAAGGCTGTACCAACGTCACCAAAGACCTGTTCTGCAATGCCTGATAGCTCCGCATCATCTTGGTAGTCGTCATATACCACTTCCTCATCACCAAAAAGAACACGCTTGGGACATGTAGATTGTCGATGCCCTGTTTGGCCACAATTAAAACATTTAAAAGTGACATGTCGAACATATTTTGGGGCCGTAGCTCCACTGGACTGTTCGATTGCTCGCGGTAAGAAGTTAGACACTACAGAAGGATCAGAATTCGAACCCTCGATAGACTCTGAAGCAACCGACGGGCGAGGCCGAGAACTAGATGCAGACTAAGAAGACGAAGAACTCCTTGAGTTCTGTTCAATCAGAACGGCTCTCTGATGAGCCTCCGACACCGACATCGGGTTAAATAGTAGAGGTTGATTCTGAAGTTATGGACGCAATCCACCAATGAAGCGTGAGACCAACTGTTCTTCTGATTCCACCGTTGAATTTTGTGCCATCAAATTGAAGAAATCTGTTGCGTAGTCTTCGACAGAGCGGCTTCCTTGTCTGAGATTCGGAAAACGTGTATACATCGTATGTTCATAGTTAAAAGGCAAAAAAGATTTACGCAAAAGGCATTTCATCTTTTCCCGTGACACAATCCGAGCTTTACCAGCTCGTGCACGCTGCTCTTTCACTTGTTGCCACCACGCTGATGATCGACCTTTGAAGCGAGTGGCGACTAACGGGACGGATGATAATAGGATTTTACCAATCAGTTACTCAATCCTACTACACATATCATTGTAGTATTTGAGGATCAATCCATATGGGTTTGTTGTGACAAAAGGAATTCATAAAACTTCATAATCTAAGCAAGTCTAGTGAAGGTTTTGGTATGTGATTAGTAACATTAAACAAGGTGAATGACAAACTATCTTCAAGATAAGTAAAAACAAAACAGAGATAAGTAAAAACAAAACAGAGTTTCTAAAGGGTTTTTGTAAATTTTGGAAAGATGAATCCAAGGTTATGGTATTGATTTTCAGGTGTTTAAAAGTGTAATCAATGATGTCATTCTACTCATATAAATGCTAATCCCCAAGCTTAGAACTTCAAGAATAGATTAAACCACTTTCATGGACTTAATCCTTTCATCACATTTCTAATCAAGAACAAACTTTCATTTGTGATCAAAGATGCAACAAGCATAAAGATTCAGTTCTAATCTGCTAATAAACACCTTAGACAATCACTTTCATGAGCTAAGTATGTAAATCTCTTGCTTAAATGATCCAGAAATTTTACTAATCTTTTGGATGAGAAAATTCCCTAGAAATCTAATTCAACATGATCAAGGTTGAAATTAGCATTAAGAGCATTAAGCAAGAAGAGATATGGAAGAATCAACTCATAGACATCAAGACTAACACCCTAAACACCCTAGATCTAACCAACCTTAGATTCTAAAGAACTACTCACAGTTCATGATCAAACCAACAAAAACTTGTAAAAACTTGATAATAAGCATTAGGAAGAGTAAAGGGAAGAGATTAGAGAAGAAGAACTCTTGAATTGAAGTTTTTGATCCAAAGGTCTTGCAAATAAAATCACCAAATACAGAGAGAGTTTCTTGAAAAGTTTAGAAATAAAAAGTCAACTAGATAATGATGATCAACAGTGTATTTTCGTCTTAAGTAAACAAAACTGCGGGTTCCATATCGGTGTGATTACACCGGTACAAAAGGCAGATATGCGTATCGGTGTGATCACACCGATACAAAAGGCAGATATGCGTATCGGTGTGATCACACCGATACAAAAGGCAGATATGCGTATCGGTGTGATCACACCGATACAAAAGGCAGATATGCGTATCGGTGTGATCACACCGATACAGCACACCGATACTGCTTTCTTCATGTCCTTTGCGAGTTTTGCTGCATGTTTTCCTTCTGTTCTTCCCCTTCTTGGCTTTCTTGCTCATTCATCAACCTCCCAATAGCCTCTTCAAGCTCTAGAATACCTGAGAAACACTTCAAATGCAACATATATACAATATCCTAAGCTAAGACTCACTAAACTCTAAAATGAATGCAATCTAGCCTAAAACTATCTAATGAATGCATGTATGGATGCAAAACTATCCTATATGAGTGTTAAAAACATGCTAAAATGAGAGACTATCAACTCCCCCAAACTTGCATTTTGCTTGCCCTCAAGCAAACAATTATGACAAATGAGAGAGAGGTGTGAAAGTGGGAGCTCAAATCCAAAAATGCCAACTAAATAGATCAAGTCATTGTCCAAGTTTACAATTCTAGGATTCATGTCGAGTTTGCTCTACTTTAAAAACTTTAGCCACACTCATCACAAACATGAATTGAATTCAAGTCTAGCCTACACAAGCCTTCCTATCCTTCATTCCTTTAAAATTCATTCAATAATTAACCATGGATCATGCTTTGAAATGCCAAGAGAACTCATTTGGTTAAGGGACAAGGTCTTGAGATAAAAATGATCTCAATGCAATGGTTTGTTTTAGGTTCAAAGGGGAGCTCTCAATGAAAAGAATCAGCCTATGGCAAAATGCTAAGAGGCAAAACCAATAGATGCATACAAGGATGACTTTCATCTACCCAAATGTCTAAAGATTTCTATCCTAAACTATACCCAAAGATCAACCACTTAAGCTACCTTTTCCTGAAGGCCTTTGTTGACTTTATAACCTACACATTGATTCACCTTCCTTGTCGAATTTGGGAGTTCTTCTTCACCTTGTGTATAATGGTTTTTTGGCTTCTTCTTAATGGCTCTTCTTGTTGTATGTGATGTCTCTTTGTGTCACCTTTTTGGATGCTTGCTGGCCGGATTTTCTTCTTGTTGTATGGCCTTCTTTGTTGTTGAGAACACATTTTCCTTCTTTTGTTTAGAGCCTTCCTTGTTGCAACCATCTCATCATTTTGTCTCCCTATTCCATCTCCTTGTATCACATTCTTTACTTCCTCTTTTTCTCCAATTGATAAAAACTTTTAAAAACAAGAACTTCTTCCTAGTCTTCCCATCAAACATCCTAGCCTATTACTAGCTTAAAATGCAAGCTAGTGTCTACATGAAAGCTTCTCCTTGTCGGCCTAAACTCAACACTTTTTGCGTAGATGATTCAAAATTTTCGAAAATAGGCCTCACAATCACACACAAGATTTGTAGGCTTGAAAGAAGGTTTGGTTATGGGTGTGGTAACTACTTGGGATAACAAGAGAATAGTAAAAATGGAGAAAATATCTCAAATATGTATGTGGTATCCATGAGTTCGACTTGTCAAAACAATGCATGATAATTAGTGTCAGTTTTAGCGGTTCTAATAGATAGGAATGAAATCAATTCACAGCAAGTTTCGACTAAAACATGAACGCCAAGACATGAATTCCAAGTGTGGTGCGATCTTAACACGAAACTTACTCGAATGCATCAGACAATTGTGAACGTGGTCAATGACTTCATATCGAAAATTAACATTTTTCAAGGAAATTTCATCATTGCTCCTTATGCAATATGAATGCAATCCTATATGAAATGCAACTAGACACAATCCTAAAATGCAAATGCAATGTCTAAATTGTATTTTTTTTTAATGCATTAAATGTGTGCATGAAACACAAATGTGCAACACAAAATGTCAAATCTCTCAACCTCTCCCCCAAACTTAAATTACACAGTCTCGTGTGTAATAAAAGTTCAAGAGAGACCGCAATCAATATGATAAAAAAAATAAGGGTAAGCAAAAACTAAATGATATATACAATGAAGTGTGAAGTGTTACCTCTAGGTCTGTGAATATGAGGATGATGATCCGAGAGATATGGATTGGTTGGTGGAGGATGTTTGTGCAGGTGAGTGGCTCGGTTTTCTCTTCCTTTGTTGCTCCTCATGTGTAGAGGCTGATGAATCCGAAATCTTTGCCTTCAGGCTCTTGTATTTCGCTTTCAGCTTCTTGTATCCCTTTAGCAGTTTGTTGATCGTCTTGTCCTGGTGCTTGTTCCATTGCTGGAGCTGGTCAATGTGGTCATGAGCTTCCCGCAATGACGGGTTCGATATGGCCTCACCATAGGAGAAGAAATGGTACCTCTCGGTGCCTTATCTCGAGTCTGGCTGTTTTTGCTCTTCTTCCCCCTCCTCAGGTTCTGCGACTGGGTCAAGTAAGACTACGTTCTTCTTGGTAATAGACTCTAGATGCCTCTGAATCGTCGGGTTATAGAGCTGCGTGAGCGGTGGCACAAACTCGAAGCTCCTCTGGGTATGCAAAGAAGTGACAGTTTCGTGCGGAAGAAGTATCTTGGCTTCTCCGTCTGAAGTAATTGAGAAGCAGTATGCGAACAAGTTACCACTCTTTCCCGCTAAGAAATGAGCCTTGCTGAGGTAGAAAATGTCCATCCACTCTGGCTCTAAACCGTCTGTACCCAACTGATGGCCACATGCCTCTAGTATCGGTGTAATCAGCCCACCGATACTAAGCTGAGGGGTCTTGTCCCTCATCGTCATCACCCAGTCCTTATATGAAAGGAACTGTCGCAACAGCATGGAGACCAAACCCGTACCTGATGTGTCTCCCCGAAGAATACCTCCGTCTCTCGTCGTAAATCCCAGGATCCTCGCTAAACACATGTCCAGAAACTGCAACTCCTCCAGCTGTACATTCCCACACTCTCGCCTGGCAAAGAATGTATGTGCTAGCGCCTTGTACGCATACCGTATAGCTGGATGTCTGATCAGCGATCCCTTGCTTCTTCCTGGCTCGAAAGTACCAGAGGCAATGACATCCCACAACTCAGCTAACTCCCCTTCATCGATGGTAAGGGTCTTGGTCTTGCGCGCACCTTCTGTAAACCCGAAGATCCCCTCAAGCTCTATGAATGACAATGTGTAGGACATCTTCTCAATCTTGAATTTGATATACCCATGTCCATCTTCTTCGGGTGTATCCTCGCCTTCATAGTAGAAGTGCGCCTCTAATGATGCCAGGAATTGGCATGTCGGTATTTTGTGTGCTGGATGAGACATGGTGAAGAAATGTCCCATTCCCATCTTATCGAAGATCATCTCGACATCTTTCAAAATCCTGAGAGCTTGCAGAGACTGCCGGTGCGGGTATCGCGTTCCCTTGAAACCCATTATTCTGAATGCTTGAAAAAGCTCTGGAACTGTTGGTATTGTTTTTGGAGCATCCCTTGCAACTTTCCGTGAGCCTTTATTCTTTCCCCCAAGCTCAATCTGATCATCGCTCTCAGTTCCGTCGTTATCGGAAACGACCTTCTTCTTTCCCTCACTCTTTGATTTAGCAGCTCTTGATGCTTCTGCTTTTGTTCTCGGCATTGTTCCTATATAAGAAACACAAACAATTCAATCAAATAACTCAGCAAGCAAGAAACAATGGCCAAAAATTCGAAAATTTCTCATTTCTATACTTAGGAAAATTTTGACAAAACTTCAAAATTTCCTAAAATTTCAAAGTGGCCAATTTCGTGTTCTAGCAATTGATGATCATTAACCATGAAAGATGCAAGCTATTGCAAGTGAAAGCCCTAAAATTTGACAAGTTTCTAGGTAGTAATTTGAATTTTCGCACTATGAACCCTAACTGTCAAATTTTCGAAATTCATCCATTTTAATTGTGTTATAGCACTCGAAATCCTCTTATCTATCATTATCTATAAATGCCCAATCCACAATCACTCAATTCGAACACCCTATAGCATTTCACAAAAAATTCCACCATTGAAGTACAAATGAAAAGCTTGGGAGATTGAGAGTCATACCTTGTTGTTGAGTGAATGTAGGACAAAAATGATTAATGAATCTGAATGAGCACAAGATTTCGGAGTAATAGCACTTGCAATCACGAAATTTACTTGAGTTTTGAGAGAGTTATGAAGGAATTGGTGTTGAGTGGTTTTAATGGGGAAGAAGAGCACGAGTCGCGTAAATACTTACCATTTTTTTAGACCATATCGGTCTGGCCTTACCGATATAGCATGCCGATACGCGTATCGGTTTGGTTAGTCCGATATTGATATCGGTGTGGCCACATCGATATACTACGCCGACATGCGTATCCGTACACCGATATGCGCTGAAATTGTTTTTCTGCAAACTTTTAGCACTTAAGTCTTTTTCTTCTTGACACGAATCCGTTGATCAAAAACACTCAAAAACACATTATGAACATATAAACAAGAATATATACAATGATAAACATGGGATTGCCTCCCAAGTGCGCTTGTTTAAAGTCTCATAGCTTGACTTTTCAAACCCTTTAGACGTTGGTAAGATCATGAAGAGGAACTGAGGTTGCCTCTTTTATTGTTTCACTGGCCAAGTAAGGCTTCAACCTATGCCCATTCACAGTGAATTCTTCTCCTTTGACACCATAAAGAGTGACAGCTCCATAAGGTAGAACCTCCTTGATCTTGAAAGGACCGGACCATCTTGATTTGAGCTTTCCCGGGAATAGCTTCAACCGGGAATTGTACAGCAGTACCATGTGTCCAGCCAAGAACTCTTTCGGCTTGATCTTCTTGTCATGAAAGGCTTTGGTTCTTTCCTTGTAGATTTTGGAGCTTTTAAAAGCTTCCAAGCGGATTTCTTCAAGCTTGTGGAGATTGATCAATCTCTTCTCTTGGGCTGTTTTGATGTCAAAGTTCAGGAGTTTGACTGCCCATAACGCCTTGTACTAAAGCTCCACGGGTAGGTGGCATGATTTCCCATATATAAGAGAGAATGGTGATCTCCCAATGGGTGTCTTGAAGGCGGTTCTACAGGCCCATAGTGCATCATCAAGCTTGGCTGCCCAGTCTTTTCTTGTAGCCCCAACTGTCTTCTCTAGAATAGCTTTGATTTCTCTGTTGGAAATTTCGACTTGGCCACTTGTTTGAGGATATAAGGTGTTGCCACCTTATGCTTAACTCCATGCTTCTTGAGGAGGCTCTCAAAAATTTTGTTGATAAAATGGCTTCCTCCATCACTTATGACCACTCTTGGCACTCCAAATCTTGGGAATATGATAGATTTGAAAAGCTTGATCACCACCTTAGCATCATTTGTGGGACTTGCAATGGCTTCTACCCACTTGGAGACATAGTCCACTGCCACTAAAATGTATTTGTTGCTATAGGAAGATGGGAAAGGACCCATGAAATCTATTCCCCGAACATCAAACACCTCCACCTCAAGGATTGAGTTCTGTGGCATCTCATCTCTTCTGCTTATGTTGCCCTTCTTTTGACATGCCTCACATGTAGAAATGTAAGCATGGGTGTCCTTGAAGAGGTTTGGCCACCAAGACCCAGATTGTAGCACCTTTGTTGCTGTTTTGAATGTGGCAAAGTGCCCTCCATAAGCTGATCCATGGCAATGATATAAGATGCCATTCACTTCTGATTGTGCAACACATCTTCTAAAGAGGCCATCAGAACACCTCTTGAATAGATAAGGCTCATCCCAAAAGTAATGGGAAACATCCTTGAAGAACTTCTTCTTGTTGTATGCATCCAGATTTAGAGGCACATCACCTCCCACCAAGTAGTTCACAAGGTCTGCATACCAAGGTAACTCTCCTTCTTTCAGGCCTTTGGCTTCTTCAAGCTTTCTTCCCATTTGGTATCCTTTCTCTAGGATTTTGATTAACATCAGCTGCTCTTCAAGAAGAAAATCATCAATGGGGATGGTCTCTTCTATTCTCATCCTTGACAAGTGGTCAGCAACTCCATTTTCAATGCCTTTCTTGTCCACAATCTCCATGTCAAATTCTTGGAGAAGAAGTATCCATCTAAGAAGTCTTGGTTTGGTGATTTTCTTAGCATAAATGTACCTTAATGCTGCATGATCAGTGTACAACACTACCTTAGATCCTACTAGGTAGCTTCTAAACTTCTCAAAGGCGAAGACAACAGCTAGAGGCCCTTTCTCAGTTATTTCATACTTCACTTGAGTGTCATCCAAGGTCCTACTTGCATAATAGATGACATGAAGTTTCTTGTCCTTCTTCTGTCCTAAAACTGCGCCCACTGCATAATCACTTGCATCGCACATGATCTCAAAAGGGAGATCCCAATCTGGTGCTTGCACTATAGGGGCACTCACTAGAGCTTCTTTGATCTTCAAGAATGCACTATGAAACTCTTCATCAAACAGAAATTCAGCTTCTTTGCACAGCAGTCTAGTGAGTGGTCTTGCAATCTTGGAGAAGTCTTTAATGAACCTTTTATAAAATCCAACATGGCCCAGGAAACTCCTTATCCCTCTCACATTTCGTGGAGGCTCTAGACTCACCATCACCTCAATCTTTGCCTTGTCCACTTCAATCCCATTTTCAGAAATTTTGTGCCCAAGCACAATGCCTTCTCTCTCCATGAAATGACATTTCTCCCAGTTCAGCACCAGGTTTGCATCCTCACACCTTTTAAGCACCCTGCAAAGATTTGACAAACACCCAGCAAAAGAGAGGTCATACACAGAAAAATCATCCATGAAGACCTCTACCATATCTTCTATAAGATCAGAAAATATTGACATCATGCACCTTTGAAAGGTTGATGGTGTATTACATAACCCAAATGGCATCCTTCGATATGCAAAGGTACCATAGGGGCATGTGAAAGTTGTTTTTTCTTGATCATTGGGGTGAATGGGTATTTGAAAGAACCCACTATACCCATCTACGAAGCAATAAAATGGGTGGTTTGCAAGTCTTTCCAGCATTTGGTCAATGAATGGGAGAGGAAAAGGATCTTTCATTGAGGCTGAATTTAGTTTTCGTTAATCAATACACATCCTATGGCCTGTTATGGTTCTAGTTGGTATTAATTCATCTTTTTCATTTTTTACCACGGTTATTCCTCCTTTTTTTGGCACAACATGAACAGGTGAAACCCAAGTGCTATCTGAAATGGGATAGCTAACACCTGCATCTAGAAGTTTAAGGATCTCCTTTTTTACTACTTCTTTCAAGTTTGGGTTTAATCTTCTTTGATGTTCAATTGAAGTTAAAGATTCATTTTCTAGATGAATTCTATGTGTGCAAAGAGAAGGAGAGATTCATTTGATGACATCCAAAGAATAACCAATGGCTCTCCTAAACTTTTTCAGTTCATTCAAAAGTGAGGTTAACTCTTCCTCATTCAGATTTTCATTCACTATGACAGGGTAGGACGAATTTGGACCTAGGAAAGCATACCTTAGCCCTTGTGGAAGAGGTTTGAGATCCACCCTTGGTGCTTTGAGTTCACACCAATCATCTTCAATGCTAGACTTACCATTGCTAGCCTCTTTCTTGTCATCTTGTGTAGTGTCTAAGGAACCAACATCTTCAAACATAGAACCTCCATTGTTGTTATGTTGCAGCTCCATGAAAGTGCTTTCTCCTTGTAATGGTTTGTGTGAATCCAGCAGCTTCAAGTATCCCAGGCTTTCTTCATGTAGAAATCCATTCTCACCATGCTCCTTGGTTAAAGCCACTTGGAGATGATCTTCCATGGCTAACTCTTCAAGATATTCATCAGCTAATTGGTCCATGATTTCAATCCAGAAAGCTTGACCTTCAATGGTAGGCTTCTTCAATGTGTCATTGGTGTTATACTTGAGAACAAAGTCCTTTCCCAAGTTCAAATCGATTTTCTCCTTCTTGACATCAATAATAGCCCTATCTGTTGCTAAGAAAGGTCTCCCAAAGATGAGTGTATCTTTTGTTTCTTCATCCATCCTCAATACCACAAAGTCTGTGGGCACTTCAACATTCCTAATCATGACTTGCAGTTCTTCAAGCAAACCCACAGGAAGTCTAATTGATCTATCAGCTAACACAAGGGAGATTCCACACTCTTTGTAGCGATTAAAGCCTAGTCTTTTAGCTACCTAAAGTGGCATCAGACTTACACTAGCTCTAAGGTCACACAAGCAATGGTTGAATGACAAAGGTCCTAAATCACATGGCATAGTAAAACTACCAGGATCACCAAGCTTCTTTGGGATGATGGTCTTTTGAATAATGGCACTACATTCATGAGTAAGAACCACCATACCTTGCAGCTCTTTAGTTCTTTCCATTATTGCATCTTTGAGAAACTTGGCATATTGAGGAACCAGCATGAATGCATCCATCAAAGGCATGGTTAGTTGAATCTCACTCATTTGCTTGTCAAATAGAGCTCTATACTTCTCCACTAATTGCTCCCAGGAAATGGGAGTTTTGGTTTGTATGATGGTGGAACAAAATGAGTCTTCTTGTAAACAACAGTTTCCCCTCTTGGTTTCTCCTCAACTTTTTTCTTGCCTTCTCTTTGAACCACAAAATCTTTAGCAATCACACTTTCATCATTTTGAAAGTTCACCTCCCCATCTTGTCTCTCAATGTCCTCATTGAGTTTGGAATGTGTAGCTGGTGGTTGTAGTGTTCTCCCACTTCTCAATGTTATTGCATTGATGTACTCTCTAGGATTAGTCTCCGGATTTCCAGGGAGAGTACCTTGTTGCCTTGATGTTGATGTGTTGCCCTTGTTTTCCATGTGCTGATACTTGGAATTTAGTGTTTCTATCTTTGAGTCCAGCTCATTGTATGTTGAGTCCACCTTATTGTGTATTTCTGCCATCTTCTTTATTAAGTCCATTGCTCCTTGTGCTTGGCCTTGTAGAATTTGCTTGAGCATATTCTTCATGTCCATATCTTGAGGGGCTAAAATTTGTTGTTGCCCTTGCTGCACAAAACCAGGGGGCTGTTGTGGTCTTGGCTGAAAGTTGCCCTGGCCTCCTTGATATTTTTGAAAGTTTCCTTGGTTCCCTTGATAGTTGTTCTTGACAACAAACCCTTGTTGTTGGTTGTATGGCACAAATGGCTTTTGTGGAGGAACTTGGTTATGTCCTTGGTGTGGGTAAACCTAATCTTGTGGGTTCTCCACATTGTTGCTTCTATAGGAGAGATTGTTGTTGTTGCTGCTCCTATAGTTGTTGTAGCCTTTTTGAAATCCTTGGCCACTAACATAGTTGACCTCTTCTCTAAAATCCTCATTTGGTTCTTGATGAGGTCTATGGCTGTCTTCATAATCACCCACATAATGTACTGATTTTTGAGAAGCCTGCAACAGCTTATCCATCTTGTCATTGAGGGCTTTCATTTCCCTTCTTCTTTGATCTTCAGTATCTCCTCCACCTCTTGATGATCTATCATAGTCTTCACTATAATTCTCATCACTTTGGGCTAGGTTCTCTACCAGCTGAAGACCATCTTCTACCTCCTTCCCCAGGTAATTTCCATTGCTTCCAGTGTCTAGAAGCATGCGAAATTTAGGAAGCACACCTCTGTAGAGAGTGCTTAGTAGAGACTCTTCAGAAAATCCATGGTGTGGACATTGCATGGTATAGCTCTTGAACCTTTCCCATGCTTCACAGAAACTTTCATTGCTCCTTTGAGTGAAGCTAGAGATGTTATTTCTCAGCTTTGCAGTTCTTGAGTTGGAGAAAAATTTGGCCAAGAAAGACTTCTTGCATTGATCCCAAGAAGTGATGGAACCTTGTGGAAGTGTCTTCTCCCATAGGTGTGCTTTGTCCCCAAGAGAAAATGGGAACAATCTCAGCTTGAAACCATCCTCTGAAATCCCATTGATCTTTGTCATGCTGCAGATTCTATCAAACTCATCCAAGTGGTCCAAAGGATCTTCCATTGGTAGTCCATGGAACTTGTTGTTCTGCACCATAGAGATCAACCCACTCTTGATTTCGAAATTGTTGTTCTCAACTGGAGGAGGGATGATGCCTTGGCGATTGCCATGAGTGTTAGGCGCATCTCCAGCTCCAATATGACGTGGCTGTCTAGGTGGGTGCTGTGGCACTCTTGCTCCTTGAGCTATCTGTTGCTGGTCAAGATAATGAGGTGGTGGTTGACCACCTGCTTCCTGCGGATTGTCCATGCCCAGGCGTGCTATATGGGCTGCTCTTTCTTGCTCTCTTCTTGCAAATGCTCTTCTACTCAGTCTATGAATGTTGTCTATTGGTTCAACAAGATCTTCTTGTCCTCTAGACCTCAAGTTCATGCACCTATAGAGAGGAAAAACAGAGCAAGCAAAAGAGATTAGTAATGAAACGAAAAATAAAACTTAGTCTCAAGAGGATTTAAAATCCTAATGCACAAAACAGAACCCAAACGGCAACGGCGCCAAATTGATAGCAGGATTTTACCAATCAATTACTCAATCCTACTACACATGTCATTGTAGTATTTGAGGATCAATCCATATGGGTTTGTTGTGACAAAAAGAATTCATAAAACTTCTTAATCTAAGCAAGTCTAGTGAAGGTTTTGGTATGTGATTAGTAACATTAAACAAGGTGAATGACAAACTATCTTCAAGATAAGTAAAAACAAAACAGAGATAAGTAAAAACAAAACAGAGTTTCTAAAAGGTTTTTGTAAATTTTGGAAAGATGAATCCAAGGTTATGGTATTGATTTTCAGGTGTTTAAAAGTGTAATCAATGATGTCATTCTACTCATATAAATGCTAATCCCCAAGCTTAGAACTTCAAGAATAGATTAAACCACTTTCATGGACTTAATCCTTTCATCACATTTCTAATCAAGAACAAACTTTCATTTGTGATCAAAGATGCAACAAGCATAAAGATTCAGTTCTAATCTGCTAATAAACACCTTAGACAATCACTTTCATGAGCTAAGTATGTAAATCTCTTGCTTAAATGATCCAGAAATTTTACTAATCTTTTGGATGAGAAAATTCCCTAGAAATCTAATTCAACATGATCAAGGTTGAAATTAGCATTAAGAGCATTAAGCAAGAAGAGATATGGAAGAATCAACTCATAGACATCAAGACTAACACCCTAAACACCCTAGATCTAACCAACCTTAGATTCTAAAGAACTACTCACAGTTCATGATCAAACCAACAAAAACTTGTAAAAACTTGATAATAAGCATTAGGAAGAGTAAAGGGAAGAGATTAGAGAAGAAGAACTCTTGAATTGAAGTTTTTGATCTAAAGGTCTTGCAAATAAAATCACCAAATACAGAGAGAGTTTTTGAAAAAGTTTAGAAATAAAAAGTCAACTAGATAATAATCATCAACAGTGTATTTTCGTCTTAAGTAAGCAAATCTGCGGGTTCCATATCGGTGTGATCACACCGATACAGCAGGCAGATACGCGTATCAGTGTGATCACACCGATATAACATGCAGATACGCGTATCGGTGTGATCACACCGATACAGCACACCGATACTGCTTTCTTCATGTCCTTTGCGAGTTTTGCTGCATGTTTTCCTTCTGTTCTTCCCCTTCTTGGCTTTCTTGCTCATTCATCAACCTCCCAATAGCCTCTTCAAGCTCTAGAATACCTGAGAAACACTTCAAATGCAACATATATACAATATCCTAAGCTAAGACTCACTAAACTCTAAAATGAATGCAATCTAGCCTAAAACTATCTAATGAATGCATGTATGTATGTAAAACTATCCTATATGAGTGTTAAAAACATGCTAAAATGAGAAACTATCAACGGACATGGCATCAGGTACTTGTTTAAACTCCAATAGTTCTTCCACTGAACTAATCCAATCAAGCAATTCTTCATGTTTTAAAGAACCATGAAAGTCTGGTAAATCCACTTTGAAACCAGATTCCCATCGGTTATTGTCACCCCTTGGAACCACCACATCAGCCTGATGCAAAGCATGTAGCAAGCGCTCTCTCTGTCCTGCGAACGGGTTAACATCATCAACGTCATCATCATCATCCTCCTTGAAAATCTGAGGAGCCCGGTGAGGGTTTGCGGGAGGTCGTTGATGCTCTTGAAGCACCACTGATATATCATGGTTTTTACCGGTTTTTGACCATGATATAAGTCCATTTTATAATCTTTTCGAATTTTTAGAGTCCTATTAGAGTCTTTACAGATGGAGTGCATTTGGAGCTTATTGAAGCATTTTGGAGAAGCAGCCGAAATAATGAAGTCGGAGCTGATTTACACGAAGGGTGTCGATCGACACTAACCCTTGGTGTCGATCGACACCAATGAAACCAAACAAAGTTTGCGAACTTCCATCAGAAAAAGGAAATTGCCCAAGTTTTGAAGAATTACAAGATTGCCCCTGACGAAAATCTTCCTCTATAAATAGTTTTCAGGCATTGTTTAGCCAAACACCTTATCTTTATTTACTGTTTTTGAGACTTAGAGAGAGATTGGTCCTGAGCTTTTTGGGAGATAATTCTGTACTCTTCCGAGAAGTTTTTGAACCCCTGTATCATTCTCTTTTCTTATTTTATACAATTTATTTCAGTCATGATTTGTGTAATCATCTCCATGTCTGAGTAGTTTGCTAGTTAGGTTAGGGTGATTTAGGGTTGATGATGAGTTTGTAGAATCATTATGTCGTTAGAAAAATCACTTGGATCTTCATCTTGATTTGTGCTTATATTGATTTCTTAATTGATCACTTAAAAATCAAACCCTAGGTTGTTTAATAGATGCGAGAGCATTATTGATAACTTGACCTAATCATAGATGAGCAAAATATATATTCGCAAAGAGATTTGGTTTAGGTATTTTGTGAACAATCGAACCTGTTTTTAATGCTTGCCTTAATTGTTTGAATTTGCAAAGAGATTTGGAATTCTAGAATTTAGGCATTGATAACTTCTGCAACGAGAGTTAATTGATTTTAAATTGGTGTTTCGAGTTCTAGACGGTTCTTAATAATTTCCTGACAATATAATATCTGCATTCTCTGATTTAACTTGATAATCATCCTTGCCTAGCGCCTTAGTCTCCTGAACTTTAATCCACTTTTATTTCGTCTACTGATCGTTTGGTAGTTTACTTTATTTTAATTGATTGATCTAGCATAATCTGAACTTAGAAACCATAGAGTAGCATCTACTTCCTTTGGGATTCGATAACCCCTTATACTTCAATTGTATTTGCTGTGCACTTGCAGTGTTTTATTTGGGTAAAACTTTGACCCTATCAACCACACGGACGGCTGTTTCAACAGATTCACGCATCATGTTGCGGAAATCTTCTTGAAACTCAGCTAGAACTCCACGAAACGCTTCAGTTGTCTCTTGCAGATTCTTCTTTGGCGGCATGAATAGGATCTTTTGTCTCTGATACCAACTGTTGTAGCAAGAGAGTAGCGTAAACAGCAAGTAACTTCAATCTTTCGGGATTAAAGAACTTAAGAACGAATCAGGCTTGAAGTCTTCGCAGAGATGACAAGACAGAAGTCGATTTCAAAAGAGATAGTTCTCTTATAATTTTATTAATCCAAAAACTGCCTATCATAAGGTAAATACAAGCATATTTATAACTAGAAGAGATGTAAACACCAAAACCTTAATCTCTTCAATCTAAATAAATGTAAAGTTTACATTGATGCAAAAAAAAGAAATACTTAAAGCTCACGTTAAAATAGTAAAAGGGATGCTACATCAATCAGGTACTCAATCTAATACAAAATTCGTAACAGAGTTAAAAAAAAAAAAAAACAGAGATCACCATCGCTCAAATGGGCCATTAGTGAGCAAAAAGAATGAGTGTTGTAATTTGGTCAGTTGAAAACTTGAAATTGTGTCAAGATGTTAAAGCCTAAAAAAATGTATTTGTCAGGATGTTAACCCTTAAAGAAATTTCAGATCTTTCAAATGTCGTTGGTCTCTCGTCGAGTTGAATTTGTCAATGTCACGCTCTGAAAACCCTAAAAAAAATTCCAGATCTTTCAACCAGTCTCGAGCATTTGTGCCTCGACTATTGCAGAATTTGGTGACTTCCTTCTTCATTTCTAAATGTTGATAAACGTTGAATATGAAAGCATCCACAAATCTTTGGATTCTTCCAACATACATCAACTTCAAATCTATCACTTCTCTCGATCTCAGTGAATTCTCATTGTTGACGAGTTTTCCTCAGCTTTTAACTTTCTCATGCACAAGTTGTTTCAACTGGAAGCTTGAAACAACTTGGATTTGTTGATTTTGCAAACTTAAGTGGAGTCAAGTCATTCACTGATGCAAGTCTTATGAAAACGATAAAGAGTTGAATATAATCAACAGATTTCTTACATGAAGCCATGCCTGGTGAAGAAGTGCCAACGTATTTCACGCATCAAATGTTTGAATTTAGCTTCAAGAATCATCATCTTAATTAAATTACATATATAGATAAAGTTATCAAATCTTCCGTACAAACTTTGCTATGAGGCTTACATAGAAAATAACATGTATATAAACAGATTGGGTAGGTAACGTTCAAATTAGCGAGCGTCAATGACTGAGAGAGTGATTTGGTTCACGGTGCATTCATTGTTGCGATATGCACTTGACGATGAATCAGTCTCAAGAGGACTTCTCCCAATGCAAAACCCCGGCCGTTTAGGCTGAGGAATAGCCGTAGTTTCGCTTCCAAGCATCACCATTACGGACGACATCACTGGTCTGTCTTCAGCAAGTTCTTGGACACACAAGAGACTAATTTGTATACATCTTAAGATTTCTTGTGTCTGAAAGGTTGATGATGTAGAATCTATGATGAACGGATCTACGATCTCTAGCCCTTTTCCTTCCTTCCAATTCCTCCACACCTGTGAAAAAGATAGAATCTTTCTTTTAGTGTTAGCGTCAAAATCATGAATGTGACACAATATCAATTTCAAGAGGTTCTTGGCTTACAAAACTAAGGAGATTATGGTCACAGTTTGAGTTGTAGAATCCTTTATTTCTCTTGCCACTTATAATCTCAAGAAGCAAGACCCCAAAGCTGAAAACATCTGACTTCATCGAGAATATTCCATCCATTGCATATTCTGGAGACATGTAGCCGCTGCATAAAACATATTAAACTCATATGTTATGAGGTTTTTATTTAATTTGGATTTAAGACAAAAGCTCTTTGTTGTTTGGGAGTATGATAGCTTACTAAGTTCCGACCACCTTCCTTGTATTAGCTTCTGTCTCCTCCCGTCCTAAGATCCTCGCCATCCCGAAATCCGAGATCTTTGGAGTCATATTTTTATCTAGCAAGATGTTACTTGCTTTCAAGTCTCTATGGATAATCCTACACCGTGAATCTTGGTGAAGGTACAAAAGTCCTCTAGCAATACCATTGGTGATATCAAATCTCTTTGGCCATTTAAAGTGAGAGCGTTGGGTATTGTCTACAAATAGACCACAACCGGAAATGTGTTAACTTTTTTTTCTAAAGATGTTCAATTGTTAGAACAGAAGTTGTTTTTAGTCACTAACCAAAGAGATGATAATCAAGACTTAGATTCTCCAAGTACTCGTAGATCAACATCTTCTCGCCCTTATCGACGCAACAACCAAGAAGCCGAACAAGGTTTATGTGCTGAAACCTTGCAATTAGTCTAACCTCGTTCTTGAACTCATCGGTCCCTTGTAAGGACATTTTCGATAGTCTCTTTACCGCGATTTCTTTCCCGTCGAGTAACCTTCCCTATTTCCAAACATTATTTGATCATACATCCATGAAGCCTTGTGTAGTGATAGATTTTAAATAAGTTGTGAATAGCTTTTACCTTGTAAACAATACCGAATCCACCTTGTCCAAGCTTGTTGGCGTCAGAAAAATTGTTTGTTGCCACGGCAACAACTTCAAACTCCATCAATGGAAGCTCTAGATCATCCGCTTTGTTTTCTCTGGATATGTATCTCCTGTTTGATGTTACCACTTCGTTCATTAGCGAATCTTGGCTTCTCACTTGATCAACTGTTTCATTAAGATATAGAAAACAATACCCAAAAAATGTAAAAAATTATATATTGCTTTATTAAGCAAATGAAAGTTATTGACTTACTCTAAAATAAAAAAAAATAAAAATAAAGTTGTTGATTTTACCAATAGGTGTTTGAATTGCTATTGATCGCCTGTGCTTTCTTTTCCAAAACCCAAAGATGATGCAACTCACAAGAGCAAAAGGCTCACTCCAATACTCGAACCTATTATTTTTCCATTTTTGGTTCTCTTGTCCTCTGCAATAGAAATGGGGCATATATTCTTCTACGTAGTTGGAACAAAATAAAAAATGAAAAATAATATCCCAACGTAAATTTGGTTGTACTTTGGAGCAAAAATTATAACGAAAAGGAAACAAAATAATTGTTCTGGACTTTTAAAGTCAAAACAACGTTAAACCTACATATAAAATTCTTTTTGGTATTGGATCTAGCTTAAACCATACTTACTATTCTTAAGATATACAGTAGAAACTCTATAAATTAATGATGTTGTAACTTTGATATTTTATTAATTTAGAGAGTTATTAATTTATCAATTTTGAATAAAATAAACGATTTATTAATAATTAATTAAAACTAATATTTTCTTTAAAGTTGATAATATATTTTAAATTTTAATTTTAAAATTGGAGATGAGGTTTAAAAATATTTCAATTTTAATAAAAACAAACAACAATCTATTCTAATATAGTAAAGTGTTTTTTAAGTTAAGCTTTGATATGCTGTCATGTGGCACTCCATAAATGCCTTATATCATCTTAATTTTTTTTTATTATTCATTAATAAACTAGGGGATATTCGGGCTACACCCGTGTATGTTATATAGTTATGTGTACTATTTTGATATAAGAAAAATAGTGTAATAGTAGTGTTTATGATCTTATAGATCTAAAAACAATTAAATGTTTATTGTATTATAAAAATGATAAATCTATTCTAATATTGTAAGGATTTTTTTTAGGATGAGCTTTGATATACTGTCATGTGGCACTCCAGAAATTGCCTTTTATCATCTTAATTTTTTTTATATTATTCTAATATAGTAAAAAAAAAATTTTATGTTGAGCTTTAATATGCTGACATGTGACATTCCAGAAATTGTTTTGTATTCTTTTTGGTATTGGATCTAGCTTAAACCATACTTACTAATCTTGAGATATACTGTATCTAAGTTTTTGAGAGTATATAGTAATCAAAGTTTCGCTAAGCGCTATTGATATGACACTATCACTTTCGGAAATAAAAACAAAAACAAACGCGATTTCACTTCTTGATATTCAACTTTCTTTTCTTTTCCTAATTTGACATTTAGTCTCTCTTCAAATAATAAACCTAAAAAATGACCAAGCATCTGTTTCCTATGAGTTTTTGAGTGTTTGTGTTATTTTAAAAAATATATATTCTAATGATATTAAACAAAAATAAAACTAGTGATGATATTTTTCAAAAAAAACTTATTTTATCGATATTTTAAAGTATAGAGGTATCCTTAAAAAATGCAAAGAAAAAAGAACTAACCGAGATCAGCAGCTGCTAGTTTAACGTAGAGATCCTGACCTCCTTTTGCATAATTTTGCATATCCACAATATCTCCGATCCAAATCACACAACCCGATCCATTACGAATATCCGTATTAGCGAATGCCGTACAATTGCAATCTTTTAGACACCGCTCTTTACATTCTTTCGACCCAATTCCTCTATCAACAATAGTCTTCGTAGTATCCGGCAATTTAATCTTCTTCAACCGCACGAACCCATCCCTACCATCACAGCTCAGCATCGTCTTCCTCATGCAACCATCAGAATCATCTCTCAAATCCGACACTTGCTCGTTTCTCAGCTTAAACCCTTTGATACAATTACAATTTGGTGAAGTGGACGAATCGCAATAACCATAATTCCCACACTGTTTGTAGTTATTGCATATGTCTTTTGGTGAGTACCATAATAGTTTCCAACTCTGTGATGTCTCAATCCAAGTGAACCGTTGAAATAATCCCTCGGAGCTTAGGATTAATCTCGAGTAAATATTGGTGTTGGTGATTCGGTATGAGTAACTCACTTCTTCATTACTCGCTGTTAAATTGAAAACTAAGTAATCTATTTGTTTCATCTCCGGTATGCCGCTAAACCGGATTCCATTCCACGGACCGCTTCGGTACATTATATCCTCTTTCTTGTATGTGTAGTACTCAGGGAACCCTCTGGCTTCGAGTTTAGTAGAGAAATCGCCGCTTGAAGGATCATCGGTGGTTTTCCAGGATCTCAAGGATCTGTTGAATCCGGTTTTGTGATCCCAACCCATTTTCATCTCCGGAAGTAAAGTATCTGTCGGAAAATTGAAACTCTGCCACAAAAATCCATCTGGATCGTTATTGTTGGAGTCTCTGAGCACAAAATTACCATTATCATGAAGCTCTGCTACCAGTGGAGATCTCACATGGTCTCCGGTTAGATTCGTCGACCAAATAAGTGTATCCAACTGATCGAAAATGACTAGATTATTGTCGGAGATGTTGAAAGTTGCAATGGAATTAGAGATAGGATTGTCTCTGTTCGCAACCCATACGTAGGTTCTTGTAGGGATTTTCTTGTACCAAATCCCGAGATACCAACTTGATGCAAGGTTGAAGAAACCAAGCTCAAAGATTTCACTAGGAGATATAATGGTTTTCTTGCTTGAGATAGTGAGAGATTCTGTAGCGGACAGAGTGTTGGCAGAGTTACAGAAAGGGGGAAATAGAATTAAGACGAAGAAGATGAACATGAAAACGAAGGTGTAAGAATGGTGGTAGTTTGGTATAGCTCTCATCTCTCTCTAGTCTCTACGGCACTGTTTTGCGTTTTTTTTTTCTTCTTGAAATGTTTTCTGTACTTATTATTGATAAATTTATCTTTGAAGATTTCAGAAATGTTTTGTGTTAAATGTGTGAACGTTATTTACACGATTTCTCTCCTTATAATTAATTATCGATATTATTTCCTTTACGGCTACATTTTCTTGGTCTTCTTGTTTGCATTTGAAATATCAAATATCTATTGACTATAGAACAAAGTTGACCTGCCAAATCAAAGGTCGTTCTTCAACAAGTGGTTTAAAAAAATTAAAAAAATCATAACTATTTATTAGTGTGGTCCCTTCATGGATATCCGATAAAATTGGATATTTAAAAATTTAGCATGATCTCTGCGAAAAGATAACACGCACAAATCAATAAAAATTACAATTTTTTTTTTAACAGAAGGCATTATCTTCAGTGTCATCGGAGCCTGTAAAACCTGTTCACAAAGAATAAACGTTCTTAATTGTTTTTTTTGACACGAAATGCTTAATCTAAAGCAGGATCCAAGATGAGAATATGCTCTACTTGTGGTGGGCGGGGTCAAGTTATGAGAACTGAGCAAACACCATTCGGCTTGTTTATCCACATGGTTATTAGAGATGTACTCAAACTAATTTACAATTTAAATAATCGAAAGCCCTTCTGTCTTGGTAACTTTGCTTGTGCCACTACACAGTCTATTCTTAGATGAATAAGTACATTAGAGTCCGAACAAAGAAAAAAAGACTGAAGCAGAGATCAACTATCTTAATTGAAAGAGAGCGTTGAAAAGGAAGTGGCAGAGAAAGAGAGCTTCTTGTTGAGCTGCAGAACCGTGTTCTTATGAGGCCCCACTGTTCTAAGGAGAGCAAAGTAAGAAACACACATATGGGGAATTGCATTAAATTATTCAAGAAATTTCTAGGCGACTTCCTAACCATGATAACGTCGCCTTTCGTGATTATTAAGCATTTCACCAATTAATTTTAATCTGTTAACAAATTAAATATGAGCAGATTCCGACATGTTATTTTCAGTGTCATGAACGAGAATTTTTTTAAAAAAATCATAACTATTTTCAGTGTCTATGTAATTTTTTGGATAAATGACATTTCTTGGTTTACCCCAAAATATAAGCTATCGTCAACCCTTGGTTTGTGTCATGTACGAGAGTTTTTTGTTTTATCGTTTTAAATAAAACAGTTGGATCGAAACATTCAAAGTTAACAAAAAAATACAGACGACAAATAACAACAAATTTTAATAGATAAATAAGTCTCATATTCTTTTATGAAATGTACAAAGTTTTCTTATATACAGAACATTGTGAATAGCTAGAGTAGTTACAGAATATTGAGGTGTAATCAAAAGTATCGAGATATACTTGTTCATTTAATACAAATCAATTATGGGTCAAAACCTAAAATATAAAGTGTGATTTGTTTTGTAGAGTTGCGTGTTCATTGGTCTCCATGCCATTCTCATTGTATGTGGGATGTGTAGTTACTGATTCTCTCGTACTTAATCTATTGAAACCTTCTATTTTGGGAGTATCAGATACAAAATTCCTAGATGTAATCAACAGACCTCGTAGTAGAGATTGGCCATCCGAAAGCAAAGAGAAGGTTCCGTCTTCAAGGTACATTAAAAAGGATAAAACAATTACTTTTAATAGAAATAACGAAACATAGCGTGTTTAGATGTTAAGGTCAAATTGGGTTTCTTGATATATACTCCAGGTATGGTTTCAAGGCCTATTTCACGCAAAATTGTTGTAACATCATACGACTTCATCGTTGGATACCCGAACATCTTTAGGATTTTGCAAAACTGTCCACTATTTTATTGACCTCTCTCCAATATCATATTTTACGAATCCAAATTTGAAGACATTACAATTTAATGTTTTCCTATCGACTTGATCCACTAATCTTTTGAAATCTCTTTCAAAGATAACATTTTTGTATGCTTTACACCAACAATTATGCGTTGCTATTATCAGAGTTTGAAATGCACCTTTTAAAGCACTTGTTGCACATGTTTCAAGCTTTCGCTTGCCCGATCATAAGTAAATCCCAATTCATTTTGAATAATCCAATGTGATTTAGAAGGTGTCTTGACAACATATGTGACATAATAAATCACGGTTGATATGTCTGCTCATTAGAAATTCTCATGTTGCCAATGCGTACACCATCTTCCATAAAAAAACGTATTTAATATTTGGAACTCTTTTTAGTTTTCAATTTTTTTAAAGAAGTAAATTATCATTTGGCGGTACAACTCTTTGTATTGATGGTAGATATTAGAGAATATATCCACATCGGAAGTTGGAAGGGATCTTAAATCGTATTATATAAAGTGGGATGCGTCAAAGTTACTAATTAACATGATCGTGACATGTGTCAAGTTAATTGATTAGATTTCGACACGTGTTAAAAAATTCAACCAATTAGATTTTAACATAATGTTTACATAAATCTAAAAATTAAAAATAAAAAAAAAAGAAAATAAGTCTCTTTTTCGATTACTAATACAAAAATTAGTTTTAAAAATAGAAAAAGAAAATAAGTTTTCTAGAGAGCAGATAGATCATATAATGAAGATTAATGTGAAGATAAAGAAAGACTTTATTTGCTTGACGAGAGTTAATGAAAAGGTCGTTAACATACTCGAAAGACTCAAATTAAATATCCAAATATTTAATGCACTGAAACAGAAAAAGATAGTTGATAAAGTGTGTGAACTATATGAGAAGTAGGGTTAATGTTATTTAGGATCCGCAACAGATTCTGTGTTTTGAATATCTTAACTGAAAATAAATGAATATTAATATAAATAAATAACTAATTAGATTTCGACACGTGTTAAAAATTTTCAACCAATTAGATTTTAACATAATGTTTACATAAATCTAAAAATAAAAAATAAAAAAATAAAAAAAAAGTTTCTTTTTCGATTACTAATACAAAAACAAAAAATAAAATCGAAAAAGTAAATAAGAAAATTAAGAAAAAGGAAAATACGTTTTTTTATGTTTTCATTTAAATTAGGAAAATTGTATGATCAATTATTAATACTAAAACGAAAAAAAAATAAAAAATTTCAACCATTTAGATTTTAACATAATGTTTACATAAATCTAAAAATTAGTTTTAAAAATAAAAAGAAAAAAATAAGTTTCATTTTCGATTACTAATACAAAAAAAATAAAATAAAAAATCGAAAAGGTAAATAAAAAATTAGAAAAAGGAAAATAAGTGTGTTATGTTTTTCATTTAAATTAAGAAAATTGTATGATCAATTATTAATACTAAAAGGAAAATCAATTAATTAGTTTCAAAAATAGAAAAAGAAAATAAGTTTATTTTCCGACTACTAATACCAAAAGAAAAATTAAAAATCGAAAAGTTAAATAATAAAATTAAGAAAACGAAAAATATGTTTCTTTTATGTTTTTCATTTAAATTAACGAAATTGTATGATCAATTACTAATATTAAAAGGAAAAAAAATCAAAAAGGTAAATAACAAGTTTTTTTATATTATTTAAAAATAAAAAGGGAAAATAAGTTTTTTTCGATTACTAATACAAAAAGGAAAATAAAAAAATTGAAAAGGTAAATAAAAAAATTAAGAAAAAGAAAAATAAGTTTTTTTTTCATTTAAATTAAAAAAAATTGTATGATCAATTAATACTAAAAATAAAATCAAAATTTATTTTTAAAAATAGAAAAGAAAATAAGTTTATTTATCGAAAATTTGTATGGTCAATTATTAATACTAAAAGGAAAATCAAAAATTAGTTTTAAAAATAGAAAAAGAAAATAAATTTATTTTTCGACTACTAATACTAAAAGAAATATTAAAAATCGGAAAGGTAAATAAGAAAATTAAGAAAAAGGAAAATAAGTTTCTTTTATGTTTTTCATTTAAATTAAGGAAATTGTATAATCAATTACTAATACCAAAAGAAAAATCAAAAAATCAAAAAGGTAAATAATAAGTTTCTTTTATGTTATTCATTTAAGTTTTTTTTTAAAATGTTTTTCATTGTTAGAAAAAATTTAACCAATTTTGTTATCCGTTTGGTTAGCTACGGTTTAAAAAATAAAAACGTCAAATTTATCGATTTAGATTACAAAAGTAAAATAAAATTATCTAGGATATATTTCAATTTAAGAAAAAGAAAAAAAAAATAAAAGGATCTATTTAAAATTAAGGAAAGGAAAATAAAAACAAAAAATAAATTAGATTAAGTTGGATATCTTTCAATTAAAAAATGGAAATTCCAAATGCTATTTATATGACATTAGACGATGATGAGATCAGTGAGGTGGAGGATAGCAAGAATCATGTAGAGAAGCTTATGATGAGAGTCTTGAGAAATATAACTTATATAGAGAGCAAATAGAACATATACGAGAGAAACAAAAAAGTAAATTAAAAACAAAAAGTAAATTAGATTAACTAGGATATATTTCAACAAAAAAAAAAAATTCTAGATGCTAATGATATGATATTAGACGATGATGAGATCAATGAGGAGGAGGATATCAAAAATTATGTAGAGAGGTTTTTGATGCGAGTCTTAAGAAGCATAACTTTTCTAGAGAGCAGATAGATCATATAAGGGAGATTAATGTGAAGATAAAGAAAGACTATATTTGCTTGACGAGAGTTAATGAAAAGGTCGTTAACATACTCGAAGGGCTCAAATTAAATACCCAAGTATTTAATGCAGTGTAACAGAAAAAGATAGTTGATAAAGTGTGTGAACTATATGAGAAGTAGGGTTAATGCTATTTAGGATCCGCAACAGATTCTGTGTTTTGAATATTTTAACTGAAAATAAATGAAAATTAAGATAAAGAAATAACTTTTAGGTTTCGTTTTGTGTTTTTCATATATTTTTTTAGTAGTGATCAGATTTTTCTTTCTATTTTTTTTTTAAAAAAATATTTTAACGGGTTGTAAATTTTATGATTATAATACGCGGATCCTAATCTAGATTTTAATTATGATGAATCAAATTTATGATAAAGTAGGGTTAATTAATTCGTCAAAATTTTAGAATAAATATATATATATATATATATATATATGATCATGAGACGTGGCATATTAATCAATAAGATTTCAACATGTGTAATGTTTATCTATTTAGATATTGATACGTGTCTCGATAAAATATTATTTTTTAAAGAAAAAAGAATTTCCAAAAACAAATGTCAAATTTATTGATTTAAATTACAAAAGTAAAATAAAATTAACTAGAATATATTTCAATTTAAGAAAAAGAAAATAAAAACAAAATGATCTATTTCAAAAGAAAAATAATAACAAAAACAAAAGGTAAATTAGATTAACTAAGATATATTTTAATTAAAAAAAATTATAGATGCTAATGATATGACATTAGACGATGATGAGCTCAATGAAGAGGATGATAGCAAGAATCATGTAGAAAAGCTTTTGATGCGAGTCTTGAGAAGCATAACTTCTCGAAAAAGCATAGATATCATATACGAGAGAAAAAAAATTAAATTTGATTAACTATGATATATTTCAATTAAAAAAAAAAATTCTTTATGCTAATGATATGGAACTAAATGATGGTGTGCTCAATAAGGAGGAAGATATCAAGAATCATGTACAGAGGCTTTTGATGCGAGTGTTGAGAAGCATAACTTTTCTAGAGAGTAGAGAGTTCATATAAGGGAGATGAATGTGAAGAGAAAGAGAGACTTTATTTGCTTGAAGAGAGTTAATAGGGAGATTGTTAACATACTCGAAAAGACTCGAATTGCATACCCAAGTTTTTAACACAGCAGAACACGAAAGATAGTTGATAAAGTGTGTGAACTATATGAGAAGTTGGTTTAATGTTGCTTAGGACCCGCAACAGATTCTGTGTTTTGAATATTGAAAATAAATAAATAACTCTTAGGTTTCGAAATTTTGTTTCTAATATATTTTTTTGAGTAGTGATCAGATTTTATTTTCTATGTTCTTAAAAAAATATTTTAACGATTTTTAAAATTTATTATTATAAATCTGCGTATATGCGGATCCTAATCTAGATTTTAATTATAATAAATTTAATAATGATAAAAAGGATAAATAATTCGTCAAAATTTTAGAGTAAATAAATATATATATATATATATATATATATAGATAAAGCATTAGAAATAAACATAATTCATATAAGAGTATTAAAACATATATATCTTGAAATATTAATAAAAGTAAATTTTATTTTTTTCTTTACAGATTATTCGATTTTTTTAATTTATTTTTACGGATTTAAAATATTTTATTAAAAATCCGCATATATGCGGGTTCTATTCTAGTAATATATAAGGAACATGGGTCAATCTACTCATTGCCAATTGGTTTTGAGTTGGAAGCCCATATAAATTAACATGGTATTAGAGGCCGATCCACACAATCCAACCCGATCCATCATCGATATGTGACCCAAAGATGGTCCGTCGATCCATGCCCAAACATACCGAGATCAATGGCCAAGAGTCATCATCTCGAGGGGGCGTATTAGGGAATATATCCCACACGGAAGTTGAAAGGTATCTTAAGTAATATATAAGTAACATGCGCTAATCTACTCATGGCCAATTAGTTTTGAATTGGAAGCTCATGTAACTTAACAATAGATAAGTATATAGCGAATAAGCAGATTTTACTTCTTAAATGCCAAATGTATTATAGTGCCATCAAAAGAAATCTCTAGTAGTGTTTGAGCTTAGTCAGATTAACATAATCGTTGTTGCATCTTCATATGTAAACAATTTCTTTTTCATTCCAACCATTTTCGTACTAAATAATGTTTTATTTGACCAGTTCTTGGTTTTGAAGGCTGTGGTAGGCATGGAGGGGACCACATATCAGACCAAACATTCGCAATTGTTCCACTACCAATCACTATTTTTTTGTTTGAATTGAATGTTAAATTTATTCAAATCCAAAAAAAAACTTTTTACAATGACTTTAGTTTGATCGTTTTTTTAGAAATTATAAAGCAAAGCTAAATAATGAAGTTAATAACTTTATGAATGAAAGAAGTTTGATTGTCACTTTCATGGTCTTGATGCGAACCATTTGAGCAGCCCATCGTCATATCCATTGGTTCCCATTGCACGGATGGAGCTGATTCTGTTTCTGATATTTTTGTCAATGACCTTGATGAGTTGATGGGAGAAGTTGGCATGTCTCCATATCTCCGGCTATTGCGTTCCCTCCAGATGAGATATACAGCTGATTGGAACGCGTATTTGAGGAGAAATAATGTGGTACTGTCGAAGTTTGATTCATGCATTACATGGAAAAGATCATCCCATCTAGTTGTGAAGTCATTTGCGAGAAGCCGTTGAGCAAGTGTTCTCCAAATTTTGGATGAATACCTGCATTCAAAGAACAAATGATCTCGCGATTCCTCCAAATGATCACATAAAGCACACCGAATGCACTGGCTTGGGCCCCAATTCCTTATTCTACTCATGTGGACAAACGGTTCTGAATTGCCAGCCATAGCAAGAAAGAGTACTTTGGCGTGGCATACTTATACCAAACACTGTCGTACCATTTCGTCTTTTGTTGAGATGTTCGTATAATCTCCCAAGTGTTCTTTGTCGTTAATTTCCCCTTGAACTTGTCTATAGCAGATTTCCAAGAGGAAACATCATGGGCATTCGGGTTGCGTCGTTGCCTCGCTTTATCGATCTCCTCTTCTATTTAATTTAAGATTTCAACAGGGTGTCGTAGACGCCGACGGTGAGAATCTAGGACCGATGCTACAGTGGCTAAGAGACTCCCAAATCTATTGTCCCTCTTGAACAAATAACATCGTAAAGGCGTCCTAGAGAACACCAACTGTCGTACCAAAAAGAAGTATTCAGACCATTATGCACATTAACTCTATGGAGAGGTTTCGCAAGCTCTCGATACTTAAACAACTTTCGCCACATATCCAAGAACCAGCGATGGTGGTATCCTTTATTGACCAGAATGATCCTTGTCCCACTAGCATCTTCCAAATCCAATTAACCCACAAAGAGGGTTCAAAAGATACAATTATCCATATTAACTTCAAACAGCTCACTGTATTGGCTTCTTTCAAAGTTTGATACCTAGAGCTCCCTCATTCTTCGGCTTACAAATATCCTTCCATGCGATTTACTTTCCTTGGGTTGAGCTCAAGACCTGACCAAAGAGAAGCTGCACACATTTTTTCAATTTCTTTGATACAACCATTAGGGAGTCGATCTGCACTGATCCCTAATTTAGCGATGCTGGCAATTACCAAACTTAGTAATTGTAGCCGGCCAGAATAAAACAAAGAACGAGCTGTCCACGAACCCATACGAGATCGAATCCTCTTTAGAAGAGGAGTGTAGTTAGTCACTGTCATTCTTTTCGTAAGTAACGGAAGCCCGAGGTATCGCACATGTAGCTCACCTAGAGAAAAAGGAAAGCGAGATATAATTGTTGGATTCTTGTGCTCTCTCTTTCTATCTTTCTCATGATGAACATGAAACTGGAGGCAACATTTCTTTGGTTGATATCTCCTTAACCTTATCCAACCATTATACCTTACATATTTATACTACTTCTCTTAACCCTACTTCAATTATTACAAACAAGACATAACCCAACATATTTGGGCTTAATTTGCTTAATGGCCCAAAAACCATATTCTACATCACGTGTCTTCTTCTCTTCACCCTTCATCTTCTATTCTATATTGCCTCCTTTTCTTCTCCACTTCTATTCTATATTGTTAACTATCTTCTTCTTCTTCCTTCTTGTCACGCACCACTTCTACATCTTCTTCTTCTCATTATTCTCTTCCTCTTTCTTGTTTATTTCTTGTGTATGATTAAGCACATGATCAAATTCCAACACTCCCTCTTGATCCTTTTTCTTAATCCTCAAATTTTGATTTAGGGATTTGATCCCTTTTGCTCCTTGGTCTTCTCCGGCGACTCTCCGATCTTCTGGACAAATTCCTTTTACAGCATCAGCAAAGCTCACTGGCCAGTTTACCTTCTCCCTCATCATCTCATTCTTCAGTAATTTCTCAGATTCGATTCCCTTCTTGATTTTTCCTTGTCATTCTTCTATCTCAATTGATTTCAACTTCTTACTTGGATTTTTTATTACTCAAAGTTTCAGCCGAAGCTCCTGAAATCTTCTTGTTCCAAGTGGTTTTGTAATAATGTCTGCAATTTGTTCATCACCACTGCAGAAATTTAACTTAAATACTCCATCTTTCTCTGCCTCTCGAACAACATGGAACTGTATCTGGATGTGCTTTGTTCTCTTGTGTTGAACTGGATTTCTTCCTATTGATATAGCTGATGTATTATCGCAATAGAACACTCCCTGTAACATTAACTTTTAGTTCTCTTAGCATTCGTTTCAGCCAAACAGCATGATTTGTTGCTGAACTGAGTGCCATATATTATGCCTCTGCTGTAGATTTAGCAATCGTATCTTGTTTGTGTGTTTGCCATGTGAACATTGCACTTCCTAACGAAAAACAAATTCCGGTGGTGCTTCGCATATCATCTTTACAACCTGCCCAATCTGAGTCAGAGAATCCAATCAGCTTAGCTTGATCTGCTCTTTTGAAGTTTAGACCATAATTAATTGTTCCTTGTATATATCTCAATACTCTCTTTGCTTCTTTCATGTTGTGCTCCCTTGGTTGAGACAGTCTCCTTGACAAGTAGGAGGCTGCAAAAGCAAGGTCTGGTCTAGTTGCTGCCAAATACAATAGTCCTCCTACTATACTGCGAAGAAATATATAAGTTCTTCTCCTTCCTCTTGACTCTTTTCCATAAGGTGTGAGTGGCGTGTCAACACTCTTACAGTTTTCCATTCCAAACTTGTTCAACAACTGCTGTGCATATTTCTTTTGGCTTAAGAACAACCCTTCTGTTGTGCAAGTGATTTCAAAGCCAAGAAAGTACATTAGTTTTCCCAAGTCAGTCATCTCGAAGGTATCTTTCAGTTTCTGCTTGAACTGTTCAATCATGCTTTCACTGCTTCCTGTGATAATGAGATCATCCACATATAAACTAATCACCATTTTCTCTCATTCATGTTCTTGGATATACATTGCTGCATCACAATCACTTCTCCTGCTTCCCTGTGATGTGAATAATGAATCAATTTTACTATACCAAGCTCTCGGTAATTGCTTTAATCCATATAAAGCCTTCTTCAATCTGTAAACCTTGTTCTTTGCTCCCTCTATCTCATAGCCTGGTTGTTGTTCTACATACACTTTTTCTGTAAGTTCTCCATTCAAGAACGCAGATTTAACATCCATCTGATGCATGTTCCAGCTATTTTGTGCAGCAAGGGCTATTTGTGTTTTGATTGTATCATGTCTAGAAACTGGAGCAAATGTTTCTCCATAGTCCACACCGTATGTCTGAGTAAACCTCTGAGCCACTAGTCTTGCTTTCAATTTTTGAATATGCCCATTCTCATCTGTTTTCACAGTGTATATCCACTTGACTGTAATCACTTTCTTGTCTGCAGGTCTTTCTGTGATTACCCAGGTTTCGTTCTTGTTAATCACATGAAGTTCAGCATCCATTGCCTTTCTCCAATCTTTATTTTCACAGCTTCTTCAAAATCACGTGGCTCCTCACAGGTAAAATAACAAGCTTCATGACATTGAGTTGCCTCATTTTTCCTTCCTCTTCTTGGTATATGTCATTCAACATCCTCATTTTATGCACATGTCTTGATGAACCACTACTTCCTGATCCATCTCCACTGAGTTGAAATGGTATATGACTTATACCTGATCTTCTATCTCTTGCGTCTACTCTATCTGTTGGACTTGGAGAATCTTCATGCATTTCAGTACCATCTTTTTGAGATGGTTTGCTATTATTGATTAGAACCTTAGACTCCTCTTTTGTTTCTTCATGTGTTTCCCAATTCCATCCTTTATTTTCTTCAAACACAACATCTCTTGACACTTCAATCTTTCTTGTGTTTAGATCATACACTCTGTATCCCTTGCTTACACTGCTATATCCCATTACCACAGCTTTTTCTGATTTATCATCAAGCTTCTTTCTCTTTGCAACAGGAATTAGAACATGGCATATACACCCAAAAACTCGAAGGTGCCCATGTGACCACTCCAAGCTTCAAGTGGAGTCTTCTGGTTTAGTGCTTTGGTAGGGAGCCTATTCTGAAGATAAGCTGCTTTAAAGATTGCTTCAGTCCAGAATTTATTTGTCATCCCTTGATCTTTTAACATACTTCTCGCCATGTCCAGTAATGTTCTATTTCTTCTTTCAGCCACTCCATTTTGTTGTGGTGAATAAGCCACAGTAAACCGTCTTTGAATCCCATTCTCTTCTACTCACGATCTCTATCTGATCTTATTTTCTTTATCTTTCTGCCTGTTTGTGTCTCAACTAGGATCTTGACCTTCTTGAAAGTAGCAAAGGTATCTGATTTCATTCTTAGGAAGTACACCCACACCATGTGCGAGTAATCATCTGTAAAAGTGAGTATGTTGAGGCTGCCACTACATGATGGGGTCTGCATTGGACCACATAAGTCTGTGTGAATCAGATCCAATATCCTTGAGCTCTTGCTTTATGATATAAGGAATTGTTCTCTGCACTGCTTCCCTTTAACACATGCCTCACATACATCATGTATGACTCTGAATCTAGGGAGTCCTTTAACCATCTGATTTGTTTGTAACTTTTGCAGATTTTGGAACCCAGAGTGTCCAAGTCTTTTGTGCCATAACTCATATAAGTCTTCTTCACTTCCTGGTCTCGCACTCTCTTCAATTATTACTTGCATTTGCAAACGATATGCATTCCATACACGCTCTACTTCAGCAATTTTTTCATCAACATTATTATGTATTATGCATTTGTTCCCTTTGAATACTATCTCATATCCATTTCTCGCCATTTGAGTTACACTTAGGAGGTTTTTATCTATGCCCGGAACTAGCAAAACATTTCTAATAACTCTCTTTCCCCTTTTTTCATTACCTCAATGTTTCCTTTTCCGGTAGTCATTAGTATAGCACCATTTCATATCTTGATAGGAACTTGATATGCCTTGTCTAATGTTGTGAAGAACCTCTCCTCCTTAGTCATGTGGTTTGTAGCACCACTGTCAATTAACCATACTTCATCACCGGTTGTCGGCTCTACCTTATGTGCTGCATTAAACCATCAATTGTCTTCTTCTTCTTCTTGTGCTCGTGCTTGACCAGCTTGATTTTCTGAACTTCTACACTCTTCAGCAAAATGTCCGGGTTTCCCACATGTGAAACAAGCTTTCCTTGGTCTCAATTGTTTTGAGAAATGTTGATCTTCATACCGCTGCCTGAAGTAACATTGATTCTCATAGTGATTGTTCTTCTTACATATCTGACACCATCTTCTTTCTTCTAGACCGCCAGAACTTGACCGCTCTGATACCATGTTGGATTCTTGTGCTCTCTCTCTCTCTTTCTCACGATGAACATGAAACTAGAGGCAACATTTCTTTGGTTGATATCTCCTTAACCTTATCCAACCATTATACCTTACATATTTATACTACTTCTCTTAACCCTACTTCACTTATTACAAACAAGACATAACCCAACATATTTGGGCTTAATTTGCTTAATGGCCCAAAAACCATATTCTACATCACGTGTCTTCTTCTCTTCACCCTTCATCTTCTATTCTATATTGCCTCCTTTTCTTCTCCACTTCTATTCTATATTGTTAACTCTCTTCTTCTTCTTCCTTCTTGTCACGCACCACTTCTACATCTTCTTCTTTTCATTATTCTCTTCACCTTTTTTGTTTATTTCTTGTGCAAGATTAAGCACATGATCAAATTCCAACAATAATCCTGTCTCGAATTTGGTCAGGAACTCCAAAAAAGTACATAGTTGATTTCTTAACACTAATCCGCAACCCAGAGATCTCTGCAAAATCGTCGAAGATATTTATAACTTTCTCCACCGACTTCTGTTTCCCATCAACCAAAACCATTAAATCATCTACAAAACACAGGTGAGTTAATCTGATATTTCTGCATTTCGGATGATATAAAATGTTCCGATCCTTAGCAGCTTTGTCAATCAACTTAGACAAGATAACCCGCTAATTCTATATTTACCTGAACGGAAAAAGAAGATGTAGTGATGCACAATCTTATCCAATGTATTAACTTCTCTGGCAAGTTCAATGCCGTGAATATGTTCCACAAAAATGACCATTGCACATAATCAAAGGCACAACGAGGCGATATTGAGTCTTTATGATAATCTTTACTAACTCAGTAGCCAATACATATATTTCTTCCTTGTAAACTGAATATTTTTAAAGAATAATTTTCTTATTGTCAGAAACAAATTTTTTTTTTAAAATGAGTATTTTATCAACTGATTATCTTACTTTTAAATTTGTTTTGAAGATTAATCATAGGCTAAATTACCCATATATGAAATTAAGAATATAGTCATAATGTTTCTTATTTAACAAGTAACCAATTACAAGTGTAGAAAGAAAAAAATAACCTTCTTTATTAACTCATCATGTTTGTCTATTGGCTTAGTCTCTATCATCAATTGATTAAGTCTTGCAATTATACTAAAAACATAAAAGACCTTACATCTCAAATAGTTGAATGTTAAAAAAACGAACATGAATTTCTCAAAATATTAAATAGTCTTTGTAACTAAAAACATACTATAGTACTATATATATCGATAGAATATCATACTATATTTTTAACCATAATCCTACATAAGTCAATTTTAAATCAATATACTAAACACTAAACTCAAAAACTGAAAACTTAAAAATATTATATCTTCTTAATTATGATATAATCACAATCTTAAATTTTTTCTTGTAGAACATACGTCAGTCAATATGTTTTATATAAAATGAAATGGAATAAAATTAGAGTAATTGCATCCTATAGCTCCAAATAATCATAAAATTAACAAACAGATTCTGACACCTTTTTCTTTGTACTGTTATTATTAAAAAGACGATAACACCTCTATTAATGATTGCGTACAAGTTGAATCGAATCTGAAAAAAAGAGAAAGAAACCTGTGAAAAAAAGAGAAGAAGGAAAGAGAAAAACAGAAGGAAAGTGGAGAAAGAAGAAGAAGCAAAGTGGAGAAAAAAATAAGAAGAAGGAACGAGAAGGAAGACGGAAGAAGGAGAAGGAGGAGAAATGAAGAAAAAAGAAAACATAATATCGAAAACACTAATTTGGCAACGGCAACAGTGATAACGGCGACGGCATGTTGATGGTGATGTCTGTAATAAAATTAGTTATTTAACAACTTATATATTAATGTAATGATAATAATGTTAGCACGATGATTATCTCAACAACAAGGTTAACAAGATAAATCTATGATAAAGTAATATGGTTAACATGATTATTATTATTTTTAATTATATGATAACTATGTTAACTTGATATTTTACAATATGCTAATTAAACGTTATATCAGTTAGCATGATGATTAAATAGTTATCATGATAATATATCAGTTAGCGTGGTAATAGGAATTTCATTGGTAAGGATAAAATAATTTAATCGGTTCTCTAAATTCTTTAAAATTCTCTCATATTTTTGCATTTATTGTTCTCCCCACCAAATATTCTCGACGACATCATCTACTCATCTACACCTAAAATAGGGGTAAAATCGTCCAGATTTCAGAACGCTATATGCGTTGACCTAATTTTCACTCAATTCATTCCACTTTCTTGATTTTTGCATTATTTAGGGTCACAAGTTAAATTCACCCATAAAATTATGTCATGTTTAATATAGTACGATAAATTCTTATTTATAAGTATTTATCAATTTTTTGAGAAATTAGTATTTGTTTAATAAAATCAAACTATAGCATGTGAGAACAAATTTTTTTTTAATATACTTGTTAGGTTGAATCAATGTTATTGAATAAATTAAAATTAAATTAGATGAGATGTGAAAAAGAAAAACAAGAGACAAGAAAATTGTGGGATAAGAATAGTTTAATAAATATTGTAATTTATCTAAGAAAATATAGTAGCCAAAAATTGTATAGTTACGTATCCAGGGCTACGGAGACGAAGCCCCCACATCCCCCGAAAACCTAATCCTTAGTCTGTTAAAGACATAACATTCATTTTAGAACTAAAATCACAAATGGAGTTAGGAAATTTCCCGGATCTTGCATAGAATATGAATTGTCCCGGATCTTCTTCCTTTACAAGCAGCTTCACTGGTTCTCTTGGTTTGTTTGCTTTGGTTTGTGTTGTGGGTTATTTACCTCGACTTATTAGGGACCGTGAAAAGCATATACCCAAAGGGTTCAACTTTGTCACTTTCAAGTCTGAGGGGGATGCGTGAAAGGCAATGAAAAGCTTGGATGGGTGATAAAATCCAATTGAATTTCTCTATTAGCACTTGCCATTTCTTCATATTTTGGATATTAATTTCAACAGGCTTCTGGCTTTGTTAATGTACTATATAGTTTGCTAGAAAATTGCTTAATAACGACTTTGTTCTGCAATGAGTTTACATATCTAAGAGTTCATTTCTTTGCACATTAGCCCTGTTCAACGCCTGCGATCGAAAAAGACATTAGACCTGTTTTTTTTGGAGACGCAGCTTTCGGCGTCAGCGTCAGAAAAACAACACGTATGATGAACAAAATTTTGACGTTGCAGGTGGTCTTCGGGAGTTGTTGCGGCAGTTTAAAGAAATTATTAGTGGTCAATTGGGAGTATCAGGTTGCCGTAGGAGTCGCTGATTTTTTTTTGCGGCTAAAAAACCATCGGCGCAGAATGCTGCGTCAGATAATTATACTCGCAGAAACAGATAATCAGAGAAAATGAAGAAGAGATTAGCCTTTCTTTTCTGCCGCACACATGTACCGCTGCAACACTTTGCCGAACAGGCCTATTATCACCAACGATAAAATAATCTTTCTCTCTCCTTATCTTTGACGCTGCGGCTTAATTTGGACAGAAAACCACCATAACCAGTATCGCATAAAAAAACAGCGGCAGCTAGAGTAGTCGCCATAATCACCCTCGCGACTCTTTCCAACTTACTCTCCACCTACTTGCGTCTCAAGTATGCCACAATCACAGCTATTTTTTTATTGCTTGCGGCTGTAGCAGCGGCTAACTCCCCAACCTTTTGTGATAAATTTTGTTGATCTTTTTCAGAAGCTATACACAATTTTTCAGAGTCTTATGGTGTTATTGGAGAGAAATCTGACGGCTCGATTCCGTTCCAGGTGACCTTTGTCGCAAATTCTGATTTCATACCTTTCAAATTTTAATTGAAGAGTCGCAGAAGAATAAATTCAAGAGGATTTGAGAGCGTATGAACTCAGACCTTAAGTGACCGCATTTTCTTTGTCCCTTTGTCTCCGTCGGCGTTTACATGTTATCTTCTAAACCTAATTTTGGCATTACGATTTTTATTTTTATTTTGTGTCGGTATTTGTGTTGAATGGTTTAGTTGATTTGATGTTCGTTTGGATATCTATGAATTTTATCTTTAAGAATGTCTACAAAACTTATATTCATGTGACCATTAGTTACCAGCGTACAATTAAATAAAAAAATTTGAACAAAATTCTTTTTGTTTCTTCTTTAGGTTTACTAATGGTATGGTTTTTTTTTATGTGTTTGCTGACTTTGACGTGTATGGAGGAGCAGTGGAGTCATGTTCTTATTGTCTCTATGAAAGTGATAACTACCGATTTCAAGAGTAAACTAAAGAGAAGTGTTGATACTATAGTTCGAACTATTGGGGTATGTAGAGGAAGCAAAGAAAGTCAAGACCCTTTTCTTCATTGCTACCTTGCCATTATATATGAATTAGAGACAATTATGGTTCATTTGATTTTCTATAATTTTCTATGCTTAAAGATTAAAAAAACGAATTATGGTTCTCTGATTTTCTATGCTTATAGATTATCATTTATTTCAATTATCGATCGCATGCTAATGGATGTAGAAATTAAAAGTTAGCATGTGAACGTTTTAAGTTCTACGTTCATGTATCTTTTAAGGAAATCATAAAATCTTCAATGTTATGCATTGTTAAATTTGATTTTAATTGAAGTATTTGGTGACTGTGACTTTTACATCCAAGTGGCACAAATATTGACTGATGAAGTCATTGAAAGCTCACTCGGTGGATGACGTGTCGGGTTGGGAGGAGGTAAATTATTGTTGGGTTGATGAGGAACTAAAGAAGTTGTGTTTGTGAGGTTTCCATTCCCAAATGTTATCTAAAGGTCAGCAAATCCTGATTGTGTTTGCTCAGTCTGTAACAGAACATGTCTTAACATAATTAGGTGCGAAAAAAGATCTATACCTCCAAATTAGGGATCATTTGACTGTAGAACCAAACTTAGAAGCCAATGAAGGGGATGCTAGATTATGAAGGCAAAAGGTTATTATAGAAAAACTCAAAATGGTAATTTTTTTAAGTTAAAAAAAATTCAAAAAAACAAAATTATTAAAAAATAAAAAAAAATAGAGAAAAAAAAAGAATGTATACAAAAGAAATATACAAAATTTTAAAACATGCAAAAAAATATGGAACCAATGAAAGATATACAAAAATTCAAAATTGTAATTTGAGAAACTTAAGAATTATTACTATATTAAAATTTAGACGAATAAAAAGAGTATAAAAATTGAATAACAAAATAATATTCATAAAATAAAGTATAAAAAATATTTCAAAGATCATAAAAAAAATAAAATAAAAATCTAAAAAAAACACAAGAGAAAATTAATATTCAAAATAAAAATCTAAAAAATATTATTTAAAACACAAATTAAACAGACACACGACATAACACAGATTCTCTCCTAATAAAATGTAAATTTGCGTGTATACTCTCGAGTCATCACCTAGTTTTCATAATAAATGACTTTTCTTCGTTTACTTCAAAATTCACTTTTACATTCCTCACTCTTTTTGCTTTTGTTTTTTTCCTTCCCAAAATTATTAATTTACAAAACAAACCCAATTTACACATTAGTGAGAATTTCATAAATACCACTAACAGATATATCATTATCAAAAGTACAACGTAACTAATCGATGTCCATTTTTTAAAATATGACTACTTAAATTAAAAAGTGATCAAAATATTTAATTTTCAAAAACACTTCATCAGTCAAAAAATTTCAATCGATTTTCTTCGTCATTCTCAAATCAATTTATAGAGATTGTCCATGATTTGTTCTTCCATCAGACGTCCTTTAATTCTGCTATGTCTCACAAAATTTTGCCTTTGCTCGGCCAAATGTCACTCAAATTCGCAGTGAGAGATTTTTAATAGATGATTAAATTTGAGTTCAAATTTGATTTTCTCGGATTTTTATCATCGTTATGTCTTTTGGTTGATTAATCTTCTGCAAAAACCTGTTTTAGACTTGGAATTCAGCAAGCTTTTGGTATGTAAATTTATTGAAAACCAGATCACAGACAATCATCATTAATAAACTAACCAAGAAAAACACTTTAAAGATATCTTTAGACAATAATCATATCAATATTGAAACATAAAATTCATTGAATCCCTTAAACCTAACAAAAAGACAACTTATACGTCGTGAAAGTAAACAAGCACAATTCAAAAGAAAACATCTTATTACTAACATCGAGTAACGAGACAAAGGGTTCAGAAATCTTTACCATCAAAAGTACATGGGCGAGATCTTTTCCTTAGAAGCTTTGGAGCAAGTTATCGAATGATGTAGTAAACATTTGCTATTGAGACGTACATAGAAAATAATATGCGTATAAACATATTAGCTCCTTAACTTTCAAATTAGCCAGCGTCAATGACCGAGAGTGTGATTTGGTTCACTGTCCAATCATCGTTGTGTTGTGTACTTGATGACAAATCAGTCTCAAGAGGACTTCTCCCAACACAAAAAACAGGCCGTTTAGGCTGAGGAATAACCGTAGTTTCACTTCCAAGCATCACTATTACTGATGACATCACTGGTCTGTCTTCAGCACGTTCTTGAACACACAAGAGGCCAATTTGTATACATCTTAATATTTCGTGTGTCCGGAATGTTGACGATATAGAATCTGTGATGATCGGATCTGTGATGATCGGATCTATGATCTCTAGAGCATTTCCTTCCTTCCAATGCCTCCATACCTGTCACAAAGAAGGAATATTTCTTTTTACTGTTATCAGATTATGAGTGTGGAAGATGATCGAATTCAAGAGGTTCTTAGCTTACACAACCAAGGAGATTAAGGTCACGGTTTGAGTTGTAGAATCCTTTATTCCTCTTGCCGCTTATAATCTCAAGAAGCAAGACCCCAAAGCTGAAAACATCTGATTTCATCGAGAATATCCCGTCCATTGCATATTCCGGAGACATGTAGCTAGAAGTTTAAGAAGAAGATAAAGATAACTAGAAAACGTTTGGTTAAATTCAAAGTCTGTTAAAAAAATATTCAACGCTAGTATCACATTAAAAAAATCGCATTTTCACTAGCCAAGTTAACAACTATACTAAAAATACGTACGTATAAGAACGTTGTTCTCTTCAGATTATTTTCAAATCTACAACACTGCGTTAGCCATCTCGATCATTAATTTTGCTTTCCTAATTTGATATTCAGTATCTCTTCAAATAATAAACCTATTAAAAAAAAAAAAAACATCAGCAATATACTTTAATTGGTTGACCAAAGAGTCTTTAGATCCGGAGATTGGGAGTTTAAATTGTGTTTAGGAAGAGACTATAACATTGATCCGGACTTTGGATCAGAATTTTTTAGTCAACAAAAAAAAAACCTTTAAAAATGCAAAGGAGAAAGAACTAACCGAGATCAGCAGCGGCTACTCTAACGTAGAGATCCTGACCTCCATTTGCATAACTTCGTACATCCAAAATATCTCCTGTCCAAATCACACAGCCGCCATTACGGATATCAGTATTAGCTAACGCCGTACAATTACAATCTTTTAAACACCGCTCTTCACATTCTGGCACCCCAATTTCTCTGTCCACAATTGTAGCCGTAGTTTCCGGCAATTTCATCTTCTTCACCCGCACAAACCCATCTGTACCGTCACAGCTCAGCCTCGTCTTCCTCATGCAACCATCGGAGTCATCTCTCAACCCTCGCTCGTGCTCATTCCTCGGCTCAAATCCTTTGATACAACTGCAATTTGGTGAACTGTACGAATCACAATAACCATAAATACCACACTGTTTGTAGCCATCGCATTGGTCCTTTGGTAAGTACCATAATTGGTCCCAAGTGTGTGCGGTCTCAATTAGGCCCGGCCCAAGTGGGGTGGGCAGAGGTGCGACCGCTCAGGAGCTTAACCCTTTAAAAAAAAAAAATCTTCTAAAAAAGTCTAAATTTGGTTGTTCTGTTTTAGGAAAATTATCCATTTTGTTTTTAAAAATTAGAAATAGCCCATACCTAGCCCAATTGTTTTCAATAAAAATCAAAATTTGTCAAAAAAAGAAAATCCAAATTTTTTAAAATAACAGGAAAAAGCCCAAAAATTATTGTTTTAAGGTCAAAAAATTTTTTTTGCCCAACGGACATGAATTGAGTTGCGGGGCTGGTCTCAATCCAAGTGAATCGTTGTAATAACCCCGTGGAGCTAAGGCTTAACCGCGAGTAAATGTTTGTTTTGGTTATTAGGTATGAGCAGGCCCGGCCCAATGAAAAACTTGGCCCTGTGCTTAGTCCAAATTGTTTTAGAAACTTGCCTTATATTTAATACTCTCTGAAAATCAGACTCTATTTTGCAATGTTTTTTAAAAAATGAACCCTAAAATCTAAAGAAACTTGGTTAAAAATTAAGTGGACCCAGTGCAAATGCACTCCTTGCACAGCCCAACAACCGGGCCTGGGTATGAGTAAGTCACTTCTTCATCACTCGTTGTGAAGTTGAAAACCAAGTAATCAATTGGTTTCACCTCCGGTACGTCGCTGCCAAACCGGATTCCATTCCACGGACCGCTCCGGTACACTATTGTCTCTGTGTTCCATACGAAAAACTCAGGGAACCCTCTGGTTTCGAGTTTAGTCGAGAAATCGCCCGGTTTTCCAGGATCTCAAGAATCTGTTGAACCCGGTTTTGAGATCCCAACCCAATTTCATCTCCGGAAGTAATGTATCCGTCGGAAAATCGGAATTCTGCCACAAAAACCTATTGTTGGAGTCTCTGAGCACGAAATTACCATTATCAAGAAGCACTGCAACCACTAAAGGTCTCACATCTCCTCCGGTTAGATTCGTTGACCAAACAGGTGTATCGGACTGATCGAAAATGATTAGATTATTGTCGGAGATGTTGAGGGTTCCGATGGAATTAGAGAGAGGATTGTCTCTGTTCGCAACCCATACGAAGGTTCTTGTAGGGATTTTCTTGTACCAAATTCCGAGATACCAACGAGAACTTGATGCGGGATTGAAGAAACCAAGTTCGAAGATTTCACTTGGAGATATAATGGTTTTCTTGCTTGAGATAGTGACAGATTCTTTAGCCGAAAAAGTGTTGGCAGAGATAGAGAAAGCAGGAAACAAAATGAAGACGAAGAAGATGAACATAAAGACGGTGTACGAATGATGGTAGTTTGGTACATTTCTCATCTCTCTCTACGCGACTTTCTTGTGTAATTTTTTTTCTTGCTTGAGAAAATTAAATGTGTATTTGAGAATTTTTATCTTTGGAGATTTTGGAAATCCTATGTATTAACTGTGTAAGCTCTCTTTGTCAAATGGTTGATCAAATGTTCATTAATGCTTCTACACCAGGAGGTATGAGTTTCAATTCCCGAAGAGTGCGATTTATTACCAATTCTTGGAGAGATTTTCGTTTCCTACATCCTACCAAAAAAAAAAGCTCTGCAGGTATAGCTGTCAGTTGTGGATCTTTATAAAATGGTAAACATGGTGCAAATAGACTGTTAGTCGACAATTTTTTTGTCAGTTGTAGACTGTAAGACCAATAATTTAGAAATACGAAATATTTGATTTAATCACAAAATAAAAGATAATCAAAATCGAATAAAATGAGTTAATGAAAATCGTAAATAATAAATCGGTAAAACCGAAACACTGGAACGGAGTCGAGATCGCAATCTCTTTCCTTAACTCAAAGAATCACCCGTAGTGTGACATGTATAGTCACGATTCATGAGTCCCAGGATACAACTGTTCAACTCCGAATCGCATCACTCGATCGCGGGTCTAACGAACTTGTATCTCAACAAATACTCTCGAAATAAAGAAACTACCTGATGCAGTAGTGGATTGAAGGAACGTGTATTTAGCCTTTGCTTTGATCAGATGATCTGTGTTTGGATGATTGGAAAAGAAAGGATAGCCCATCATATATATAGTATGAGAGGGGACTTGAAAATATTTCAAGTTTCTAATGTGGGATATTTTAACTTCCACAAAGAGTTATAGTTAATGGAAACTTTCCATTTATTTGAGCCTCTTCCACAAAGAGTTATAGCTAATGGAAACTTTCCATTTATTTTAGCCTCTTCCACAAGGAGTTATAGCTAATAGAAACATTCCATTTGTTTGGGTCTCAACCCATCTCTTATTCACACAAAACACAAAATAATAAAGTCCATTGTCTTTATTTATTTTTTGTTCCAACAATCCCCCACATGAATAGAATGACATCTAAACAAATGAAGACTTTACAGACTCGATAAACTAGATAAGACTTGACTTAAACTAGATGCTGACTTGACTAGACTAGAGAGACTTTCCGAGAGTATAGCGAAGACTAACTGTATCTGAGATAGTAGCTTCTCAGCCTTGAACCACTCATTGTTGATATCTTCCGGAATTACTCAGCCAGGTGGTGAACTTGATGTCTTGAACCGCCCGGTTTTTTATGTAAAACTAGACAACATATATAACCCAACTTCATCTTCTTGTTGAGTTAAGTTCTCTTTTGTGTTCATTTTGCCCTTGAACATTTGATATATCATGGTTTTTACCCCTTTTTGGACCATGATATAAGTGTTTTTATAGTCTTTTGTTAGTTTTAGAGTCTTTTCTGAGTCTTTATAGGTTGGACTACGTTTGCAGCATAATTGGAGATTCTAAAGCTTTTTGGAGCATTTTGGAGAAGCAGCCAAAGTGATGAAGTCGAGAGAGCAGATTTACGCACAGGGTGTCAATCGACACCATCTGTGTCGATCGACACCAGACGAGACCGACACGTTTTGCCGACTTCTATTGGAAAAAGGAAATTGCCCAAAGTTTTGAAGAATTACAAGATTGCCCCTGGACGAAAATCCTCTTCTATAAATAAATTTCAGGCATTGTTTAGCCTCATTACCTTTGAATACTTTTCATAATTTATTGTTATAGAGATTTTAGAGAGAAGAATTTGTCTTTCTTCATAGCAAATTTGGAACTCCTTTGTTTCTATTGATTTCTTTTATGCAAACTATTTTATTCATGATGTTTTCTCCATTCACCATGTCTGAGTAGTTTGCTAGTTAGGTTTAGGGTTTTTCAAGGGTGATTAATGAATTGTTAGGTCAAATTAAATTGTTAGGATAAAATCATTAGAGTTCTTCATCTGGATTTGTGTTTAATGCTTATTCTAGCTTCGCGACCTAGAATCTGATCTTAGGTTGATTAATAGATGCGAGAGTATTATTAATTGCCTGAACTAATGTTAGATGAGCAAAATACCTATTCGCAAAGAGATTTGGTTTAGGGTTTTGTGAACAATTGAACGTGTTATTAATGCTTGTCTGAATTATTTGAATTTGCAAAGAGATTTGGAATTCTAGGGTTTAG
>JAHZTW010000001.1:467255157-467335991 GCA_020283515.1 Alliaria petiolata | reverse complement strand
AAATTGGAAAACCTGGTGTCGATCGACACTACATGGTATCGATCGACACCTTGCGTGTAATTCCAGTCTTGACTTCATCACTTCGTGACTTCATTCCATTAAGCTCCGAAATGCATCCAAATCTCCAATTTATCTTTAATTGTACCTGAACCTGCAAAGACTCTATATAGACTCGAAAATAGCCAAAAGACTCTATAAAAACACTTATATCATGGTCTAAAATGGGTAAAAACCATGATATATCAATAATCAAGGGTAACCAAAAATACAATGCTGCAGGGGAGCTTTATAAACAGCTCGTCATCTAGCCCTAAGGCTAAAAGCATAAAGAAAACGACAACATAAATCCTACGGTTCTAAGCAAAACGCAAAAGGAAAAAATACATCAAAAAGGAAAGTTCACTTAAGCTAAAAAGAAATAAAAACTAAGCCTATTCTGCGTGGCCTTATTCTGTGGCTCGAACCTTGGTCTCTTGGATGTGCTAAGAACCGCTGGGACAAGTAAGATTAGTTGCACAAATTGTATAAACTCAGTATACCTGGTTTTGGCGCGCAATGACCGGAAATGCATTCTTGATGGTTGTGTCTGGTCCTGGTCCGTTCCATGCTGTCTTCTTGATGATTCCATCTTCTTGATGTCCAGTGAAGTCGAGATGATAACAATCTTCATGTGTCTTCCCATGGTTAGCTCCAAAAACGTCTTCTTGCTCAATTTGCTCTCTCTCAGCTTCAAGACTTGTTTCCGCGGTATCTTGAGGTCCAAATGTGGTCTCCGTGAGTTTCTTGATGTCTTGAACTCCATTTCCTGCCAAGTAAACAGACTTACCTTGGGCTGTATGATGCTGGTTGTCTTTGAGGCTCAACCTTGCAAAATCCTCCAAGATGTCTATATCGGGTGCCTTGGAGCTCTCTTTGAGGTCGGCTTGAAGTAGTGGATTTCTGAACGTAACTGCAAGCTCCATTGTGTTTAGCAGGGTCTCCACAGCTACATTGAACCCTTCTCTAAGTCTCCTGGTCTTCGACCGCGTCATTGGTGAGGACTTGACCGTTGGTACAAGCTCGTTGGTCTCGGTGAGGTCGATGCCCTCATCATAGGACTAGTACAGGAATGAATCAAACCGGAAAAGATTGTATCATGAAGAAGTTTGAAGCAAGATTTAAGAGAGGATATCAGAAATGGAACCATTTCAAGAACAAGTATGACTCGTGTAAAAACAAATACACTAGCTATAGGATGTTAACTCACAATAGGACTGGGATTGGGTATGATGATATGGGAAAGCTGAACATGTCAGATGATTGGTGGGAGGAACGCATAAAGATAATCATCTCTTTCAAGCATTTACTACTTTTTATATCTGAAAATTGTTTCAAGTCATGCACACATCCTGATTTCATAACGCATCTTAGAGAAATGCATCCAATTTTATTGGAAACTGTTTGCTAGCTTTTGTTGGTAACTGTACGTGTCTTTACTTTTTTCACATTCGCCTTAGATAGCCTGAATCTTGTTTGCAAACTTATCATTAGACTCCACAAGTTGCTTGGTAATAGATATGTCTAGTGCTTGCGTGGTGCCAAATTGTTTATTGTGCTTTACTTTGCTTTAGTCTGATTTTGTGTTTATGTACCTTTGAATAAGCACTCACATATCATTGTTTTTTTTCTATATAGAAATGGCCTGAAGCTAGAAAATTAAAAGGCAAATTGGTTGCTAATATGGATGTGTTTGAAGCTGAATTTCGTGCTGTAGTAGTAACTAAAGCTGAAGGATGGAGCGCTCAAACTGGAGAAGCTAGTTTAAGTTCTAGAGTGGATGGAGATGAAGGCTTTGAAGCTGATTCTGTTGATACACAAACTCAGACACAAACCCAGCCACAAACCCAGCCACAGATAGGATGTTCAAGAGCCAAAAGAAGGCGTAAAGAGAAAGATGTGGTTGTAGAAGCTGTTGTGAAACGTACTGACGTTCTTGATAAGAAGAACATAATAGCAGAACTGATGTTGGATCGTGAGCATGCTTGGAGTGTTGAAAATGTTTTGGAGATACTTAATGGATTACCTGGCGTGACAATGTGGTCTCCATTTCATGAAGCTGCAATTGCCCATCTTCTAGATAATGAAGGAAACCGAAGGGGGTTTATAGCGTTTCCTGAGGCTAAAGATAAGATTAGGTTTTTGGAGCTTAGGACTAGAACAAAACTAGATGATTGAAATGAAGGGAACCAGATCTTAGGAAGCTTAGGATTTTTTTTTTTTTTCAAGGAAGCTTATGTTATTTTGTTTAGTATGTCTTGTGTTATTTTGAACTTATGTAAGAGTTCTCTTAAACGTGATATTTATGTGATATTTTGAACTTATATAAGAGTTCTCTTAAACGTGTTTAGTATGTCTTGTTGTTTATACTTTTTTATTGTGATCAGAAACTCAGCCACTTGAGGTGAATAATGATGATGAATATTTTGTATTTGTAGATGGTTAGAAGATGGATTTTAGGTGATGATGATGATGATGATGATGAACTTGATTTGCTAGATTCACTTGCTAGATTCAACCGAAGGCATTCAGGTTTGCGATCAGTGATTGAGAGGACATTTGGAGTATAATATGACAAAGTGGATTAAACTTGTAACAGTGACAATGGCACTACACAATTTCATACGTGATTCACATCGGGAAGACCGGGATTTTGTAGAACGAGAAGGAGAAGGAGAAGGAGAAGAAAAAGAAGAAGGAGAAGAAGAAGAAGAAGAAGGAGAAGAAGAAGGAGAAGGAGAAGAAATATACTATCATACTATCATATTTTGCATAAATATTATATACTATCATATTTTTCATATTGTATCTTTATTTCGTAGTATTTTCATATTGTATATTATATATACTATAATATTTAGAAGCGATACCTCTATTTTCATTGGTCTAAAGCCTTTCATGCTCATTGGTTGATTATAATTTTTTTATTAAATTAATTATTTAGATGGGTTAAATGGTGGGTTGGATAATAGGGGATAGAATAGGGTTTTCATATTTGGTTAAAGAGGAGAAGGGTATTGATATATCATGGTTTTTACCCATTTTTAGACCATGATATAGGTATTTTTATAGAGTCTTTTGTTAGATTTCGAGTCCTATATGAGTCTTTGCAGGATGGAAAACACTTGGAGCTAAATAGGAGAATCTGAAACGTTTTGGAGTATTTTGGAGAAGCTGCTGAAGTTATGAAGTCAAAAGGGTGAATTCTCGAGCTGCGTGTCGATCGACACACTCAGTGTCGATCGAAACCAAAGAAGGTCGGCCAAAAGTGACGGTTTCCAATCAGAAAAAGGAAAGAGGCCAAGTTTTGAAGAATGACAAGATTGTCCCTGGACGAAAAATCCCTTCCTATATATAGTTTTCTGGCATTGTTTAGCCAATTACACTTTCATAATTTAGAGATTTTGAGACCTAGAGAGAGATTGTTCCAGAGCTTTTAGGGAGACAAGTCTAACTCATCAGAGCCAGATTTCGAACCCTAGTATCATTCTCTTCTATTTATTTATGCAATTTATTTCAGTCATGATTTGTGTTTCATTGATTATGTCTGAGTAGTTTGCTAGTTAGGTTAGGGTGATTTAGGGTTGATGAAAAGTCTGTAGAATTATTATCTTTGTTAGGGAAATCACTTAGATCTTCACCTTGATTTGAACTTAACTTGATTTCTGAATTGATCACTTAGGAATCAAACCTTAGGTTATTTAATAGATGCGAGAGCATTATTAGTAACTTGATCTAATCATAGGTGAGCAAAATAACTATTCGCAAAGAGATTTGGTTTAGTTATTTTGTGAACATATCGAACCTGAACTTTAATGCTTGCTTAGATTGTTAGATTTCGCAAAGAGATTTGGTTTTCTGGAATTTAAGCATAGATAACTTCTGCAACGAGAGTTGATTGGTTTTAACTTAGTGATTCGAGTTCTAGACGGTTCTTAATAAGTCCCTAATAAAAATATTATCTGCATTCTTAGATTCATCCTGATAATTTACCCTCGCCTAGCGTTTTCGTCTCTGAATCTTAAAACCGTTTTACATCACATTTACTTATTCGCATAGTTTAATTTACATTAATACTTATTTGACTTAACATAATCTGAACTTAGAAACCATAGCGTAGTAACTACTTCTCTTGGGATTTCGATACCCCTTGTACTTCAACTGCTTTGCTGTGCACTTGCAGTAGAATATTTAGGGTAAAACCTGACCCCTATCAAGTTTTTGGCGCCGTTGTCGGGGACGTAGATTAACTACCTACAGAATCTAGCATTAGGATTTTGACTAGGTTTTGCTTTTTAATTTTTGGTTACTGATTTAGTTTCTAAATTCTTTGTTTTTCAGGTGCATGCTTTACCGCAGTACCAGGAGCAACAAGAACCAGTAACTAATCCAATTGAACCAGGAGCTAGGCCGCTTCGAACGTACGAACCGCAAGGCTGCACGAGCATCGATCGACACATCAAGCGTCGATCGACACAAGGAACCAGCGTCGAACGACACCTTAGGCATCGATCGACACTGCGCGCAGACAAAGATGGCAGACATCGTGGTTCTAGTACAGGACGCGGCAGGCAACGTTTTCGACCGTCAGGGCAATAGAAGGAACGCCGACGGACAGAGACTTGATGAGGCTGGCCCCATCATAGTCGAACCGGCAAGACAACTTGCACCCGCAGAAGCTGGACGCGGAAGAACACTTGGTGACTACAACCGCCCAGATCAGTTCTATGCCAATAGAGCTGCGATCCGTCCTCCTGCGTTTCAGAAGAATGACTTCGAGCTGAAGCCTGCCTACTTCCAGCTCGTAGCTCAGAATCCCTTCCATGGTCTTCCCAACGAGCATCCTATGGATCATGTCGAGAGATTCGAAGACTTAGAATCCAGCATTAAGGCCAATGGAGTTACATATGATTATCTCTTCTGCAAGCTTTTCCCTTACTCGCTTGCAGAAGATGCATCATATTGGCTGAAGAAGTTGGATCCTGGCTCACTAACTACTTGGGAAGAGACAAAGAATGCATTCCTATGCAACTTCTTTGACGATGCGAGATCCGAGGAGATGAGGACTAAGATCACTACTTTCTCGCAAGGACCTACTGAAGCATTCAAGGCTTCTTGGGTGAGATTCAAGGCCTACCAGAGGGACTGCCCACATCATGGCTTCAGCGAGCCGCAGTTGCTTGGTATCTTCTACCGAGGGATTGACTGGAGATACCAGATGGCCTTAGACGCAGCAAGCAACGGAAATTTCAACACCAGAGTTCCTGCAGACGCCGTGGTGCTTATAGAGAATTTGGCCTCTAGTAACAGCACCAAAAACGCAGATTTTGAGAGGAGACAAGGCGTAGGGACCAATGGAGGAAGCCAGATTGCTGAAGTCAACAGGAAGCTCGATCTTTTGGTGGGAAAGAAGCAGGTCCATTTTGCCAATGAGGTGGAGTCATTCGAACCAGAGGAAGATTGCGAGAAAGAGGATGTCAACTACATCAACAATGGAGGATTTCAAGGCCAAATGTTTGGGAACCAGCAGGGAAACAGGAACTTCAGCGGAAACTATCAGAAGAGCTGCTTCACAGGAAATCAGAACTCTTCTGGTTACAACCAGAAGCCCCCATTCCAGAGCATCAACAACAACTACACAAGGAACTATGGTTCATCCTCCTACCAGAAACCACCTCCGCAAGACAACAAAATGGAGGCCATGCTTGAGCAGTTATTGGAAGGACANACATGGGAGCCTTGAGAGTGTTGCAAAGCCGAAAGAAGTCGAGTCTTTGAGGCGAATGAAGGTAATATCCGTCTCTTGTGGACCGTGGCACACGGCTGCAATAGTGGAAACCGCGATAGACCGGAAATACTACAATGCTAAGAGCTCCGGGAAGTTGTTTACTTGGGGCGATGGTGATAAAGGACGGTTAGGACACGCTGATAGCAAGAGGAAGCTCGTGCCAACTTGTGTTTCCGAGCTTCTTGAACATGATTTCATTAAAGTCTCTTGCGGATGGACTTTGACGGTTGCACTGAGCATTAGGGGAACGGTTTATACGATGGGAAGCTCGATCCACGGGCAGTTAGGGTGTCCGCGGGCGAAGGATAAGTCGATAAACGTGGTTTTAGGCAACCTAACACGGCAGTTCGTTAAGGAGATTGCTTCGGGTTCACATCATGTAGCCGTGCTAACTTCTTTTGGAAATGTTTATACTTGGGGAAAAGGCGCTAACGGACATCTCGGGTTAGGCGACGTTAGGGATCGAAATTCGCCGGTTCTTGTTGAGCCTTTAGGTGATAGATTGGTAGAGAGTATAGCCTGCGGGTTGAACTTGACGGCTGCGATATGTTTGCACAAAGAGATCTCTTTAACTGATCAAACGGCTTGTAGTTCTTGCAAATCAGCTTTTGGATTCACAAGGAAGAAGCATAACTGTTACAACTGTGGTCTCTTGTTCTGCAACGCATGTAGTAGCAAGAAAGCTGTAAATGCTTCGTTGGCACCGAACAAAAGCAAGCTTTCTCGAGTTTGCGATTCTTGCTACGATCATCTATGGAGAATAACAGAGTTTTCAAGAAATAATGTTAAGATGGAAGATCATACTCCAAAGTTGCAGCTGGTTACACGAAGGGTATCTGATGAATGGACAGAAACCGAATCAGAGAATCGGATTCAGAATCTTCCGCAAGCTAATCGATCTTCGGATGAACAGCCTCGATGGGGACAAGTCTCTGTTCCTTCTCTGTTTCATTTCGATAAAATGTCACTCTCTTTGACAAGTCCTACGAATCTATCAGTCTCGTCAAGAAGACCATCTTCTACAAAGGTTTCGACCTCTTCTGAGTCGAATAAGATCTTAACCGAAGAAATCGAGAGGCTAAAAGCCGAGGTAAAGTACTCTACTTTCTCTTAACCAGTATCTATAGCATCATATTAAACACTAAAGATTTCATCTTTTATGAAAATGTAGATAAGAAATCTCCAGAAGCAGTGTGAACTTGGTAATGAGAAGATCGAAGAATGCCAAAGAGAACTCGAGAAGACATCGGAAGTCGCTAAAGAAGAAGCCGAGAAGGCTAAAGCAGCTAAAGAGATTATAAAAGCTATGGCCTCAAAGGTAAAGATACAAACTAAAACATAGTTTTTTTCTCATCTTTCTCCTTTCTTGATTTCTCTTACTCTTTGTTTGCAGCTTCAAACGAATAAGGAGAAACCGAGTAATCCGAAGACCGGCATTGCGTGCAATCCATCTCAAGTCTCACCGATCTTTGATGATTCAATGTCCATTCCATATCTCACACCAATCACCACGACTTGTTCACAATCCGAAACCAAACAAGTTGAAGAAAAATGTGGCAAGAACAACATTAGGCTATTAGTAGATGCATCTCCTGCTATCACAAGAACAGGGCATCTCCAAAACGGAACACAAGAATCGACAGCAGAACAAGTGGAGCAATACGAGCCTGGTGTATATATAACTTTCACGGCCTTGCCTTGTGGTCAGAAGACGCTTAAACGCGTTCGGTTTAGGTAAAAAAATATTATTAAGTGTGGTTGATTTAGTTATATGAGGTTTGAAGTATGATTCTTAAGTGTTGATGTGATTGTTTTTGTTTTTTTTGTTGCAGTCGAAAGAGGTTTTCAGAGAAGGAAGCACAAAGATGGTGGGAGGAGAAGCAAGTTTTGGTGTATAACAAGTATGATGCTGAAGCATGAACTAACCCATGAATGTAATTTTTTTTTGNGGATTCTAAAGAACTACTCACAACTCATGATCAAACCGATTAAAACTTGTAAAAACTTGATAATAAGCATTAGAAAGAGTAAATGGAAGAGATTAGAGAAGAAGAACTCTTGAATTGAAGTTTTTGATCCAAAGGTCTTACAAATAAAATCACCCAATACAGAGAGAGTTTCTGGAAAAGTTTGGAAATAAAAAGTCAACTGCATAATGATGATCAACAGTATATTTTCGTCTTAAGTAAACAGAAAACGCGAGCTCATATCGGTGTGACCACACCGATACAGCTGTCCGATATGTGTATCGGTGTGATCACACCGATACATCGCACCGATACTGGCTCTTTTATGTCCTTTGCGAGTTTTGCTGCATGTTTTCCTTCTTGGCTTTATTGCTCATTCATCATCCTCCCAATAGCTTCCTCTAGCTCTAGAATACCTGAGAAGCACTTCAAATGCAACATATATACAATTTTCTAAGCTAAGACTCACTAAACTCTAAAATGAATGCAATCTAGCCTAAAACTATCTAATGAATGCATGTATGGATGCAAAACTATCTTATATGAGTGATAAAAATATGCTAAAATGAGAGACTATCAGCGTGATGGGAAAGCAGTCCAAAGTGTCTTTCAAGACAGGTCTACACACGACAAAGGGTCTTCTAGACTATGTCCATTCTGATGTGTGGGGACCAACTCGAGAGCAGTCATTGGGAGGATCTAGATACTTCGTTATCTTCATTGATGATTTTTCAAATAAAGTGTGGGTATACTTCATGAGGCAGAAGTCTGAGGTATTTGAAAAATTCAAGACTTGGAAGGCTGAAGTTGAGAACCAGACGGAGAGAAAGGTGAAGTATCTAAGATCAGATAATGGCACAGAGTATACTGATGGGAAATTTGTCAAGTTCTGTGAGGAGCATGGTATTCAAAGGCACTATACAGTGAGGAAAGCGCCACAGCAAAACGGAGTCAGTGAAAGGATGAATCGAACTATTGCTGAGAAGGCTAGGTGTTTGAGGTTGAATGCAGGGCTTCCAAAGCAGTTCTGGGCAGAGGCAGTAAACATGGCGGTTTATCTCATCAATAGATCGCCAAGGAGCTCTCTTGAAGGAAAGGTCGCTGAAGAGATTTGGACTCGGGTAGATATTGATCTATCAAACTTGAGGATTTTTGGATGTTCAGCCTACATGCTTATACCAAGCGATGAAAGGTCTAAGCTGGACTCGAAATCCAAGAAGAACATTTTTCTAGGCTTTGAGAAAGGTGTTAAGGGCTTCAAGTTATGGGATCCTGAGGCTAAGAAGAGAATTTTCAGTAGAGATGTGGTGTTCGATGAGCAGTACATGGTGGAACAGGCGAGGTCAGAACCAATGTCTGTTATGTTTGAGACTGAAAACGAATCTAGGAAGACTCAGGAGGCGCTTAGTAAGGCTAAGCTAGAAGCAGCAAATCCTGAGAAGCCTCCTGAAGATGACCAGGAAGTTCAGCAGGAGGATGAGCAGGAAGAAGAGCAAGAAGAAGAACAGGAAGAAGCAGAGGAGAGTGGTGATACAGGCAGACCAAACAGGATCAAAAAGGCGCCAGTAAGATATGGTTTTGAAGATATGGTCGGTTTTGCTATTTCTATTGAGTCAGATGTTCCATTGACTTATAAAGAGGCTATTGCTAGTCTGGATAAGGAGGAATGGACAGGGGCTGTGATGGAAGAACATGAGAGTCTAAGTAAGAACCGTACTTGGGATCTTGTCCCTTTACCAAAGGGCAAGAAGGCGATTGGATGCAAGTGGATTTTCACTAGAAAACCAGGTATGTCTGAAAAGGAGTTCATGAAGTTCAAGGCAAGGTTGGTCGCAAAGGGGCACTCACAAAGGAAGGGAGTAGATTATGACGAGATTTTCTCTCCTGTGGTAAGGCACACTTCAATTCGAATTGTGCTTGGTTTGGTAGCTAGCTGGGATTTTCATCTTGAACAGATGGATGTGAAGACAGCTTTCCTTCATGGAGATTTGGAGGAAGAGATCTACATGGAGTAGCCAGAGGGGCTTGTGAAACCAGGTGAGGAGAAGCTTGTATGCAGATTGAGGAAGTCTCTGTATGGTTTGAAGCAGGCTCCAAGACAATGGTACAAGCGGTTTGACTCCTACATGGTAAAGATTGACTATCAACGATGTGAGTATGACTGTTGTGTCTATGTGAAGTGTCGTGATGGTCATCCTCCTATACTCTTGTTGCTTTATGTTGATGATATGCTTATTGCAAGGAGCAATATGGGTGATATTGCAGAGTTAAAGAGGTTATTGGGCAGAGAGTTTGAGATGAAGGATCTAGGCGCAACCAAGAAGATCCTTGGGATGGAAATTCGCAGAGAGAGGAGCTCTAGGAGATTATGGCTGTCTCAGAAGGGCTACATACATAAGGTTCTAGAAAGGTTTGACATGGCAAGTGCTAAACCGGTTTCTACACCTTTGGCGAATCATTTCAGTCTTTCAGCTGCTCAGTCTCCTAAGTCTGAAGAAGAAATCAGAGGTATGGAACAAGTTCCTTATGCTAGTGCTGTTGGTTGTCTTATGTATGCCATGGTTTGTACAAGACCAGATTTGGCTCAAGTTGTTATCCAAGTCAGCAAGTACATGTCGAAACCTGGGAGAGAACATTGGGAAGCTGTGAAATGGATTCTCAGGTATTTGAAGGGTACAACTGATCGTGGGCTTATGTTTGGAGGCCANTAAACTCCCAAATCCAAGAAGAGATTTAAAATGAAGTACAAGAAAATACCCAAAATCTAGTTTTCAACCCCCTTAAATCATCCCAACCCCAAACCTTGGTGGATTACTCACAACTCATGTTCATACCTCTCTTAAACACAAGTTTAGAGCTGATGAACATAAGCGGATTTTAAGATGAAGAAAGACTTGAAATTTATTTAAATACTTGCGGAAGATAATAAAATACAAGAATTTTCACAAAGATCTAAATAAAAACTAAGAAGAAAGATTTGACATTAGAAGGATGAAGATACTTTAGATTTATACTAAATACAAGAGTTTTACCAAAGGAAACAAACAAGAACTTTGATAAAGAAGCAAGAACAATCAAGAACAAGTGAAGCTTACTAGAACACTTAAGAAGATTTTGAAAGAGAGAATATAAGACTTGATTAAAAACTTGAATGAAAAACTGAATGATTATTACAAGCACACACACACTCCTTATATAGAGTTTTAAACATGGCTCTTGGCCTTAAAAGAGGGGTCAAGGGGCAAGAGACAAGGGGCAAGGGACAAGGGACCTCTCTAATCCCACTTTTACTAAAGCATAAACACTTTTTGGAGCACTTTGCAAGTGGTATCTTTTGGTTCAGATTCATGGATTGATCGATCTGTATCTTTTGAACTACTGCACCGTTTGACTTGAAATCACCACCAAATTAAAGCTAACTCAATTACCTAAAACTCTCATGAAGACTGCCGAGGCTAAATCACAATGAAAAACCCTTCATCCGAGCTGATCGTTCAGTTAACGAAATTGTTCGCCAAACTTGCAGACGGACATGTTGTTACTTAAATAGCCGTATCTTCTGAACCACTGACCATAATGACTTGAAATAACCTCTGAACGAAAGATAACTCAATTTTATATGAGTTTTATGAAGAATGCGGAGGCTGAATCGGAATGGAAAGTCTTTGTAAAGTCTGATCTTTAAGTCGCTTTAGGTGGCATGGATTTGAATTGGTTGCAACATCTCGGTACAGCAAGTCATATGACATCAATTTGCTCTCTGCTTGTTCCTAGCTCATCATCTTATGTTTCCAGCTTCCACATTGTCGCCAAATCCATAGAATAACCTGAAATGATGCATATATACAAAAGAAAATGCAAATGCTAATGCAAATGTTCTAAATCCTATAATTGATCAAATACTATGATTATATTTACCTATAAATGAAATATGGATGAAAATTTATTCTAAATGCATGGTAGATATGCGAAATATATGTGTATATCAAGAACCAAGGCATTTCATGACAAGAAGATCAAACCAAAAGAGTTCTTGTCTGGACACATGGTACTGCTGTACAATTCCCGGTTGAAGCTATTCCCGGGAAAGCTCAAATCAAGATGGTCCGGTCCTTTCAAGATCAAAGAAATTCTACCTTATGGAGCTGTCACTCTTTATGGTGTCAAGGGAGAAGAATTCACTGTAAATGGGCATAGGTTGAGCCTTACTTGGCCAGTGAAACAATAGAAGAGGCAACCTCAGTTCCTCTTCATGATCTTACCAACGCCTAAGGGGTTTGAAAAGTCAAGCTAAGAGACTATAAACAAGCGCACTTGGGAGGCAATCCCATGTTTATCATTGTATATATTCTTGTCTATATGTGTTTTTGTGTGTTTTTAAGTGTTTTTGAGTGTTTTTTATCAACAGGTTTGTGTCAAGAAGAAAAGACTTAAGTGCCAAAAAGTTTGAAGAAAAAAATGTTGATGCATATCGGTATACCGTATCGGTGTGACTACACCGATACGCATATCGATATGGCATATCGGTGAGGCCACACCGATATCAGTATCGGGCAGAAATATCGGGCAATGCCTACCGATACGCATATCGGTAGGACATATCGGTGAGTCCAGACCGATATGGTCTAAAAAAATCGGTAAGTATTTACTCGACCCGTGCTTCTTCTTCCCCATTAAAATCACTCTCAACACAAATTCTTTCATAACTCTCTCAAAACTCAAGCGAATTTTGTGATTCCAAGTGCTATTACTCCGAAATCTTGTGCTAATTCAGATTCATTAATCAATTTCGTCCTAAATCACTCAACAACAAGGTATGATTCTCAATCTCCCAAGCTTTTCATAAGTGCTTCAATGGTGGAATTTTCTGTGAATTGCTTTAGGGTGTTTGAATTGAGTGTTTGAGGATTGGGCATTCATAGATAATGATAGATAAGAAGATTTCGAGTGCTATAACACAATTTCCATGGTTGAATTTCGAAAATTTGGCAATTAGGGTTCATAGTGCGAAAATTCAAATTACTCACTAGAAACTTGTCAAATTTTAGGGCTTTCACTTGCAATGGCTTCAATCTTTCATGGTTAATGATCATCAATTGATAGAACTCGAAATTTGCCACTTTGAAATTTTTGGAAATTTTGAAATTTTGTCAAAAATTTTCTAAGTGTACAATGTGAAATTTTGAGATTTTTAGACATTGTTTCTTGCTTGCTAGGTTGTTTGATTGAATTGTTTGTGTTTCTTATATAGGAACAATGCCGAGAACTAAAGCAGAAGCATCAAGAAGTCTTAAATCAAAGAGTGAGGGAAAGAAGAAAGTCGTTTCCGATGACGACAGAACTGAGAGCAGTGATGATCAGATTGAGCTTAGGGAAAAGAAGAAGAGTTCACGGAAAGCTGCAAAGGATGCTCCAAAAACAAAACCAACTGTCCCACAGCTTTTTCATGCATTCAGAAAAGTAGGATTCAAGGGAACACGATACCCGCACCGGCAGTCTCTGCAAGCTTTAGGAATTTTGGAAGATGTCGAGATGATCTTCGAAAAGATGGGATTGGGACATTTCTTCACCATGTCTCATCCAGCACACAAGACAGAGACATGCCAATTCCTGGCATCATTAGAGGTGGACTTCTACTACGAAGGCGAAGATACACCCGAAGAAGATGGACATGGGTATATCAAATTCAAGATTGAGAAGATGGTCTACACATTATCATTCAGAGAACTTGAGGAGATCTTCGGGTTTACAGAAGTTGCGCGCAGGACCAAGAACCTTGCCATTGGTGAAGAGTAATTAGCTGCATTGTGGTATGTCATTGCCTCGGGTATGTTCGAGCCGGGAAGAAGCAAGGGATCGCTGATTTGACACCCATCTATACGGTATGTGCATAAGGCGTTAGCACATACATTCTTTGCCAGATGAGAGTGCGGGATGGTACAGCTGGAGGAGTTACAGTTTCTGGACATGGGTTTAGCGAGAGTCCCGGGATTTAGGCCTAGAGACAGTGGTATTTTTCGAGGAGACACCGCAGGTACGGGTTTGTTCTCCATGCTGCTGCTATAGTTCCTTTCCTATAAGGACTGGGTGTTGACGATGAGGGACAAGACTCCTCAGCTTAGTATCGGTGGGCTGATTACACCGATACTCGAGGCAGTTGGGCATCCGTTGGGTGAAGACGGTTTGGAGCCACAGTGGATGGACTTTTTCTACCTCAGCAAGACTCATTTCTTGGTAGTGAAGAGTGGTAACTTGTTCGCATACAAGTTCTCGATTACCCAAGCAAGTGAAGCCAAGATACTTCTTCCACAGCAAAACGTCACCTCATTGCAGACCCAGAGGAGCTTNAGCAGACACTCTTGCTAAACTCTTGATCTCTCTTAATTCTTGTTAAAATAATGGATGTTTAATTGACGATTGGCATAAAGAAGCTAAAGAAGATGGATTGATGAGAAGGAAAAGCATTTAAGAAGCTTGGGTACCAAAAGTATTGTGGCTTTGGCACGTGGAAAATTGACCCCACACTGTATTACGAGAGGGGCTTTGACATGTGCCAAAGTTAGGTCCCACATGGGATTTTATCTAATTCAAGAATTTGTATCTAATTCTGAATGATGGGAAGGAACAAATTAAACAATGCGTTTTCCTAAAGAAGACTAAGCCACTCAGCCTTAGCCACGTCGGGGATCGAAGTTATCGTCGTCGAGGTCTTCTGGCTCGGACGGATCAGTTTCATGATCACTGTCAAAGATTGTCTGGTTCTGCTCAGCCTCTACTTCCGCAGCATGTTTCATAATGTACTTCACTCGTGTGTACCATATGGATTTCGTGCTAGCCGCGGGAACCCTAGGAATTACTTGTCGATGTGCCTCATACCGAGCCATGACGTTCAAGTGGTGGACCTACGTAGGATGAAGAAGGTTCAAGTGACACCGGTTAAATTTAGATAACTGATATTGCTTTCACTAATTTGGTCAAAAATCATTCCTTTTTGACCCCTTTCACCAACGTTTTGATACTTATGTTTGACCCCCCCTCCCCCCCCATCAATTAAAACTTTCTACTTTTTTTTTTGGTTGGGCCATAGTTCCATAACTTTAAACTTATTATACAACTTATTTTGATTGGTTTAGGTTATCTTGTTTTCGTTTTTCTAATGTATGACAAAATGTTGATTAAAAATAATTACAGAAGATATTTATGACTTAGATAAAAATAATTTTTAGATCCGGTTAATCACTTGTAATTTCTTGAATCAACGGAAAACTGTAAAATTCTGACGAGTCTCACCTTATGTCGTATTCAGTGACGGATTTAGGAGTTTATTTAATATGTGACATTTATTAAAATAAATATTTTAATTAGGAGTATTTTTAAATTCTATACTAATTATTTAAAAAAAAATTAAAATAAATATGTGGCACATGCCACATCCTTTTACATATTTTACATATGCATCGTAATGCAACCAGATTCCACAATGACGTGATGTCGTAATGATCCATTGTTTTGTCGCTAAGTGTTAACAAAGTTAAGTAATCATGGAGAACTCTCTCATAGCTCCAGATAAATTAATAAACTACATATACTAATCTTTTTTAATATGTTTACTAAAATAGTGAAAATGCCGGAAAGAACGAATTCCGAGATGTTGTAATCAACTTTATCATCAAATAAAATAAAATAGGGAGACCTTAACTTGGAAAGAAAAAGCTATATATGCTAAAGAAAACGACCGATTTCAATATCCATGAACAGTACTTTTGGTCGATGCCAAAAATCAAATCACATATTGTGATTTATTACTATAGCTTATATATATCCATGGGGGCACTAGCAAAATTTGCTACCAAATTATTGTCTTCGGTGAATGAATTAAGTCGAAATATATTTAGTCTCTAGACGCATATATGTATGAACAAAAAGAAACACGTAGATATATGAACGTGTTTTCCTAGTATTTAACAATAACATAGAAAAAGCTTAATAAGAACGGTAATGAGAATCAAATTTACGCGGAAATAAATAAAACAATATAGATAAATAAACACATTAAAGTAAAAGAAAAGATAAAGTGGAAAATATGTTGTGGGGTTTGCAATTGGCANAGGAGTTCATGAAGTTCAAGGCAAGGTTGGTCGCAAAGGGGCACTCACAAAGGAAGGGAGTAGATTATGACGAGATTTTCTCTCCTGTTGTTAGGCACACTTCAATTCGAATTGTGCTTGGTTTGGTAGCTAGCTGGGATTTTCATCTTGAACAGATGGATGTGATAACAGCTTTCCTTCATGGAGATTTGGAGGAAGAGATCTACATGGAGTAGCCAGAGGGGCTTGTGAAACCAGGTGAGGAGAAGCTTGTATGCAGATTGAGGAAGTCTCTGTATGGTTTGAAGCAGGCTCCAAGACAATGGTACAAGCGGTTTGACTCCTACATGGTAAAGATTGACTATCAACGATGTGAGTATGACTGTTGTGTCTATGTGAAGTGTCGTGATGGTCATCCTCCTATACTCTTGTTGCTTTATGTTGATGATATGCTTATTGCAAGGAGCAATATGGGTGATATTGCAGAGTTAAAGAGGTTATTGGGCAGAGAGTTTGAGATGAAGGATCTAGGCGCAACCAAGAAGATCCTTGGGATGGAAATTCGCAGAGAGAGGAGCTCTAGGAGATTATGGCTGTCTCAGAAGGGCTACATACATAAGGTTCTAGAAAGGTTTGACATGGCAAGTGCTAAACCGGTTTCTACACCTTTGGCGAATCATTTCAGTCTTTCAGCTGCTCAGTCTCCTAAGTCTGAAGAAGAAATCAGAGGTATGGAACAAGTTCCTTATGCTAGTGCTGTTGGTTGTCTTATGTATGCCATGGTTTGTACAAGACCAGATTTGGCTCAAGTTGTTATCCAAGTCAGCAAGTACATGTCGAAACCTGGGAGAGAACATTGGGAAGCTGTGAAATGGATTCTCAGGTATTTGAAGGGTACAACTGATCGTGGGCTTATGTTTGGAGGCCAAGAGAGTGTTTCAGTTTTGGGGTATGTTGATTCAGATTATGCAGGAGATTTGGATAACAGAAGGTCCACTACAGGCTTTGTGTTTACACCAGCTGGAGGACCTATATGTTGGAGATCTGTGCTACAGTCTGTTGTTGCATTATCTACTACAGAGGCTGAATACATGGCATTGGCGGAAGCAGCAAAGGAGGCAATTTGGGTTCAAGGACTTGTGACAGAATTGGGTATTGAGCAAGGTGGAGTTCAGCTACACTGTGATAGCCAGAGTGCAATATTTCTGGCGAAAAATCAAGTGTATCATTCAAGGACAAAGCACATTCATGTGAGGTTTCACAAGATAAGAGAGTTGGTTGCTTCTGGTGAGATCATTCTAGAGAAAGTGCATACGTCAGAGAATGCGGCTGATATGCTAACCAAGCCAGTTACTGTGGAGAAGTTCAAACACTGCTTGGAGCTGCTCCATGTCTTCCAATGCTAGAGGAAGAAGCAAGAGGACCCATGAAGAGATTTTTTGTCAAGGTGAAGTTTGTTATTTCTGGTGACAAATAATCAAAGGAATCTAGGGTACGGTTTCCAATTGGACTTAGGAAAAGGAAACTGCTAGGAAAAGGAAACTCGTAGAAAAAGGAAACTCCTGGGAAAAGGAAACTCCTTTTCTAAGTGGTTTAGGAAATCGGATTTTTTTAGAGCTTATAAATACAAGTTCTTAAGTTTGTAAATAATTCATCCCACGAGTTAATAAGAAACCCTTGAAGAGTATTTGCCTCAAATCGTTTCGTCTCTTTGCTTTTTCGTTCTTATTTCACAACAATATATATATATGTTTTCCTAGAATTTAATAATGACATAGAAAAGGCTTAATAAGAACGGTAATGAGAATCAAATTTACGCGGAAACAAATAAAACAATATAGATAAATAAACACATTAAAGTAAAAGAAAAGATAAAGTGGAAAATATGTTGTGGGGTTTGCAATTGGTAACCGACCCAAAATGCTTTTTCTGCTTCTTTTACATAATTTTAATCTCTTTTTGTCTTTCTTACAGTTCCATCATTGATCGATCGAATTCAAAACCCTTATATCACGCCTCTCTTTCTTATATAACTGTCTCTTTATATTCCCACTCCTTCTTCTCCTCTTCCTCCTCTTTCTCAAGAACTCTATATATGTTCATATTTATCTCTTTCATAGATTTCTTTATCATTTGCTTCTAGCTAGGAAAGTGGTTATGGCTCCTGTCTCAATGCCTCCTGGTTTCCGATTTCACCCAACAGACGAAGAGCTTGTCATATACTACCTGAAACGAAAGATCAATGGTCGGACGATCGAATTAGAGATAATTCCCGAGATTGATCTTTACAAATGCGAGCCTTGGGATTTACCCGGTATTTATCTCTCTAATTCCCTCTTTTTATTGTTCTCTTAATTAAGATACAGATCATATATTCATGACATGAAGAAAAATATATTTTTTAGCAAAAAAAAAGAAAAAAGATATTAATATAAAATTGTACATCGACATGTTTTGTGTTGTGGGAAAAGATCATGGCAAACGAAAAAACTAAATTGGTTTATTTTCTAATACAGCATATCATTAATCCTTTAAGTGATACGCATTAAGATCAAGGTTTTTGGACTTTTATTTAGAATAAAAGAATTACAGATTTGTTTTCTAAAAACTACATAATGTAAACATACCAGTTGATAACGGTAACCCTAGAGCGAATATACACTTTTTTTTAACGATATATGTAAACATATAATGTCTTTTTAACGATGTATCTTCTTTTTCTTCTTTTTCCAACACGAATTCTTGTTTCTGAAAACAATTTTTACGTACCAAGTTATGTATCTCTAGACACTCATCGAACTTGAATGCTTTATTTGAATAATAATATTAATAACAACAATCCCTACTTTATTTTGTTCAAAAAACAAAAAATTACAATCCCTACTTTATCTTAGAATAAAGATTAAGTGGTCCCATCCTCATCTTTATCCTTTAAGTGGATTGTAATAAAATCGAGAGATGCGGTGGTGAATAGTGAGACAAATTCGGAAGACTGAGTCAAAAAAGGCAAGAAGATACAAAAAAAGAGAGAAAAAGTAAAACAAGTTTTTTTTTTTTTTTAACAGGAGTGAGTAAAACAAGATTTCACATGTGCTTTAGGGTTTCGGAAGCTTCTCATTCACCTTCAACTTTTTGTTTTATTAAAAAAAATGTTCTCTTTATTTGTCTTTTATTTATTCTTTTGGATTCTCATGTTATGGCATCTTAAGTGTGTACACAGTTATTGTTGGATAAACCTTATTTCGATGCTCCCATAGTTACATGATCGTGATTTGTAAAACTTGCAGGGAAGTCCTTGCTCCCAAGTAAAGACCTAGAATGGTTTTTCTTCAGTCCTCGAGACAGGAAGTATCCCAATGGATCAAGAACTAACAGGGCGACAAAAGCCGGTTACTGGAAAGCCACAGGGAAAGACCGTAAGGTTACTTCACATTCGCGTACTGTCGGAACAAAGAAAACGTTAGTTTATTACCGAGGAAGAGCGCCTCATGGTTCTCGTACCGATTGGGTCATGCACGAGTATCGTCTCGAAGAGCAAGAATGTGACTCTAAATCGGGCATACAGGTAACCAAACTTAAGAAATATGATAACTTTTTAAAATTTCTTTATTTTGATCTAAACCAATATTGTATAAACATTTCAGGATGCCTATGCACTTTGTCGAGTATTCAAGAAGAGTGCTTTAGCCAACAAGTTAGAAGAACAACAACAACATCATGTCGTGAAGAGGAACAAAGCAACTAATAGTGAACAATCTACTTCTAGTACTTGTTTGTACTCCGATGGAATGTATGAAAACCTAGAAAACTCGGGATATCCGGTCTCACCCGATACAGGACTAACTCAACTCGGTAACATTTCTTCGTCGGATATGGAAACGATAGAGAACAAATGGAGCCAGTTTATGTCGCATGACACGTCCTTCAACTTTCCAGTCCAGTCACAGTTTTGTTCTCAATATGGATCAATATCATATCCTCCATCAAAGGTACAAATCTTTATTTAATTATCTCAAAGAAATTCGATATCTAAAGCTGTTAAAACGTTAAATTTTGTTTCAAACCAATCTCTANCACCTCCACAAACATCATCCACCGACGAATCTGTATCTATCGGATCACCTTCCTCATCTTCACAGACCTAGAAGACCTAGAAGTAACACTTCTCACTTCATTATATATATCATTTAGTTTTTGTTTACTCTTATTTGTTTTTGTTTTGTTGGGATTGCGGTCTCTCTTGAATTTTTATTACACAGGGGACTGTGTAATTTAAGTTTGGGGGAGAGGTTGTGAGAATTGTTACTTTGTGTTAGATATTTGTGTTTCATGCATTTGTGTTTCATGCAATCATAAAAAAAAAAAAATAATAATAGTTGTGTTTCATGCATCTTCTAAAAATATATATATAAAAAATATATATATTTTGATTTTAGCATTTAGACATTGCATTTGCACTTAAGGATTGTGTCTAGTTGCATTTCAATTAGGATTTCATTCATATTGCATGGGGAGCAATGATGAAATTTCCTTTGAAAAACGTTAATTTTTGATATCAAGTCATTGCCCACGTTCACAATTGTCTGATGCATTCAAGTAAGTTTCATTTTAAGACCGCACCACATTTGGAATTCATGTCTTGGCATTCATGTTTTAGTCAAAACTTGCTGAGAATTGATTTCATTCCTATCTATTAGAACCACTAAAACTGACACTAATTATCATGCATTGTTTTGCCAAGTCGAACTCATGGATATCACACACATATTTGGGATCTTTTCTCCATTTTACCACTCTCTTATTATCCCAAATAGTTACCACACCCATAACCGAATCTTCTTTCAAGCCCAAAATCTTGTGTGATTGTGAGGCCTATTTTCGAATCACCTAGGCAAAAAGTGTTGATTTTAGGCCGACAGGGAGAAGCTTTCATGTAGACACTAGCTTGCGTTTTAAGCTAGTAATAGGCTAGGGTGTTTGATGGGTAGACTAGGAAGAAATTCTTCTTTTTAAAAGTTAATATCATTTGGAGAAGAAAAAGAAGCAAAGAGTGTGTTACAAGGAGATGAAATGAGGAGACAAATGATGAGATGGTTGCAACAAAGAAAACTTTAAAATAAAAGAAGAAAACGGTGTTCTCAACAACAAAGAAGGCCAGTCAACAAGAATAAAATCCGGCCAGCAAGCATCCAAAGAGGTGACAGAAGAGACATCACATACAACAAGAGAGCCATTGAAAAGAAGTCAAACTCCCAAGTTCAACAAGGAAAGTGAATTAATGTGTAAGTTTTTAAAGGCAACAAAAAACTTTGGAAAAGGCTAGCTTAAGTGGTTGATCTTTGGTTATAGTCTAGGATAGAAATCTTTAGACATTTGGGTAGATGAAAGTCATCCTTGTATGCATCTGTTGGTTTTTACTCTTAGCATTTTGCCATAGGCTGATTCTTTTCATTGAGAGCTCCCTCTTGAACCTAAAACAAACCATTGCTTTGAGATCATTTTTATCTCAAGACCTTATCCCTTAACCAAATGTGTTCTCTTGGCAATTTCAAAGCATGATCCATGGTTACAAATTGAATGAATGTTAAAGGAATGAAGGATAGGAAGGCTTGTGTAGGCTAGTTTTGAATTCAATTCGTGTTTGCGATGAATGTGGCTAAAGTTTTAAAACGGAGAAAACTCACTTGCAACCTAGAATTGTGAACTTGGACAATGACTTGATCTCTTAGTTGGCATTTTTGGATTTGAGCTCCCATTTTCACACTTTTTTCTCTCTTTTGTGTTAATTGTTTGCTTGAAGACAAGCAAAATGCAAGTTTGGGGGAGTTGATAGTCTCTCATTTTAGCATATTTTTTATCACTCATATAAGATAGTTTTGCACCCATACATGCATTCATTAGATAGTTTTAGGCTAGATTGCATTCATTTTAGAGTTTAGTGAGTCTTAGCTTAGAAGATTGTATATATGTTGCATTTGAAGTGTTTCTCAGGTATTCTAGAGCTAGAGGAAGCTATTGGGAGGATGATGAATGAGCAAGAAAGCCAAGGAGGTAAAGAACATAAGGAAAACATGCAGAAAAACTCGCAAAGGACATAAAAGGAGATGTATCGGACTGACGTATCGGTGTGATCACATCGATACCAATATCGGTCAGACGTATCGGGGTGATCACACCGATATGAGCTCGCGTTTTCTGTTTACTTAAGACGAAAAAATACTGTTGATCATCATTATGTAGTTGACTTTTCATTTCTAAACTTTTACAGAAACTCTCTCTGTATTTTGGTGATTTTCCTGTAAGACCTTTGGATCAAAAACTTCAATTCAAGAGTTCTTCTTCTCTAATCTCTTTCCCTTACTCTTTCTAATGCTTATTATCAAGTTTTTACAAGTTTTTATCGGTTTGATCATGAGTTGTGAGTAGTTCTTTAGAATCCAAGGTTGGTTAGATTTAGGGTGTTTAGGGTGTTATTCTTGATGTCTATGATTTAATTCTTCCTTATCCCTTCTTGCTTAGTATGTTTATTGCTAATTTCAACCTTGATCATGTTGAATTAGATTTCTAGGAAATTTTCTCATCCAAAAGATTAGCAAAATTCCTGGTTTATTTAAGCAAGAGATTTACATACTTAGCTCATGAAAGTGATTGTCTAAGGTGTTTATTAGCAAATTAGAACTGAATCTTTATGCTTGTTGCATCTTTGATCACAAATGAAAGTTTGTTCTTGATTAGAAATGTGATAAAAGGATTAAGTCCATGAAAATGATTTAATCTATTCTTGAAGTTCTAAGCTTGGGGATTAGCATTTATATGAGTAGATTGACATCATTGATTACACTTTTAAGCACCTGAAAATCAATACCATACCCTTGGATTCATCTTTCCATAATTTCCAAAAAGCTTTTAGAAACTCTGTTTTTGTTTTCACTTATCTTTGTTTGCTTTTACTTATCTTGAAAATAGTTTGTAATTCACCTTGTTTAATGTTATTAATCAGTTACCAAAACTTTCACTAGACTTGCTTAGATTAAGAAGTTTTATGAATTTCTTTTGTCACAACAAACCCATATGGATTGATCCTCAAATACTACAATGACATGTGTAGTAGGATTGAGTAATTGATTAGCAAAATCCTGTTATCAGAAGGAGACCGATTGATGACCTACATATGAGATTGGTCGGTCCATGGCTCACATGCCATAATGCTCTATCTCTTGTAAGAAAACAGGACCGATCAGTTCAAAGAAAGACTGATTAATCCTGCCCTCTTAGACAAACTTATGCAGATACGTCTCAAAATTGCCAAAATCATTAGTCTTCTCTTCACTAATAATCCCAGTTTGATAACTCAATCAACTTCACCACCTCCAACTAAAATATAATTCATTTTTTTAATCTCCTACCAAAATTTAAACTTGATTTAAAGGTGGGAACTTCTCATAGAATGTTAAAGCATCCCCATCAAGGGGTTATCTCTAGAGAATTAAATAATGAAAAAAAATAAAAAGCAGGAGAGAGAACAAAATCAGTTCTCAAATGAGAATTTGTGAGATATCCATGAGACCCACATTTAACACTTGGTTCTTTTCTACCGGTTCAATTCTTTTTTTTCAATTAAAATTTAACTATATAACTAAATTATATTAAAATATCTTTTTATTCTTTTTTAGGAGATGCTCTTATACTTAGAATGCTCCTACATAATCTTTCATCTTCATTTGTTTGTTTCATCCAAATAGTTATTTTTGAATATATAACATATGAAAACACGAAAGAAATCAAAATGTACACACCAGATTCACTCTGAAAGACATCTTGACTCACTAAAAAAACACATAAAACATAAAAGACAGATTTTCAAAGCAAGAAACACATATTACTTACAACAAAAAAGGAATAGATTATTAAAAACTTTTAATAAAAGGGCACTGCCTTTTAAATGTCTTAGTGCAAGAAAAGTAAAGAGTTAGATAGAAAAATTGAGAACTAGGTTTATTTTACAAAATTCATAAAAAACTTATGCTATTTTTTAAAAAAATGCCCCATCAAATCAAACAATGGATCCCCTAATTTTATGCATTTTGGTGGGATGTATCATATATGAACTTTTGAGAGTATCGCTAGTTTTGTAAATAAATTTAACAACTAATTTAATTAAAGTAATCGAACAAAATAAAAAAATCAACAACATCCCAAATCTTTTCATATTAAATACTTATGATACCTTAATCTACTCTAAAAATTCATTCAGAAAACTTATACTACTCTAAAAATGATCATAATTTGCATTATCTCGTAGGACCTCAGAGTCAGAAAGCTTGGAATCAAGCTTATGTTAATGGAGATGGGGTGCACGTGGTAAGAGGTAATGGGTATAGACAGAAAATCACAAGAAAGCGAAAGCGCTAACTATTGAAACACAAAATGACAAATCAATAATAGTAACGTGCTCTCTTCACGGGTCACCTCTAGCATGCTCACTTTCAATCAAAACCTTACTTTCCATTTTCTTTTACTATTTTGTAATAAGAGATTATTTGTTTGTGTCTTTGTGATAGAATTTGTTTCATGCTAAGTTTTCCAATTTGCAATTAATAAATTGCTCAATATCAAATATACTTTTGATATGGAGTGAGGCTTTAATATGGTACTTTTTTCTAATAAAAAAAAGTGGTTGCATATAAATGTATTCTCGAGTGAGGAAGTGGAGTGAGGCAAATATTCCAATCTGAATTCCGAAATTGTTTAAAAATCAAACTAAAAACAAAAAGTACATTCCAACAGAATTTCTAGCGAATAACAATGTATTTTCTTACCAAAAGAAAACAATAATAAAATAAATAAAAATCTCTCTCTCTNAGAAAACGTTAGTTTATTACCGAGGAAGAGCGCCTCATGGTTCTCGTACCGATTGGGTCATGCACGAGTATCGTCTCGAAGAGCAAGAATGTGACTCTAAATCGGGCATACAGGTAACCAAACTTAAGAAATATGATAACTTTTTAAAATTTCTTTATTTTGATCTAAACCAATATTGTATAAACATTTCAGGATGCCTATGCACTTTGTCGAGTATTCAAGAAGAGTGCTTTAGCCAACAAGTTAGAAGAACAACAACAACATCATGTCGTGAAGAGGAACAAAGCAACTAATAGTGAACAATCTACTTCTAGTACTTGTTTGTACTCCGATGGAATGTATGAAAACCTAGAAAACTCGGGATATCCGGTCTCACCCGATACAGGACTAACTCAACTCGGTAACATTTCTTCGTCGGATATGGAAACGATAGAGAACAAATGGAGCCAGTTTATGTCGCATGACACGTCCTTCAACTTTCCAGTCCAGTCACAGTTTTGTTCTCAATATGGATCAATATCATATCCTCCATCAAAGGTACAAATCTTTATTTAATTATCTCAAAGAAATTCGATATCTAAAGCTGTTAAAACGTTAAATTTTGTTTCAAACCAATCTCTAATTCATTTAATTCTCCGCACTTATAGGTTGAGATAGCGTTAGAGTGTGCGAGACTGCAAAATCGTATGTTGCCGCCGGCACCACCACTTCAGGTACAAGATCTCACACATGGCGAATTTTTGGGAAACAATGTTGCTAATGATACAGATAAAGTGTTGAGCAAGATCATAGCATTGGCTCAAGCTTCCCACGAGCCACGGAACGGTCTAGACTCGTGGGAAGTTGCTTCTGGTTCCGCAAACTTCCATGGAGACTTTAACTATTCCGGAGAAAAAATCTCGGGTTCATGGGAGGCGAACATGAAGGCTGTCGATATGCATGAACATGTTGGGAGGTTTAAGGAAGAAAGACCTGTTGAGAACTTGAGATGGGTAGGAGTGTCAAGCAAGGAACTAGAAAAGGTAGTAAAGTTCATTAGTGGTATTTTTTAACACTTAAGAGCAAAACATCTGATTAGAGATAATAATAATAATCATAATATGCATATATATATATATACATTTTCAACAAATTAAATGTAAATCAAGGATCCATACCAAATACACGAATAGATAGTGTTATCTAAAACAATTTAAGTTTGATCTTGCACTTTAATTTTCAGAGTTTCATTGAAGAACACTCAACGGTAGTTCCCATAGAAGATATTTGGAGCTATCGTGGGGATGATCAAGAACATGAACATCAAGGTAACTTTTTCTTATCAATTATTTTCTACATTTGTTTTGTTTTTTAATGAATTACCAAGAAATGATGGGCTTATGACCCGTAATCTACTCCGGCCGGGGACCATATCAGGTTGTATTTTAGTTCCCTCCTACACTAGGTATAAAGTTAATGTATTTTAAAAACAAAAAATTATGGGATTAAATATTCTGATTTAAAAAAATAATATTCCGTCCTAAAATGATATTGAACCTGGGGCACAAACAAATCAACCCCTTTATATTATCAGTATGCCACCATCCCTTTGATAAGTTATTGCATTTTTCTTACTAATAAGCTTTATATTTTTTTGTGTGTGTTGAAGATGGTGTGGGAGTTAACAGCAATGGAGATGTGGATGATGTTTACACACTTGAGTTCTCTGGAAACGAACACAACGAGAATGTTTCGGACAAGATGAACAACAGTGATCATGACACAACGAGTTCCCCACGTTTTGAGATGATTAAGAAAGTTGAGGTTAGCCATGGATTGTTTGTTACAACTCGTCAGGTAACCAACACATTCTTCCAACAGATCGTACCATCTCAAACCGTTATAGTTTACATAAATCCAACGGGTGCCAACGAATGTTGTTATGAGATGACACCAAAGGAGGAGATTCGTGTCCTTGAGGAGACTAATCCGCGAATTGAAAGCATAGTTTCAAATATTCTTGGACCGTGGAGAAAATTCGCGTATGTTATTGGTTTCATTCCTATGCTTTTATTGATGCGCTGTGTTCATCAAGGAGGTAACTCTAACAAAAACCGAAGCATTGAAGGAGATTGTAACGATCCTGGGGACTTATATATGATGAAAAATGCTGTAGTGAGAAGACACATTTGGAAGAGCAAAGAGAAATGGATGGTTGATGAACATGGTTTGAGAGTTCAAGATAGTTTCATGTTGAAGAAGTTGGGGCTCTCTCTTGCTATTATCTTAGCTGTTTCTACCATGTGTCTTATTTAATTTAAATATTGAATTTCATTATATCATATGGCTTTGCACTTTTCCTAATGGACTTCTATTTGTCTAGGACGGCTTTCCTCTCTTTTGTGTTCTATGCGGTTTTACATCATGGGATGTAGTTTTTTCATCCTTTTTTACTAACCGATATGACTCTGATCGGTAGCACTGATCAACCTTTTTTTAATTTTGATATGAGCAAGTACATGAATAGATTAGGTCATCGGACTAAAGAATGTGTGATGTGGCTATCCATTTGTTTAACCACGAATTAGTCTTGTTGTGACCACGGAAAATAATCGTGGCTAACAAATTAGCCATGGATGATCAAAATTTTGCTTCGGATAACCAAAATGTTTTTCTTGCGCCTACAAACTTCTTACATATAACAAAAGTAAATAATTTTGGATATATTTGTCATGGCCACAGAAGACCAGTGGCTAAATTTTTAATATATTGTCTCCTCACCAAACGTTTGATAAAAATATTTGTGTTTAATATATAAAAGTGATATGATCTAATCTTAAATCCTGATTTTCAAATGAGCAAGTACATTGTTAACTGAGACGGTAATAAATTACAGGGTAAGCACTTAAGACTAATTGTTGCATAATGAAGTTTTGAAAATAAAACTAAGTAAAGACGAATCGGTTTGGGTTGTTTTCGATTTTTTCCTAAGATTATACATAAACAAACAAAGAAAGAAATCAGAACTAAGCAAGAAAAAGTACATTATAATGAATTAGCAATTTTTAAAGAAATCATAGATCTATGTAAAACAGTGTGGCCACTCTGATGAACACATAAAAATATATAATAATATTTCAGATGTTTTAAGTTTATATTTGTTTATTTTAATTTTTTCTTCGTATATATATATATATATATATTTTGTAGCCACTTAAGTAATTTGAGTCGAAGAAAAATTATCAAAGATAGAGCGAAAAAGAGAAAGAAAGAGATTTCACTTAAATCACTAAGATTTTGTTAATCTTAGTGTTGGGCTTTTCAAGCCCATGTCCAACTCATGATTTGTCTTTCCGCTCCTTTCCAAAAGGCCTCCTACTAATTGAAGTTGGACATTACTTATATATTAGACCAATACTGTCTAAACTTCCGATGTGGGACTTGGATTGATATCCCAACAATCCTCCCCTCAAGCCAAGGACCACACGAACCCTTAGCCTCCAACCTTTCGCAAAACCTGGCACCCATCTTGTACCACCGTACTCACCAACGGAACTCTTCACCTAACCCTTGCAACCCTTGCTGCACCGCTAGGAAGTCTTTTGACACAAGGCACCGGCACCCTTAATCGCATAGGTTAGCTTGAGGGTTCTCCTCTCACAACGAACATCCAGCCCAACCCACTTCTCTAGGTCCACTTTTAGAACCTGACTCTGATACCACTTGTTGGGCTTTTCAAGCCCATGTCCAACTCCCTCATTAGTATGACATTGTCCGCTTTGGGCCCAGGTGGCAAAGCCCGCACGGATTTGTCTTTGGGCTCCTCCCAAAAGGCCTCATACTAATTAGAGTTGGACATTACTTATATATTAGACAATTACTGTCTAAACTTCCGATGTGGACTTGGATTGATATCCCAACAATCCTCCCCTCAAGCCAAGTACCACATAAACCCTTGGCCTCCAACCTTCCGCGAAACCTGGCACCCATCTTGTACCGCCGTACGCACCAACGGAACTCTTCACCTAACCCTTGCAATCCTTGCTGCACCGCTAGGAAGACTTTCGACACAAGGCACCGGCACCCTTAATCGCAAGGTTACCTTGAGGGCTCTCCTCCCACAACGAACATCCAGCCCAACCCACTTCTGCAGGTCCACTTTTAGAACCTGAGCTCTGATACCATTTGTTGGGCTTTTAAAGCCCATGTCCAACTCCCCCATTAGTATGATATTGTCCGCTTTGGGCTCAGGTGGCAAAGCCCGCACGGATTTGTCTTTGCGCTCCTTCCCAAAAGGCCTCATACTAATTGGAGTTGGACATTACTTATATATTAGACAATTACTGTCTAAACTTCCGATGTGGGACTTGGATTGATATCCCAACAATCCTCCCCTCAACGAACATCCGGTCCAACCCACTTTCTCCAGGTCCACTTTTAGAACCTCAGCTCTGATACCACTTGTTGGGCTTTTCAAGCTCATGTCCAACTCTTTCATTAGTATGATATTGTCCGCTTTGGGCCAATGTGGCAAAGCCCGCACGGATTTGTCTTTGCGCTCCTTCCCAAAAGGTCTCCTACTAATTGGAGTTGAACATTACTTATATATTAGACCAATACTGTCTAAACTTCCAATGTAGGACTTGAATTGATATCCCAACACTTAGTGAAATATGCATCGGCGGAATGTGGACATAACTTACATGTTGAATGTGAAGCATTATAAATTTCTGTGTGCCTTTTATTTCGTGTTTTTTGAAGACAAGATTGTGTTTCAAATCTTAAAATAGTGAACAATAGGATTAGGTTCAATAAGCTCACGATTAAGTTTACTCTATTACAGTTGGTTGATGTACTTCATCAAATATTTTTACTTCGTGAAATGCTTTGGGCCACAAAATAGATTGTCAACCTAAATCTAGCATTAATCATTCTCTAAGAGAAAGAGATCTCTAATTTAGAGTATCATAAATCAGCATCGATCAATGAATTTCGCATGATTTACCTTGACACAAGATGAATTACTATACTCACACATCACAAAAACAATAATAATTAAAAAGATGCAACTCATTGTATAAAAGAAAGAATTGATAAAGAATCTTCTCTAGTGACATGAAATATATATTTTTTTTTCATCCCCAAAATTCTAGAAAGAACGAAGAGAATATTGTTCAAGATTAAAATGAGGCTAAAAAGAAAATTATGTATTTTTGTTTTTGTTTCTGAAATGAATAAATTACATTGTAGCTTTAAACCCGTATCCAGAGTAAAAATGGATTGGATTATATATATATACACTATAAAAAGGAGGTGGATTGTATCATTTATTATATATTTTTGCATTACTTATAATTGATGCAAATGAATATTACATCACTTAGAAAAGTGACTCTGTTTGTGGTGATGCAAATAATTAACATCAGTTAGTTATCAACCGATGCAAATATATTTTATTTTTGCATCGAATGTTATAATTGATTTCAATATGTGTCAATTACAAAAAAACTGATGTTATCTTTTACATCAATTTTTAAAAGTGATGTTAGTATTTGTGACGATTATAATAATTGATGTTAAAATTAGCGTCAATTTTAATAAGTGATTTTAATAGTTGTATCATTTATAATAACTGACTTAATATTTGTATCATTTTAAATATATGATTTAAAATATTACTATCACTTGTATATAATTGATGTTAAGTTTATGCGAGATATCATAATTGATTGTAATAATTATGTTATTTATTTTTATATAATTAATCTTATTGGTTAAAAACAAAAGGAAAATTAATCTTATTGGTTAGATTAATTAGAGACGATGGTGAGTGCGAGAGCGATCCGATGAAGACGAGGACGAAGACAACGAAGATAGAGACGAGAACGAAGATAGAGGCGTGGACAAGATCTTTCCGAAATAAGGTTTACTGGTTTCTTTGGGCTTCAAGGTTTCGATTTGCGATCTGCAATGTATGGACGACGGGATCTCAACTTTCTAGCACCTTTTGTCATAATTGGGATACAAGGCGGATATTTGGGATCCGAAAATTAAATAAGGTGGATGGGATCTCCACATACCAACAGATCTCGTTTCGATCTGAGATTCATAGCTGGGTATGGATTTGGGGTTTTTTGAAGATGACTGGATATCTTATCCATCGGAGGGATTCGGTACATCAATTACTTGGGATTTCCAAGGGATGTCAAACCGTCTTGGAAATAGAAGGAATACAGATCACCGGGATACGAAATTGGAAATCTCCGAGCGTAGATGACGGGATTTGGAGAAACAAAGGAGTAACTCCGCTATATCAGGTTCCTCAAGCGATGGGGATCGCGAATCGTGGCAAATACAGGATAGTTTCCCGCAAACAGAGATGTTTTTTGGGAAAAAGGAATCATCAATCGAGGCTATCAATCAAACTAAGGAATCTGAGAGGTGATTCGAGTCAATTCCCGGTATGGGAGATATTAAAGGGAACTACGCTGGCTCTATTCCTTGAAGATCAATATCTTCAGCTAATAAGGAAGGTAATACGATCGCTTTGGGCTAAAAATCGTGGAATCTGCTATGATTATGGGATTTGGAATGGGAAAATATGGAATTGGAAATTGGAAATGAGTTATGGAATTTTTACGGGTACATGGAATGTTATAAATAGAGACATCGATTGGGAATCATACATATATCTCTTTCTTTGCTCAATTTTGATCCTTCTCTTACAGAATACTGCTTTCGTACTTGAATCAGTTTTCAAAATGTCACAAGCAAGTCGTCTCGTTTCTGGTGGTGGGCACAAAAACAAGGACACTTTGGCTCCTCGACTGAAGATAACGGTCCCGAGATTTGACAATACGGAGTTGATTAATGCGTACTCTCGTACACTCATTGGGAGGTGCATGAATCCTGTGGCACAAGACATGAAATCACTCTTGTTCATGTTGCCACGGATTTGGAAAGTAGAGGATCGAGTAGCAACTGCTGATCTTGGAATGGGGCGATTTCAAATCGATTTTGATGATGAGGATGATATTAAGGCGGTGCTGGCAATGGAGCCTTTCCATTTTGATGGATGGATGGTGGTGTTGGTTCGTTGGGAGCCAAAAATGGAGCCAAACTACCCTTCCACTCTCACTTTTTGGGTTCGTATGATGGGGGTGCCGTTGCACTTCTGGGCAGAAACAACATTTACCAGTATTGGGCAAGCGATTGGTGAGGTCAACGGTGTGGATTTGGATGGGGGTAGAGTGCAGATCCGGATGGATGGGTTCAAGCCTCTAGTCTTCGACACGACGGTGGAATTTCACAGTGGGGAAGAGACAATGGTAACACTAAGATATGAGAGGCTTCATGGATTTTTCCGGCAATGCTGCAGTCTATGTCATGAGACTAGTAAGTGCCCACTGCTATACCCGAAAAAGGAGAGAAGAGAAGAGACACGCTTCAAGGAGGAAAAGGGTGATGGAGGTGCTATGAGCTACAAAGGTGCTCTCGGGGTTGTGACAGAGGAGAATGAGGGCACACTTCCTCAACAAAAAACACAGAATGAGGTGTCAAGGGGAAAAGGGAAACTGATTGAGGCGAGGGAGGAAAAACGGGACCATCACCGTGGTGGCAATAAGGAAAGATCAGGAGGCGACAACTCCATGGGACCTAGAATGCCGACTAGATACTTGGCTCCTAGGGAGACGAGGAAACGGTATGGAGGGGCTTCTCGAGGTGTCCAACGGGCTACAGAAGGAAATGGAAAGGGAAAGGAGGAATCAACTGTTTTCCAGAAGCCGAGAGAGNTAGGTCATCGGACTAAAGAATGTGTGATGTGGCTATCCATTGGTTTAACCACGAATTAGACATGTTGTGACCACGGAAAATAATCGTGGCTAACAAATTAGCCATGGATGATCAAAATTTTGCGTCGGATAACCAAAATGTTTTTCGTGCGCCTACAAACTTCTTACATATAACAAAAGTAAATAATTTTGGATATATTTGTCATGGCCACAGAAGACCAGTGGCTAAATTTTTAATATATTGTCTCCTCGCCAAACGTTTGATAAAAATATTTGTGTTTAAAATATAAAAGGGATATTTTTATCAAGTACATTGTTAACTGAGACGGTAGTAAATTACAGGGTAAGCACTTAAGAATAATTGTTGCATAATTAATGAAGTTTTGAAAATAAAACTAAGTAAAGACGAATCGGTTTGGGTTGTTTTCGATTTTTTCCTAAGACTATACATAAACAAACAAAGAAAGAAATCAGAACTAAGCAAGAAAAAGTACATTATAATGAATTAGCAAGTTTTAAAGAAATCATAGATCTATGTAAAACAGTGTGGCCACTCTGATGAACACACAAAAATATATAATAATGTTTCGTTACGAATATTTCGGATATTTTAAGTTTATATTTGTTTATTTTAATTTTTTCTTCGTATATATATATATTTTTGTAGCCACCTAAATAATTTGAGTCCAAGAGAAATTACAAAAGATAAAACGAGAGAGAGAAAGAAAGAAAGTCCACTTAAATCACTAAGATTTTGTTAATCTTAGTGAAATCTGCATCGGCAGAATGTGGACATAACTTACATGTTGAATGTGAAGCATTACAAATTTGTGTGTCTTTTATTTCGTGTTTTTTGAAGACTAAATTGTGTTTCAAATTCTAAAATAGTGAACAATAGGATTAGATTCAGTAAGCTCACGACTAAGTTTACTCTATTACAGTTGGTTGAATTACTTCATCAAACATTTTTGCTTCGTGAAATGCTTTGGGTTCCATAAAATAGATTGTCAACCTAAATCTAGCATTAATCATTCTCTAATAGAAAGAGATCTCTAATTTAGATTATCATAAATCAGCATCGATCAATGAATTTCGCATGATTTACCTTGACACAAGATGAATTACTATACTCACACATCACAAAAACAATAATAATTAAAAGATGCAACTCTCATTGTATAAAAGAAAGAATTGATAAAGAATATTCTCTAGTGACATGAAATTTTTTTTTGTTTCATCCCCAAAATTCTAGAAAGAACGAAGAGAATTTTTTTTTTGTTTTTGTCTCTGAAACGAATAAATTACATTGTAGCTTTAAACCGGATCGTGTCCAGAGTAAAAATGGATTGGATTTTATATATAAAATTCATATGGGAAGGAGACCGATCGATTGATGACCTACATATGAGATTGGTCGGTCCATGGCTCACATGCCAAAGTGCTCTCTCTTGTAAGAAAACAGGACCGNTTTAAAGTGACTTCTCATAAAAATGTTAAAGCATCCCCATCAAGGGGTTATCCCTAGAGAATTAAATAATGAAAAAAAATAAAAAGGAGGAGAGAGAACAGAATCAGTTCTCAAATGAGAATTTGTGAGACCCATATTTAACACTTGGTTTTTTTCTATTGGTTTAATTCTTTTTTTTCAATTAAAATTTAACTATATAACTAAATTATATTAAAATACTTTTTTTTTGTTGTTGTTGAGAATCTCAAGAGAGGTTCTAAACCAAAGGAGATGCTCTTATACTTAGGATGCTCCTACATAATCTCTCATCTTCATTTGTTTGTTTCATCCAAATAGTTATTTTTGAATATATAACATATGAAAACATGAAAGAAATCAAAATGTACACACCAGATTCACTCTGAAAGACATCTTGACTCACTAAGAAAAAAAACACATAAAACGTAAAAGACAGATTTTCAAAGCAAGAAACACATTACTTACAACAAAAAGGAATAGATTATTAAAAAACTTTTAATAAAAGGGCACTGCCTTTTAACTGTCTTAGTACAAGAAAAGTAAAGAGTTAAATAAAAAAATTGATAACTAGGTTTATTTTACAAAATTCGTCAAAAACTTATGTTATTTTTTTAAAAAATGTCCCATCAAATCAAACAATGGATCCCCTAATTTTATGCATTTTGGTGGGATGTATCATGTATGAACTTTTGAGATTATTGCTAGTTTTGTAAATAAATTTAACAACTAATTTAATTACAGTAATCGAACAAAAACAAAAAATCAACAACATCCCAAATTTTTTCATATTAAATATTTATGATACCTTAATCTACTCTAAAAATTCATTCAGAAAACTTATACTACTCTAAAAATGACCATAATTTGCATTATCTCGTAGGACCTCAGAGTCAGAAAGCTTGGAATCAAGCTTATGTTAATGGAGATGGGGTGCACGTGGTAAGAGGTAATGGGTATAGACAGAAAATCACAAGAAAGCGAAAGCGCTAACTATTGAAACACAAAATGACAAATCAATAATAGTAACGTGCTCTCTTCACGGGTCACCTCTAGCATGCTCACTTTCAATCAAAACCTTACTTTCCATTTTCTTTTACTATTTTGTAATAAGAGATTATTTGTTTGTGTCTTTGTGATAGAATTTGTTTCATGCTAAGTTTTCCAATTTGCAATTAATAAATTGCTCAATATCAAATATACTTTTGATATGGAGTGAGGCTTTAATATGGTACTTTTTTCTAATAAAAAAAAGTGGTTGCATATAAATGTATTCTCGAGTGAGGAAGTGGAGTGAGGCAAATATTCCAATCTGAATTCCGAAATTGTTTAAAAATCAAACTAAAAACAAAAAGTACATTCCAACAGAATTTCTAGCGAATAACAATGTATTTTCTTACCAAAAGAAAACAATAATAAAATAAATAAAAATCTCTCTCTCTAACCACAAATATCAAGGTGAACCAATCTAAATCCCAAAAGGGTTTAGTTGATTTTGTCTTCTTTCTTCATCACCAAGCTTAATTAACAGTGTAATGTCTTCATTGCCTTCTTGTTCTTGGCCTCTGGTACTGTTGTTAGTATTATTGTGGTGCATGGTGGCGAGAGAATCAAACGGAGCTTCCAACAATGTAAAAGTGGGCAGCATTTCAAAGGTAGAAGATGCTGAGAATTTCCATATATATTATGGACAAACCTTTAAAGTCATCAAGAACGCCATTGATGGCAAGAGCTATCTCCTGATCCAGGTCCTTACTTTTCTTATCAAGTTCTCTTTCTCTTTGTTTCCAAATGTTTGGTTAGTGTCTGAGAATAAAAGGTAATCTAATCTGTAGAACACTTCTAGAATGGCGGTTCGGACAAAGTATTGTACTTCTAGGATTAAGTCCTATGTGATTCCACTTCTTAACTACTCAGTAGACACTCAATCTTCTCAAGGTATGCTCTGTTATTTCTCCCTGTTTCCTTCCTCTGTTTAAAATGACTCTGCTTTTCAGATCTCTCTGTTTTCTCTTATTCAGGAGGCGTTCCGGTTTCTTTCTTCGAGGTAAACACTTCTTTCTAGCTGATTTAAAAATTTTGGTTTCGTATTAAATCAATGGTTGTAGCATCTCAAAAAACATAAGCTTAGAGTTTGGTTGGTATCACACTTTAGAATGCGCAAAAAGAAAAAAATTTGATTATATCTGCAGCTACTTGGATTACTTGGGAGCTTGAAGGGAATAACATCGGACGCCGTAGCTTCGCCGTGTGTTCTGAAACTGTTTGATGCAGGGGAAGTAGTTAAGCTTGACAAAGGTGCACAAGAAGTGTCTCAATTCGCAGCGCATTTCATCAGCGACACCGATCAACTTCAAACTTGCAATTTCGCAAACTTTTTTCCACTAAGTGAAGGCACACCTCTTCAGGTGCCAATTATTACCTTTGCAATGATCTAAACCTTTAAAGCGAAAGAGATCAAGTTTTCACATTTTTACTTGAGGTCATGATGGTTTTGTAATCTTGAATTAGTGAGCTGAGTGGATTAAGTTCCTTGGTGCCTTTACCAATCTTGAAACTAAAGCCAATCAAGTCTATGATGCGGTGAGTGTTGCGATTATTTTTGCAAATTCTGTCGACCGAGTCTACTACACTTGTTGTCTATATAGTATGTTATTGAGCCTTGCAGGTCAAGGCAAGCTATACTTGCTTGTCTCAAATGGCAGCCAACAAGACGAAATCCTTCAAACCCATTGTAGCCTGGATGGAGTACGATAAAAATGTATGCTCAATCCTTCGTGTTACTTTCTTACCAGGACAGTTTCAAACAGTGTTGAGATTCTTTGCAAGTTTTATATGAGTCGTTTATGCTATAATTGTTTTGTTTAGAAAATTTGTCCCTGGCTTATGTACATATTCAAAATCTTTTTTAGGGGGAAAAAAGTAATAACGAGTCATGTTTAGTTGTACTTTCTGCCGCCATATTAGACGGTTCTGTTTTTAAAAATTCGTAGATGAATGTGTATTTATGGTTTTAGACTAATTGCTACATGTTTCATCTTGAAGGGAGGGGTCTGGTGTTTTACTAAGGAACCACATAAGCTAAAGGTACGCATCTCAAATTTTGAAACTTGAAATTCTTGTTTGAATATCTGGAAACATCTTTGAGACTGACATGATGCACACAAACAAAACAGTTTGTAGAAGACGCAGGCGGTGAAAATATCGACAAATCTATAAACAAGATCACTTACAATGTCTCTGATCCTGATGATTTGGAAGCACTCCATGCCATTTTATGCGTAAGCAGGTCTTACTTGTTCTGCTTTCATCTTTCTCATTACTAGAAATACTTATTTTCTTAGCCTCAAAACTTGGACTTAACAGACTGTGGATGCGGTGATCGATGAAACGCTATCGGCTGACCCTCAGAATTACACACAGAAAACTTTCTTGGAGAACATAAACCTGGAGGATAACTCATGTTTTGCGTTTAATCAGAGCATCTGGAGATATGACAAAAGGGTCAGAAATGGAACAACTCTTGGTAAGAACGTCTTACACATTGTTCAGTTTCTATTGATTTGAGCTGAAACCGTGTTTTGTGTTTTGATAATGAGAAGACTGGTACGACGGAGCAATCTCGCAACCAAATCTGGTACTAGCTGACATTGTTGAAGCCTTGTTTCCAACTGGAAACTACACAACCTCCTATTTCAGAAACATTGCCAAGGTAACAAAAGGCCTAGAATGGTTGGAGATTTTTGTAGAGTTTTAAGACTTTATTATTTAGTTTTTGATTAAAAAAAAAAAACCTAAACTGAAATTGTTTTTAAGAAACCAACTTATGATGAGTGGTTGAAGGATTCGCTCTGCCAGTTTCTCACATGTTCCTTGGATTAGTATAAATTTTGGCTTAGTATTCATCCGGTTAACAAAAAAATTAGTTATGTAACTTTCTACTAAAAACTCGAAGAAACTAATAATAAAATCTAAAACCAAAATCCATTTAAGCTACCACCATTTAAGGCCAAAGCCAAAAGGATGTTATGGTGGAGCAAAATTGTAGCTGGCCTAGTCTTGATGGTTGGATTGGCATGTAAAAACTCCAGGACCGATCCAATCCACCCATCATGTATATTGTTAAGTCTACCATAGACTGTGCCCGTTATTTTTCTTTTGCATTTTTCAGATTAAACCCGGATCAAACCAGAATCAGATTAAAATTAGGGCCTGACGCAATACAAACCAGGGCCGAGTTGGCTGATCAAAACATCCATATATATAATTGGATAACCTAAATTTGAATTTAAGTGCATATCATTTTTTGTTTTGTTTTAACTTTTAATTTGCGTATATTTTTGACCTCATAATTAAACATGGCAGGGCGAAGGAGTCGTAGACATTAGTCCGGATATGTGTGATAGAGACGCATCATTGCCGTTAGTTCCAATCATTCCAGCTTGTGGATGATGTTTTTTTTTTACACAAGGGGATCTCCGATGTTTCTTGAAGAACATTTTATTCGATTGCATTAGTTGTAAGCGATTTAAACTTGTCCAATATTACTGGGAATTATGCATTGGATTAAATGGGAGGTCAGTAGTATAATAATCTAGACATCTTTTGTGAAAAGGAGCGAGTATATTTTACTGTAACTAAGTGATTACCCGTACTATGTGCGGGTTTTATTTACTCATATGATCCCGTAAAGTTTATTCTTCGATATATATCCTTTTGCAAGTTTAGCCACAAGTTAACCAATTAAAACAGTATACCAAGACCTTGCGTGTTAGTCCATTTGAAATCAGTAAGCATTCACTTGGTTAACTTGACATTTGAAACAAAATATTCCAATGGTATATTAATTGACAAGTACTATTCGGGACAATGGAATAAAAGCACAACCAACGTATATGTCATCTTTTCTTTGTTTTAAGAGCATCAAATTTTAGTTATCATATATGGACATTAGCGTCTATCATATATGGACATTAGGATGCATAATGTGGTAAGTAGGAGAATGATCGAGAATCTAACAACACTAATCATGGGTACAAATTAGACTACCTTATATTAAAGTCAAAGTAAGAGTCTTTTGCAGTCATTTTGTCACCTGAGAGAGTAGAAGATTACACACATATATTAATATCACACCACCGATTCATAGATAAAAAGAAGTAGACTACCTAGATTCACAATATATTTTCTGAACTTCTCCATGTTGTCTTTCTTTTTTGTTTGTGAGCATATAATAGCTTTTCAAATTATGATATTCTCTCTAGCCGCGTTCTCATCAATCTGCAGTTCGTGACGATAGGAAAAAAAAGAAAGCCAAATGGTTATCTGCAAATTCGACCCGTTTATCATAGTATTAGATTAGGATGGGAAAATAAGGGATGTAGAAATCAAAGTTGGTTTTCCTGCCATGGAATCTATCTCGTTCAGATGCTCAAATGAGCAGTTCTGAAATTTTATCAAATTAAAGATTCAATTTGAATCACAATCCAAAATTTTGTGTTACCATTTTAGATATGTTATCTGTCATTGAAAGTTCACAAGTAAATTACCTTGAAACTACAAAGTTATTCTCCATTGTCATCTGCAAATTGCTGTTCATATTCCCTCTTTGACAATAAAAACCAGTGCAAATGAAGATATTAAGATGACATAGAGAAGATATAACCCCAAGGAACAAGCCATCAAGGCTACAATCAAAGATCTAGCGCTTTGAAAATTGTGATTTCAGAAAGGAGAAGTACAAGCGAAGAAGATTGAAAGTAATCATTTTGCTCTTGGTATTCTGAATTCAAAGTTCACAAACCCCACGAAAATAGAAATTTCATACATGCATTGATGCAGAAAAATCTAAATAAATTTGTTAAAGTAACCATGTATACAGTCAACTTGTATACACAATGGAATTATAATCTGATAATCAAAATCCAAACCACAAACTTTTTTCTATTGTTCACAAAACCACATATCAGGGAAAATAAATCTTACACTTCAATCATGCTAATACATATCCACTCATTAGCCGAAACTCACATATCGATTTTATGTAAGAAAACCAAAATATCTGTAACACAAAATAGATAGGTTAATTTTCAACAAGCTGGTCGTAAACTGAATATCTAACAGGAGGAATAGATGTCGATAATTTTGATACTGAAATCAAGGAAGGTTAATCCCAGTAATCGATTGAGAGTAAGAATGGAACAAATCGAGAACCCAAAAGACCCAAAACTTGAACGCTTTCTCCTGAAAGCGAGAGTGAGTTTCTTCGAAATGAATGCCACCGAATGATTTAAGAATGCAGGGTTTCAATCTTAAGTAAGAGTTTAATTTTTCAGATTGAGAAAGTAGAAAGGATAGAGAAGATGAGAAGTGAGTGACATTTAGACATTGATACCTTAGTAACGCTGCAATTAAATCTTAGAAGGAAAATATGGAGAGTAAGAAACGAACGAATGACGACGATTGATGTAAAAATGTAAAGATATGTTGCACTCTCTCCTATACTGACGTGTCACTCTGTGGGAGAGAGTTGAACAACTTTTATATTATAGATAGATGCGTGCTAGTTTGAAAACAATATACTCCATAACTCATTTATTTCACGTATTTACTTCCATAACTCATTAATACGAATTCAATGTGTTGGTATANACAACTTTTATATTATAGATAGATGCGTGCTAGTTTGAAAACAATATACTCCATAACTCATTTATTTCACGTATTTACTTCCATAACTCATTAATACGAATTCAATGTGTTGGTATAGTAGTGCAAAATCAGAGGGCTAGTACATAGAACGGCAGTTTTGTCCCCATCAACTACGAAGGCATGTGGACGATAAAAACAATAAATGGATTTGTATGGATACTCTACGATTGTATTGACATTTTATGGATGTATCATTATCAAGAGTTGTATGTAAAAGTTGACAAACATGACATGTTTTCGCCAGTACGAATGGAACAGAGCCCAACTCAAATACAAATGTTTTAATTGTTTTTTTAAGATATATATAAATTGGATCTCATATTTATATTTTTTAACTAGTTTACCATATTAAATATACGTAAAGACTACCAATAGTTTGAAACAGCACTGTTAACAAATTCTGCAGAATCCAAAATTATATCCGATTTTATCTAAAATTTACTTTAGCAAAAAAAAAAAAAATTATATCCGATTATATCCAAAATTTTGGGTGTCCTAGGGTTGCAGACCCGATGCAACATTTATTACTAAGTATAAATATTCATAGTTTCACTAATAATTTGTGGTCCAATAGCAATATGCCTCGTGCATGAACCTAGAAAATAAAAATTTGAAGAAAAAAAGATTGAGAAGACAAAACGCAAAATCAAAAAAGTTTGAAGTCCTTTTTTTTTCAATTAAAAAACCAATTATCACCAATTGGGCAATCAGATATGATATTTTCGTTTATCTTTAAACCACTTTCCTTCTCATTACCGATCTTCACCGATCTTACAAAGTTAAGCATGAGATCATTTCCATAATGGAGCGATGGATCTTTTTCTGTTACTAATTTATCTAGCCACATTTATTTTTACTTGATTTTCAACTATCCATCTTAGAACCACTTTTTGGGTGCATCTCTCATATAATTCTCTACATATATATAAGATCTATATATTTGCATATCCCTCTTCTCTCTCACGCAAACACAAAACACATACATACACTCCAAGACGAATAAGATGGATAATATGCCGTTATATGAAGCAAACAACGTTCCTCTAACTCCCATAACGTTCTTGAAGAGAGCTTCCGAATGTTATCCCAATCGAACTTCCATAATATACGGACAAACTCGTTTCACTTGGCCTCAGACCTTTGACCGTTGCTGTCGTCTTGCTGCTTCTCTCCTATCTTTTAACATCGCCAAGAATGATGTCGTATGTCATCCTCTCTCCCTCACTCTCGCCTCTGCCTAACAAATCTTTATTTTTGCTTTTGTCTTTTAAGTGTATATTAGGTGTTATAAAAAGTTTTTTTAACATGTGTAACACCTTAAACATCTAACAACATGAAACGAATGTAGTAATTACCGCTAAACATAAATGTGTGTCTAGGTATCTGTTCTGGCGCCAAACATACCGGCCATGTATGAGATGCATTTTGCCGTTCCCATGGCTGGAGCTATCCTCAACCCTATCAACACCCGTCTCGACGCAATATTCATTGCCTCAATCCTCCGCCACGCTCAGTCCAAGATATTATTCTTAGACCTCAATTTTGAGCTCTTGGCTCGAGAAATCCTCCATCTACTACCAAATGAAGACTCACAACTGAACCCGCTGGTCATATTCATTGACGAGACCGATTTCCCTAAAAGGGTTTCTTCGAAGGATTTAGACTACGAGGGTCTCATCCGTAGGGGAGAACCTATATCCTCCTTGGTCGCACGCATGTTCCGAATTCTAAACGAGCATGACCCGATCTCGTTGAACTACACGTCAGGTACTACAGCCGACCCAAAAGGTGTTGTTGTTAGCCACCGGGGAGCATATCTGAGCTCTTTGAGCGCCATTATTGGATGGGAGATGGGAACCTTCCCGGTGTACCTTTGGACTCTGCCTATGTTTCATTGCAATGGATGGACGCTCACGTGGTCAGTGGCAGCGCGTGGGGGCACCAACGTGTGCATCAGGCACGTGACTGCCCCGGAGATCTATAAGAACATAGAATTGCATGGCGTGACGCATATGTGCTGTGTTCCTACGGTCTTTAACATTCTCTTACAAGGAAATCCGATTGACCTGTCACAATGGTCTAGGCCAGTTCAGGTTTTGACCGGAGGCTCATCACCACCCGCTACTCTTGTAAAGAAAATCCAGCGGCTTGGGTTTCAAGTGATGCATGTCTATGGGCTTACAGAGGCTACGGGTGCGGTTCTATTTTGTGAATGGCAAGACGAGTGGAAAAGGTAATAATCATTAGTACGAGTTTATAACTCTATATTTACTTTTCGCTAACATTTACCAAAAACACAAAAGTTCACTTTTCAAAAAGGATATATAATTGTAAAAAGAACTTGTGTTTTGTTTGGATTGAAGAGGACTCATCATGTGGGTCTAGGCAAAAGAACGAGTCTTACTATTTACGAAAAATCGGTGGGAACTATCTTGGCCATTTTTATAAGCCTCAAGGATTAGTTTGAGTTTCGGTTCATGGGTTATCTAAAAACAAACAAATTGGAAACTGGTGAATTTTTTATAAATTATTTTTGAATTACAACCATGTTTAATATTTTTAAGATTAATATTTCTATTACTCAATTAAAACAGGCTTCCAGAGAAGCAACAGATGGAGCTGAAGGCAAGGCAAGGGGTAGGCATCTTAGGCCTAGCCGAAGTTGACGTGAAGAACACCCAAACTCAAGAAAGTGTCCCGCGCGACGGGAAGACGATGGGAGAAATTGTCTTGAAAGGAAGCAGCATAATGAAAGGGTATCTAAAGAATCCCAAAGCAACATTTGATGCCTTTAAACACGGATGGCTACACACGGGAGACATAGGTGTGTTTCATCCGGATGGGCACATAGAGATCAAAGATAGGTCCAAAGACATCATCATCTCCGGAGGCGAAAACATCAGCAGTGTTGGAGTCGAGAATGTTCTTTACAAGCATCAGAAAGTGCTCGAGGCCGCAGTCGTGGCCATGCCTCACCCTGTGTGGGGAGAAACCCCATGTGCGTTCGTTGTTCTAGATAAGGGTGAGATTACTCAAGCAGATCGTGAAGAAAAACTGATGACCGGAGAAGGTGATTTGATAGAGTATTGCCGTGAGAATCTTCCTCATTTTATGTGTCCGAGGAAGGTTATGTTCTTGGAAGAACTGCCAAAGAACGGCAATGGAAAGATCATCAAGCCTAAGCTAAGAGACATCGCTAAAGGTTTGCTTGTTGAAGATAACGATACTATTACCAAGAAAATTGTTGCCTGACTTCTCAGTTTTGAGTTTATGGTTGAGGTCTAATTTAGTTCAGGTTATTGGTTAGTGGATTTTTATTGATTTAGATATTCAAACAAAAATTATGTGTTTTTGAATCATTTTAAAATTCTTGTCGACATCACGTTTGATTTCATTAATGATATCCAAATATTATTTGAAATTCGACGTTTTTCGTTTAATGGTTTATTAATAAATTTTATTGATTTCCAAGTGCTTTTGAGATTAGAAAAACAAAAACAAAAACTCAAATCCAATAGTAAATCTTATTTTTTCAAAATTCACACGTCTAATTTTAAAACCGGTGAAGATTTTACACATACCATATGGATTTATAGATTAATTAATATTCATGAACCAATGATAGGGTCAAAGTTTTACCCAAATAAAACAATACTGTAAGTGCACAGCAATGCAGTTGTAATACAAAGGGTTATCGAATCCCAAAGGAAGTGATTGCTACAATATAGTTTCTAGATTCAAATTATGCTAAGTCGATTTCAGATGAATGAGAAACGGAACAAAATAAAACAAAAGCAATGAGTGATAGATTTAAGGTTCTTAAAATTCAATGAGACAAACGCTAGGCAAGGATGATTTACAGGTTAAATCCGAGAATACAGAATGTATACTATCAGGGAAATTATTATGAGCCGTCTAGAACTCGAAACACAGATTTAAAACTAATCAACTCTCGTCGCAGAAGTTATCTATCCCTAAATTTTAGAATTCCAAATCTCTTTGTAAATCCTATCAATTCAGGCAAGCATTAAAAACAGGTTCGATTGTTCACAAAATCCCTAGACCAAATCTCTTTGCGAGTAGGAATTTTGCTCACCTAACACTAGTTCTGGTGATTAACAATGCTCTCGCATCTATTAAACAACCTAGGGTATGATTTCTAGGTGATCAATCAAGAAATCAATAGTAAGCACAAATCCAGGTGAAGAACCGATTGATTTTCCCTAACAATATCGCAATTCTACAAACTCCTCTTTAACCCTAAATCACCCTAACCTAACTAGCAGATTACTCAGACATAGAAATTGATACACAAATCATAGCTGAATAATACTGCATTAAAATAAAAAGAGTATTGATACAAGGGTTCGAAATCTTCTCTAGAAGAGTGCAGAATTGTCTCCCTCAAAGCTCTGGATCAATCTCCTCTCAAAGTCTCAAATTAAAAATTAGGATCATGGCAAAACAATGCCCTAGAAAAGATAAATAATCTCTGAAACACGAAAAGGACTAAGTTGCAACATTAAAAACTTCTGGGCCAAAATTGTAATTTCAGAAAGTCTTCAAAACTTCGCGTCCAAGTCCGACTTCGCGATCGGTGTCGATCGACACCATTGGGCGGTGTCGATCGACACTAGGCCAAAAATATAACTCCGAGCTCTCGTAATCAGCAGCTTCTCCAAAATACTCCAAAAAGCTTCAAATCCTCCAATTGTGCTCCAAACGTTCCTGATCCTGCAAAGACTCTAAAAGACTCGAAAAACACGGAAAAGACTCTATAAACAAAGACTATATCATGGTCAAAAACACGGAAAACCATGATATATCAACCAATAACGACTATTCTTCATTCACTAATGATAGAATGTATTTCTCCACTGATGGACAATCTTTATCAACCAAAGAATAGACTATAAACTATTGAACTAAGGATTCAATTTGACCAAAATCTGTGCTCTCGGAAAACCATAGCGCCACCGTGAACCGTATTCAATTGAACCGAAATTTGTTCATTTTCTTGCTCTGATCACGAATGTGCGCTCGTTTCGTTGATTCAATGACTACTAAATGATTCAAAATGAGGTAGAAACAAGAAAAAACAAAATTGATTAAAAGACGTATAGAAAAACCAACAATTTCAGTTGTTTTCGTATGATCTCCATCCGGTACGGCTTGACTGGTTCTCCCGCTAACACCCGCAAACACAGCTTTTGCGGATGATAGCGGTTGTTAGCGTTTGATAACAATCACACAAAACGCTTTTTACCGTTTCGAATCACTTTTTGTCCCTCAAAATCAAAAGCTCGTTTCAGCTAGCGTTTGCGGCTGTGGCGGTTGCGTATGGGTAATTTTTTAAAAAAACTAAAAAAAACGCAAAATTTATTTAAAATCAAGATATATATAAGAAACTTAAAAAAAATATATAAATATTATAATTACAAATAAATAAATAATTTTGACACTTTTTTAATTAATATTCATTAACAATCTTTCATAATTTTATATGTATAAGATATATAAACTCTAATTATTTTGATAAATTTTCTCTCCATCACTAATGTATATATAACAACTAAGATTCTTTTCATCTAATATCTCTATACAAAAAAATAATTTCTCTACTAAAATCATAACTTTCATTCAAACTAAAAAGTTTAAGAAATAAATGTAAGTATTATACACATACTATTTTTATAATTAATTATGTTTAGTTAATAATTTTATAGTTTTTTTATAATAATACGGTTTTAAATATTTTTTATAGTTATAAAATATGCTTATATTATTAGTTTATTGTTTAACCACTACATCCACTAGTTAACCAGTCGTAAGTATTCCGCAAACGCACCCGTTTTCAACCGCTATGCCAGTCGTACAAACCGTTTAGTAACACTGTTAACCGCAATCGTCCGCTTCTGCAAATTCCTGCAACCGCAATCGCAACCGCTGCGTTTAAACCGCTGCATAGTTATGACAGCCTGTTCATCGTCTGGTTTGGTACAATAAGTCAACATTTGGCTCTGTTCTAGTTTGGTCTGGTTCACCTTCTTTTTCTACATTTTCTGCGACAACAAAATTATATTTATTTTATTTCTAGTAGAAGATTTTTAGTAAATGAAGACGGGTTTGCAAATAAAAAATAAGATATTATTTTGCTGTCAGAAAGTATCACGGGAAAACATGATAACCGGATATCACTCAATTCCAAATTTATTGAAGAAACATGGCCACATAAAATGAAGATAAGGGCCCATATGCTCCACATGAAAGCATCAGATCATAGCCATAATGGAGCGACATACGAATATTTTTATATTAGTACACTAGCCACACAAACATACATACAATTATCTATATATTAATACCATTTTCTAGCCACGTTTATTTTTACGTGATTGTCAACTTTCCATCTTAGAACCACTTATGGGGCATCATCTCTCATAATTCTCTATATATAAGATCTATTTGCATAACTCTCTTCTCTCGCACAAACACAAAAAAACATACGTACACTCTAAGACGAAGAAGATGGACAATCTGCCGTTATGTGAAGCAAACAACGTTCCTCTAACTCCCATAACGTTCTTGAAGAGAGCTTCCGAATGTTATCCCAATCGAACTTCCATAATCTACGGACAAACTCGTTTCACTTGGCCTCAGACCTTTGACCGTTGCTGTCGCCTCGCTGCTTCTCTCCTATCTCTTAACATCGCCAAGAATGACGTCGTATGTCACCCTCTCTCTCCCCTACTCTCTCCTCTGCCTAATATATTTTTTTGTATGCTTCAAGTGTATACAAAAACAAAAATTAATATGCAAAACCTTAAATATCTATCATGAAACGAATGGAATAATTACCGACTGAATATAAGTACGTTCATTCTTATACAATGTCGTAAATGTGTGTTTAGGTATCCGTTCTGGCACCAAACATACCGGCTATGTATGAGATGCACTTTGCTGTTCCCATGGCTGGAGCTGTCCTCAACCCTATCAACACCCGCCTCTACGCAAAATCCATTGCCACAATCCTCCGTCATGCGCTGCCCAAGATATTATTCATAGACCGCAATTATGAGCCCTTAGCTCGAGAAATCTTCCATATACTACCAAATGAAGACTCACAACTAAAAATGCTAGTCATATTCATTGATGAGACCGATTTCTGTAAAAGCCTTTCGTCTGATGAGTTAGACTACGAGGGTCTCATCCGTATGGGAGAGCCTACATCCTCGATGGTGGCACGTATGTTCAGTATTCAAAACGAGCAGGATCCGATCTCGTTGAACTACACGTCGGGTACCACGGCCAACCCAAAGGGTGTCGTGATTAGCCACCGCGGAGCTTATTTGAGCTCTTTGAGTGCGATTATGGGATGGGAAATGGGGACCTTCCCGGTCAAGCTTTGGACTCTGCCTATGTTTCATTGCAATGGATGGACTCTCACCTGGTCAGTGGCAGCACGTGGGTGCACCAACGTGTGTATCAGGAACGTGACTGCCCCTGAGATTTTTAATAACATAGAATTGCATAGCGTGACTCATATGTGTTGTGTTCCTACAGTTTTCAATATTCTCCTGCAAGGAAAAAAGTTTGATCTATCAAATAGGTCGGGACTGGTTCAAGTGCTTACCGGAGGTTCATCGCCTCCGGCCGCCCTTGTTAAGAAAGTTCAGCAGTTAGGTTTTCATGTGATGCATGCCTATGGGCTTACGGAGGCCACCGGTCCAGCTCTCTTCTGTGAGTGGCAAGACGAGTGGAACAGGTAATAAATTAATAATCATTGGCATAAGTTTATAATTCTTTATTTACAGTATCAAATTTCATTTTTCTTAATTATTTACCAAAAAACAAAAGTTCACTTTTCAAAAAGGATATAATTGAACAAAAAATGTATTGTCCAATTGGTTTTGGTAGAAGAGGGCTAATTCTATGGATCTAGGCCAAATACCGAAAATCTCACCATCTATGAAAATTATTAAAATTTCTTTAGGTTATCGTAGACATTTTAAGTGGCAAAAATATGCGAGAAATAGTCTGGATTTTACTCCAAGAACAATCTCGGTTACCGGAAAAAATACTATAAAATTGAAACTAACGATTTTTCAATACTCACTATGTTCCATTATATAAGATTTTCAAACTAGATTTTAAGAATTTTTTTTTTAAAAAAACATCATTTAATAATTAGTTAAAAACATAGTTTACCCAATCATAAAAACAACTGTAGAATTTAAAGAGGTATAGAAACTTGTAAAACATCTAATAAAAAAACTATTTTTTTTTACTTAAACATCTTATATAATGAAACAGAGGGAGTATTATTAAGGTGATTAGTTTCATAACTCTATTACTCAACTGAAACAGACTACCAGAGCATCAACAAATGAAGTTGAAGGGAAGGCAAGGGGTAGGCATCTTAACTCTAGCTGAGGCTGACGTGAAGAACACAAATACTCAGCAGAGTGTCCCACGCGACGGGAAGACGATGGGAGAAATTGTCTTGAAAGGAAGCAGCATAATGAAAGGGTATCTAAATAATCCCAAAGCAACATTTGAAGCATTTAAACACGGATGGCTAAACACGGGAGACATAGGTGTGATTCATCCGGATGGACATATAGAGATCAAAGATCGGTCCAAAGACATCATCATCTCGGGAGGCGAAAACATCAGCAGTGTTGAAGTCGAAAATGTTCTTTACAAGCATCAGAAAGTGCTCGAGGCTGCGGTCGTGGCCATGCCTCACCCTGTATGGGGAGAAACCCCGTGTGCGTTCGTTGTTCTAGAAAAGGGTGAGATTGACAAAGGACACCGTGAAGATGAATTGGTTGTGACCAGCGAAGGAGATTTGATTGAGTATTGTCGCGAGAATCTACCGCATTTTATGTGTCCGAGGAAGGTCATATTCTTGGAAGAGCTGCCAAAGAACGGCAACGGAAAGATCCTTAAGCCTAAACTGAGAGACATCGTTAAAGATTTGGCTGTTGATGATGAGGATATTGTTAGTTCCAAGAAAGTTCAACGAAAAAAAGAGAAACATCGTATTGATTGCCTTACTTCTCGGCTTTGAGTGTGCTCTACGAATCTCTTAACATGTATTGTCGGTTGACAACTTTAAGTTGTGGCCTAGTTTTACGCTTCATTCGTTAATGATATATTTTCTTCCTCCATTTATAAACAATCCATAATCAACCAAAGTAGATAAAAAATAGTGAAACCACGTGCGCAAGGAGACTTAAGTCTTAACCCACGTCTCGTTCTTTTTCTTTTTGTGCGCAATTAGATAGAAAAAAGGGATTTTATATAGGATTTTTTTAAGAAATCAAACAAAACAATAATATAATTAGAAGTGCATAATTGCAAGAAATAATTGAAAATACAACCTGGCAAGGCAACATTAGAGGACAAAGAGGACTTGAACGCTAAATTTGTTTGAGATTTTTAGCGTTACAAATAATATGGTTTAGAAGTTAATGGCAATTGCTCGTGGTGTTTTATAGGATGATGATGTATTAAACTATTAATGGGTGGAGAGATCCCTTATATAAAATTTTATAGTAAATTTTCTCAATGACTGGAGATGATGATGTATTAATGGCTGGAGCATATCAAATTATTTGCTCTTTTCTCCTTCTCTTTTTTTCATTGAAACCATCCTAGACGATTCACGCTTAGCTTCTAGAATCTCAGTTTATTTTAATTCGCCTCTGCCAGGTATAAGCATCTTGAACTTTCACAATCCATAATCTCCTTTACCATCAAACCTCTCCACCTTAATTTTATCCTGAGTTAATTAGTTCCATGATTAAGAATAGCCCTGAACAAATTATCCGGAACAGAAGAACCAACCCGAACCGAATTGAAAGGTAACGAGAATCGACATAAATATTTGAATGGCCTAAACTTTATATCCGAAGAATCGGACCCAAATCAGATCCAAACCGGAACCAAACGGAGAACCGAATGGGTACCCGATATATCCGAAATACAATTATACAAAAAAATATTAGTTTTATTTAGATTTGAAATAACCGAAATACTCAAAATATCCAAAATTATAAATATAAATCGAATATATTAGTTATGGTTAGACCAAAATAACCGAAATATCCAAAAAAAAATTAGTTATATTTATCAAAATTAAATAATTTTTTTTATAAATAACCGAAATACGCAAAAAAAAATCCAAACAAAATGTGAATATTTTAAATAAATTTTGGGTAATTCAGATACCCGGAACCAACTCGAACTCGGGCGAAACCAGAACCGAACATGAACCAAAAAAGTAAAATACTCTATATTTAAACTGAACACTTCCCACTTTCCAGTAGGATTTTTGTATTTAAACTCGAACACAACATATCACCAAAGGCCCTAAAGACATTAATCAGAGAGAGAATGATAATAATGATCTAAGTAACCAAGTCATGGCCATTCCAATATAGTTGAATTCGTGACTCAACTTTTGGCAGAGGTGCTGATAAGTCAATGAACAATTTTGGTGTGCCTTTTCATACCGGAACTCTTAAAAATTTGAATATTCATACACGAACTTCGTTTCGTTTGGCCAAAAACAATATTGACACATTTTCCGTTACTCAACTCTCTCATTCCGTTAACGGCGATGACTCAGCCACTGGAAAATCGGTCAATTCGTGCCTCAATTCTTGGCAGAGGTGCCGATAAGGCTGAACAGTTTTGGTGTGTCAATTAGTACACAAACTCTTAAAAAATTGAATATACATTTACAAACTTCGTTTCGTTTGTCCAAAAACAATATTGACCCGTTTATCATTAGTCAGCTCTCTCATTCCGTTAACGGCGATGACTCAGCCATCCAGGTCAGAATCCCTGTTAGAACAACAACGAAAACAACATCGTTTTAGGTTGTTGAAGATTAAAAAAAATACAAAACGACGTCGTTTGGCTGTGTTAAGAACAAAAAAAGCTGTGTTTTGAAGAAGACATAACCCATCTTCTTCGTCTAGCTCCAAACAAGATCGAATTGTGGAAGAACAGGTTTAAGGATTACAGTTCGACGAAAACAGAGACGAATGGCTACCTTATCGAATCAAAACGCATCATCAGAGAATTCACGTATGTTTATTGTGTTGAATTCACTTGTAAACACGAAATACTCAAAACATTAAGAGATAATTCGGTTTTGGGTTCGTGTTCGAAAATGTGAATTGAAAATCGTTTAGAAATTTGCAGGGGTTAGTGAAAGTTGGAGTCGTGGTGTTCCTCTAAACTCTAGAGGCATGTCCAATGCTTGTAAGAGTGGAGAATCATCAATGATAAAAACCTCAGTCACGGTCAAAAATCCGGGACGGTTATTTTATTATTGTTATCGTTTTGATTGCTGTTCCTACGGAGATTTCGATCTGTCTGCTGAGTCATCACCGTTAACGAAATGAGAGAGTTGACTAATGGTAAATGAGACAATATTTTTTTGGCCAAACGGAACAGAAGTTCGTGTATGTATATTCAAAATTTTAAGAGTTCATGTACGAATTGGCACACTAAAATTATTTAGAGTCTTATCGGTACCTCTACCAAGAGTTGGGACACGAATTAGCCAATTTTTCGCGTGGCTGAGTCATCGCCGTTAACGAAATGAGAGAGTTAACTAACGAAAAATTGGTCAATGTTGTTTTTGGCCAAACGAAACGAAGTTCGTGTATAAATATTCAAATTTTAAAGAGTTCGGGTATAAAAATGCAAACCAAAACTGTTCAATGTCTTCTCGCCACCTATGCCAAAAGTTAAAGCACTAATTAGTCAATTTCCCAAAAACAGATATTGTACAACTAAATCATCACTAACCAGAATAATAATATAAGTGACGTGTCTCTCTCGTATTGATTCATATTTATTCAGTTCACATGAGCCAGGTTGAAAGAGTGTCGACGCATAAGATGTAGAATCACATAAAAGTGTAAACGTTGATAAAATGTCATATTGGTAAGGGTGAATGTAGTGTATATACATGGTTGACCAATTAATTAGGTAAATAGGAAAAGATAACTCAAATTTAGTTAAATAGGAGAGAGAAACAAAATTTAATGCATAAAGGTCCTTACATTTTTGACATAATTAATTTTGGCGGCTTAAATTCACGACAATACTATTCATTAATCGCCGTTAACACGGTTCACAACGATGCAACAATGTTCATCAAAAGTTAATAATGCACATCTACACTGTTACTATGTAGTTAACATGATAAAAAGTTAACATATTGTGAAAATACATATTAAATCAGTTATTCATCATACTTGTTAAACCAGTTATCCATGTAAGAAAATATGTTAAACCAATTATCTATGAAAAAATTTCATGTTAAACTTGTTATCATATCATAAAAATAAAATACATATTGTAAAAAATAAATGTTAAATTAGTTATCTTTCATACATGTTAAACTAGTTATCCATATAAAATATATATTCACGAGCTATCCATGGAAAATTATCGTGTTTATCCAGTTATCATAACACGAAAATATCAGTTATTGATTAACTAACTAAATTACGTTAACAAATTTATGCAAAATTAAACTGATAAACCACTTAGCGAACTTGTTATCAGTTACCTTTTTCCTTCTACTTCTTCTCCCTTTCTTATTTTCCCCACCATTGTCGTCAGCACATCGTCATCGTCATCGTTATCGCCACTATAATCGCTGTCGTCATAGCCATCGTTGTTGCCATCATCGTAGTCATCACCATCACCGTCTTCGTCGCTATCGTTCTGTCAGCATCACTGTCGTCCCGCCACCTTCGTCATCCCTGCATCACCACCATCGTTGTTGTCCCGCATTCTCACCACTATCTTCTTTTGTGTCCTCTTCTTCGGTTTTTTTCTCTTCTTTTTGATTTTCATCGAAAATATTGGATGAAAGAGAAAGAGTACATATCGGATGAAAGATAAAGAGAACAAGTAATTATTCAAAAAAGAAAAGGACATAAATGTTTTTACTTCATATAAAGTAGAGAGAAGAAATTGGCGCGGCTCAACAAAATTAAATAGCAAGTTATTAAATTTTATGTAGTGCAATTACTCTATTGATAAATCAAGTTTAGTTGTTATATAAATATATGTAAATCCTCTATATATTAATTGAGAAACATTTTTAAAGAATAACCTTAATTTTGTGTATTATTTACAATGGTGTCATTTTGCTGATGTGTCATCACCAGAATCATTTTTAGTAAATATATAAAAATGAACTTATGTTATTAGATTAATTACATGTTATGTCACTCAAATTAATTTGGTTAACCAATAGTTTATATCATTTATTTATTCATAATTGAACATAAATTCTCTTTCTTTCTACTTCTTACCAAAAATATATCATACTAATGAATTTTTAATCACTATATTTATTCTCTTATTTTTGTTTAAACTTAGTTTTGTAAAAAAAATATCATCACAACATTCATATAGTAAAAAAAATATAGATTTTTTGTACAAGTATTATTATTAGAATTTTTAAAAATGAATATAAATTACTTAAATGATTAATAAATAGGATGATTTTAGTGTATATCATCAGTTAACCAGAAAATTAAGAAATTAGGAATATATATTTTAAAATTAGATAGATAAGAGAGAAAATTCAATTTTAACCCCAAAAATTCTTTTTAATTTTGCTTATTTACGGAAAAATGTCATTGACCTGAAAACCATGTTGTCGACGAGAAGACCCGGCAACACTGTTAACCGTTCGCTGACAACACTGTTCACTATTTGTTTACCATTCACCGTCAACACTGTTCACTGACAACACTGTTTACCATTGCCGTCAACACTGTTCACAACCCGAGAACATTGTTCATCGAAGGTTACGTAATGCACACTTATATTGTTATTATATAGGTAACATGTTAAACAAGTTAGCATATTGTAAAAAATACATGTTAAAATCAGTTATCCATCGTACATGTTAAATCAGTTATTCATGAAATTTTTTATTGTTAACTTAGTTATCATATCATAAAAAAATACATATTGTAAAAACACTTGTTTAATCAGTTATCCAACATACATGTTAAACTAATTATCCATATAAAATAAATGTTAAACAGGTTATCCATAGAAAATTTTCATGTTAACCCAATTAATAAAACACATGAAACATAAGTTATCGTAATCATCGTCGTTATCACGGTACCGTTGTCGTCATCATCATCACTGTTATCATCACCACTGTCACCGTTGTCATTGTCACTACCGGCACCATCGTCGTCACCACCGGCGCCGTCATCATCGCCGTCACTAACCTAAACCTCCATCCCCATGCATCGCCTTTGTCAACATCATCATCAATCTCCACCTTCACCTTCCTCCGATCTTCTTTTTTTCTGGTTGTTCTTTCTTCATCCGTAATATCAAGAAGAGAGAGAAATGACATTTATGTGATTAATTTGAAAAGATAAGGATAAAAGAGGTTTTTGACAGCTAGTTGACTCTGATGAATAGTGAAGGAGGAGAGAGAACTAATTATGAAGTTATGTATTCCCATTTGTTGCAATTTATGTTGAAAATGAGAATGTGTAGATGGTTCAAAAATTATTATGAAAAAAACATAAATGATAAAAAAAAATTGTAAAATTCATAGACATTAATATTTATAAATATTTTTTGTTTAATATGTTTTGTTAATAAAAATATATAAATTAATCAAACAATATAAATATTTAAATTTGTTAACAAGTTAAAAATATTATATCCAAAAATCAAAATATTAAATTATATTATTCACGTGTATATAAAATAAAATAAATTATTTTTACTTTAAATAATTTTAATTTTTTTTAATAAAATTATTTGTAAATTTCTCACGCAGATTAATGCGAAGAGGGTACTAATTGAATTCTCTATATCATAAACCAAAGTCTTAGGCCGCAACGGATCTATAGAGAACGATCCGTTTTGTCTTCTTTGATTACAAACGCATGTGAACAGCAATAGTGAATATGAATGGCCCAAGGCCCCCACTCTACGATTTGACCAACATTTAGCGCCTAATGTTTTTTTTTACTAAAATTTCGTGCCTAATGTTTTTAAGCAATTAATATCATATATATACTTCTGTCCTTGTCAATAACTGTATTGTATGTCCTTCAATAATAATAACTTCCTTTCCTTAAAATGAGTTTGTATTTTATTTCCATGATTACTCTCATTTTTTCCTAAAAAAAATTCTAAATATATTATATTTTTATTTTATTATTAATTGTTAAAATATCTTTTAACTTTTGAAATTTACAAATCCTATAGATTTATTTTAAATTCAAAATTAGTTCATTTAATTAAACATTTATTATTTAATAAAATTACATAAATTTGTTATGTGTGTGTGTTTTTTTTTTTTAATTACATTAGTTTCTATGCATTTTGTTTTTATTGATGTAACTGTATATATTTTCTTTTTATTTATGTTATTATTGCATTTTTGTTTAAATAATTATTTAACTATTTTTTATTTATTTTTTTGTTTAAGTAATAAAATAAAAACATAAAAAATGATTGGAATGTTAAATATAAATGATTAACATTGTTTAGATATAAAATAATAACATATGAAAGTTTATATGCTAATTTGTAAATAAATAAAATTGAATAGAAAAATAAGTTTGTGAATAATGTTCTCTCAAATTTGAGAGGATACTGTTCATACACTTATTTTTTGCTTCAAATTGAAGTATCATCGAAGAAATTTTTTTTTTATTTTTTGATGTTTTCCTCAAAATGAGAGACCGTCGGAGATAGTCTTACTCAAATATAACTCAAGGTAAATAAAATATCAATATATGTGAGATACATAATTTCATACATATAATGATCCTTTAAATTTTGACGAAAAAAGAAAAAGAATGATCCTTTAAATTTGAGTGCGCAGGTTTCAATATCCCTATTTTATTACCTATATATATATAATAATTATATATAGGCAGATTCAACTATTCAAGATATGAAATGACCACCAAGTCACACTTAACATGTGAAGTAATCGCATTATCTTGTTTGGTAGCAAATATATAATTTATTCCTTTTTCTTAGAATTATATGTTAAATTAATTCAATATAATTTATTCCTTTTCCAATATTTTTTCTTTCTTTTCTGAATATAGCTTCCATTCCTCAGAAAGGTGATTCCTTTAATGTCAAGTTTTTGTTACAAACTCAAAGGGAAAGTTAGATTGTGAGAGCTTTAGGTGTTTTCACTTTTCAGTTTTCAGTGACAGCTACCAAAACTTTAGGCATGCAAGCAATAATCCATTTATTATTCTTCGAATATTACCTTTTGTTTTGTTTTGAGGTCTCTCACAATCCTTTATATATAATATTGATTTGCATAATTTTATTTCCATATTCCTTCACACACACACATACAATATGGATAATCTGGCGTTATGTGAAGCAAACAACTTTCCTCTTACTCCAATAACGTTCTTGAAGAGAGCTTCAGAATGTTATCCAAATCGAACTTCCATAATCTATGGACAAACTCGTTTCACTTGGCCTCAGACTTATGAACGTTGCCGTCGTCTCGCCGCTTCTCTCCTCTCTCTTAACATCAGCCGAAACGATGTCGTATGACATTTCCCTTTGCTTGCTCTTTCCTATGCATGATTATTGCTTCGCTTTTTTTATTTTCTTGTTTTATTTTTAAGATGGTATTATTTATCTTTGTCTAGGTCTCGATTCTGGCCCCAAACGTACCTGCCATGTACGAGATGCATTTTGGCGTTCCCATGACCGGAGCCGTACTTAACCCTATTAACACCCGTCTCGACGCCAAAACCATAGCCATCATCCTCCGCCACGCCCAGCCAAAGATCTTATTCGTGGACCACGAGTTTACTTCTTTGACCCGAGAAGTCCTCCGTCTCATACCTTTTGACGACTCACAACCTCACCCACTGATCATATTCATTGATGAGATCGATTCCACTAGAAAGCCTTCCTCCACCAAGGAGTTAGACTACGAGGATCTTATTCGTAGAGGAGATCTTACGCCCTACTCGTCCGCAAGTATGTTCCGTGTCCGCGACGAGAATGACCCTATCTCTTTGAACTATACGTCAGGCACCACGGCCGACCCAAAAGGTGTAGTGACTAGCCACCGAGGAGTGTACTTGAGCGCTTTGAGCGCGATTATGGGCTGGGATATGGGGAATTCCTTGGTCTACCTCTGGACACTCCCTATGTTTCATGCTAATGGATGGACACACACGTGGTCTGTGGCTGCGCGTGGCGGCACCAACGTCTGCTTAAGGCACGTGACTGCCCCGGAGATCTATAAGAACATAGATTTGCATGGCGTGACGCATATGTCATGTGTTCCTACGGTCTTTAGAATTCTCGTGGAAGGAAATCGAAACGACCGGTCACACAAGTCCCGGCCTGTTCAAGTGTTGACTGGTGGTTCAACCCCACCTGCTGCACTTCTTGAGAAGGTGCAGCGGTTGGGGTTCCAAGTGATGCATGGCTATGGGCTTACGGAGGCTTCCGGTCCAGTTCTCTTTTGTGAGTGGCAAGACGAGTGGAACAGGTAATTAAAAATCACCATTTTGATTTAAATATACTACAATCTTATATAATTAACAATGTTAAAAAAATAAAATTCTAAACAACCATGGTGAAATAACTAATATTAATATGACCATTATATTATAGACTACCGGAGCATCAACAGATGCAGATGAAAGCAAGGCAAGGGGTTATGAACTTAACCCTAGCGGATGTTGACGTGAAGGACACGACAACTTAGAAGAGTGTCCCACGCGACGGGAAGACAATGGGAGAGATTTTCATTAAAGGGAACACTGTAATGAAAGGGTATCTAAAGAACCCTAAGGCGACATCTGAAGCGTTTAAACACGGATGGCTCAACACGGGAGACATAGGTGTGATTCATCCTGATGGGCACATAGAGATCAAAGATCGATCCAAAGACATCATCATCTCGGGAGGTGAGAACATCAGCAGTATTGAGGTCGAGAAAGTTCTTTACGAGCACGAGAAAGTGCTCGAAGCTGCGGTCGTGGCCATGCCTCACCCTCTGTGGGGTGAAACCCCGTGTGCGTTTGTTGTTCTGAAAAAAGGTGAGACTAATCATGGACATCGTGAAGAGGAAATGGTGACCAGAGAAGGAGTTTTGATTCAGTATTGCCGTGAGAATATGCCGCATTTTATGTGTCCAAGGAAGGTGGTGATTTTACAAGACCTGCCAAAGAACAGCAACGGAAAGATTCTTAAGTCTAAGTTGAGAGACATCGCTAAGGCTTTGGAAGTCGATGAGGACAATGACGGTTCCAAGGAAGTTCATCGACACGGTGTTAAGCACGTTACTTCTAGGCTATAAGGTTATAGCATCATTCATCAATGTATTTCTATATATGTGTGTGTGTATGTGTGTGAGTGTTTGGATTTGATGTATTTCTATATATATGTGTGTGTGCGTGTGTGTGAGTGTTTGGATTGATATATGTATTTCTTAGTTTGCCTGTATGGATCGTTATTTCAATACGCTAAAAAGAGAGAGGAAGTATTATGTTAGTGTTGTGTTGACTGATTTGAGAAGCTGATGGAATGTGTAAGGAACAGACGTTGGAACAAGACGTGTTACAGCTACTGTGATAGATACAACAGAGGTATTGAGATGTAGTACTTGATGCAGGTGCTGGTAAAGCAGATGCTTAGGAAGTACTTGATATGAGCGATGATATCGTTATCGACACATAACAGAAATATGCTGTGAAGATCAGAAGTATATAGGCTGATGCATCAGAGGATGTATCAAAAGTCATATCAGGAGGCTGATGTATCAGACGTCGTATCAGGAGGCTGATGAATCAGGCGTCATATCAGGAGGCTGATGAATCAGACATCATATCAGGAGGGTGATGAATCAGACGTCGTATCAGAAGGCAAGAACTTGACGTCGCATAAAAGATGATGTGGCAAGTGGCTTGCTAAGCTAGACCAAATTGCTAGGATATGATATATTCGCTGCAACAGTTTTGGTAAGGTGATAAACTTGAGCAGCAAGTTGTTTCTATTCGTGATCGCGTGGAGATCCTAGGTTCTAGGGTTAAGCGATTGATATAAATACTAAGAGGCCATCTCATGAAGACGGTGCGCGCCTAGGTATCATTGACGGAGGCACACGTGTGTGTGGCGTCGCCTCCACCAGACAGACAAGATGTAGGGATCTGTAGGTTATGTTGGTGGTGTTACTGTGAATCGAGCAATCCACAGAAAAATATGATGTGTGAGGATTCGCAGTAGGTTTCCATGTAGAAAAGATTGCATACAGTTGTAATTGTTATCTTATTCTAATGGAATCGTTCTGGACTAGGTCCCGGGGATGTAGGGAAATTGAACCTCGTTAAAAAACCTTGTGTGTTATTTACTTTACATGTTTGCTATGTTCTTCTCATCGATCAAACGTATATCGGCCACAAATCTGCATTTACAATTGGTATCAGAGCAGGACTCGATAGAGATCTGTTCTAATTTCGGGTATGGTCCTGGACAAGATTTGTGGCTAGTGGATAAAAAGTTGTAACTTATGAGAAAATAAAAAGAAGTTCGAGGTTGTTGTAGTCCGTAACGAAACAAAAGCAAAAGGTGGAAGCAGTGTTCAGTTGCAGGTAGGAATTACCAGAAAGAACCTTCGGAGTATTTGCAGCGGCAGCGGAAATTATGTGTATCTGCTATCAGTAATGTTCCTTGGTGTAAGCTTGATCATCTGGGTTTAATCCATGGGATTGTTTTTGTTTTATTAACATTTGGATTTGACTAAAGAAAAAAAAGGTGAATATGGGCTCTCCCTCTTCTGTGTCAAGGTGGGCCAATGTTAATTCAAACTCAAATTAATCAAAGTTGTCGATGTACCGAGAGTAGTAATAGTCGTAAGAGAAAGACGAACAGAAATTGTCTTGGTCCAAGAAGAGATAAGGGATGAAGCGGTCACCGGGAAAGGAACAAATTGCACCATACATCAGATTTTTGTGATTGCAGCTATCAAAAGAAGAAAGAGAAACCAAGAAACAGAGGCTCATTACTCAAAGGGAGAGTTTGGGATAAGCTCATCCATTAAGGTGTTTTCAGTGTGTGGCTTTTACAATATTCATGTCTTGTCGGCATCTTCATTGTTTTGAGCGTGTTCTGTGAAGAACTGTGCAAATATTACAAGAATCAAGTGCAATCATCAGAGGAGAACTTGGGTTTTGATGACTTCAACGGTAAAGGTTGCTGGCTTCTTTGTTTGTCAGAAAGTTTGGAGATGAGGCTGCACACCAGAAGATGCAGGGATTTCAATGAAATGCATCTTGTTTGTTCTCGCACGTGAAGGATTGATCACGGGGTTGATAAGATACTCAGAACATAGACTCAATCATAAGAAAAGATGAAGATGGCATTGGAAAACTCAATGGAAATTGCAGATATTCCGGTCGATTGTTTTTTGGGTCTGATCGTCTTGTCAAAATCAGAAATGCCTTTCACATATCTGAAATTGCAATTGAGCATATGAGAAAACAGAGGTTGCAGTGACATGTTCTGAATCGTATTCAAAAATCTACGATGATTATTCTAATCTTTTATGGTGAATGATTTGCACAGGCTGAAGGTTTAATTTGAGAAAGAATTGTCAAGTTTCTTGAGATGTTCTCTGGTGGTTTTTAGAATTGGCAAAATTCAGAGGTATGCTGAAGATATTTGTATTCATTTTTGGTGCATCAAAAGTGAAGTCAACAGATAGTTACTCTTTTCTAAAAGAGGGACGAGCTACTCTGAATCAACGACGTCCCCATCTCAGATGAAAGAGTTGATTATTATGAGACGTCAAAGACTATACGAGTTGGCTACGGTGTAAGTGAAATTGATGGGAGCTGCAAAGATTCAAAAGCTAACAGGTAATGGCAATTTTAGTTTCCGGGTTCATGAAATTGACATATCAAAGTGTCCTTGTCTTACTCAACATTGCAAGCTCAAGAAGTGTTAATTACGGAGAGTGTGTCGGCATTTGACGTTGCGATGGAAAATGCACAGTTAACAGGATTTCAGTTTCTGGGTTTTTGCACGTCAACTAGAAGTAAAACATTTCTGTGTCTATGGCTGTTGTGACATATGTTAGGGCGTCAGTATTTTGGGTAAAGTGTAGAGGTTTCATTCAAGTCAGGAATTATGCGCCCTTAAGCTGAAGAAGAGAGGTTTAGTGGAAACCAAATATCAAAGGATGATTTGATCTCTGATGTTAGACATGATTGAAAGCATGTTCTGGGTTCAAAGAGTCAACTGTTTCTATTGATGCGGCTTTTAAGAACCTATCAGAAATTCCAGCTCAAGAAAAGGAGTTGTTTCAGGGGTTAAATCAAGTTGTTATTTCTGTTTTGTATGAAGAAATCATCATGGAGCTGCGGTGATTTATTTAACTCCCATCTGCTGACTGCTGGTGTTCTCAAGAGGGAAAAGCAAGTCTTATCTGAAGTTGCAGATTAAGGTTTTGGTTTGACTGTAAGATGTGAAATCTGCTATAGTTAGTGTTCATTTTTGATGAAATTTTTGGTTTCAGAATACAGAAGAGTGTGAATTCAGTTCAAAAATCTTGTTGAAGGATTATGAGGAATCAAGAAACTGTGTAATCTGAAGTTGTAAATTTATGTGGCTGTTCAAGACCGAGTTTCAGATGGTGTATTCTTGTGTCAGATGGGTTTATGCTAGTACTAAGTACAGAAGAGTTAATTGCGGAATGGCTATGAAATCTGTGTTACTTCAAGAAGCTTATGTTCTGCATACTTAAGAAGGTTTCGAGTTGATAAAACACTTACATTGGGTGGTGAATCTCTTGAGAAATGTTAAGATTCTCGAGAAGTTATTTGCTATAAATTGGCAAAATGCAGGAATGCAAGGTAAACACATTTGTTTGCAATTTTTGGTGCATCGGGATTAAGTCAAAGTGTTTCTCTCTGTTCTTAAAGGTCTGAAGGAGGAGTTAAACCTAGAAGTAACCAAGTCTCTATATCAAGTGAAAGTTTATATTACATCATGGGAAGTCAAAGACTTGGCTAAGTGCTTAAAGTTGTATCGGATTTTATCTGCGAGTCAGTTAGGGGATCTGAATAAAGAAACTGTTGATCTAAGCCTCAATGGTGGTAGTCACGAGTTCTTCCGGAACAAGAAGGAACAACTAAGGCTTAAATGAAAGCTGGAGAGATGGTGAGTTAAAGCAGCATCTAAGACTTCTAGCATTCATGAACGAATGAGAAATTGGTGTGTCCTTGTGTTCTGAAAATCAAGTGACTAGTTGTTTAGTCAAAAGACGCTACTGAGTTCGTTTGTTCTGGCTGCCTCGTATATGTAAATCAGAGTTTTGAGCTGTTGGTAATCACGGTGTTTGAAGATATCTATTAGCCTGATTCGATTAGAGCTTCTGGTCAATATATTTGTCTTCACAGGTTGATGAGTAAGGAGGATCCTAATTTGGTTGTTGTGCTCGATCGTTTGTGTGAAACGATATTTTCTCATTTTTGTTCGAGAATTTCTGTTTGTGAGAGACGGTGCGCTAAAGTTTTGACACTGGGGTGAAATTTGCTGAAAAGTTCAGGCTGAATGAATCGAAGAGTGCTTCAATTTTGTTCTTTGTCGTGAGTAATGAAGAAGATTAATGTATTGGGCCTGAAAGCTGAAGCCCAAAGTGAAATTGGTAATAATGGTGTTAGACTTCATTATTCTCTTGTACTCAGACGAGCCAATCTGAGCTATAACCCATTTCATATTTATGAAATTCGCGTTTGTACTAGTTCGTGCTGAGCTTTGTAACTGTTAAAGGGAAGGCTTTTACTAAGGTTCAAGTTTGTTACAAATCTCTAGAATGGTTGTTGATGGACATAGAAATCTCAGGTGGATAAGGCTTGAAATCATAGGGAACGTGATGTTGTTGATTGCGAAATTAAAACAAGACAGTTTCAAGGTCCACATATTTCGTTGTTGGTTGGAGAACATTGAAGAAAAAAAAACTGGGAGTATGACATTGATTTGTATGATGATTGTGGCCTTTGGTGATTCAGTGTATTTTCAGATGAATAATGTTTCAGAAAATCTGTCTAAAGAAAAGCAAACTTGCTTTGTTGTACAAGAGGCCAGTGATGTTTCCTCTTTACAAAAGGAGAAATTTCAGAGGCATACAGAGGCGTGAGACTCAAGGACAAGAAGAACGTAATTACCGATGACAGTGAAGATAAAACACGAAAGATTTGGAGTCTTGCTAATTTCAAGTTTGTTTGTGAACTGAGAAAACCGTGGAGTATGGTTTGTATCAACTTGTTAATCGTGTCGTTGGGATATTTCATAGTGTTGTTGGAGCAGTAAAGGTCTGAATCTTCTTGAGTTGTTGGAAATCTTTCGGGATCTTTAAATTGTCTTTGAAATGGTTGTTTTTGGATGAAACATTCTGGGTTTTGTCGTGAGTGGCTGCAGGAAGAAAGAAGCATGTGTCTCACGTTTTGACACACTTCTTCAAGCAAGAAGCTATGGTAACTCATTGTGATACATAAGAACGTGGGAACTGATCAAGAATACAGTGAAGAGTGTTTTAATTCAGATTTGTGAAGCTGAACTTAGAGAGACAGAGTGCATCCAAGAGGTTATTGTTTCAGGTGAAGTATTGTTGCTACAAAAGCAACACATACCCAAACGGGTATCCTTTTTATCCCTGGTGGAGTTATGTTCGTGGAGGTTGTCTCAGGCGTTTAGCTCAGAAACAAAGAGTTAAAAGGGTTGCATAAGTCACTGTTGAAAATGATTCATGGAAGTTATGTATGCAAAGAAGCAAGCAAGCTAAGAACAGGTGGTTATCAACGGTTATTCAGTTCAAACAAGGTTATCATCTGATGGTAGAAGGTTGTTTTCAGATTTTGTTTGAAGATGGGTATTGATGATGAATTTCAGAAACGAATTGCTGGTTTCTAGAAAATAGAGAGAAGACAGTAAGCTGTGATTTGAGATGAATTTTTCAGGGTATTGAATTTTTTTTTGTGGGTTCTATAAAGAAGAAACTGAAAGAGACCAGTGCAGAAGATGCAGGTTTTTGTCTCAAGGCTGCTCACTTCAAGAATGTGAAAGAGTTGGGATTTCATTGATGGCCAACTCAAAGCTTGTGTCATACTGTCATAAGCTGAAAAAGAGTCCTGCAAAAGATGGAAAATGCAGAGAATCAAACTGCATTAGAAAGACAACAACTCAAGATTGTTAAGTTGTTTTGTTTGCATAATGAGCAGTATACATAAGTCTCTACTTATGGAAAGTCAATTGCAGGTCAGTCAAGTGAATGATCTTAAAGAAGAAGAAGGCCTTGACTAAAGGCTGCAAATTGAATGATGCAAGGTCCAAATTCGTTTGGGTGGAGTCTACATACAAGTAAATGTGTTGCAGGTTGTTATTACAGCAAAAGGAGACGTCAAAGGCTTTAGAGTTGATGTGCAAGCCTCTGTAAGGACGTGTCTCAGGGATCTCACAAGTGGGTTTTAGAGCTGCAGAAGCCATGAACAAAATTCAGAAAGAAGATTATCGTGTTGCAGGAAAACTGCAAAAAGGATGTGAATTTATGAGAAATCAAAGACGAATTTATGACAACAGATACATGCAACATCGGAAGATCAAATTTAAGTGAAGGGCTTATGACTGCATTTAGTAACATATGCCTCTGGGTTACCTCAAGTAGATCTGGTTTTGCTGGGTACAGAAAATCAAATCACATATAGATGGTGATTCTTTCACGGTATGAGCTTAAGTGTAAGCTGAAGAAATATGTAAGATTGATCTTATCTTTCAACAAAAGGTTCTAGAAGAAGAAAAGGTCTTAGATTCTATGATTCACTATGGAGCCATATGTGTTATGAACGTTATTTAACAAGGACTCTGATATGAAGAAGAAGAGAAAGAAGGAAAAGACAGATTCGTCAAACCTACATCAGAGCAACATTTGGTGTTTTAAAAGTGTTCTGATTCGACCGAAACTTGGTAGAGAGCTTCTTGGGAATGGTATCTTAGAAATCAACGGTCCGATTGAGATTTCAACGGTTATTACGAGAATTATTCATGCATCTCTGACACAGGTCTATGAATATTATGAAGTGACCAGTCTGCCGAGGAGTTGTGTTTGGATGGTGAAACAAGGTCGGCTTGATCTGAATGTTTGCAGGGACATTCTTGACATATGTGGTTATGTTCTGACTAAAGTAGAGCTCGGAAGAGATTGTTTTTAAGGTGGTTCATTCGTGGCAGATTTCTATTTGACTGTCAAGATGAAACTAAGATTTTTTTTGGGCTGCGAAAGAGATATGTGGGTTACTGCAAGTTTAAGGAAAAGAAACTGATTGCTCTTGTAAGGGACTCAAGTTTGAAGCTAATAGCTTTGGCTCAGAAGAAGTAAAAATGTCGTGAATTACGCTTCTAATGCATTGGTGAGCATGATACTTTGAGCATGATTCAAGCTGCAACGAAGATTGCAAAGTGATTCTGACATTCATTGATGGTGAAGGTGGTTGTCTGCATAAGAAACTCATATACATTGTTAAAGCATGTTCGAAGAATCATATGGATTGGTGTGTGTGATAACGTCGATTGGTGTTTGTGCCAACGTCTGTAAATCTGCAACAGTGGATGGCAAATGTTCTGGAAATTCTGTTTGGGAGAGTTGGTCTATGGTCTGCCACTAACACCGGGGTGTTTTGAGTTTTAAGGAGTTGCTCTTTTGGTTTGTGTTTTTAACTCAGTTGTGTACTCAAACAGAGGGAGAAGACATGTTGTTGGTATAATGATACAGCCATATATTGATACGTTCGGAGATGTTTTGTGTTACATTTACGTATTGGTGAAATGGAAGGTTAAATCATGGGGGGGGTTTGGAGTTGATGTGCTAAAGTGAATGAGTCTATGATGAGATGTTGCAATGTGTGTCTCTGCTGTTTGTAGGTGCTTGAAGAATATAGTGCTTGAGTATCAAACTAAGTTAAAAAGGGGGAGATTGAAGATGTTAGATCTTAGAGCATGGTTCAAACTAAACTCATGTTGTTTTCAGAGAAAACTTGGGTTCTAAAAGTCAGTCATCAAAGGGGAGATTGTTAGTGTTGTGTTGACTGATTTGAGAAGCTGATGGAATGTGTAAGGAACAGACGTTGGAACAAGACGTGTTACAGCTACTGTGATAGATACAACATAGGTATTGAGATGTAGTACTTGATGCAGGTGCTGGTAAAGCAGATGTTTAGGAAGTACTTGATATGAGCGATGATATCGTTATCGACACAGAACAAAAATATGCTGTGGAGATCAGAAGTATATAAGCTGATGCATCAGAGGATGTATCAAAAGTCATATCAGGAGGCTGATGTATCAGACGTCGTATCAGGAAGCTGATGAATCATACGTCATATCAAGAGGCTGATGAATCAGGCGTTGTATCAGGAAGCTGATGAATCAGACGTCATATCAAGAGGGTGATGAATCAGACGTCGTATCAGAAGGCAAGAACTTGACGTCGCATAAAAGATGATGTGGCAAGTGGCTTGCTGAGCTGGACCAAGTTGCTAGGATATGATATATTCGCTGCAACAGTTTTGGTAAGTAGATAAACTTGAGGAGCAATTTGTATCTATTCGTGATCGCGTGGAGATCCTAGGTTCTAGGGTTAAGTGATTGATATAAATACTAAGAGGCCGTCTCATGAAGACGGTGCACGCCTAGGTATCATTGACGGAGGCACACGTGTGTGTGTCGTCGCCCCCACCAGACAGACAAGATGTAGGGATCTGCAGGTTCTGTTGGTGGTGTTACTGTGAATCGAGCAATCCACAGAAAAATAGGATGTGTGAGGATTCGCAGTTGGTTTCCATGTAGAAAAGATTGCATACAGTTGTAATTGTTATCTTGTTCTAATGGAATCGTTCTGGACTAGGTCCCGGGGATGTAGGGAAACTGAACCTCGTTAAAAAACCTTGTGTGTTATTTACTTTACATGTTTGCTATGTTCTTCTCATTGATCAAACGTATATCGGCCACAAATCTGCATTTACATATTATACTCTTTATACGTTAACAAAAAGTATTTCTTTGTTGAGGGATTGTGCTAAAATGTATTATGTATTATCACTAGAAAGATTGAGAAAAAAGGATAAACACATTTTGAGCCTAGTTCCGGACGCTTAACCTCTCTCGTTTCTACTTTTGTTGAAACGAAATATTACAAGAAGAGCTAGGGAAAAAGAATAGAGAAGACTATGACTATGCAGAACGTTAACAAAATAAAGTTGAAGAAATATTGTTATGCAATAAAATGTTGGAGAGAGCGGAGTGGATCTCGAACGACCAACGTTGATGCGAACTTGATATATTGAAAGATCATAAAGATAAGATAAAATCCATCAGTTAAAAAAACATATATATATATATATATATATATATATATATGATCATATTCTTCTATACTCTTAACAAATGATCATTTTTTCATCAAAGAAAAAACAAGATCAAGTCTCTAGTAAAACGTTGACTTAGTTTGCCAAATGAGAATAAATTTAAGAGTAGTTAGGTCAATTTTTATAGTGCTTTCAAATCATATTAGTTTTTTATATTAAATTTGATTTTACGAAAACATGTTAAGTAACTCTCTAACCTAAGAGCATCTCCATCAGTTAAAGCGTTAAGTGTCGTATCTTAAGTATATTTAGTTAATATAATTTTATAATTTAATTAAATTTTAAATAAAAATCAAATGAACCAATGACAAAAAAGTATTTGTTACGAAACTGTTAAGATACGTATCTTGATGGAGAACTTTCAGATACGTTTCTTCCTCTCTCTCATCTTTTTTTCTTATTTTAAATTTTTTTATTGCTAAGAGATCTTATTTAAACACGCTGATAGAGATGACCTAAGATATGGTGGAATAGTAGTAATATAAGCGGGTTGGTTCGTGTGTGCTTCAGATTCAAACTCCATTTGGGATATGAAATTTGATTTTGGGTACTGGAGAAGATTAAAAGTGAAATTTGATTTCGGATACTGGAAGAGATTAAAAGCCGAAGGCACGTGATTCCCACAGTTTTCCAAAAAAGCAATTGTTACAGTAACTTCTAATTTATCACATAGAACCCCTAACAAAACTAAATCTAAACCTAAAATAGTAAACCATAATCTCTCGATTTAATAGATTAGACACCCACATAAAAAAAAATATATGTTACGAAAAAAATTCACCTCTTTAATAATAGTTAAATGAAGAGTGAAACAGTCCAACAAATATATATATTACTAGAATAGGACCCGCATATATGCGGGTTTTGAATAAAATATTATAAATCGGTAAAAAATTATTTGAAAATAAAATTCTCGAATAACTGCTATTCTCTAAATAAGAAAATCAAACATTTATTAAATAAAATAAATACAATAAATTATGGTTGATTCGAAGTGTGAACAGTAGTGAACCAAAGGATAACCAAAATGGTTAAATCTATTCTAACAAAAAAAAAGAACTATTTTCCTTGTTTAATTTTCTTATTTTCTTATTTAATTTTTTTGATTTTTTGATTTTCCTTTTAATATTAGTAATTAATCATACAATTTTCTTAATCTAAAAGAAAAACATAAAAAAAATTATTTTTATTTCTCTTAATTATCTTAGATTTTTATTTTATTTCAATTTTAGTATTAATAATCTCGATTATACAATAATCTTTAATCTAATTGGAAAACATTGAATAAACTTATTTTCTTTTTTTTTGTTTTTATAACTAATTTTTAGATTTATGTAAACATTATGTTAAAATCTAATTGGTTGGAGTTTTTAACACGTGTCGAAATCTTATCGATTAACTTGACACGTGTCACGATCATGTTAATTAGCAACTTTGACGCATCCTACTTTATATAATAAGATATTATTATATTATTTGCTTAATTTTCTTCAAATTATAGTCATCCAACCTACATATATATTCTTATGACTGAGCCAACATAATTGTTCCCTTTTTTCCCAGAATTTCAAGTTAATTCTAAGAAAAACGGTTGAACTCCATAGGTTTTTTATTTCTTTAGCATATATACAGTTTCTTCAAGTTATTTTTTCAAGACTAAAATCACACTTATTTAATGAAATATATTTATGTCAAAACAAAAATCAGAAGATAAAATTCACTAAATAAGTAAGATAGTGTAGCAAATATTTAAAGATAAATCGCTACTGACCTACGTGATGGAGTCTAGCTTCCGTAACTCGAACATGAAAGGATAGACAGAGAAGCATAACAAGCAAACTTAGAAGAAGAAAAGTTTGTGTTTTCTTTACTGCCATTGCTCCTCTTCTATCACTTGTTGACCAGTTTTATGTTGTATATATAGAAAACTGAAATAAAGGGAAATAATAAACTAAACATATATTCAACAATTATATGTTCTTTTTTTATATTATTATTATTAACCATGACGTGATTTATATGCTTAGGGGCCCTTCTTTAATAGAAAATGAAGACTTATAGAGCATTTCGAAGAGATACTCTGTAACCTCAAATTTGAGGTTTTGAACAGTGACACCTCAAATTTTAACTTTTTAATTGCCTTTCAATCTTTACAATTATATATTATACACATAATTATATTTTAATTTTGTTGTTTATCACTTTTGTCCATACAATTTTAGTATATAATATATATCTTTATAAATTTACCTTTTGTATAAAAATATAATAAAACTTTTAACATAATTTCGAAAAATATATTACATAATTTAACTATAGACATAGTTTTATTGAGTAATTTGGTATTTTATTATAAATTATAATTTAGTTTGTGTTTGTTAATGTTATTGATATGTATTTTCGATTATAATGTAATGTTTTTATTAATTAGTATTGTTTGTAATATGTTTTTAATGTATTTTTAGCTATTTATGAAAAGTATAATGATCTTAATTAATTATTATCAATAATGAGGACTATAATGTAAAATACAGATTTTTTTGAAGTTTCATTTGAGGTTTACCATTGGAGAGTAACACCTTAAAACCTCAAATTTGAGGTTTCCCATCAGTACCGGCCCAATGTCATGGGACTCCTAAAGCCCCAAAAAAACCCGCTGTACCGCAAGGTTTCTTAGAAAAATAATGCCCCTAAATTATTATATAGTTCTTGGCGCCTAAAGCTGGGGCAATACTTGCTTTAGCCCAGTGCCGGCCCTGTTTCTCATACCTCAAATTTGAAGTATCTCTTAAGGTTGGGATGTTCTTAGAGCATCATTATTAAAGAGATCTGACACGGTTCTTAAAAAAAAAAATTAATGACGTGGCGAGCTTTTGGCAGAGAATCAGTTCTCTGCGAAGAGGTGGTAGAAGCGGTTCTTAAGCCACATGTCACATCCTGATTCGTCCGAATTTTTTTATTTCTTTCGAAAATCGTTTTTTGAATATTAAAAAAACCTTAAGAGACCCATTAAGATGCTCTTAGTTACATTTGAATATTATACCATTGGATTCTTGAAAAAAAAATATTAACAATGAAACAACTTATCAATGAATTATTTGTATTAAATGCTTCTTTCCACAGATTTGACGAGAAAGTTTCTCTCTTTGAAACCGGTTGAGCTTACGTTCACTCGTAATTTCGATCCACTACAATACATCAAGATAGACTACGTAATAAAAAAAAGATAGATTACGTAATTAAAAAAAAAAAAAGACTACGTAGGGCTGACCAAGTCCTATTTTTTTTTGTAAATAGTTCCGATAACTAGCCTGTTTTTTCGCTGGTCGCTGCGGTTGCGATAATGAAAGAATAAAATCATTACGATGGAGACAACAACTGGGCTGAAGATGATCGCTGGTGGTGTTGAAGATGATTGCCGGTGGTGTTAGTGGGACGCTGGGATTTCAGGGCGATAACTTTTAGATGATGCGATCACTACCGCGATTCCTTTTTCTTCCACCTACACCTCCGACATCGTCGTTTAGCTTTATTATTTGTTACAGTTACCGTCGTTTTACTCTGTCGCAGCCGCAGACGCAGCGACAAAGAGAAGAATAGGGCTAACGTATGAGTTATATATGAAATACTTATAGATTATGAAACTGACGCATCAAATAATTTGATTTTTTCCCTTAGTTCCAATGTTAACCTTTTCTTAATCGAAATCTAAGTATGCCATGCATTTTCTAACTTAGCATATTTAGTCGAACATACCGAATCAAAAACAGGTTAGAACTAATAGCCCTGCAAATTTTGGGACGGGTTTCCGGTTCCCACCCGTACCCGTTTCGAATTTTCCGTCTCGTTTTCATTCAAAAAAATTCCCGTTCGGGACCATTTATTTTTTTTCAAACGGGTACGGAAAGGGTACGAGAAGGGAACGAGAATGAGATCGGGTATCCGAACTTCCCAAATTTTCAAAATTTTCTCGAATTTTCCCAAATTTTTCCGAATTTTCTCGAATTTTCCCGAATAATTACCCGTTTGTGAAAATATTTTATGTAAGAAAATTTCCCGAATCCGTCCTGTTCTTATGGATTCCCTTTGCGAATTGTTTTTAATTCCCAAATTTTCCGTTCCCCAACCGTACTCGTAAATTCTCGTCTCGTTTACCGAAATTTTCAGGGTTAAGAACTAAGTGTGCCAAGTCAAAACCTAAATCAGTCAAACCATTAGAAGATTTATCTATTTTTTCTAAATTATTATCAGATTTGATAAATCTCATAGAATATAATATTAATTATTTGCCCAATATATATAACTTTTTTTTTTGCCTAAAAATCCTTATTAGTATTTTTTCTTTCTTTTCAAAGTGGTTAAAATCATAATTCAAACAAGTTGGATTTACGTTCAAACCAAAAAAGTAAAACATATTTTCTTTTTTAAAGTTCCAAGTTAATTCAATTTTATCCTATTACATTAACTAAATAATCACTCAAGCGCCATACTGACTTAATTTTATAAAAGAAACGTGGATTTGGATCCAAGCTGTCTCCAGTAAACAAATTAAGCTAAAAAAAAGAACAACATACGATTTAAAGTAGTCCATCCACAATGTGATAACTATGTTCATTTTCCGCTATTACGAATTTCACTAAGATTAAAATTTGGGAGTACTTTAACAAAAAAATAAATTTTTGGAGCTACGACTTTTTTGTTTTTTGCATTCAACTTGCTGCCTGGATTTCGGGTAACAACGACTCTGAGATTAAACTTCACAACTCAAAAGTGAATTGTTTTTAAATTGAAAATCCATGATCATTTAACACTGTATCAGAACCAGGGATTGATCTACTATGGTAGCACGAGTAAGGTTTATTTGCCGATCCTAGAGCAGGATTCATTCAAGAAGACCCGAAAAAACCATTATCTCGAATAGAGGCAGATCTAGGTGAGCCAGCATGGGGGCAGATGCCCCCACTCAATTTTTGTTTTTTTATGTTAAATGTTATGACAAATTTTAAATTAAACTCCAAAAATTAAAATTTTAAGCTTAATGCCCATACTAAAATATAAATCTGGATCCGTCCTTGATCTTGAAGGAATGTGTTTGAAATTCTATATGGGAAATGAGATGGGATCCGCTAAAATTCTTATCCGGTCCCAGGAAAAAAATACTTTTGAATGGTAAAATATCTTTAGAGTGGATCTAGGTTAGAGATTGAGTTCTCAACTCATCTACGAATATATAATGTTTAGTTTTTCCTTGGCCATTGCAAACATTTAATATAAGAAAATCCGGTTTCTCCCGATTATATAAAAACAAATATGTATTCAATTGTATAATGTTCAAACTTAACTAAGGGGGGGGTTATTGGGAGATGAATTTATAAAATTTTGATTGATTTTAAGAGTTGATAGATTTGTTAAATTTGTTAAAAATTTTGTTAGATTTTGAAAAAGTTGGTGTATTTAGAAAATCTATCAAAATAGTTTTGTTTTAATGACTTTGAGAATCTAAGATATATAGGTAGTATTTTGAAAGTCTTGATAAATCTTGTTTTATGTGTTAAAATGTTTAAAATCTTTGTCCCAATAACATAAGATTTTAATAGAATTATAAAATCATTAAAAACCAAACTTTTTTGAATAACAAAGGATTTTGAATAAGATTTTAAAATCTTTAAACCAATAACAATGGATTCTATTATAATTTTAAGAATCTATAAACCAATAATGATGAAATCTCAAAATTTTAAAAATTCTTTAAAATCCATCTCCCAATAACCCCCTTAAGTCTTCAATTACTAGTAAAAAAAATGCCACAACGTATGGAAAAACCGCGTTATTGTCAGCAAACATTTTAATATTTGAACTTGACTTTTATTAATGCATGTATATGCTTTATTTTCGTTTCTCTGGTAATTTCAGTTTTCTATATATACAACCTAAAACTGATCAATATGTGATAGAAGTGGAGCAATGGCTGTAAAGGAAACACACACTTCTCTTATTCGGAGTTTATTTATTATGCTTCTATGTCTATCATTTCATGTTCGAGTCACGGAGGCTAGACTCCATCACGTAGGTCAGTATCTATTTCTCCCCATAAATTTGCTACACAATCTTAATTATTTTGTGAATATTAGTTTCTATATATTAATTTTGATTTTCGTCTTGCGAAAATATTAAAAGGACGTTCGGCAGTTTTTTGTTCCAATGAAAAATAGCACCTGTCTCTAGCTAGCAAGAAGTAATTGTTTACAAAATAAATAAATAGAGCTCTATAGTTTGAAATGTTGTAATTGAAAGGGAACAATAATGTTGATTTAGTCATGAAATACTTTTACTAGAATTGATCATTTGTTTGTTAGAGTAGCAGATTTTATATACTACCTTAATAGTTTTTAATTATCCATGCAATCTTTTTAATGTATCAAGTCCGCCAGTCCACTCCAAAAGCTTCGGGATACGTGTCGCCCTCTCCACCGTGTGGAGCTCCTATCGGAAGAAATCAAAGAAACCACGTTTCAGGAACAAGCGAGAAGCATTGTAGACACCCTAGACCGTAATATCCACATTGAAGAATACTAATCAAGAGCTTTATCAAAAAAGAAAAGAAAAAGAAGACAAAACAAGAATAAAAAATATCCTAAGAATTCTATCTTCCTCAAATAATACATAATTTGTTTGTTTCTTTGTTCTTTGTAGTCTTACTAGCAACGGAAGATTTGATTTGATTCTATGTTCCAATAACTTAATTTGCGGATTTTAAAACTCTGAGGCCTGTTCAGTTTGTTGCTTTACCTTGTTTTAATTCTGTTTATTAGCGGGGAATGACCTGTATATATTACATGTATGATATACGGTTTTATATTACGACTATTTATGCTGTTGAAAATATCCACTTTTCAACATCAATTTTTGTAAAAACTCATCATAGATACAGAAAAAAGCACACCGATAATTAGAAAAATAATCGGTCGTTCAAATACGTGAAAGTTTGGAAAAGATCATAAACAGATCAATCTCATACTAATTTTCGAGAGTTTTAGAATTCGAAAGATTTTTGTATAGTGGCCAATAAATTGGTAAAATTCGAACATCTTAAAATTTAAACCAAAATTATAAAGGGCTTTTTGCACCAATAACCAAATTGGGTTGATTAATGAAGAATATAACCATACTATTTAGGTAATAAATCTACTAACCAAAAACCCTAGAAATTATCTACTTTGCCCTTAAAAATAAAATAAAGAAACACAAAAAAAACATAAAAAGAAAAAAAAAATCAATTTTCTCCTTCTCTCCACAGGGATAGTTTTGTATATCACATAAAATACACTTTATATTCTAGCCATACCTTTAATATGGTTATTCTATTAATTTATAAAATTTTGTTGGTCATCTATAAAAGGTTTTAGAATTCGAAAGATCCACAGATAAATCTTTCACTACTCCATTGTCACTGGAGCAACATTCCCTGGACCCTAGTTATATATAAAAATGCAAAAATGCGTTAAAAAGTTAAGCCAAAATTAAATGAGTACGATTTTCTGGAACCAACTCATCCGCAATAGATTTACTAGCATTTTCGATTATTTATGTATATTACGTAGTAATGTCAGTTACGCCATGTAGATTGATATTATTGAATATTATTCTCTACGTATAACCGCATGGTATGACTTGGTCCAAATGTTTGATTTTACATAAGAATTTTACATACAGAGAATTACACATTTCTGAGCCAATTTTTTTTTATTATAATTTGTGGAGCACCTTGATGTATAATACTGGATTCAAAATGTGCTTGATCATCTTCCTCTATCCACAAATAAATATCAGAAAAGGTTGACCAGTTCTTAGAAGAAGGCATTTTAAACTCTTATGGCACAAATAAATATCCAAAAAAAGTTGTAACTCAATAACATATTATTTATTTGTTTCATCATTCGCTCCTCACCAATGACGCTGTATTATCATTTATGATATATTTTTTTGTATACGAAATATCTAACAAAATCTTAAAAGTCATAGATAAATATGTTGCATATCTATGTAATGTGATAGACAACTTAAACTTTGGAATCGCTTATTACACTTAAGAGTTAAAAATTAGTGTTATATGTTGTATCTTATTTTCCGCTCTAAAAAAGGCGTTTTGGAATCTCCTCTTCGATATTCATTGATTTTACCGTTTTGAGTCTCATAATTCATCATTTTCTTTGTTTATCTTGATTTCTTTGTGTTTTTGTCACATTTAAATTCATAGCGAGTCTTGTAGCATTGTAGGAGTTCTAGAATATGTTTGTTCTTTCTTTTTGTCTTTTGTATTCGTTTAGGTGTTTGGAAATATACTGGATCAAAGAATTGTATAGTGCATGAAAAGATGGAGAGTACAAATTTGGGTCCAAACAAGTGTAAGGAAAATGTTGAGACAGTTCAAAGCGCCTCGAAGATCGTATTGGATGAAGATCGTATAGATGAAGCTCAACTTGAATGCAGCATAGAAAATTGACTTATCCTTTGGCGGAAGATGAAGCAAATAATGGTAAAAAGATAAATAACACTTTTATCTAATTAAACATAAATTTTTAGATAATGTATATGCTTAGGTCCAAAACTCAGAAGATCTCTTTTCTTTTTAGTGGTGTTTCAATATTTTTTATTTAAAATTCAACATATTTATATTTAAGAACATAATAAAATTAGCGTTAATAAAAAGTTTAGTTTTTATTCTTTTTACTAAATATTTAGATTCACAAAAAAATATGGTCAATTTATTCTGTTTTACTAAATCATAAAAAGTTACTGTCCAATATGTACTTCACCGCGGTTCGGGCTGGGCTATAGTCAATGAAGAAAGATTACTGTTTTAGCTGAGTGGTATATTGCAAACAATCAGATTGCACCTCAGAGTGACAAATGAGAGCACAATGATTAAAAAAACACTCAAGAGGGTTGGCACACCTACGCGGTCAAAAATGAACCAAAGTAAAGTGATGACGAGGGGTCACAAATCTGAAGATGGTCAAAGGATGTTAGGGGTAGACAAAGATGTGGAAAAAACAAGTGTGAGCATATGCGTACATCATGATAATCAAATGACTACACCTCGGCATTGAGTTTTGTGTATAATGGTTAGTCGTGTCTTTTAAGAAGATGACAAAAAACCAAATATAAAATTGATTTCAAATGGAGTAATCTCATTAGATTATCCAATTCGATGACAACCTAGGATCCATTTTTAAAGCGGGTGGTCCAAGCTAAACCAAAAAGAATTAAGCGCTAGACCGCATTCACTTTAAAGAACATATATTTAGAGAAAAGTCCCTAAAACTAATCAGACACGAACTGCAAACTTTGAAGGTTAGTAGATATCTTCAAGCACTAGACCGCATTCACTTTTCGAAAATTGATGCTCTGAAATTTTTAATAAATATCTTGCGCCTAAAACATCAGTTTTGTGGGTTTTAATTTAGGGCCGGTCCTGTCCATTAATTTCGTTATATTGAAAGCATGCTTCGGGACATACCCAGAGAACTAAACATGATTAACTGTTACGACACAAAAGGCTTCGGCGAGCGTACTTTGAACCTTTAAGGAGAAGCTGTTACGAGTCTGATTGTCGAAATCATGGTCAAAATAAATAAATTATAATGGTGGTATATATGCTACTAGTGGTTGCATAGAGATACTTGTAATGTGATAACGAATAGATTAGAGATTAATGCTCAACGTACATTATATTATATTATTGGAACCTCCCAAAGTCTTGCATTCATCATTACAGACTCGACTCTTTGCAAATAATAATTCGCTCGAGCCCACCAATACTTAGGAAAAAAAATTTGATGTCCAATTATGTAACATTTTTAATATAAGTATCCAACATTTAAATTATAATTCCTATATAAACGTTTATTTGGGTTCATTTTGAAACTCATAATAATATGAAGCCCAAATAATTATATAAACTATGTACACAAAGAAGGTCATTTTTTACGACAGCAACGGCCCTTACAACTTACCAATCTTATCAAGAAGAGTTCATAACATTGGATTTTCATTATATTTCTTTCTTTCTCTGTGTGATATGTGATGTAAAAAAACGTGTTTTTGTAGAAAATTAAAAAGTCGTCGAATTTAAAAAAATATTTGGCCATTTAGGTACTTGTTTTTTTTTTTTGAAACATGTTTTTTTTTTTTTGTTGTCTTCAAGTATACTTTTTAACCATACGTAACACGTTTGATTTTTGTTTTCTCCAATAATTTTAGTATATATTTATACATCATAAAACTGTCGACATGTGAGAGAAAGGAACAATGATAATGAAGAAATCAACACAAGCTTCTCTTCTCCTAAGTTTGATTCTTATACTACTATGTATATCCTTTCAGGTTTGTGTCACGGAGGCTAGACTCCCTCGCCTAATAGGTCAGTACTTCTTATTCAGAGAATCTTTATCATATTAAAATTAGGATTATTTGGTTTCATAATCTAATTGTTTTTTTTTGTTTTGAAAACTAATTTATGTTTTCAAAACATTTTGAGAACTAACCTTTTAAAATTTAAGAGATAAAACATTGATTCTTTCACTAAATTTAAGAATTTATAATTACAAAAAATACATTTTGAAATTATCGTCAACTATTAATTAATCCATATGGCATCAAAGCTAGAACCGGTTATATTACTTTTATCGTTGCTTCAAGTAGTTGTAAATTTTGAAATACATTAGAATCATAAAATCAATTTTCACTTTTGACCAAGAAAAAACACGGTCGAAAAATTTATAACACACATAGTACCTCAAATTGAGGAAATGTACAAGTTTCTCTGTCAAGAAATATTATATCAGTTCCCTCATTTGTGAGCCACTCATCCCCGTGCTCCGCCCACTCCAGACAATATGGCTGTTGATGTTTGAACCGATTTCGCCTTATATCTAATAGTTTGATTGCGGATTAAGGTAGAAAGATTGAAAACAAGAACGCACACAATTTGCTCACCCAGAGCTCACCGTGTATGCTACGTCTCTAGGGAATGAACGGTATCCCTCAACTGCATCCACTATCGCGCAATGGCAACAATCACAACCTTCGGTGATTCTCAAAGTTACAATCGGAGATCTCGAAGAAAGAAACTAGAAGCTAGAAGGAGCTTGCTGGATCCGGCGAGACTTGCGGACGTTCCGACGGTAACTCCGGTGAGCTCTCGCGATCACTCTCTCAACTTCTCTTCTCTTGCTTTCTTTCTCTCTGAATCTCTCTCTCTGTAACAAACTTTCCCGTCAATCTGTTTCAGGTAGAAGACGACGACTATTTAACGGATCAGGAAGACATTGGGTCTTGGAGCTGCTCTTGGCCCAAACCGAAATGACCAACTGCATATGGGCCTGATGCCCAATACTGATGTTTGGCTGAATCCACTTCACAAAACTCCACCTTTCAGACAGAACATCGGATCCTCCGTCAAACCCTAGCCTTTGGTCTCCCTGTGCAATAGCGCTGCCAAAATGCGGCTGAGCCTCCGCTCACGCATTTTCTGATCTCGCCGACCGGCGATGATCTCAGAGATCCTTCTAAGGTAACCCCTTTAGCTCTTGAGTTATTTTTCTGCACAAAACCACTCAGCTTCTCCTTTACCTTTGATCTCTCCCAATCGATGACTGATAAAGTCTTCGACTTTACATGCAGCTTCCCGGCGAACACTCCCTGCTCTTCCGCTGCCTCGACGAACACTCTCAGGTGATGAACTCAACCCGATCTGCTCTTCCTCTCACTCGCTTTACCAGAACCTTATCTGACTCTTCAGAATCTCGAAGATACAGTTAACACCTTTCTTCTCATCTGTGCAGATACTCCACCTGAAACCGGAAACTCTGCGCTCCAGCTCCTCTTGACTCTCGGGTAACTCACTCCTTCTTCACATGAATTTGGATTTCTTTGTCAAAGTTTTCAGATTCAAAGTTACTGACTTTACCTTTGTTTCTGACTTTTGCGAGAGACACTTTGACAGCGAAGTTACCCGGAGCCTCCAAACAGTCTCATACGACATTCACCAAATCACAGCAGAGCTGAAAATTAGGCCCAGGTAAGGCTTTAGTTAGGAAGTCTGGTGGATTCTTGCTTGTGTGAATTTTGAGTAGTGTAACATCGCCTTGTGCAACTATATCCCTGATGTGATGATACCTTGTTGCTATGTGCTTGGTCCGTTAGTGAAACACAGAGTTCTTTGCAAGCGCCAAAGAACCCTGTGAATCACAATGGATCTTGACACTTCCTGTGTCTGATACAAGAGTTTTTCCTCTTGCAAGCAATTCCTTAATTGCTCATATCATTGCAATATTTAAGGTATCAATCCATCTTGGGAGATGATTCACTAAGAATGCAAAGTCTTGTTTAAGCTAAGCTAAATTGGCAAATTCAAGTAACAAGTGACAATTTAAAGCAAGCTACAAACTTAAAGAGATACTACTAAAGCAATAACTATGAAATTAAGCCTTAATTGAAACTAATCAAGATACTAAGCAAGGATTACTACTAAGCAAGATTATCAAATGACTAAATCGAAACCTAGGGATGGAATCATTGATTTGGGAAACTAAGGGAGCAACCTTGCAATCATTTAAGCTACTAA
>JAHZTW010000001.1:467163065-467252297 GCA_020283515.1 Alliaria petiolata | reverse complement strand
TTTTTTCTATGCCATAGATGTATGCATGAGACTCAAGAATGCATGAGAAAGAAAAATAAGATCACAAAACACAAGATCAAATACACCATACTCCCCCAAACTTAAATTACACAGTCTCTTGTGTAATCCAAGCTTGGAGAAGATTTCAACAATGCAAATGAAAAATAAGAAAAACAAGATGGTATTTACAATGGTTTGAAATGGTACCTTAATCAAAAACGCATGGAGGAGGAGGAGGATGACTCCATGGAGTAGGATGGATTGCTTGATTGAGGAGTAGGGGATCGCATGACTCTCTTCCCACGCCTTCTTGTCTCATGGGAGGAGGGGCGTGGCTCATCTTCATGCCTTGGCTCACTAGGGACTCCTTGAAAGGAGTGGCGCCTCTCTTCCATGTGGCTATCTCCTTCTTGATCCTCATCTTGACCTCTTTGATGCCTAGAAGATGAGACTCCTTGATCCTTGGATGTGAGGAACTTGATTTGCTTCCCCATGTCCTTGACAGTTTTCACAAGCTTCCTTATGGTCTTGTCTTGCCATTTGTTCCACCTTTGAAGGAGCTTGATGTGCTCATGAGCCTTTCGCGCAGGCTCTCCTTGGTTTGTGCCTTCATAGGGGTCAAAGAAGTACCTCTCACTACCATAGATTGGAGGTGCTTGGTATGGCTCATTAGTGGTGTCCCAATAGGCCATAGGGAAGGTCTCGATGTCCTCTAGTTGCTCGTCAGTTGGAGTGAATGCAGCATTTGCTCTGTCCCTTAGTGTAGTGAGGTGAATGCAAGGAAGCTTGATTGTTGCCTCCTTTAGCAGCTCCACATTGAACTTGTACTTGAACCTCTTCCCTTCCTTCACCAAAAACTGACCCTTTAGGAGATAGGAGGAGTCGATGTATTGCTCATCAGCTGAGGGTTCTCCTAATTTGATGCCCACTTCTTCAAGAATAGGTGTGATCATGCCCCCAATGGCTAGATGGTTTCGATCTTTCTTCTTGGCTATAGCTTTGCTGTGATAACTTGCTGCATGAGCAACCCAAATCTGCACTAAGCCATTCCCGGTATCATCACCTCGCATCTCATAGTTGTAGAGTTAACGGATTATACCCTTAAGCCCAACATCAAGCATCTCCCATTCTTCAGCAGTCATTACCACACTCTCTTTCCTAGCAAAGAAGGTATGGGCTAGCACCTTCTGAGCATAGCGAATCGCTGGGTGGCGGATGAGCTTGCTCTTGACCTTCCCGGTCTTGTAAGTCCCGTTACCAAGCAAATTCCAAAGCCTCTCTAACTCTGATTTCTGAACATTCAACCGCGAACCACGCCCTGTCCCATCATCAAAACCAAGCACTTCACCAAGCTTCTTGAAGCCCATCTTGTATGACTTGTTGTGAACTCGGAATTTGATGAATCCGAACCCATCCTTTTCTGGATCAATACCCGCTGAGCTTGAGGTTGTCACTTTCAAAGATGAGAGGAATTGGCATGTCTCCTCTTGGTGGCTTGGGTATGATCGGTTGAACCATCTTTCACACCCCAAATTTCTGAAAATTTCAGTCACATCCTCCAAGAGACCCAACTCCTCAAGCAGCTCATGATCCGGATACTTAGTCCCTTTGAAAGGCATCTCCATAAGGGACTTGTAAATCGATGAGGGAGTCGGATTTGAGGCCTCAGCTTTCTCAGCCTTCTTTTGCTTGGTTTTCTCTCTACTAACATCTCCCTTGCTAGACAACTTCCTCATAACCGGAGGACTCTCTTCAGGATCCTCTTCTACCTCCACAGGCCTCTTGCCTTGTTTCTTGCTAGCATCACCCCTTGTTCTTCCCATATCACCTATAAAATCGAAAATCTTGGAGAAAAGTGAGTATATGATAAATTTTAAATTTTGAAAACCACAATCATGCAATTATAAAAATTTCATGGAGGCTTGCAAGCATTAAAACTCAATGGCAATTAAAGATAAAGCAAGAAATAATCCCAATTTAATCAAAATTTCTCTTAGCAATCAAAGAATTTAACAAGGAATTATTCAAATTAAGCACCCTCTAAGTGATTATAAATTAAAATTCAAGAGGATTCTAGCTTAATTGCCTATATAACATGGGAAAACGAGTTCAAAGAAACCAAATTCCAAAATCTTGAACATTAATTAGGTTAAAAAAATTGAATTTTCGGAACTCTTCAAAATCCTAAAATAAAAATGTTCAAAAATCAAAATTTTCCCATGTCATTCCTTGAAAAACTTCACCAATCATCACCCATAACAATATTCAACTATACCCAACTCAATCAACTCATTCAAAACCTATCTATCAACCATAATTCCCAATTCATTCTTATTGAGAACTTGAAAGTTAAAAGAGAGGATTAGAAGTCAAACCTTGGTTCCTTGCAAAGGTATGGCCGAAATTCACTAAGGAATAGAGATTAGCCAACAATTTCGGAAATAAAGCACTTGAAATCAAAGATTTTGATGAAGAATTGAGAGAGAAAAGAGAAAAAAAATGTTTTGCCTTGAGGAAATCGTGAAACAAGAGAAGATTTCGGGGGAGGAAGAGACTTAAATCAACATTTTCGGTTCAATACAAGTGGAAAAAGTCAACATTAAACCGGCCAAAGGAAGGGAGAAAAGTCAAGCAAACCTGATTTTTTAAAAACAGATCGACGTGTTCGTCGATCCATGTCGTCGATCCATGTCAATTTTTAAAGACGGATCGACGTCCTTCATCGATCTAGCTCATCGATCCGCCTCTCTGGATTTTTGGTTCTACGAACCTTCGTCGATCCATCTCACCGATCCGACTCCCTGGATTTTTGGATAGATGAACCCACGTCGATCTGTTTCGTCGATCCAGCACCCTGGAAAAATGGATCGACGTGTCTCATCGATCCTCTTCGTCGATCCATCTTCAGAAACTTTCTCCACACTTTTCTCTTCAAGTCTAAATCCTCCATACTCAACCTAAAACTTTCAAAAACTCAAAGAAACATAATCATAGAACTAAAACAAGAATATAAACAAGGATAGCCATGGGAATGCCTCCCAAGTGCGCTTGTTTAAAGTCACTAAGCTTGACTTTGCAAACCTTTTAGGCTAGGGGTGATCAAGGAGTGGATTTGGGATTCCTACTCCTTTCTTGATGAACATGGTGCTTGTTCCAGCTTGTAGCACCTTCTTCTTCTTCTTAGACCCCTTTCTTGCCCTCTTTGGTGGCTCAGCTTTGTATTCCCTCACATTGATCCCATCAAACATAGCAAGAAGACATTTACCATCAAAGCTTGACCCATCATACTCATTGTGGTCCAAGGTGTCCTTATCCTCCAGCATCACACAGGTGAATCCCATCAGCTGCTCCCTTGTATATGGTGGTTTTTCATCAATTTCCATAGTAGCACATGTGATTGTGCCACAAGAACCAAAGGTAGAAGGTTTCATGGGATAGAAGACTTTGTCATTAACACTCTTGAGAACCACCCTCTTGTTAGCGAAATCAATGCTCGCTCCAACTGTATTGAGGAAGGGAGTTCCTAGGAGTAGAGGCAGCCTCGTTGCTTGAACCATTTCCATGACTATGAAGTCAGTTGGGACTAGACACTCACCAATCTTCAATGGATAATCTTCTACAAGGCCCATTGGCTGCCTTGAGGAAGCATCAACAAAGGTAATAGGTGATGGATACTTCTTTAGGTTTGTAATCCCAAGGCTCTTTGACAACTCAAGGGACATCACATTGACACTTGATCCCGAATCACACAAGGCTTCATCAATCTTCAAATTCCCAAGAGAGCAAGAAATCAAAAATTTTCCGGGATTACCGAGCTTTGGAATAGTCTTGGGCTCATCCTTTGTTGTGCTTGGTGGATCAAGGCTTTCCATCAGCTCTTCTACCTCCTCCCTATTAGCTAGCAAGTCTTTGATGAACCTTATTTGATCCTTGACCTGAGACAAACTCTCCCCTTTGGGCAAAGGTGCACCAACTTTCTCCATACTTCCTCTAAAGCTTGAGAGCACTTTCTTTTGTGCCTTAGTCAAAATCCGCTCAGAGTATGGGAGTGGTGGTTTATAGATGAGGGGATCACAAGCTCCTTCTTCACTCTTCTCAGCCACTTCTCTTACATCCTCCTCAACTCTTGCCTTTGTAGAAGTCTTGGGTTCATCAAACACTTCTTTACCCATTTCAGTAGCAACAACTATAGAGTCATTTTCAAGGACCACCTCCCCATCTTGAACTTCAATGTCCTCATTGAATGTAGATGTATCATAAGGAGATTCAAAAAGTTGCTCAAATTCTTGCACAACAAGCTCATATTCATCCTCATCAATAGTGGAGATAGTATTGCAATACTCCTTTGGGTTATCTTCGGGTTTACCGGGTAAAGTGCCTTGAGAATTGGAGCTAGAAGCTTTGCCTTTCTCAAGTTGCTTGAACTTTTGTTGAAGACCTCCAATTTGGGTTGCAAGCTCATTGAGTGAAGAATCCATCCTTGTATTGATTTCAGCAATTTTCTTTCCCATGTTAGCATCATTGTGAGCTTGACCTTGAAGTATTTGTTGAAGCATGAGCTGAACATTGTCTTGTGGAGGGTTGCACTTTTAACCACCATAGTTGCCTTGGTTCCCTCCTTGGTAGTTGGTGTTTGATGCATAACCCTTTTGTTGGTTGTTGAAAGGTACAAAAGGCTTGTTTTGAGTGGCTTGTGGAGGGTAGACTTGGTCTTGGGGGTTAGCAACATTATTACTTCTATAAGAGAGGTTGTTTTTTCCCTTATAGTTGTTGTAGTTTTTGTTGTAACCTCCTTGGCCACCCACGAAATTGACCACTTCTTCACACTCTTGAGCCTTAACTTGATCATCACACTCTTCTTGGTACTCACTAACAAAATGAACATGCCTTTGGTTGGAGGTCATGAGCTTATCCATCTTTTCATGTAGAGACTTTATCTCTTTCTTTGTAGATTCATACTCACTTCCCCTTGGAGCTCTATCATAGTCTTCATTGTAATTACCATCACTCAAGGCAAGATTCTCAACAAGCTCTAATCCATCTTCTACTTCTTTTCCTAAGAAGTTTCCATTACTTGCTGTATCAAGAAGCATTCTAATCTTTGGAAGAACACCTCTATAGATGGTACTTAGTAGAGACTCTTGTGTGAAGCCATGATGAGGGCATTGCATTTTGTAGCCCTTGAATCTTTCCCATGCTTCATTGAAGGACTCATTGTTCTTTTGAGTGAAGCTAGAGATCTCATTCCTTAACTTGGCGGTCCTAGAGTTGGAGAAGAACTTGGATAAAAAGGCTTTCTTGCACTCATCCCATGTAGTGATAGTACCTTGAGGCAAAGTTTTCTCCCATTGCCTTGCTCTATCCCCAAGGGAGAAGGGAAATAGTCTTAGCTTGAAGGCATCTTCACTCACACCATTCATCTTGAATAAACCACAAACTCTATCAAAGTTGTCCAAGTGATCTAGAGGATCCTCCATTGGCAACCCATGGAACTTGTCTTGTTGAACCATAGAGATGAAAGCTGGCTTGACTTCAAAGGTATTGTTTTGAACCGGTGGAGGTTGAATGCCATATCGATTTTGGTGAATGTTTGGAGCATCACCAGCCCCAATAGTCCTTCCTTGTCTAGGCGCATGCAAGGGGTTTCCATTGCCCCTTGGTGCTTGCTCATGTCCATTATGAGGTGGTGCATGCGCCATGTTCCTAGGAGGAGCTTGATCTCCTTGTTGTTCTTCCATTCTCAACCTCTCTAACCTTGCAGCTTCCCTTCTTGCAATCCTTGCAACCCTTTCCAATTGATCAATGTCTTGAAAGCCTTGGAAGTTGTTTTCTCCTTGTGATCTCAAATGCATTCAAGGAAAAACTGAAATCTAGAAAAGTAGATGGTCAATAAGCAAAAAGATCACTTAGTCTCAAACAAAACTCAAATCTTAATGATCAATCAATCCCAATATGGCAACGGCGCCAAATTGATACAAGAGTTTTTCCTCTTGCAAACAATTCCTTAATTGCTCATATCATTGCAATATTTAAGGTATCAATCCATCTTGGGAGATGATTCACTAAGAATGCAAAGTCTTGTTTAAGCTAAGCTAAATTGGCAAATTCAAGTAACAAGTGACAATTTAAAGCAAGCTACAAACTTAAAGAGATACTACTAAAGCAATAACTATGAAATTAAGCCTTAATTGAAACTAATCAAGATACTAAACAAGGATTACTACTAAGCAAGATTATCAAATGACTAAATCGAAACCTAGGGATGGAATCATTGATTTGGTAATCTAATGGATCATTCTTGCAATCATTTAAGCTACTAAACAAGCAAACTCTATACCTAGAACACTTAATCAAGATAAGACCATGATGTGTGGCTCAAATCCCTTTGTTAATTATCCAAATGAACTAATGATGTTTTAGCATTAAGGTAATCAATAAGCATTAATAACAAGTCAAAATGGTATGATAAACACTCTATACATCTAATGTCTTAGGCTAGAAATGTAAATCTCTTATTAAGTTGGTTCAAGCATTTCATCAAACACTTAGTGGGTGGATGAAATGTCTATAATCCAAAATAGCAAAGGTTAGCTATTTGGCATGAAGAACTACTTAATAAGAAGAGATTAGGAAGAATCTATCCTAGATTGCAAGTTTGAACCAATAGAAATCCCTAAATCTAACCCATCCCTAAGTTCCTAAGGAAACTACTCACTAATCATGTTTAAGCCCATCAAATCAAGGATTAGAGAAAGGTTAAACATAATTAGAGAAAGATAAACAAGTAATCTAAGAAAGATATTGCATTAAACTTAAATCCAAAGCATAAACAAAGTATTTGCCCAAAGTGGCTAAAAGTTTAAGCTAAGAACAAGAGAATAAAAGCTGTTTAGAAAAATTAGGTCTAAAGAGTATTTATAGGGGGACCCATGAAAAGCAAGAAAAAGAATTCGTCTGGGGTCGGATCGACGAGTTCATCGATCCAAGTCGTCGATCCGACCCTTTTTAAAAACGGATCGACGACTCATCGATCCACTTCGTCGATCCTTGCGCATAGTCTTGGCTTCTGGTCCGGCGTGGTACGTCGATCTGGTACGTCGATCCGACTCCTTGGAATTTTAGATCGACGAGACCACGTCGATCCATCTCGACGATCCGTGCCCCTGGAAATCTGGATCGGCGTGGCTTCGTCGATCTGGTACATCGATCTGTCGCGAGAAATCCTCTTCTTCATCATTTTTGCTCCTTCTTGCCCCTCCAAGTGGTGTGCATCATTCTCCAGCTCCATCCTCATCTCCATAGCGTCCTTTTCACCTGATTAAGGTACCAAATGCAACAAACTATGCAAAGAACCATGCAAAACACTCTAGGACTCTAAATGGTGCAATGTAACACTATGATGCTATTTTAGACTCCTAAATGATGAGGAACATGCACTAAATGGATGCTAAAGTGATGCAAAATATAGACATATCAGTGTCAAATCCCAATTCGTTACAGATACCTTTCAGCCAAATGGCTTCTTTCACAGCTGATGAAAGAGCCATGTATTCTGCCTCTGTAGTAGATAACGCAACAACTGATTGCAGATTAGACCTCCAACTCACTGTATTTCCCCAGACCTTGAAGACAAACCCTGTAACTGATATTCTTCTGTCCAAATCTGTAGCGTAGTCTGAGTCACAAAACCCCTCAACACTGAACTCTGACCCTTTCCTGAAAGTGAGACATTCTTTTGATGCCCCTCGTAGATACCTCAATACCCATTTAACCGCAGCCCAATGATCCCTTCCTGTCTTTGTCATAAACCGACTGATGATTCCAACAGCATAGGCCAAATCTGGTCTTGAGCCTATCATGGCATACATGAGGCTTCCCACTGTGCTAGCATAGGGTATCTTGTCCATATAAACCTCCTCTGTCTTTCTTTCTTCTTTAGTTAGGCTCTTTAGCTTGAAGTGTGACGCCAATGGAGTAGTAACGGCCTTAGCTTCACTCATCCCGAAACTCTTTAGGACCTTCTCAATGTAGTTTTCCTGTGATAGGATTAGAATTCCTTTCTTTCTGTCCCAGATGATGTCCATTCCTAAGATGCGAGAAGCCTTTCCCAAATCTTTCATTTCAAACTCCATGTTCAGACTTTGCTTCACCTCTCTGATTTCTGAAATACTTCCTGACGCTATGAGCATGTCATCCACATACAGTAGCAGATAGATCACTTTATCCGTCTTAGTGTTTTTTCATGTAGACGCAAGGATCAAAGCTACTTCTAATAAACCTTTCACCCTTCATGAAACTGTCAAACCTCAAGTTCCACTGCCTTGGTGACTGCTTCAACCCGTAGAGCGATTTCCTTAGGAGACAAACCTTGTTTTCATCCCCTTTCTTTATGAACCCTTCTGGCTGACTCATTAGGATTCTCTCATCAAGACTTCCATGAAGGAAAGCAGTCTTGACATCTAGTTGTTCCAACTCATAGTCCCTGTTCACAACCATAGACATCATAGTTCTGATAGAAACATGTTTCACAACTGGCGAGAAAATCTCATTGTAGTCAATCCCTTCTTTCTGTGAAAACCCTTTTGCAACTAGCCTGGCCTTGTACCTTTGTTTCTCAACTCCTGGTATACTCGGCTTGAGTTTGAAGATCCATTTGCATCCCACAAGTTTCTGATTCGCTGGTTTCTCAATAAGATCCCATGTATGATTCTTAGCAAGTGAATCCATTTCCTCAACAGCTGCATTGTTCCATAGTTTCCACTTAGGACTCTTCTTAGCTTCTTCATAGGTTCTCGGCTCATCTGTCTCTATATCTTCAGCCACTGATAGAGCATAAGCAACAAAGTTCTTGTCTCTGAACCTTGAAGGAAGTCTTCGATTATCTCTTCTGACCCTGTCCCTTGTGAGTAGATATTCATCAGTAGATTGATTCTGAACCTGATCTTCTGATTCTCCAAAAGTTAACCCTTCTGAATCACTGTCTCCATCTGACCCATATGACTCATCTGAACTTTCTGATTCTCCTGAACTGTCTGTACCTTCTGACTGATCCAAACCACCTTGATTAGCAGTATCTCCACCTTGATCTGAAGTCTCGCCATGTTCATACTCTGAAGAACTTGGCCCGTGAATAAGTTGATCATCGAATGAAACTTTCTTCCCAGACTTCTTTTGTTTCTGATATTTTGTATCATCTGATGTAGTAGCCACCCTGCTTGTCAATGTATCCTTGTATATCTCATCTTCCCTGAACACCACATTTATGCTTGTAGTACATTTCCCATCTTCTGGATTCCAAACTCTGTAGCCTTTGACTCCAAACGGATAGCCCAAGAAAACTCCTTTTACTGCTCTAGGACTGTCTCTTATACACATCTAGATGTGTATAAGAGACAGTTCTGAATCACTGTCCCCATCTGACCCATCTGACTCATCTGAACTTTCTGATTCTCCTGAACTGTCTGTACCTTCTGACTGATCCAAACCACCTTGATTAGCAGTATCTCCACCTTGATCTGAAGTCTCGCCATGTTCATACTCTGAAGAACTTGGCCCGTGAATAAGTTGATCATCGAATGAAACTTTCTTCCCAGACTTCTTTTGTTTCTGATATTTTGTATCATCTGATGTAGTAGCCACCCTGCTTGTCAATGTATCCTTGTATATCTCATCTTCCCTGAACACCACATTTATGCTTGTAGTACATTTCCCATCTTCTGGATTCCAAACTCTGTAGCCTTTGACTCCAAACGGATAGCCCAAGAAAACTCCTTTTACTGCTCTAGGACTTGTCTTGTCTTGGATTGTATGTACATACGCAGTACAACCAAACCTTCTGAGATGTGACAAATCAGGCTTATGACCTGACCACTTCTGCTCTGGTAACTTGAATTCGATTGTAGAATTAGGAGTTCTATTGATTATATACACTGCTGTAGATGTAGTTTCAGCCCAGAATTCTTGTCCCAATCCTGTCTCAGCCAACATGCTCCTTACTTTATCCATGATGGTTCGATTCATCCTCTCAGATACACCATTCTGTTGTGGTGTATAGGTACAGGTTCTGTGTCTCTTGATCCCTGACCTTTGACACAGGTCATCAAATTGTGCATTGCAAAACTCCAATCCATTGTCGGTCCTTAGGCATTTAATTTTCTTTTCTGTGTGCTGCTCAACAGCTTCTTTCCATTCTTTAAACTTTGAGAATGCTTCATCCTTCTTCTTCAGAAAATAAATCCAGACCTTCTTCGAGTAATCATCAATGAAACTTATGAAGTACTTGCATCCACCGAGACTCTCTGGAGTTATAGGAGAACCCCATAGATCAGAATGAACGTATTCCAGAATCCCTTTTGTTGTGTGCTTAGCTGTAGGAAAACTTTGTTTGTGAGATTTGCCGAGGACACAACTTTCACAAAACTCTAAAGCACCAACATATGCCTTTGGCAGAAAACCTTCTTTCACTAGAACCTCCATGTTCTTAGAACTCATATGACCGAGTCTGGAATGCCACAGAGTCGTCTTACTTTTAGATTCAGTGATATTGACTTCTCCTTTGGTTACTTTTCCTTGTAGATAATACAATCCTTCATTGTACTTACCCGAGATGACTTTCTGTCCATCTTTGTAGAAGGTAACCATGTAGTCTCCTCCTTCGTACTTATATCCTGCCTTTTCTAGCATTCCGTAGGTTATAAGATTTCTACTCATCTTTGGCATGTATCTGACATTCGTAAGTATCACTACTGATCCGTCTGGATTTGTGATTCTTATCTTTCCAATGCCTTTTACTTCGCTATGAGTATTATTTGCCATCAATACTTTCCCTCCATCCACCTCTTCCAAATCAAACAGTAGCTCCTTGTTTGGAGTTATGTGAAACGTACATCCTGAGTCCATTACCCATTCATTCTTTGAGTCTTGAACACTTGCCGTGAGAACTAGAGGTTGTCTGTCCTCTGTTGCCATGTTGGCAGAGGACTCGCCTTTCTTCTGGCCTTTGCTTGGACATTCTCTTTTCCAATGTCCCTCTTTTCCACAGCTGAAGCAGGTATTCTTATTTTCTTTGTTGAACCTGTGCTTTGATTTTGATCTGTTGTTACGACTCTTTGATCTTGAATTTTTCTTATAGTTTTTGCCATTGTCGTTTTCAGATCTCTTCTCAGACCTTCCACGGGGTTCAGACACATATAACCCTTCAGCTGAGGACTTTGTTTTGCCAAGAAGACCCTTACTCCTCAGTTCAGCTTCCTTGGAATACGCGGATGTAACAACTTCCTCTACTGTAAGTGTGTCTTTTCCAGCACCATATTGGAGAGTATTAACCAATGGTTCATACAGCGGGGGTAGACCAGATAGCAATTGGATAGCTTGATCTTCGTCTGATATTGACACGTTTAGACTTTGCAGATCAGCTACCAGCTTCAGGAACACGTCAACATTTTCCTCTATTGACTTTTCTTCTTCCATTTTGTAACAGGAGAACTGCTTTTTCATGTAGATCCTGTTTGGAAGAGACTTCTTCTGATAATGACTTTCCAGAGCCTTCCACTGTCCCCGTGCTGTAGGCTCATGTATTATATTCCTTAAGATCCGATCCGTCAAGCATGTGCCAAGTAAGCTTCTTACTCTGCGATCTCTTGCTTCCTTTTTCGGATCAGCTCTTGATACTGATGGAGCTTCTCCACCTCCAATGCTTGTCATGACAGTGAACTCATCTGATAACACGTCTAGAAGACCCTGTATATCCAGCTGACCAAGAAATTTGTATTTCCACATACCAAAATCCCCTTTGCCGTCGAACTTGTCCATTTCAAACTTTCCCTGTGTTGGCTCCATGACTAACTAATATCCTTACCGACTCTTGCAGATCTCAAACTCGCAACTACCACAGACTCTACCTCACAGCAATGCAGAAACCAAGCAGACTAGCAAACCTCAGCCTCATATGATACCAACAGACAACCACAAACTCAGAAACCTCGCGCGATAACCACGAAACCTCAAGATTTCACCCGAAGACCAATTCCTCGATCTTCAACAGACCTAACCAGGTACGAAACTTAACCTTCTTCTCTATCAATCTATAGATCTAAGCGATTAGCATCTAACCTGGATGCTCTGATACTACTTGTTGATGTTTGAACCGATTTCGCCTTAGATCTAATAGTTTGATTGCAGATTAAGGTAGAAGGATTGAAAACAAGAACACACACAATTTGGTCACCCAGAGTTCACCGTGTAGGCTACGTCTCTGGGGAGGGAACGGTATCCCTCAACTGCATCCACTATCGCGCAATGGCAACAATCACAACCTTCGGTGATTCTCAAAGTTACAATCGGAGATCTAAAAGAAAGAAACTAGAAGCTAGAAGGAGCTTGCTGGATCCGGCGAGACTTGCGGACGTTCCGACGGTAACTCCGGTGAGCTCTCGCGATCACTCTCTTAACTTCTCTTCTCTTGCTTTCTTTCTCTCTGAATCTCTCTCTCTGTAACAAACTTTCCCGTCAATCTGTTTCAGGTAGAAGACGACGACTATTTAACGGATCAGGAAGACGTTGGGTCTTGGAGCTGCTCTTGGCCCAAACCGAAATGACCAACTGCATATGGGCCTGAAGCCCAATACTGATGTTTGGCTGAATCCACTTCATAATGGCATTACAACAAAACTAGGATACATGCCATGTAGTAGTGGCATTTCAGTTTCGTCTGCCCACTCAATATCTAGTACATTTTGTACTCGTCAATGCGGTCACACTCTTGGGATGTGGGCATCCCTCAAGTTATTTGGACCACTGAAACGCAGACTCAATTACCTTTTCGAGTTGGTCCAAAACGATCATCCTAAATATATGGTGCTAAGAGATTTTGTTAAAATAAGCTACATATGGCGGTGAGAGATTATATTCAACAACAACAAAAACATGTTAAAATTAACCCAAAAATAAAATCGGAGCAAAAATTAGTTTACTCTATTCAATAATAATAAGCCACAATGCCACATCTTAAAATTTTCGTTAATTTTAATCTTCTCCATTGACATCTACATTGACAGGTCGCAGAGCACTCACCGTAAGACCCTCCCTCGCCTTGCCCTCATCACCATGTGAATCTAATATCGGAAGTCAAGTTATGGCACAAACAGAGGAGGAGGACTGTAGACAGATTCCAAGGCCTCATTCAGCAGTTCCATGATCTCCAACTCCAAGCAAGAGTTAGCAGCAGGCCACGGAAACCCACCCATCACTTTTAAAACTAAACGCTTATGATCTTTTATCAAACCAACTTATCCTTAAAAAAAAAACTTATTTTACAAAAAATCATGTATACATGGTCGAAAATATTGCGTACTAGACAAGGTATTATTCGATTAGGCTCACATATTACTCTTCGGTATGTATTATTCTTCCTGGAGTAATTATAGTATGCAAAACCATATTAGAAATATAGAACAAAAACAAGAGCGCGAACTTTTTGGCGATTTAGGTTTCTATCTCCGTCGCCGCCGTCGGTGTGCCTCTCGCACACCGGTGAGAATCTTCATCTTTCTCCCTCCTCTTCCTTTCTCCATGACTGACTCGAGCTCGGGATCTCCAATCCCTAAAATTCCTCCAGATCGCCGTCCCACCATACCTCCTGATCTCCTCGCCTTTTCCTCCTCCATGTTTCCTCCGTCGATTTCCTCCTCACCCTCGGATCTGACTGTTTTAGGATCTTCTCACCTTCCGGTGGAAGCTCTTCCAGTGGCTCCCTCACTGACCCTTCTCCCTACTCCGCGAGTTGCTCCTCCCGCCTCGGCCTCTGTTAAAACGGCTCATCTATGGTCTACTCGATTTAACTCCTCACTTCGGAATCTTAAGCAAATGGCTCCGCCTTCCTTTCTCGAGGACGGAACCCTGTCAGTTCTAGCTCCCGATGCAATTGTCCTCCATTCCTCCCCAATCTGGAAAGACCACCTCGTTGCCCACTTTCATGGTTCTACACCTTCCTCAACAAAGATATTCTCGGATTTAAATCCAATTTGGGGAGTTCAGGGCCGTATATCAGTCAAGGTACATACGGAGAGAACTTGTCTCATTTTTGTTCCATGTGAGCAAATTCGAAAATGGGTTCTTGATGTGGGGTTCTGGCAATTTGGAAAGTGTGCTTTCTCATTTTCAGCCTGGTCTCCCTCCACCGAGTTCGAACCTTTTAAGCTTCTCTCGGCTCCGGTGTGAGTCATTGATAATCATAGACCTTAAGTGATGAGCTGGCAATCTGAAGAGAGAAGAGACAGTTAAGAGATCGTATAGCTTTATATAAGACTTCTTTTGTTTGTGGAGGATTAAGCTTTGATTTGTAATTGGTGAGTGAGACTTAGGTTTTGAGGCGATCTCTGATCGTGAGTGAGAGTTGATCGGAATTCTCAGGGAGAAGTTCTGATATCTCTTGAGTGAGTGATTCGGATTTGTAGTGTTCTTCAGATTCGATTACTCAGTTACCATTACATCTTGTAGTTCGTCCTTTTCAATTCAATAAGAAGTTACAGAGATTCAAAGGTGAGATTGAGAGTGGTTTGTGAAAGAGTTTGAGGTCTCAATCTTATCAAATGGTGCGGTGAAACTCGATCGAATCTAACGCTAGTGATCAATTGACAAGTTGAAGCAGCCGTGAAGATGAGTTTTCCAATTTTCACAGGAGAGGTAGGTGATGATTTGCGACAGTGGATTTGCGAGATGGAGTATGAGTTTATCCGGCTTGATTTCACAGATTTAGAGAATCTTGCACATGCAGTAATCGAAGGTAAAGCTTGTGTGTGGTATCAAGATCGACGATCGTTTTTTCCTTTTAGCAGCTGGAAAGAATTGAGAAACGATTTGTTGTTGGAGTTTGGTGATGATGATGATCCAGAGAAGATTAGGTTGAGAATCGAATCCGATAGATGCCACCAGATTTTACTGAACGGTGATCCATGGAAGCGATGGAGTAAGTCGGCAAAGACTCAGCGGAAGATCATCCATGAAGAAGCGATTGTTGCATGTGAATAGTTACATAGATGATCACGAGTCAGAAGGATACGCACGACATAGAGTCGCTGACCTCAGAGACGATTCAAGAGGAAGACTCAAGTCAAAAGGAGGAATCAATTCCTCAGACAGAGGCGAAGTTGGAGACAGTTTCGTATCTCTCGACTAATTCAGGTCCAGAACTTGCATCAGAGGCAATTAAATCACACATAGCGACTACTTGTGTTCAGCATCCTCAGGTACAACCCTCTGTCATGGAACCAAGCCATAGATTTAAGAGTGAGTCTCTGGACATTTGTGCGGCTTTTTCATATGCAATTGTGAGGAATAGTGAAGTTCAGTTTCAATCAAGTCTTGCATATGTAAATGGCGAGCCTAATGCATACCAAGTGTTCGACAACATGCTTCAGGGAAGACACAAACATAAAAGGAGCACGTCTCTGCATTGGAGATTGTCTCAGTTGAAACACAGGTGGAAGTTTAAACGATTACAAAATGTTTTAGACCTCAAGACGCCTTACCATTATGAGAGTGCATATGTGGTGATGAAAACAGGGTGTGATGAATGGGATAACTACGTTCAAAGCAAAAAATATGATCACGAGATGGATTTAAGGAAAGGCTTTGAAGCTTTTAATGAGATAGGATCATATCACGAATGAGCAGAGAATCATCACATAGATTTAATCCAGGCGTCTGATTTTATTCGTCCGAGTACGATTCCACAAATTCAAGTGTTTTACAGAATGCTCCGTCGAAAGCAACGACTACATCACAAACGAAAATTGTATATATCTCCTCAGTCTGGGATGTTTAAACACAAGTTTGGAAACGAGCATGGGAAAAAGCAACAACAGTTGTTACAGAAGTGGAAAGTGTATACAACAGGGACAGAATCACCGCTGTGTTTTCTCTCAACCAGCAAGTTTGATGAGGAAGTTACTCAATCACAGCAATTGCTTGGAAACAAGCTGGTGAATTTTCTTTGTCTTGTGATTGGTGTACTGTCTGCGAGGAAAGAAAGGTTCAGAAAGAAGAAATTCACCAAAAATTGGTGGTACAAGTTCAAAACTAGGATTATACGATTGCAGCACATCAATATGTCACAGTTTCTGTGGGACGTGATGACATTCACGGAGATTTGACGAATTCAGGAAGCATGGCATTATGTTACACATGAGTGTACAAAATCAGATTCTCAAATTTGGCACCGTTGGAAGAATAAAAATACAAAGTTGCAGGCTGTTTCAGATATGTTGGGGTTGTGTTTAGCGATTTTCATGATGCTTTTCGGCATTGGGTACTGCAACGTATCACGGAAGGTGGTGCTCTGCTGTTGTTGGAAACAAACATACTATGTTTGAGTTGGAATATCAGCTTTGGATAGAGGAAGATGTGTGCAGATACACTAACCATTATGATTGCTCAATTAGTGGAGACAATATACATTTCCGATGGCAAAGACGTGGTTGAGAACTTTAAAAAAGTCAACAATTGCCAAGACCAAACCGTGTGCACATCATATGTTTGATATTATGTCTCCAGAGAGAGATCATCTAAGCACTAGAATGAAGTTGCAAAAATGGTCAAAATCTTGGCATTTCAAGTTCAAAAGTAATTCAGCTACACTCAAATTGGCAGATGACATAAGCTTGGGGACAAGCTTATTTTCAAAGGTGGGGATATTGATAAGCATAGACCTTAAGTGATGAGCTGGCAATCTGAAGAGAGAAGAGACGGTTAAGAGATCGTATAGCTTTATATAGACTTCTTTTTGTTTGTGGAGGATTAAGCTTTGATTTGTAATTGGTGAGTGAGACTTAAGTCTTGAGGCGATCTCTGATCGTGAGTGAGAGTTGATCGGAATTCTCAGGAAGAAGTTCTGATATCTCTTGAGTGATGGAGCTGATCGTGAGTGAGAGTTGATCGGAATTCTCAGGAAGAAGTTCTGATATCTCTTGAGTGATGGAGCTGATCGTGAGTGAGAGTTGATCGGAATTCTCAGGGAGAAGTTCTGATATCTCTTGAGTGAGTGATTCAGATTTGTAGTATTCTTCAGATTCGATTACTCAATTACCATTACATCTTGTAGTTTGTCCTTTTCAATTCAATAAGAAGTTACAGAGATTCAAAGGTGAGATTGAGAGTGGTTTCTGAAAGAGTTTGAGGTCTCAATCTTATCAGTCATCATCCAAAAAATTCCTCCTCAAATGTACTCTGTTGATGGCATTAGCTCTATTGCTTCATGAATAGGGGAACCTCTTTATACAGAAAAACCAATTGAAGATTCAATGCCCAAAACAGTTGTCAAGGTCAAGATAAATGTTCTGCTTCATCGTAAGCAGCCCACCTCGGTCTGCGTCAAAGATAAACTTGGGAATGATAACTAGCTTTTTAGCAGGTTAAACAAAACCTAAAGCTTGTCTATGTCATTGTAATACTTCAGGTCATCAATCCAAACAAGGGTGTGAAAGGTATTAAGAATACAAGAGCTTTAAATAAAGCTAAGCAGATTCGAGTTAAATGGGGAGAAATTCTCTAAAAACTACTTGCAACTATAAAACAAAGATGAAAACTATTTTAAAATCCCTACTGAAGGGTTATACAACTAATAGAACACTTTTAAATAACTAGATAATCGATCAAACAATTTTACAAAATCAAAAACTAAAACCGGAATTATTAATAGATTTGATGGTGAGTAGCTAGATTAAACAAAATTAATTCTAAAAATAAAACAACTAACGAAATCAAACCAGATAGTAAAGAAAGACACTAAAAAATATTAAAAACACAATTTTACAAATAAAAACCATAAAGCCAATTTAAACTTATCTAGGAGATTTTTAGTAAAAATAACACAAAGCTAAAAAAATGGTTTTAAGTTCAAGTATAGAAAATAGATTCAAGGTTGGGATTCATTCTTAGGAAGGTTGAAAATTCGATCTTGGGTTTTGAAAACAAATTTTTACTCTTTTTAGTTAATTCTCTAAACCTTAAGAAACCAAAATAGAATTATCCATGATGTGTGGTATAATTCCTTTCTTCACCCTTTCCTCCTAACCCATGATGTTTGGTGGAAAGAAAAGGTGAAGAACATTAAGGATGGATCTTAAAAGAAATGGTTTAACTAGCTCCCTAAACATCCATGATGTGTGGGAAAGGATGAGCTAGTCTCTTGGATTTGGTTTTAAGGGATTTCCTAAGTCTTGTTAGGATAAGGAAATCCCTAGATTAAAGAGATCTCCAAGGAGAATCTCTAGACCTTAAAACTCCCAAATCCAAGAAGAGATTTAAAATGAAGTACAAGAAAACACCCAAAATCTAGTTTTCAACCCCCTTAAATCATCCCAACCCCAAACCTTGGTGGATTACTCACAACTCATGTTCATACCTCTCTTAAACACAAGTTTAGAGCTGATGAACATAAGCGGTTTTTAAGATGAAGAAAGATTTTTTATTAAATACTTGTGGAAGATAATAAAATACTTTTAATAAGAATTATATATAATAAAAATAAGAGTTTTTAAGAAACTAAATAAGAAGAACTATAGAACTCAAGAACACTTGAAGAACAAAGGAAAGCTTACTAGAACTTAAAGAAGACTTTGAAAGAGAGAATATAAGACTTGATTTATAACTTGAATGAAAACTGAATTAAAAACTGGATGATTTTTACAAGCACATAAACACCCCTTTTATAGGATTTTAAACATGGCTCTTGGCCTTAAAAGAGGGGTCAAGGGGCAAGAGACAAGGAGCAAGAGACAAGGGGCCTATCTAATCCCACTTACTTAAAGCATAAAAACTTTTGTGACTCAGCTTCCTCATGGTTCGAACGGCATGGTCGATTGGTCGGTCGATCTGCGTTGGATCGAGTCAGTTGGTCGATCGTCTAGTCGATCTACTTCAGATCGACTCATCTTGGTAGATCATGCGGTCGATCTCTTTTTAGATCGAGTAGTTCTGCTCGATCTGCCTCTCGATCTTAGCTCCATCTGTTTTGTCCGAGTTTTCCCTTGATTCCCGCCAACTCCTAGGCTCTTCTTTATTACTCTTCTTAATGCTCAGCATCCAACACAACTCCAAGTACTCAAAACAACCTGAAAAAGATGCAAATATGCAAGAAACCATGCAAATGCTAATGCTAAGTGTTCTAGGACTTAAAATGGTACAAATGATGCAAACTAGTCTAATATGAATGATATAAGCATGAAAACCTATTCTAAATGCAAGCTAAATATGCGATATATATGAGTATATCAGGGAACAATATGATTGTTCAAGCTCATTATCCACATTTGCCTCCTATGTGTTCAGGCTGTGGTGAATTTGGTCACTTTTTGCTTCGTTGTCCTTCTTCAATTGCGCCTCCCATTGGTATTTCTGGTAAATCTATTGCAGAAGTAACAGTCGGTACTAATCTGGTTGATCCTAAAGGGAAATCTGTTGCCCCTTCTCCAGTGTTTGGCCCTCCAAACCGAGATTGTTCAGAGTCAGTATCCTTGCGTCTACCCTCAGGTAATCCCTTGAAAGTTGATGGTCGCTCATTGGCAGTTTGGACTGTAGTTGGGAAAAATGGCAAGCCCCTCAAACCATCAGCTCATGTGGAGATCCCAAAATCTTCTCACTCTCCTTTGATCACAATGCCTATTTCGCTAAAGGCTCCCTCTGCTCCTAATCCAGCCCTGTCTGGCTCACAATCTACAAAAAGAAGCCCCAGGAAATCTCGCTCTCTCAGCCCAATCTCGTCTTCCCATACTCAAACTGCTGCTTCTCCTTTGCTTCAGGAAGGTGCTACTAAATCCAAGGTGGCGCTTCCACTTAGCAACTCGAAATTATCAGAAGCTTCTGTTATTTCTCTAAAAACTGCAGATTTCACGGCTGAAGAAGAAATCATTAATCTGCACAGGCTCTTCTTAGGAAGCGTCTTCTGGTTCAAGAAGCTAAAATTGCTTCTCTCCCATCGGCTTCCACTCGGAAGAAAGCCAGGAAGAAGATCCGAGACCAGTTATTTCTTCTCTCTCAGTCTTTAGAGGAAACTGCCGCTTCAGACTCTAATCCTTCTTTGTTTTTGTCCACGACTTCTAGTTGTGAGAGTTCGCAGCAGCGAATTGCTCACTCCTCTGTCGCTTAAGTGCTTTTTCACTCCTATTGTTTAGCCTTATGAAGTGTTTTTGTTGGAACGTAAGGAGCCTAAATGGCGACACCTGACTTCAGGCAGTAAATAGTTGGATATCCTTTAATAGGTGGGCTTTTGGAAACTCATGTGAAGCAGGAAAATATTCAGAATATCTTAAATAGGTCTTTCTAGGGTTCGAATTATGAAGGGAATTACTCAGCAGAGGCAGATAATGGGCACATTATTGTGGTTTGGCATCCGTCTATATCAGTCATCACTTATCTGAAAACTGATCAGCTAATGCTTTGTGAAATTACGAACCCAGCAACACTCCAATCCTATATTGTGGCTTTCATCTATGCTCGTAATACGGTAGTTGAGCGCAAACCCTTATGGGCCCTTATTAAGGACCTCTCAACCTCATCTCTCCTCAGGAACTTGCCACTATTGGTTATGGGAGACCTAAATCAAGTTTTGTCTACCGAGGAATCATACTCATTACTACCTCCTTCTCTATCCTTGCAAGGTATCACATATCTTCATGATTGTCTTACTTCAAGCAATCTCTTCGATCTTTCAAGCCGAGGCTGTCTTTTCACTTGGACCAATAAATCCTCATCCAACCCAATTGCTAGGAAGCTTGATAGGGCGTTCATCAATGAGGCTTGGTTGGACCGTTTTCCAAATTCAAATGCAGTCTTTGATATTCCAAGTACCTCAGATCACTGTCCTTGCCTAGTCTCCTTATCTGGTTCAGAAGTTCGTAGAAGGACAAGATTCACTTTCTTCCCTTTTTTCACCACTCACCCGGAGTACTCTGACCTTATGAAAGCTGCATGGGATACCCCGATCAGGCCGGCAAGTGCTATGTTTACTCTTTGTCAGCGTCTCAGATTGGCAAAGGAATGTTGTAAGTCCCTAATTCGAAAAACTCTTTCAGTAATATTCAAGCCCGTTCAAAAGACGCACTTGATAGACTGGAAAATATTCAAAGACAACTTCATCAAGACCTCTCTCAGCCCCTGTTTGTAACTGAAATAGTTGCCATATCCTCTTGGCTCATTCTCTCGGCAGCTGAGGAGAGCTTTTTAAAGTAGAAATCGCGAATCAGATGGTTAATGGAGGGTGATTTGAACTCAAGCTTTTTCGTTATGTCTATCAAGACGAACTTATCGCGTAATATAATTTACTATCTCAGAGACAATCTTAACAAGATTTCAGACAAGGGATTGATTCAAAGCATGGTCATTGACTACTATAAAGAGATTTTGGGTACTGGTAACAGATTTGTTTCGGCTTATTCAATAAATCATATTAAAAATCTGCATCCCTTTCGCTGCCCTCAAGGTATGGCCTCTCAGCTCTCAGCCATTCCATCCAACGAAGAAATAAGAGCAACTCTTTATTCGCTTCCTAGGAATAAAGCGCCAGGTCCTGATGGTTTTACTGTCGAATTCTTCACAAAGTCTTGGGATTTGGTTGGGGCGGACCTTATAGCGGGAGTTTGCGAGTTCTTTGTCTCCTCAACGCTTCTCAGGCAGGTTAACTCCACCATTCTCACGCTAATTCCCAAGATCCCAGGAGCTGAAAAATTATCGGAGTTCAGACCTATTGCTCTTTGCATTACTATATATATATGGTGATATCTCGAATTCTCTCATCTTGCCTCAAGTTTAACTTCGGAAGTTGTTCAGCGTAACCAAGTTGGGTTTGTCAAAAGGAGACTTCTATGTGAGAATGTGTTGTTGGCTTATGAATTGGTAGCAGATTTTAACAAGGATGGTCCAACTAAAAGGGGTTGTCTTCAAATTGATCTCAGAAAGGCTTCTGATAATCTAGAGTGGTCTTTCATTTTAAATATCCTTGAAGCTTTTGAGCTTCCACCGATCTTCATCAGTTGGATCAGGTTATGCATCTCAACACCATATTACTCTATCTCTCTCAATGGTGAATCAGTTGGTTTCTTTCCTGGGAAAAAAGGAATCTGTCAAGGTGATCCCATATCATCCTCTCTTTTCGTCAACGCAATGGATATCCTCTCAAAGGATTTGGATAGAGCGGTTGCTTCTCGTCTTTTCAGACCTCACACGCTCTGTTTAGACCCTTCTATTACGCATCTTAGCTTTGCAGATGATGTCTTAATCTTCTTTGATGGGTCGGAAAGATTGCTCGCTGGTATCCTCTAGGTTCTGCGAAGGTTTCATTCAGCCTCTGGTTTATCTCTCAACTTGGCTAAATCGTGTGTTTATGTGGACGGAAAGAAGATGGATATATCAAGAAGATTAGCATCCAGATTCAGACTAAGTCAAGGGTCCCTGCCTGTTCGTTATTTGGGCTTGCAGCTGCTTCCTCATAAACTCAAACCGGCGGATTATTAGCCTTTGATAGACAAGGTTAAGTCTCGTATATTCACCTGGACGATTCGTCACCTGTCTTTTTCAGGAAGGCTACAATTAATACAGTCGGTTCTGTTTAGCATTATCAACTTCTGGGCTTCAGTTTTTCCTTTACCTAAGAGTTGTTTAGATGCCCTGGAGTGGATTTACAGTGCCTTTCTCTGGAGTGGAGCTCCAAACTCAGCGAGAGGTGCAAAGATCTCCTGGGATTCAGTATGCACTCCTAAGAAAAATAGGGGGTTATGACTGCGAAGATTGCAACCTCTAAATCAGGTCTACGGTTTAAAGCTCATATGGCTTCTTTTTGCAAGTGGTGGCTCTCTTTGGGTTTTGTGGCTTCATAAGAATGTTATAAAAGGAAGACTCTTTTGGGACACCAATTTCTCACGTTCATGAAGTTGGATTTGGAAGCGCTTAGTCAAGCTCGGGACCTTAACAAGACCGTATTTGCTTACTATTGTCCGATCTGGGAAATCGGCGCTCTTCAGGCATGACAATTGGACATCCCTAGGCCCTCTCCTGGACATCACGAGATGCAATGGTCCTTCTCTTTTCGGGATATCACTTATGGCAACTGTATCTCAAGTCATCTCAAATGGTCTTTGGACAATTTCTCAAAGGAGGAACCCAATCAACACACTACTAAGAGCGTGTCTGCCTGAGTATCCTGATCCACTCTTAATTCACTTGGAAGAAGACTACTATCAATGGTGCCCAATCAATTCTGCCAAGCCAGGATTATTCTTCACCTCTGTAACCTGGAAATCTCTCCAATCTGGAAGTCGACTGGTAAAATATTTGCTGGTTCAAGCAGCGTATTCCAAAACATGCATTTCTTATGTGGATTGTTTTGAGAAACAGACTGGTAACAAAAGACAAACTGCTGAAATGGGGACTAAATGTTCCACCGAGTTGCCTTCTGTGTAATGCTGCGGCTGAGACGAGCTCTCATCTACTGTTTGAATGCGTTTTTGCTGGAGAAGTATGAACTCTTTCTCACAATGCAAAGCTAAGATCTATTTGTAGATTGCTTCTTCAAGGAATTATCTACTACACTTGGAAAGAAAGGAACTCAAGATTACATTCATGTGCCATTAAACAATCGCATGTGCTGATCAATGTAATCCAGACTTTACTGCGAGCAAAATTAGCAGGCCTTGATCGTAAATCAATCCCGCAAGCGTCACCGTCCACCTTTACTATTCGAGAATCTTATCTTTCGACCTGGTTTCGGTTCTTTCAATTCTGAATTGCTTCACATGAGTCTATTCTCTAGTTTTGTATTCTCTTTAACTTTATTGCTACCTTGTATTTTCCTGCGTGTAACTCAAAATGATGTCCTGTTTTGGAAAGATGCATAAAGTACAAGTAAGAAAAAAAAAAAAAATATATATATATATATATATATATATATACTCTGAAAAGGCTAACAACTCCACATTTCTTGGGATTTTCGTGACAAGCAACTGTAACTTTTTAAAAAAGGACACATAAAAAACCCAAAGATTTCGCAACAGACAAAGACAAAATATGTGATTCTATAGAGGTATTGGGCCATATTGGGCTGACGTTAATGTTATGTTTAGGTTAAACATTGTAAGTTGTAACTATAATCTCTTATTGTTATAAATCATAGAGGTTCGATCTCCATAACCGGCCCATCAAGACATTGGCGTGAAGGCCCAATACCTTAGACGGTCTATTAGATGTTTTCCTTATTCATGTAGGAAAAGGATGTTTCCTTTTCTACCCTTATGTAATCCTTATATAAAGAGACCTCTTGTTCATAATAATACAACATAATTTACATTACTTTTACAACACGTTATCAGCACGACTTGCTCTTAACCCTAGCCACCGAAAAATATAAAAACCCTAAACCCTGAAGCCGCCGTCCGCCGCTTACCTCTGCCGCCGCCGAGAAATTGCAGCCGCTTGATCATCGCAACCGCACGTTCCGATCACGAGCTAGCCGCAAGGTTTTCCCAACCCGGAGAAACCCTAAGCCGCGCGTTCTTCACCCCGAACAATTGCCGAGTAGCCGCGCGATCTCCCGCAGCTTCGCGACCCGATCATCTCGCAGCCGCGTGATCACGAGCCGCGTCTTCTCAACCCGAGAAACCCTAGCTAGCCGCGTGATCACTCGATCAACGCCGAGCAGCCGCACATCCGATCAACGCCGAGCAGCCGCACATCCAATCAACGCTCGAACAGCGCGTCTTCAAACCCGACGATAGCCGCGCGTCTTCGATCCTACCCGACGTGTAGCTGACCCGACGTATAGCTGATCCAACGAGTAGCCGAGGTTCCAAACAAAGGTTTTACCGAGGTCTATTAGCTCCCGGTCCATACCATTCAACCCCAAAAGAAGATCAAGGTAAAACCCTAAGTCTAAGAACAAAATAAAATCGAATTCAACCTTAATAAACATAAACCCTAAAAACCGATTATCTTATAAACTTGTTTGGTCTTGTTAAAACTTATATTTGAATTTGAATCTAAGCTAAAGGCAAGACCTAAAATCGGTTTGATTGTTTAAATTTGTTTGATCTCTTTAGAACCTTAAAACCGAAACCTACTTGAACATATATCAAACCCTAAAATACGGTTTGCTTGATTAACTTGTTTGCGTGTTTTAAACATATTGTTTAGCTTGTTTATTTGATGTTTAGAAACCGCATGATAGAATCATTCACCATAATCGAATTGAACATTAATCTTACTCAAACCCTAAAACCGATTCATGTAAAGGATTGTTTACTTGCTTAGTTAAAACCGCATAAGTAAAGAAAATTAAAATCAGGTTTTAGCTTTGCGTTTTAGGAGTGTTAGATTGATTGTTCTAGTTGCATGAAACCGAAACCCTAAGAGATTAAGAAAGATTAAAATTGGATTTCATAAAAACCCTAATCCTAATCAAAATAGGAAAGTTTAAGAACTTCCTTTTTGCATGATTATCCTTTAGTGTTTAATTATAATTGTTTTAGGATTAATCTTACATATAGAATAAGTTAATTAAAATCTGATATAAGTATAGAATAAAATCGGATTATATGATTGCTTGCTTGAATTTGCTTGCATGATTAATTACTTTAAGTCTAAAATCGGATGTATATAAATCGGCCATCATTCTAAGGCCTTGATTTTATTAAATGCCCTAAGAGAAAATTGGTGCATATTTTCAGATGTCTAGAGTCGCCAACCTAGACTATGCAGCCCTCGATCTCTCTGGAGACAACTACTTAAAGTGGGCACTTGACACAAAGATCATGCTCAACTCAAAAGGGATTGGTGAATGTATCGTCGACGGAAACAATGAATCCGTGAGATACAGATACAAGGCGATCCTCATTATACGCCACCACCTTGCTGAAAGTCTCAAGGATCAGTATCTTACAATTGAAGATCCATTGGATCTGTGGAAGGAATTGAATAAGAGGTACGCCTATCAGAGGACGGTTGTATTGCCGAAAGCCAGATTCGATTGGCTGAACCTAAGGTTCATGGATTTTAAATCCGTAGAGGAATACAACTCGACTTTGTTCAAGATAGTTTCAAAGCTGAAACTATGTGGCGAGACCATTACTGAGAAGGATATGTTGGAAAAGACCTTCTCCACCTTCCATTCGAGTAATGTGTTGCTACAGCAACAATATCGCGAGAGAGGCTTCGCGACTTACTCAGATCTGATCGCATGCCTGTTGCTTGCAGAACAAAACAATAGCCTTGTTCTGGCCAACAGTGAGATGAGACCAGCTGGAACCGCCCCACTACCTGAAGCCATCGTGGCCGCAGAAACAAAGAAAGAAACCGAGGCAAACCACGTCCATAGATACCAAAAGGATTATGGTCATGGACGTGGGAAGAGACAAGGGCGTGGTCGTCACCAGCCTTATGGTCGTGGGAACTGCCGCGGATCTAATTCTAACTGCGGTCGGGGTCGTGGCCGATGTCGTGGCTACGGTAACCCAACCGGACATCAGCCCAACCCGACCAAGTCTATTTGCTATCGTTGTGGGATGGATAACCATTGGGCCAAGACATGCCGGACTCCCAAACACCTCGTCGAACTCTATAAAGAGAGTGTGAAAGGGAAGAATCTCGAGGCCAATATGATCCAGCATGAGCATGATGATGAAGGCGATTTTGATCATGAAATGAATGATCATTTTGACGCCAATAAAGATGATCTCATTGAACATGAGACTTCCGATTGTTTGAAATAGTTTAGACTTCCGATTATTTGCTTTGTTGCTTTTATGTTTGCTGTGCTTTGGATTTATGTCTTTGGATTTTATTATTTGATTTTATTGAATGATTTCAGTTTTTATTTTAAGACATAATTATTGTTTTATGAAGTATGGATGAGTTCGTGGTGGATAGTGGGTCAAGCCACACGATTCTTAATGATAAAAGATACTTCATAAACCTTATACTTAAAAGGGCAAACATAAGTACTATAGCAGGACCAGCCAGCCTAATAGAAGGCCACGGCCAGGCCAATATTTTAATGCCTAAAGGCACGCATCTAGAAATCTCAGATGCATTGTTTTCACCTAGCTCAAATCGAAATTTATTGAGTTTTAAGGACATTCGTCTGAATGGTTATCATGTGGAAACAATGGGCGGAGGAAACAGAGAATTTCTTCAGATAGTTAAAAACGCCCAAGGCCAAAAGAAAGAAGTCTTAGAGACTATACCTGCTATAGCCACTGACATTTACTGTACTAAGGTCAGTATGATAGAAGCCAATGCCGCCGTAAATAAAGCCTTTACGGATATGTATACTTTATGGCACGTCCGTCTGGGACATCCCGGGTCAAGTATGATGCGGAAATTGATTGCCAATACTAATGGGCACGCCTTGAAAGAAAGGAGAGTAATCCCCAAGAATCTAACTTGTGCCTCATGTTCACAAGGAAAATTGATTGTAAGGCCATCACCAGTAAAAGTGACTAAGGAAACGATAAACTTTCTGGAAAGAATTCAAGGAGATATATGCGGACCAATCCACCCACCTTGTGGGACATTCCGATATTTTATGGTCCTCATTGACGCATCTACAAGATGGTCACATGTATGCTTATTGTCATCACGGAATATGGCATTTGCAAGACTCCTTGCTCAGATAATACGCCTAAGGGCTCACTTTCCAGACTTTCCTTTAAAGACCATAAGAATGGATAATGCTGGTGAATTTACTTCCCAAGCGTTTAATGACTATTGTATGTCCATGGGGGTAAGTGTTGAATACTCCGTGGCACATGTACATACACAGAACGGCTTAGCCGAGTCATTTATAAAACGCATACAGCTGATAGCTAGACCATTACTCATGAGGTCAAAGCTCCCTGTATCCGCTTGGGGTCATGCTGTCTTACACGCTGCTGAACTAATCCGTATCAGGCCATCTAGTGATCATAAGTATTCCCCATCCCAATTAATAACGGGAAAAGAGCCAGACATCTCCCATCTAAAGACATTTTGATGTTCAGTCTATGTGCCTATTGCACCACCACAGAGAACTAAGATGGGACCTCAAAGGAGGATGGGGATATATGTTGGATATGATTCACCCACGATCATAAAGTATCTTGAGCCAACCACCGGAGATTTATTTAAGGCCAGATACGCGGACTGTCATTTTGACGAATCCGTTTTCCCAACATTAGGTGGAGAAAACCGGCTGATGAAAGAAATTGCATGGAATCAAACATCCTTAAATTGGCAAGATCCTCGAATTAAAGAGAGTGACTTAGAAGTCCAAAAGATAATATATTTGCAAAAGTTAGCTATACAATTGCCAGATTCCTTTGCAGACCCAAAGAGGGTAACTAAATCGTATATACCAGCCGTGAATGCACCTATACGAATTGATGTCCAGGATGGACCGCAAGTGGCTACAGAGTCTAGGCCACGTTTGAAACGTGGAAGACCTATTGGTTCCAAAGATAAGACTCCTCGGAAATTAAAGAAAGGTGCTGAGATTCAGACCGAGGAGATAGTGGATATTCCAGACATAAATGAACCTAAGGTGCCAGAAAATGTTGCTTGGGACGCCAAGCAGCAAGGGCCTGAAGTTCCTGATAATACAGAGATCGCGATCAATTATGTCTCGTCTGGAATCTAATGGAACAGAAAAGATGTCGACATTGATAATGTATTTGCATGCAATGTAGCACTTGAAGTAATGAACGAGGATCTAGAACCCACGTCAATATATGAGTGCACTCAGCGACCAGATTGGATTAACTGGAAAGACGCTATAAACGTGGAGTTAAACTCTTTAAAGAAGAGAGAGGTTTTTGGTCTCATAATTCGGACACCTCATGACATTAAACCAGTTGGACATAAATGGGTCTTTGTGAGGAAGAGAAACGAATTAGGCGAAATCGTTAGGCACAAAGCACGGCTTGTTGCACAAGGATTCTCACAAAGACCAGGAATCGATTATGAGGAGACATACTCCCCTGTGGTGGATGCAACGACTTTTAGATTCCTGATAAGTCTGGCCATAAGAGAAAAATTGGATTTACGGTTAATGGATGTTGTAACCGCATATTTATATGGTCCACTGGATAATGAAATTTATATGAGATTGCCAGAGGGTATTGAGCTCAAAGATAAGAAAAGTTCTCGAGAAGAACACTGCATTAGGCTGAACAAATCCTTATACGGACTAAAGCAAAGTGGGCGTATGTGGTACAACCGGTTAAGTGAATACTTAGTAAAGTCCGGGTACAAGAATGATCCCATTAGTCCGTGTATCTTTATAAAGAAGTTTGCAAACAAAGGATTTGTGATTATAGCAGTATACGTGGATGATTTGAACATCCTCGGCACCCCTGGAGAAATCGCCCAAACAGTTGAATATTTAAAGGCCGAGTTTGAAATGAAAGACTTAGGAAAGACTAAGTTCTGTTTGGGAATACAGCTTGAGTATATTAATGATGGAATCCTTGTGCATCAAATGGCATATACAGAAAAGATACTCAAGAGATTTAATATGGACCAGGCCCACCCATTGACCAGCCCAATGGTGGTGAGAAGCCTCGGATTGGACAGTGATCCATTTGGTCCAAAGAAGGACGATGAAGAAGTCCTTGGTCCCGAAATGCCATATCTAAGTGCCATAGGAGCGTTGTTATACTTGGCTAGTCATACTAGACCAGATATTTGTTTTGCCGTGAACCTCCTATCAAGATTTAGTTCTTGTCCGACCCAAAGGCACTGGAACGGGATTAAACATATACTTCGTTACCTACAAGGAACGAAAGATATGGGTCTATTTTTCACTAACCTTAACAATGAAGGTTTGGTTGGTTTTGCTGATGCAGGTTACTTATCGGATCCACACAATGGACGATCTCAGACAGGATATGTGTTCACTCATGGAGGAACAGCAATTTCATGGAGATCCATGAAGCAGACACTCACGGCCACTTCATCAAACCACGCAGAGATTTTGGCGATTCATGAAGCTAGCCGCGAATGTGTTTGGTTGAGATCGATGACTCAGCACATAAGGCGAGACTGTGGAATGACCGATGAGAAGGAAGAGCCAACCGTACTCTACGAGGACAATGCCGCATGCATTGCTCAACTGAAGGATGGATACATCAAAGGAGACAGGACGAAGCACATCTTACCGAAGTTTTTCTTTACTCACGATCTACAGAAGACCGGAGAAATCAAAGTGCTTCAAGTACGTTCCTGTGACAACTCAGCCGACCTATTCACCAAGTCGCTTCCAACCTCCACGCTCAAGAAGCTCATGTATCAGATCGGCATGCGCCGACTAAGGGACCTTCAGTGATGTCTAAAACAAGGGGGAGTAATACGTGCTGTACTCTTTTTCCTTCACTAAGGTTTTGTCCCACTGGGTTTTCCTTGGTAAGGTTTTAATGAGGCAGCATCCCCAAGCGTATTACTATGATCCATTCATCACGATCCGGTTATGTCAATCAAGGGGGAGTGTTATAAATCATAGAGGTTCGATCTCCATAACCGGCCCATCAAAACATTGGCGTGAAGGCCCAATACCTTAGACGGTCTATTAGATGTTTTCCTTATTCATGTAGGAAAAGGATGTTTCCTTTTCTACCCTTATGTAATCCTTATATAAAGAGACCTCTTGGTCATAATAATACAACATAATTTACATTACTTTTACAACACTTATGTATAGTTTACAACTCACCTTTTTTTGACATGGTATCAAAGCATTAAACATAATATGTGTCGATTGAAACTATATTTTTTATTCTTTTTCGAGGAGGTACTTTCAACGTTCTGTATTATCACTTGACGCGTTAACTATTGGTACGCATTAAAATGTGAATATATTTTAAAAAATACATTCAACAACAAAAACGCGTGTTAAATTTCACCCAAAAATAAGATCGAGCAAAACTTAGTTTACTCCATTCAATAAGACTAAGCCACAATGACACATCTTAAAATTTCGTTAATATCAATCTTTTCCATTGACATCTATATGATTAACTCTTTTGTTTATTTGGTGGCAGATCCTCCTCCTCCTACTCCCAAAAGACACTATCTCGCAGTGCACTCACCACCATGTTGATCTAAAATCGGAAGTCAAGTTATGGCAAAAAAAAAAGAGAGGAGGGGGATTATTACGTTTACGTACCAGAGGATGATTGTAGACAAATTTCAAGAAGGAGCACTCATGGCGTAATGGATAAGACTGTTGATTTTTATTGAGAAGATTATGGGTTCGAATCCCCTTACATGAGAGAAAAAAATTATTTTAAGTAGTGCTCATAGCCTAATGGATAAAACAGTTATCATATAGTGAGAAGATTGTGGGTTCGAGTCCTCATGGGTGCAAGATTTAATTCAAATAAAATGATTTTTCATAGCAAAAAAAAAAATAGACAAATTTCAAAGCCTCGTGCAACAGTTCCGTGATTTCCAAGCAAGAGTTAGCAACAATGGATTCGACAAAGACTCACAGAAACTCATCCATCACATATTCACATATAAAACTAATCGATTATGATCTTTTATTGAAACAAGTACTTATCCTTCAAAAAATCATGTATACATGGTCGAAAATAAATAAATGATAATGAGGCCAAACTCAAAGGAAGATAGATTTGTGCTCAAATGAGTTTAACAAAATAGAAATCTAAGATTGAGAAATAAGATAGCTCATTTAGAGCTTTACTATATGCGAAGGGAAAGTAAAGGAAGAAACTTTACCTTGTCACCAAGATCAAAACAATTTTGTTAATATCATAAATATTGAAGAAGGAGGAGAGTTGCTTTTGAGACAACTCTCTTGGTTACAAACGTTTGTCTCATCAGAATGATACTTATACTAATGCACTTGCAAGGAACCCTTAACACATTGGGCTTCATTAGGCTTGTTTCATTACAATGGGCTTGTGTCTATAATTTGTGTCTCTAATAGAAGCTACTAGAGTGTACGGCAGCCCACGCGAATCATATATTAAGAGGTTTGTTAATACTTTCTTCTATGTGTTTTCGGTTTTCTGAAACTCGAAAGCAAAAACACAATAAGTTGAGAGGAAAAAGAGAGATTTGCATATTTTGCCTCTCCGATGTCCGGTGTTCTTCATCGGCATGGTGAGAGGGTTTAGTAGGTTTCTTTTATGAGTTGAGATTTTCTTTTCTTTTAGTTTTCTTTCTAATAAGTTTTACCTCTCCTTCCTCTCCTTCTCCGTTCTTCTCTCCTCCTTCCTCTCCTTCCTCTCCTTCCTCTCCTTCTCTGTCCTTCTCTCCTCCTTCCTCTCCTTCCTCTCCTTCTCCGTCCTTCTCTCCTCCTTCCTCTCCTTCCTCTCCTTCTCCGTCCTTCTCTCCTTCCTTCTCTTCCCCTTCCTTCTCTTCCCCGTCCTTCTCTTGTTGTTCTTCAACAACCATGTCTACGGAAGTAGACAGCTCAGCTGATGGGTCCTTTTCTCCTTCTTCTTCTGCCACCATGTCTACTTCCGTAGACACCACTACTGTTGGGTCCTTCTCTCCTTCCTCTTCTACCTCTTGATCCTTCAGATCCTGCAAAAACAAACTCAGTTTTACTTAGTGTATCCTAGTATCACTTTTTAATTTTATCATACAACAAAACAAACTAATACCTTCTCCGTCTCTTCTCCTTCCTTCTCCTGATGTTCCTCAGCCACCATGTCTACTATCGTAGACACCACTGCTTCTACTTCAGGAGGAGGAACCACAACTCCTTGATCCTTCGGATCCTGCAAAACAAACTCAGTTTTACTTAGTGTTTCCTAGTGTCACTTTGTATTTTACCATACAACAAAACATACAAATACCTTATCCGTGAGTGTTGTTTTTTCTTCCGAAACATGTTCATGCCGTCTTCAAACACTCTCCTAGCATCTACTTGTTCTTTCACATATCTTTCCACTGCTAGAACTCTCTTGTCCAATCCATCAATCTTATCATTGATTTTTTTGAACCCCTTGTCCATTCTTAACTCCAGCCTTACTACCATACTAATGGTAGCCGCATTCTCCCCACAGATGGCCGCATTCTCCCCAGGGATGGCCTCGTTCTCTTCCTCCTCATTCTCCTCCTCCTCCTCCTCTTCTTCTTCTCGGGAACTCACGTCTTCGTTGTACATCTTCTCAAAACATATCGCCTTCCCTTGATCAAGATGCTTCATCCAACCATCAACAATGACATCATCGACATCATCGTCTTCTCCATCTTCCATGACTCGATCTAAAAGACGTTCTTCATCAGCGGTTGTGACCAATACACTTTGAATTTCATGTCCATATAAACAACGAATACACTTTCAAAAGAATCCAACCATAAATAATGAAAATGAAAAGGATTACTAGTTTAGATTTCTAACCTTAGTATTACCGAGTACTTCATAAATATCGGAAAGTGGAAATCCTTTCATTGCAGATGGCCTGAACTTACTCTTGCACATACGAGGACAACTGCTCTTGGCGCCTATATGGCCCTCTCGGAGATTCTTATTCAACTTTGGAATTGCTTCAAATGCTAGCATCTGCACATGACACATATAGTTAGCTAGTTAGGGAAAACATCAAATAAAATTAACTAAGAATACGCAAAGAATCATGTTTTCCTCCAAAAAAGTACATAAACTTGGAAACTTGCAGGTTCTTTCGACGACACCTTTATAATCATTCATTTCTTTCTGGATATCTCTCAAATTCTGATCAAACGCGTATCTCCCCCATGGAAATGTCTCACAGATTTTAAAATCATCCACAACTCTTTTAAAGAACTTATCAACAGATGGTGCTCCTGCTCATGTCTTCTCCTTACCTACAATGATGCTATATATGAAGTATATGACACACATCTTCAGCCTATCTGGAGAAGATTTCTTCATTTTCAGGAGCTTTTCCTCCACTTTTGCATAGCTTATCGTTACTCCTTGGCCAAATTGCCTTTGCGCAAATTTCATACCCCCCATTTGCGTGAAGTTTTCTGGATAGCTATGGCAATCTAGTCCAGAAATCAGAGCGTGTTTTCTGAGAGAGTATCTAATGGGGACTCCGTTGACCACGAACCAAGCTTCCCTTTTCTTCTTTATTTCAGCTGTTCTAAGCAGGAGCATCCACATGCCTATAACCTTGTGGTTTAGGTCAGCATGCATATGGAAGAATTGCTTAAACTGCGGGTGATCGTAAAACCATTTCTTCTCGAACGCTTGGAGGTTTAGCGAATTTAAAGTTTCAACCGCCTTGTGGATGTAACATCGGGTTGATATCTTCACCTGTTTGTTGTACTCACTCGGTGTAAAGTACATCCGCATAGGTTGCATCAACTCTGTATCCTCTTCAGAATGCTGCAATCAATTCAAGTTGTATCAAGTGTTACCAAGTTTTGCTTTTTTTAGAATACTAGGACATCAAAAATCATATAGTTTAACCAAGTACTACTACTTGTTCAACATATAATCGAACTACATACCAGTTCGAGTGGAGAATTGGTCAGGGTTCTGCTGCTGTCGCTGTTGTCGCTGCTCTCTTCTTGTGCTCGAGTCGGATCCTCTTCAACTCGGCCAACAAACTTATCTCCTATATATGAGGCGTTCTTTGTACGGGCCCTTCTTTTTTTTTATTTCGATCCACTGAAATTCCTGCATAAATCGACACAAGTTTTTTATAAGAAATCGGGTCTACACTAAATCAACTCTATTTCTACTTTAAAACGAAAACCCGATCACAATATGCATATCGACTATGTTTAAAATTGAAATTGAAACCCGATCACAATAACATTATGAACGAGTTCGACCAATTCTCTCTCTCTCTCTCTCTCTCTCTCTCTCTCTCTCTCTCTCTCTATCTCTCTCTCTCTCATAATCATCATAAAAACAAAAATCGAAACCTGGAAAGGGTTCGTATTTTGCGATTCTGCCCAAAATTGAGAGCTTCGAGTAAGCCCATAAGATACAGTGAGGTGATCCACACCGTAGCGCTTAGTGGAATTATCTTCTCCTTCTTCTTCTTCATCTCCAATCCCTCTTCTGGACATAAACTCAATCATCTCATCCCTCTCGCTCACTTCTCTCTCCGATTCGTGAATCCGATTTTGTGAACCCAATTCTGCAGCCGTTTCTTCTCTTCCTGCGAGTGTTCATGTGGGTAGCAGAGATGTCGAAATATAGAGATAAGGAGGAGAATCCATGGCTCAACTAGGATTTCACTTGAAAAGAAGATCTCAAATAACCCTCCTCTTATTTGGATTTTCTTTTCTATTTATTTTAAATCATAAAATAGGTTGTTTACCATATTGTCCTTCAAAACTTAAAGAAATTACTGACCCAACCAAGCATATCCAATTAAAAGGGTGGATAAAACCTAACCCCGTTCAAAATAAATGGATATGACTAAACCGTTTCAGATCGGATCAAACACCCATCTTTTTCATGAAGTTTGAAAAAATCGATTCTCCTCCATTCTTCTCCCTCGCGATCCAACTTTGGCAAATTAGAAAAGATAAATCGGGTTTTTTATTTTCATTCTAGTCTCGGAATCGCTATCAAAATCTAAACCTAAATCCAAAAAATCCGAGAATCCCAAATTTCGCTAATTTTTAAAAAATCTGAAACGAAAAAGTAACACTTGGTAATACTTGGTACAACTAAATTTGGATTGCAAGATTTCGAGAGAAAGCACATATTTTGACACCAACAACACACCTCTATTTATAACAAATTGTGGGTGTTTGCAGCATTGGGCTTGATGGGCATTACATAAAATCGGTTACTTTTCACATCTTATTTAGTCATAATCATATATTGTTCTTGTTTTAGTTGTACCAATTATTGTCAAATATTGATAAATGCAATTTTACCAAGTGTTACCCAGTATTACTAAAACGCAAAAATCCAGAAAATCAGAAATACAAACACCCAAAAATTCGAAACCAGGAACGAACAGCAAACCTGAAATCCATAGACAAATCCGAAATCAAGTATTAAATCTGAAATAAACATGAAATTCGAGTTACATTGAAGTTTGGAAACTCTCTAGAAATTGCTACAATGTAGGTGCAAAAGAAGTATGAAGAAACCCTAGAATGAAATTTTGGGAAAAAAAAAATTAAAAAACAAAATAAACTTAAAATACATATATATATATATATATAATATTATAACGAAAAATAACATTAAAACACATGTGCGCCGTCATTTTCCAGACATGCACCGTTTGTTTGCCACATGTTGCTGTCTGAACTGACTCGTGGCAATAAAAAACCTTTACTTTTTACATAGTTATACCTAGTAATCCAGTATTACTTGCTTTCAAACAGTGTTATTTTGATGTTTTTTACTTTTAATTAGTATTGCCTTGACATAAAATAAATTTTTTTAGTTGTACTGATCATTTTAGTCAATTAAAGTACATTCCAAAGTTTTTATGCATTAAAATATCTTAAATCACATTTGTTGTTTGTTTTGCATCCTATTGATATTAACAAAGTGATCATAAAAGTATAAGGTGTTTATTGTGTACATAATCTAATAACAACCATAATGTTATAAATATTTTTATCTAATTAGTATATGTTACTTATATAATATATAATTCTTTGTTTTGTGTGATTTATTTGTTTCTCTCATCTTTTGAAATGAAATTGAACTTAATTTTACCATTACGAAAATAAGTTTTAAGAAGTTGTACAAAATAGAGAGTCAAAGAAATACAAATTCAAATACAAATTAAGGTTCACTACTAGTATTGATCTCAGCTCAAACCATCTACCCAAGTTTCGCCCTGACACCTTTTTAATACTCATCCTTCGATGACGTTCTCAAGCCAATTGAAACATTTTTTCTTGATTTTTTTCCCTTTTTAGTGTGATCTTGAGGTAAGACCTGCAATTATTATATTTCATTCGGAACAATCAATTCGTAACCCAATATATCATCCGGAACAATCAATCAGTAATATCAAGTCTATCTAGTTATATTTTTGTACTCAGTAATACAAGTTTTACCTAGTTGTTCTATCGCTGCAACTCAAATCAGATGATTTGAGGATGATCTGGGTTTCTAATGTACTTAGGATTTGCTACCATTCAGCGACTAAACTACATTCATTACTAATGCATGGTCTTAATCGACGCATACATCATTGTTACAAACCCTAATGAGCATTCCAAATTGATAATTTTTCAAATCGAATTGAATTTTTCAATTTGCAAAAAATAAAAAAAATTAATTTCAACAAATGAAATCGACCTTGGAGATGATGGGATACGACTGAAACATACATGTATTCACTGGAATTTGAAGATGTTGTACCGAAAAGAGCTCGAGCTCTAGCTTCAATGGCGGATCGCGATTTCTGATGGGAGAGGGAGGAAGAAGACGAGGAAAAGATGGGTTGATCTAATTTAATTGATTTGTGATTGGTCAATTTTTATTTTTGTTTATTGGTTTAATTTAGATGGGTATAAAAATGGGTGAAAGATGGGTTGGATAGTAGGGATAGAATAGGGTTTTCATATTTTATTACAGAGTGGAAGGGTATGAAGATTAGAGGAGCGGTAGATTGATCTTTTTCTTTTTTTGAAGAGTAGTTGAGCATCTCATCCTAAGGAGGAAGAATGAAAGAAACGTAATTTTGCCATTAATACATATTATACACATAATATTTTGTTTTTGCAAGATACACAAAATATTCTAACCATCATTTATTATAGATATTTCTTTAATTTAGCTTCCAATATGGTTATAAGTTGCAATTTCTCAAAAAAATTTAGTATGTGTTACAAAGTTTGTAACTTGTAGTAACAAACAAAATCTCTGCGAAAACCATTTTCTATTTCTGCGAAATTAACGGTTGACTAACATCGTGTAACTTGTAGTAACAAAAAAAATCTCTGCGAAAACCGTGTAAAAGATGATTCTGGTTTATTGATTTACTGACCTAAAGGTCTCTATTTATACAATATACAATTGTATAAAAAAAAAATAAAGAATGGAAAATATACATATACGATTCCTAAAATACTTGAGTATCAAGTTTATACCTTAGTACCCCCTCAAGTTGGAGCGTACAAGTTTTGAATGCCCAACTTGAGAAGAAATGAATCAAATTCCTTGCGTCCCAATGCCTACGTAAGAATATCGGCAAGTTGATCTTTCGTAGAAACATGTGACGTTTTAATCATACCTTCCAGAATATAATCTCGAACACGATGACAATGCAGTTCAACATGCTTTGTTCGTTCATGAAAAACTTGATTAACACTAATATTCAAAGCAGCTTGACTGTCGCACCGTAGAGAAATTGGTTCTTTGTGATCAATGCCAATCTCAAACAAGAGGGATTTAAGCCACCATAATTCTTTTGATAGAACAGACATAGCACGATATTCAGCTTCAGCGGAAGAACATGAGACCGTTTTTTGTTTCTTTGTTTTCCAAGAAATAGGAGAATCTCCAAACTGAACAATCCAACCTGTTACAGATCTCTGAGAAAGTGGACAACTCGCCCAATCAGAATCACACCAGCCTGTCAAATGTAGCGGAGAATCAGCTCAAAGTAAAATTCCTTGCCCAATCGTTCCCTTCAAATAGCGAATTACTTTCAACGCAGCGAACCAATGATCTTCTTTCGGCTTATGCATGAATTGTGACAGAATATTTGTTGCATATGACAAATCAGGACGAGTAGAAGCGAGATAAACAAGACGGCCAATGAGACGATGATACGGCCCGGGATCAGGTAACAAAGGTCCTTCAGCAAGTGCCAAGCGATGATTTTGATCAATAGGAGATCCAACAGGTTTACAACCAAGCATGCCAACTTCAGTGATAATATCAAGCGCATGCTTACGCTGGCAGACATAAAAACCAGATGCATTACGAGCAATTTCAAAAATATTTAGTCATGCTAAGATCTTTCATATGGAAACACTTTGAGAGATAATCTTTAAATTCTTGAATAGCGGAAGACGAATTACCAGATATGATCAGATCATCCACATATACCAAAATCTGAAGAGAAACATCACCATAATGAAAGACAAAGAGAGAATAATCGGAGCGTGTCTGTTTGAATCCATATTTCATAAGCGCATCGGCCAACTTAGAGAACCAACAACGAGGAGACTGTTTAAGTCCATAAATCGACTTGCGAAGACGACACACTCGCTTGTCTCCTGGTTGAGTAAAACCCGGTGGTGGTTTCATATAAACTTCCTCATCGAGATCCCCATGAAGAAACGCGTTATGAACATTCATTTGATGAACTTCATAATTTCTCTTAGCAGCAATATCTAATATTAGACGAACAGTGGTCATCTTAACTACGGGCACAAACGTCTCATCATAGTCCAAGCCTTCTTTTTGATGATTCCCTAAAGTAACCAAACGAGCTTTATAACGCTCTAGCGATCCATCAGCTTTGAGTTTAATCTTGAAAACCCATTGACATCCGATGGCTGTCTTATTTGGAGGAAGTTCTGTGAGATCCCAAGTATGTAGATCCTCTAAGGATGTAATCTCCACTTTACAAGCTTGTGTCCATTCTTCGTAAGTCATTGCCTCCTTAAAAGACTTAGGTTCGACTGCATTTGTTAAAGCAACAAGATAGCTGCAATATGCACAAGAGAAACGATCACAAGATAGATAATTTGCTAAAGGACGATCTGTACCTGAGAAAGACCGAGGAGGAGGTGATTTAGAGAGAGAGGGGACGGAGACTGTACCAACGATATAGTCCTGGAGACGTGAAGGGCGCATTTTCACACGCTGACCACGACTTAGAGTTTCAGCTGAATCAGAATCGACAACATCTGAAGTATCATTCGTAGCATTCGATTGTTAAACCACAATGGCAGGTGCAGGTAAAGGTGGAGCAGATTCAATCACATTATCACAATCTGTCACAACATCAGTAGGATCCAAAGTATCACCAAGAGAAGTCGGAGTAGTGACGACAGCCGTAGGAGGTGATGAAACAGAGATGTCCTTGGGAAAAGGAAAAATTGTCTCATTGAAAACAACATCCCTAGAGACGAAGAAAATTTTGCGATCCAAATCATAAAGTCTCCATCCTTTCTTGTCGTAAGGATATCCAACAAAAACGCAACGTCGACTCCGTGATTCAAAATTTATCTCCCTTTCGATCAAGATTGTGAGCATAAGCTAAACTCCCAAAAACACGCAGGTGTTTGTAAGAAGGAGGATGACCATAAAGAATTTCAAACGGACCATGAAGCACTTGAGTAGGCGTACGGTTGATAAAATAAGCGGCATTAAGCACACATTCTCCCCAGAATTCGATAGCAAAATTACCTTGAAAACGTAGTGCACGTGCAACTTCAAGTATGTGACGATGCTTATGTTCAACTCTTCGGTTCTGTTGCGGTGTGTACACACACGATGTTTCATGTATTATCCCTTGTTCTTGAAAAAATCGTGACATACATAGAAACTCAGATCCATTATCACTTCGAATAGCTTTCACCTTTGTAGAAAATTATCTTTCAATCATGGATAAGAATTTTCGAAGATAATGAGCAACATTAGTCTTATCTAGAAGCAGTTATAACCAAACAGCTCGAGAACAATCATCAACAATAGTTAAAAAATAGCAAGATCCGCAAAATGCCGGAGTACGATAAGGACCCCATAAATCGCAGTGGATTTTTTTTTGCATTATTCAAAGAATCGGGAAAACAATATCGAGTTTGTTTTGCTCTCAAACAAATATCACAACTCTGTTGTAAAAGCTTATTAGTATCTCTAGAAAAATCCTTATAACCCGAAATCTTGTTGAGAACTCGTGAAGACGGATGTCCTAAACGCTTATGCCATAAAGTAAAATCCCTTGTGAACGCTGGTTTGATGAGAAGCCACACAATCAATGCTTCGAAAACGGTACATCCCTCTCCCTCACGATCACCCGCTCCAATCAGCATCCTCGTAGATTGGTCCTGTAAAATTAGCAATCTATCAGTGACTTGTCCAACAAGAAAGTTATCGGTGACCAATTGACCGAAAGAGATCAAGTGAATATGAAAGCCAGGAACAAAGTAGCCGTTTTTCAAACACAGATTTGGTGTAAGAAAAACAGTCCCCTGCTGTGATGAAAAAACATTTTCTCCGGCTGGTAGAGTTACAAATACTGGAGAGATGCTTCGTATGTCATGGAGAAAATCCAATTGGCCTGTCATATGGTGAGTAGCACCTGTATCTAGGATCCAAATAATCTCATTTGTCTTACCACTCAAACGATCATTGTTGTTGTTGGACCCAAAGACACGTTGAATTGTGCGCCACTGTTCATCGGAAAGACCACTTAAACCTTGGCGATCAGCATCAGCGAGTGGCAAAGGAGAAGACGTAGTTGCAGAATTGGCAGCGGCAATCTGAGTGATGTTCGCTTTTGGTGGTAAGCCACGACCACGTCCATTAGAACCATTGTGAGAATTATTTTTACGTCTATCTTCCCACCAATCTGGAAATCCCACAACCTTAAAACATGCAGATGCTTCATGTCCATTGCGACCGCAGACGGTGCACAGTCGTTAGGGATCACGATTTATAGAGCCACGAAAGCTGGTGTTGCCCCGTGAATATCCGCCTGAATGAGAATAACTGCGAGTTGTTGGCACAAACGATTGATGAGAAGTAGGTGATGGCATTTGAGATGCAAAGCTCATTACTGCAGTGTCAGTAATCGCTCCTGAACGAATTGTCACATTCTGAACTACCGTTTGGTACACACTGTCAAGATCAGGTAATGGAGTAATCGCGCAAATCTGAGAACGAATGACTCCATGAACAGCATCATCAAGTCCAGAGAGGAAATCGTGAGTTTTGAGAACTTCCAACTCTTTATCACGAGCAGTATTCAGATCACACTCGCACTTATTACACTCACATCGCTTCGAAGTTGTGCATTCTGCGATATCATCCCATATTTTGGTGAGACGGCCAAAATAATCATCCACAGAAGTACCTTGTTGTTTACAGGTTGCGAGAGCATTCCGGAGCTGCCGCAGTCGAGCTCCACTTTTTACAGAGAACCGCTTGCGAATGATTTCCCACAAATCACGTGCAACTTCACGAGGTGAAATAGAGGATCAGATTTTAGGTTCAATTGTGAGTTTAATCCAACCGACGAGAAGATGATTGTTGGCAGTCCAATCTTCGAAGTGAGGAGAGTTAGATTCTGGTTTTGATATACTTCCATCAATAAAACCAAACTTCTTGCGAGAGCTAAGGGCCATTCGTAAATTAATTGCCCATTCGTCGTAATTGAGGCCGTTGAGTAGCGGCTGCTAGCACCGGGATTATCACCGGAAGTTAAATAATATGGAGAAATTGTCGTGTGTTTCGGAATAGATGTTGCTGCTGTAATTGACATCGTGTTTGAAGTATGAAGAAAATAAAGATGAAGAAGGCTCTGTTTTCTGAGCAGAAAAACAGAGTAAGAAACGAAGAAGATGAAGAAGGGGCCCAGAGGCTTTCTTTGAGATAGAGAGAAAATTAGGTCTTCAGATCTTTGGCTCTGATACCATGTATGTGTTATTGATTTACTGACCTAATGGTCTCTATTTATACAATATACATTCTAATTTTTTCGATGACGTTTTTGTTTTTCTTACACGAGTTCTCGATCACGAAACGTTACACGATTTTTGCAGAGATTCAAATTGTTATTTTAATTTACAAATTTTGTAAATCATACATATTTTATTCTTTATAAACAAATTTATTTCTTTTTGATTTTTTGGTTTTTTTTTTAATTGATTTGGTTAACACACAATGACAGTCATCGTTTTTATGATACGTGTGTCTGAGTAAGTCAAATTAACAATTAACTAACCCGTTTAAATCAACTCAATTTTACGAGTAAATTCTGGAGTTTAGGTAAATCTTTTGAATTTTTAATTAAAACTATAAAATAGAAAAGCACTATATTTTTGTTTGAATATAAAAAAGCACAACAGATTTTGTTGAAGTTGAAATACACCTTTTTCCACTGATAGTTCCGAAAGAGAGATCCGTTTCTTTGCATGAGAAAAGAATGCTACGAGTCTACGACTCTTGCGGATGATTGAGCAACCTTGCACACTTACCGATTTAGGTTAATAAAACTGAATTTTAATCAAGTTTTAATTTGTACAAAAAGCAAAAAAGAATCAAGTCTTTATTTGTCTATTTAAAGGTGTTACCTGGTGTAGGCCTTTTTGTAGAAAACATAAAAGTCGCAAAACAAAAATGTCGTTATTGGTATAATTATTTAACCTTTATTGACTTTTTTTTTGACTAAAAAATCATATTCAGAAATAATTGACTTCAAATCTTCAAGTGTACCGATTGGTTTACGTTTGATTTTTCTTATCTCAATATATTATTTATATATATATACATCATAAAACTGGTCGACAGGTGAGATAGGAACAATGATAATGAAGAAAAGAACACAAGCTTCTCTTCTACTAAGTTTGCTTCATATACTTCTCTGTCTATCCTTTCAGGTTCATGTCACGGAGGCTAGACTCCTGCAGGAAGGTAATACCTTCTTACTCCGAAGATCTTTTGTCATATACATCATATTATAATTAAAGTACTTTTTTTTTTGTAAAAAGGGGTTTTCTGGGTTCATATAACTTATATTAACTTAATGTTTTTTTATGACTCATAACATAAAAAAATACAATTTACATTAACTTAATTTTTCTTTTTTTATGAATGGCAGCTGTTCCCTCCAATCAATTTTATGCAAACTGTTATTTTTCTTATCTAATTTATCAAAATGAGGTTGTTAGACGACGAGTTTACCGTTAACTTATTGTCCTTTAACGTTGCGAAACGCGTGATTTTCTATATACCATATTATTTATGTGAATATCTAATTTATCCAATAAATTTTTATTTCCAATCGTATAAGCAGGTAATTTGTTCTTTCGAAGTTCTATATTATTACTTGACGCGTTAACTACTGCTGGTATACACATTAACATGTCGTCTACCCAGTGAATATAATTTTAAAGATACATTCAACAGCAACAAAAAAACGTCTTAAGTTTCACTCAAAAAAAAAAAATAGAAGCAAAAATTAGTTTACCCTATTCAATAAGAATAAGCCGCAATGCCACATCTTACAATTTCAATCTTCTCCACTGACATCAACATGATTAACTCTTTTGTTTATTGGGTAGCAGATGATCTTCCTCCTCCTCCCACAGACCCTCATCCTCCTGCTGCAAATCCTCCTCCTCCTCCTCCTAGTCGTCCGTACCTCACATTGCCCTCACCACCATGTGGATCTAATATCGGAAGTCAAGTTATGGCACAAAGAGAGAAGCCTTGTAGGAAAATTCCAAGGCCTCCTAAAACCAATAAAAGAAAAATTCCAAAGCCTGATGCAGCAATTCCTTAATCTCCAAGAAAGGGTTAATTAGCGGCAATGATTTCCACATAAACGCATCACATATAAAACTACCGTTTATGATCTTTTTAAAAATCTAACTCGTGCTTCAAAAATGTTGTATACATTTTTTGGTGGTTTATTTTCTGGTTTTGTTAATGAAGGTTGAGAGAATACATATTTAAATAATTAAATTTAAGAGAACAGAGCCTTCAGCAACACCAAGTCATAGGGATGAGTGAAAAAAAAAAAAAGTCACAGAGACGAGCTCTCTGGACACACAAACGTTGATAATAGAGACGCATGTCCTTGAAACTAAATTGCCAATGAATCTGAGAATTTTGGGTGATGTCGACGAGCCAAACAAATGTCCATACCACAGGGTCGACTGTTTTGAAGAGTACCTCTGCGGTATTCTTGAGTTTCTCTCCAAAGAGCATATACAAGTGACAACCGCATGTAAGAAGACGCGCTACAAAAAATCATGTGTTGTATCATTTATTTTATTTGTTAATATCATTTACTAATTGATGCAAATTCAGTTGCATCATTTAATTAAATGATCCTGGAAGTGGTGACTTTAATCATTTACATCAGTATTATTTAATGAATATTAATATATATTATTTGCAATAAATAATATTAGTATTTTGTATCAATTAGAATAAATGATATTAAAAGTTACATCAGTTAGAATAAATGATACTCTCTCCGTTTTATAATAAGTGTCATTTTGGAGAAAATGTATCTGTAATGTAACTGGATGTATCTGGATTTGTTTTGAGTTTAATACATTCAGATATATTGCAGATACATTTTCTCCAAATAACACTTATTATAAAACAGAGGGAGTATTAAAGTTTACATAAGCTAATATAATTGAGGTAAACATTTGCATCAATTAATATAAATTATGTTAATATTTGTCTCGGTTATAACAATTGATGTTATATATTTATATCATATATTTTAGTTGATAATATATAAATTATAAATAAATGATATTAAAAGTCATGTAAATTTTAAATTTTTCTTTTATTTTTTTATAATATTATCAATTGGAGATAACTAATCATTTTGTATTTATAATTCTAAAGAATATATGTAAATACATATGTATGATTTAACATATATAAAAAATATGGTGTTGATCTTTTATAGAGGAGAAAACTAGTACTCTTCGTTATTCTTTAGCAATGTGGGACAAATAGTTGTTTAGTTAAAATTTTGTTTGCATCACTTTTTAGTGTTAATTTTTAATAAGTGATTCAAAATAGAGTCAGTTATTTTTTTGACACTTTATAAGTGACGCTATCTATTTTATTTTTATTAATTGATGTTAATTAAGTTAGTATTAATATCAATTATTTTAATTGATGCTAATCAGGTTAGTAATAATATCAATTGTTTTTATTTGATGCTAATCATGTTAGTATTAATATCAATCGTTTTTAATTGATGCTAATCAGGTTACTATTAGTATCAATCTTTTTAATTGATGCTAATCAAGTTAGTATTAGTATCAATTTTATTTAATTGATGTTAATCAAGTTAGTATTAATATTAGTTGTTTTAAATGATGTTAATCAAGTTAGTATTAATATCAATTAAAAGAATCGATACAAGATTATATATTTAATCTCAAATTTTAATAAGTGATTTTATATAGCATCAATTATTTTAATGATACTTTATAAGTGATGCAATGTACCTCTTTTCTTATAGTGACATGACAATAATTAAAGCCAGTCGAGTTACTCGAGGAAGGCAGCTCCAACCATCTCATGAACTGGTCCCAAGTTCTAAATCTCATGAAGGACAAATAAGTACATTAGCCATAGTTTTGTCAAATATCTCACGAAGCGGACATGTTGATATGATACTGGACAAGTCATGGAGCTTGGAGCATGGAGAAGAGTCTAAGGAGCAGCTGGAAAAGAAGCTAGAACCTGAGGAGCAGCTCGAACCTGAGCTAGGAGGAGAAGAAGCTTTGACCGTGCCTAATGGTCCCATGGCACATTCAAAGACTAAGCTATTCAATCAAGCTGTTGGAGGACTTCTCAATCAAACCCTCAAGCCAGACGATCAAGACAACATACAAGAAGGTATAACTTGTCAAAACACTTTGGTGTTGATTCAAGTTATATATAGTCAAACTACATAGTCAGCTACATCATCAAACTATATGTTTTAACAATTTGGGAAAAGTGTTGGGTTTATGCTCTTTTTCCCTTGTCAAGTTTTGTCCCACTGGGTTTTCTTGACAAGGTTTTTAATGAGGTATTCCCAGCACTTCATAATGACCCAATTGTTAAAACTAAAGCCCAATATCAAGCCCAAATGAAGATTTTCGTCCAAAGACCAAGAGGAAGCAAGGAGGAGCATCCCCCAACCACGTCTTTATTGCTTTTGTGTTTTTCTAGGCTCTGCATGTTTGTGCTTTTGTTTTTGCTCTTTATTTTTCCTTGAACCCTCATTTGCAGAACTTAACTATTTTCTTTTTATCCAAACTTTTGAATCTAGATCTCTGCTTGTTGGTGTGTCATATCTAACAGGAAAATTCGAATTCTTTGTGTGTAATATCAAAGAATTCACCCTGGTTTACTTGAGGAAATTCCGCAGCCTCTTAAGTAAAGCCATTCAATCCATTCATCCCTGTTCTTCACGTTTTCCATCCCTACAAACTCAAGTTCCTTTTAACTTCATGTTGGGCGATTCCAGGAGAGTTATATTAAGTCCTCTCCCACTTGAAAAGGATTTGACCTCAAATCCGTTTCATCTGCAATATAAGGAACAAGGTCATAAACATTAAAACTAGAGCTTACATTATACTTACCTTGGAGATCCACCTGATAAGCATTGTCGCTTATTCTCCTTGTCACTATGAAAGGGCCATCGATCCTTGGCATTAGTTTAGACTTCCTCTCAGCAGGGAATCTTTCCTTCCTCAAATGAACCCATAATTGGTCGCCAACTTCAAAGATCATGCCATGCCTGCCCTTGTTAGCTTGTTTGACATACTGCTTTGTTTTCTCTTGTATGTTCTTCTTGGCTTTCTCATGAATCTGTTTAACCAAATCAGCTTTCCTTTTCCCATCTATGCTAGCTCTTTCACTCAAAGGTAAAGGCATTAGGTCCAAAGATGATAATGGGTTAAAGCCATAAACAATCTGAAATGGAGAAAACTTAGAAGCAGAATGCATAGCATGATTATATGCAAATTCTATATGAGGCAAACAATCTTCCCAAGTTTTCAGGTTCTTTTTAATCAAAACACGCAATAGAGTTCCCAAAGTCCTATTAACAACTTCTGTTTGCCCATCAGTTTGGGGATGACATGTGGTTGAAAATAACAGCTTAGTTCCTAGCCTAGACCACAAGGTTTTCCAGAAATAGCTAAGAAACTTGGTATCCCTATCAGAAACAATAGTTCTAGGCATGCCATGTAAACGAATGATTTCTTTAAAGAACAAGTCTGCTACATGAGATGCATCATCTGTTTTATGACAAGCAATGAAATGTGCCATTTTAGAGAACCTATCAACCACCACGAAAATGGAGTCTTTTCCAGTCCTGGTTCTAGGCAATCCAAGCACAAAATCCATAGAGATATCAGTCCAGGGATGAGAAGGAATAGGTAGAGGAGTATACAAACCGTGAGGCTGAACCTTAGACTTAGCTTGTTTGCATGTTGTGCATCTGCCACAGATTCTTTCTACGTCTCTTTTCATGTGAGGCCAATGGAAGTGATCCTGCATCACTTTCAGTGTTTTAGCAATACCAAAGTGCCCCATCAAGCCTCCACCGTGAGCTTCCCTTATAAACAAGTCTCTAACAGAACAGTTAGGCACACACAAGCGATTATCAAAGAAAAGAAAACCATCTTGCCTAAAGTAATGTCCTGAAGCAAACTTCTCACAAGTCTTATAAACTTCTTTAAAATCAGAATCAGTCTCATATAAATGCTTAAGTTGTTCAAAACCCAACAGTTTGGCATCAAGAGTAGAAATTAAAACATACCTGCGAGACAATGCATCTGCAACTACATTGTCCTTACCTTGTTTGTACTTGATGACATAGGGAAAGGTTTCTATGAATTCGACCCACCTGGCATGTCTCTTGTTGAGCTTTTGCTGACCTTTGAGATGCTTAAGGGATTCATGATCAGTATGTATAACAAACTCCTTAGGCCAGAGATAGTGCTGCCACGTTTGTAATGCTCTCACCAAAGCATACAGCTCTTTGTCATAAGTAGGATAGTTCAGCATTGCTCCTCCAAGCTTCTCACTGAAAAATGCTATGGGTTTCTTATCCTGCATCAAAACAGCTCCAATGCCTATACCAGAAGCATCACACTCTATCTCAAAAGTTTTAAGAAAATCTGGTAAAGTTAAAACAGGGGCATGAGTAAGCTTCTCTTTATGGGATTGAAATGCATCTTCCTGTGCTTGTTCCCACTTAAAACCCACGTCCTTCTTTATAACCTCAGTGAGAGGAGCTGCCAGCGTGTTAAAGTCCTTTACAAACCTCCTGTAAAACCCAGCAAGGCCATGGAAACTTCTCACCTCTCCTACTGTCTTTGGACTTGGCCAATCGCTGATTGCTTTAACTTTTTCTTCATCCACTTTGACTCCTTCTGCACTTACAACAAAGCCTAGAAACACAAGGTTATATGTGCAGAATGTGCATTTCTTAAGATTAGCATAAAGCTTTTCCTTTCTAAGCACACTTAAAACAGAATGCAAGTGCTCAATATGCTCATTTAGTCTTTTACTGTATACAACAACAAACACGCCTAAAAATGCTCTAAGAACATGATTCATCAGTCTCATGAAAATGCTAGGTGTGTTTGTTAGCCCAAATGGCATAACTAACCATTCATATAGCCCATGTTTGGTTTAAAAGGCTGTTTTCCACTCATCTCCTTTTTGCATTCTAATCTGGTGGTATCCACTTTTTAAATCAATCTTAGAAAAGATGCAGGAACCATGCAATTCATCAAGCATGTCATCTAATCTAGGTATAGGATGTCGATACTTCACCGTGATATTATTGATGGCTCTGCAATCTACACACATGCGCTAACTACCATCCTTCTTAGGTACAAGTAGAAAAGGTACAGTACAGGGACTCATGCTTTCTCTGATATGTCCCTTCTCCATTAATTCCTCTACTTGTTTCTGCAGCTCTTTTGTCTCCACATGGTTTGTTTTGTATGCTGGACGGTTTGGAAGTGAGGCTCCAGGCACAAAATCAATCAGATGTTCAATGCCTCTTATAGGTGGTAACCCCACTGGATTATCTTCAGGGAATACGTCCTCATACTCCTGCAAAAGAGAGATCATCTCACTCGGCAGCACCGGTGCAAGGTCAGTTAAGCTCATAAGAGCTTCTTTATAAACAAACAGCAGCATTGGTTTCTTTGCAAATAAAGCTTTCTTAACAACATTAGCCTTGACAAAGAAATTAGAACGTTTTGATACCTGCTCTTCCTTGCGTTTGAGATGTATTTGATCTGCATAAACCTCACTTGGCGTCATAGGCAGTAGTATGGTCTTCCTGCCATTAAACTCAAAGGAATGACGATTAGTATAACCATCATGAGTCACTTTTCGATCAGATTGCCAAGGTCTACCAAGCAGAATGTGGCCAGCCTCCATAGGCAAAACGTCACACAAGACCTCATCCTCATACTTGACAATAGCTAAAGGAACCATCACTTGACTGTTTACTTTCATTTCTCCACTGTCATTGAGCCACTGAAGCTTGTATGGCTTTGGATGCTTTATAACCTTTAAACCCAGCTTCTTGACCATCACATCACTTGCTACATTAGTGCAGCTGCCTCCATTAATGATCAAACTGCAGACCTTTTCTTGAACAATGCAACGTGTATGAAACAGATTTTCCCTCTGTTCTTTCTCTTCTTGACTTGATTGCAAGCTCAAAGACCTTCTGGCTAATAGTTATTCGCCTTTGACTGGTTCTTCTTTATAATCATCTGAAACTATCTCAGCTTCTGTTTTCTCATCTTCAGATTCGAACTCTCCATTATCAAGCAGAATCATAACCTTCTTGTTAATGCATTCATTAGCATAATGCCCTCTGCCTTGACACTTGAAACATTTAACATCACGAGCTCTGGATGCATCAGCAATAGCTTTGCCTTTGAAATCTTGAACTGCAGTATATGGCTTGTTTTCTTCTCTGCAAATCGCAGGCTGCTTGGTTTCTCTTGAATAGCTTGGTTTCTCTTCTCTGTGAAAACTAGACTTGCTAGCATTTGCTCTTGGATTGTAACTAGACCTTGAGAAACCTTTCCTCTTTACTTGTTGCTCAAACAGAATAGCCTTGTGCAGCATCTCTTCTATATCAATATAATGTTGAGTTTCTAATCTGTCTTGAATTTCTCTGTTTAAACCTCCAAGAAATCTAGACATTGTGGCTTCTCCTTCTTCTAAAATGTCAGCACGCAGCATCAATGTCTCCATCTCTTGATAATACTCTTCAACAGATCTGCTTCCTTGTGTAAGTCTTCTCAGCTTTAGATGTAACTCTTTGTGGTAATGACTAGGAATGAATCTCTTCCTCATAATCCTCTTCATTTCAGTCCAAATTTCCACTGGATACTCTTGATTTCGCCTCCTTGTAGTGACTAATTGATCCCACCAGCTGAGAGCATAGTCATAAAATTCTGTAGCAGCAACTCTAACTCTGTTGATCTCAGTGTAGTGCTGAACGTTGAATACCAGCTCAATCTTCTTTTCCCATTCCAGATATGCATCTGGATCGTTCTTTCCATGGTAAGAAGGAATTTTAAGCTTTAATCCTCCCAAATTATTTTGCAAACGTTCTCTGGCTTCTCTGCCAAGCCTATTGCGCCTCCTTTGGCTGTTGTGAGATGCATTGCTCCTGTTGCTGTAGTACTCATCAGTGTCATCACTTCTAGCGTCTGCAGGCTGTTCACGAACTCTTCTTTGTTCTCTTCTTCTCTGTGACTGAGTTTCCTCTGGTTCAGTGTCTGACCGAAGCTCTTGGCGCAAAGCATTCAGTTTAGTATCCATCATTCTTGTCATAGCTTCAATCAGCAGTTTGTTGTTTCTATTGTTATTGGATTCTTCTTCATCCTCTGTTCCAGGCATGTTCTCTGAAACAGAAAACACAAAACCACCAGTAAAGAGTCCTAAAGAAACACTTCTTAACAGAAAACAAAAAAATTTAACTAGGCCAAACAGATGCTGAAAAACGATATTCTATAGTTTTTAGAACAGTTCTGGTTTTTTTTGAAGAGGAACAGTCATAAACAAACCCAGAAAACGCAGAACACAAATCAATAGCTCCTAGGGTTTAAAACTAACAGATCTATAGTCCTGATAAGTTTAAAAAAATCGTGGTTAACAGATCTACACTTCCTTGCTTCAAAACAAACAGATCTGCGCATAAGGAGATGAACATAGACAAAAATAGAAAGAAAACTTAACTTGCAGGCTGGTTTTGCTCTGATACCACTTAATATAACTTTCCTAGAATTGCCCAGCATGAAGTTAAAAGGAACTTGAAGTGAAGAACAGGGATGAATGGATTGAATGGCTTTACTTAAGAGGCAGTGGAATTTTCTCAAGTAAACCAGGGTGAATTCTTTGATATTACACACAAATAATTCGAATTTTGTTGTTAGATATGACACACCAACAAGCAGAGATCTAGATTCAAAAGTTTGGATAAAAAGAAAATAGATAAGTTCTGCAAATGAGGGTTCAAGGAAAAATAAAGAGCAAAAACAAAAGCACAAACATGTAGAGCCTAGAAAAACACAAAAGCAATAAAAAAAGTGATTTGGGGACGCTCCTCCTTGCTTCCTCTTGGTCTTTGGACGAAAATCTTCATTTGGGCTTGATATTGCACTTTAGTTTTAACAATTGGGCCATTATGAAGTGCTGGGAATACCTCATTAAAAACCTTGTCAAAAAAACCCAGTGGGACAAAACTTGGCAAGGGAAAAAGAGCATAAACCCAACACTTTTCCCAAATTGTTAAAACATATAGTTTGATGATGTAGCTGACTATGTAGTTTGACTATATATAACTTGAATCAACACCAAAGTGTTTTGACAAGTTATACATTCTTGTATGCTGTCTTGATCGTCTGGTTTGAGGGTTTGATTGAGAAGTCCTCCAACAGCTTGATTGAATAGCTTAGACTTTGAACGTGTCATGGGACCAGTAGGCACGGTCAAAGCTTCTTCTCCTCCTAGCTCAGGTTCGAGCTGCTCCTCAGGTACTAGCTTCTGTTCCAGCTGCTCCTTAGACTCTTCTCCATGCTCCAAGCTTCATGACTTGTCCAGTATCATATCACATGTGGTCGAGAGAGTAAATCCCTAAGAGTATCTTCATCGAGAGTCTCTCATTCAGATTTTTTTAAAGTGTAAACACAAAATTATATTTATATTTAATTAATAAATATTTCAAAAACTTGAGAGACCCACAAATCAAATATTAATATAAAGTCAGCATGTCTCTTAGAACATCTCTATTGGATGAGAGACTTTGGGTGTTCACACTTTGAGAGACCTTGGGTGAGAGACTCCCAATCAAAGAGACAAGCTGACTTTTAGTCGGTAGTCTTTATATCAAGATTTGCTAGCCACATTATATTGAAAGCATGCTTGGACCCAGAGAACTAAACATGATTAACCACGACACAAAAGGTTAAGGCGAGCGTATTTTGAACCACATCTTCTTTAAGGAGAAGCTGTGACGAGGCTGATTCTCGTAATCATGGTCAAACAAATTAAATATTAAAGATGCTACAGATGCTACTAGAGGTTACATAGATACTTCTAATATGATCAGTTCTTCTTATATCTTTTCTTTTAGTAGAGCATTTGATAAACATAATGATGAAAACAGTAAGTGTGATCGATGAGGAAGGAGAAGCTTTCATAGGAGATTTGCAGGAAGCAGCTGCTTCGCAAAGAAGAAGCACATGGTAAGGATGATATACAGTATGTTATTTTGGTTATGTTTTTAGATATTGGAATATCTTGTTTTGGTTTTGTTGGAGCATCTCCAACCATTAGAGATTCAAAACAAATTTCTAAACAATAAAATATTAATATTTTAATATAATTTAATTATGTAATTAAATTTTAATTTTTGAAAATGAATTGAACTACTCATAATAAAAAAATAAAAGATAAATGTCCCAACAATCTCTAATGGATTTCTCCAAGTCTCTCAAATTAAAATGGATTATCACTTCTCTCTCATATTTTTTAATATTTTAATAGCAAAATACCTATTGAGACTCTCAATGAAAATGCTCATACTTTTCTCAATTATCTTTGTAAATGCACGATCTTAACATTGGTTTGAGAATCATCTTGCATCTGATTTGTGTCCAATTTCATATTTTGCTTTTAAATTGGCCGCATCTCTATTTTTACTTCATCTACATACATGCAAGTTCTTGTGCGCCAGAGATTTGGTGTGCATGGGTCTCTCAAGTTTTTGAAATACACACCCAATCAAATATTTTTGTTTGTGTTCAAATTTTGAGAGACTTTGGGTGAGCACACTAAAAAAAGAGGTGGATTGTATCATTTATTATATATTTTTGCATTACTTATAATTGATTCAAATGAATCTTACATCACTTAGAAAAGTGACTCTGTTTGTGGTGATGCAAATAATTAACATCAATTAGTTATCAACCGATGCAAATATATTTTATTTTTGCATCGATTGTTATAAATGATTTCAATATGTGTCAATTAGCGTCAATTTTAATAAGCGTCAATTATAATTTTTAAAAGTGATGTTAGTATTTGTGACGATTATAATAATTGATGTTAAAATTAACGTCAATTTTAATAAGTGATTTTAATAGTTGTATCATTTATAATAACTGGCTTAATATTTGCATCATTTAAAATATATGATTTAAAATATTACTATCACTTGTATATAATTGATGTTAAATTTATTCGAAATATGATAATTGATTGTAATAATTATGTTATTTATTTTTATATAATTAATCTTATTGGTTAAAACTAAAAACAAAATTAATCTTATTGGTTAAAACCAAATAAAAAAATTAATTTTATTCACCAATAAATATGAATATTAGATATTTAAGTTTCAGTATATATAGAGATGATTTCTCTTTAACTTCTTCATCTATTAGCAATGTGAGATAAAGTAAAAAACGTTAGTTACATCACTTTTAACTGATATAAATTTTATATCATTTTTCTAAATGATGTTAACCAAAATCATTAGTTACATCATTATTTAGCTGATGTAAGTTTATAATTTTGTATCGATTTTGTTATAATGATGCTAAAGAACGAAACAGTTGCATCATTTTTAATAATTGAAGCTAATTCACATAATTATGTATATATTATTAGTGTAATTTTTATTAGAATCAGTTTTATTGATGCTAATTTTGCATCATTGTTAGAAGTGATGTTAACAAAAATTAATAAATACATCGATCACCTAATTGATTTAACATTATATTTTAATATCAACTTTTTTAAAGTGATACAAACTAATAAAATTTGTATCACTTTTATTGAATTGATGTCAAACTAATTAATTATAACATCAATTATCATAATTGATGTTAAGCCATGTATATTTATTTCATTTATAAATAACTAATTCAAAATAGTATCACTTAGTTTTGTGATACAATTTAAGTGATTCAATCTACCACTTTTTTTGTAGTGGCACTCTCAATGTAGATGTTGTAAGTGAACGAATATATAGCATCATATGTCTCATTTCTTTGTAGGAGCAAAAGATCGAATATTCAATTCCCATTAAAAAAAATTCCGATCATCTCCCAGAAGCAAGCAGACCCATAGATCATAATGATCAAAAGTTTGTAATTTATCTAATGCAACATTCCTTGTAAGTAAATAATAATAAATTATTGCAAAACTAGATGAGCCACAATTCAACAGACCTGAAAATTTTGAGATTTGGGACGGGAATTTACAGGTATGGGACGGAAACGAGAAATGTGAAAATTGAAAAACAATTTCTAAAAGGGAATCCGATAAAAACGGGACTGGAAATTCGGGTAACGGGACGGGTTCGGGAAATTTTCTTACCTAAAATCTCTTTTCAAACGGATAATTATTTAGGATAAAGGTTAACATCGGGACATATATTTCGGGAAAATTTAGGAAAAATTGGGAAGATTCGAGAAAATTCTAGAAATTTCAAAACAAATTAAAAAAAAAATTAATTTTTAATTTTAAAACGGGAAATTTGAATACCTGATCTCATACTCGTTCCCTTTTCATACCATTTCCATACCCGTTTAAATAAAATATATGATCCCGAACGGGTAATTATTTTAAACAGATACGAGAATGAGACGGGAAATTCGGGACAGAGACGGGGGTATGGGAGGGACGGGAAACCGTCCCAAAATTTTCAGGTAATTCAACTGAAACTCGAATAGAAACACATCGTCAATACGTCAAAACCTAATTGAGATAATTGAAGGAGAGACGCTGAAGACCACCACGTCCCCGCCACCTGAGAACTATGCCAAAGTGATTTTTGTCTACAATTTTTTTTTTTAATTATTCTTTATTCGTTTTTCTTTCCCTCTTAAAAAGGGGCTTTTAGAATTACATGATTTGACCAAAGATGAACGTAGAGCAAACATAAATAAGAGATACAAGATATAAGAAACTCGAAAGAAGCAATCATAAGAACGAGAACCGTACATTTCCAATTACTGCTGGATGAATTGAAACCAAGTGTAGATGAAACTGTGATGATTGGCTTGATTGCTGGCAGTAGGTAAGGAAGACTCAAGAAGCCTTCCATCACGATCTAATCCCGAAAGCTTTGCGCGAAGAAGCAATTGGATTTCTGTAATCACAAGTGTGGCATGCTTAGAGTCTTAGAGACCGCAGTATGGAACCTCCTCTCTTAACAAGTGTAATACATTACAGTTTGAAAAAGAAGAAGGCAAATCAACCTTAACTTCAGATTTGCAGAAGAAGTACTGACCCATTGAACAACATCTTCATAGCACGAAGGAGGAAAAATGCTGGCGTAACTGAAAATTTTTTTCCAAACTTGATGAGCAAACATGCATTGGAAGAACAGACGATTCCAGGATTCCACACCCGAAGAACAAAGTAAACAATAACTCGGGATATTTAACCCCCAGCTTCGCAGGCGATCCCGTGTTGGTAGCCTCTCACGAGCTACAACCCACATTAAGAACACATGTTTTGGAATTCTCCCTTTAAACCAAACAGATTTATGCCAATTGACTACAATATGAGAAGGATGAAGAGATTTCCATGTTTTAGCACTTGAAAATATTCCTTGCGAGCCAATAAGATCATTTTTCCAGAGGAAGAAATCACGAAGAGATGAGTCTAAATTCGGCATAGGTACAGGGAGGCATTGACGGAGAAGAACCTCAATGGAGTGTCTCCCTTGCAGAAGAATTTAACCTTCTTCATTGCAAGCGTCAGCCACCTTTGCCAAAAGAGGAATTCCTAAAACCAACAATCCATTGGGACCCGAGATGTCAATTAAAGGACCAAGATCTGTCTAATTATCATGCCAGAAGAGAGCTTCCTTTTTCCTGACTTGACCGCGACGCCAAATCCAACTTCCCGATGACCAAAAATCCGTAGTTCAAAAAGGTCGGTTTTGAATGACCATATTCTTTATTCAAACCACCCACAATGATCCCTCGGCAGCAAAAAGAAGCCAAATAAGTTTTAAGCCAAAGACTTGATTCGTTCCCTGAAGTCTTCTCAAGCCTAGCCCTCTTGCTTTCTTTGGAGAGCAAACCGAGTCCCAGTCAATTTTTGCTCCACGAGCCGAATTAGGAGCTCCACTCCAAAGAAAGGCATTGCAAATTTTTCCTAACCGATCCTAACAGCTTTTCGAAAGCAGGAACACATCAGACCAGAAATTAACCATGCTATACAGAAACGATTGAATCAATTAAAACCTGCCTGCAAACGATAGATGCTTAATCGTCCAAGAAGCAATTCTACTCAAAACTTTATCAATGAGAGGCTGGTAATCTTGCGGCATTAATTTGTGAGGGAGAAGGGGCAGGCCTAGATACTTTACCGAAAGGGAACCATGAGCTAAACCATGACGATCTGCCAATGACTGAGTCAGGGAAAGATTGTTACCATCTAGAAAAAGGCAAGACTTGCGACAATTGAGAGCTAATCCCGAAGCGATCTGAAAGTATTGAAGGACTTCAATAATTCCATTTAGGGACAACTCTGCCCCATTGAAGAATACTAACAAGTCATCTTCGAAATTCAAGTGGGTGATTTGGGGATTTAAACACAATGGATGAGGCCCAAAACTTGAGCTTCTTGCTGCTAAGTCCAGGTTTTTGAAAGGATGTCCATGGCAATAACAAAGAGGTAGGATGAAATTGGATCTCCTTGTCTCAAACTCTTTTTCCCAGGAAAGAACCCGCAAACTTTTCCATTCAATGCAACATAATAATGCGGTGTTGAGATGCAGATACAGATGCAGGAAATGAAGAGGGGAGCTCATATGCATGAAGAATATTCAGTAGGAACTCCCAATCCACATTATCATAGGTCTTGGAAATATCTAGCTGCAGCCTGCCTATAGTTGTTGGTCCCTCTTTATGAAAATCAGATACTAACACTGAAGCGAGAAGCACATTTTCACAAAGTAATATTCCTTTCACAAACCCAACTTGATATCTTTGAATGGCCTCAGTCGTAATAAGTGTTAGACGGGAAGCAATGATCCTAGATATCACTTTGTAAACCGTATTGCACATTGAAATTGGCCTAAAATCTGACAATTTTGAAGCCCCTGTGATTTTCGGGATTAATGAAGTGACTGTTGTATTAGCTTGCCTCAGCATAGTTCCATCAACAAAGAATTCCCGAACTGCAGCTATTTGATCTAGTCCCACCAAATCCCACGAAGAAGTGAAAAATTCTATAGTGAACCCATCTGGCCCCGGTGCCTTATTCTTAGGCAAAGCAAAAATAGTATCCCAAATATCCTCATCCAAAGGAATAGTTGACAAAAGAGCAGCCATGGAAGAAGAGCAGCGGTAAGGATGAATGGCTTGAATCTGGGTGACCGAGTAAGGATGAACAGTCAAATTTCGCACTCCCAATGATTCAGAGTAAAATTGGACCACCATAGATTTAAGAAGAGCCGTATCCGAGACTTTGTTCCCCTCACTATCGATCAGAAAGTAAATGATATTCCGAGAAAGGTTTGTAATGACCGTCTAATGAAAGAAGCCGGTATTGGAGTTGCCCTCCTTGAGCCATCGAAATTTGGATTTTTGCCTAAAGAACGTCTCTTCTGCCAACCCTAAAACAACCATGAATCCCTCGCAGCTTTCTAAGAGTGAGAAGAAAGGACCTGAAATAGGCGTGGTTGATAGATTTGCAGCAGCTTTTTGCCGAACGAAGCTTTTGATAGAGAGTGAACATAGGGGACGCAGGAATCAAAACACCAGACCAAGCAATGTGCATCAGCATGTCGTAATCCGTATGAGTGGTATAAGAAGTGAAGAAATTGAACCTTGAGTTCCTCCTGACCACAGAATTTGAAAAACTGGGCAGACACGGGGAATGATCCGAACTGCCTGGAGCATCAAAGAATGTATGCGAAACTGGGAAAGAGTCATGCCACTCTTCATTAATTAACGCCGTATCCAGCTTACGAGTCTTGGGGTTAACTGAACATTTATTGGACCAAGTAAAGAAACATCATCTGCTCGGCATATCGAAGATATTCGATGATGAGAGACAATCCTGAAGATTCTCCAAACCTTGTAAGGGAAAACTTGACGAAATTAGGGAGTAATTGTTTGATATTGCCGTTTTCGGTACCCGTTCCCGTCCCCGTTTTTTGTCCCCGTACCCGTATCAGTGCTACTTTCCCAAGATAAGCCGAAGAGAATTCCTCAAAGGGGACGTTACTGATAATTCCTTAAGAAGATCCCAAAGCAGTACTCTCTCTGCTAACTGGTTTCGAGCATAAGTAAACGCGACCGTAAATGATTGATTGGTCGTTGGATTGAAAACTCAACACTGAACCAACTGATCTGTCTTCAAATAAGTAACCATTGATAGCAACAGATTCCAAAGTACCATAATTCTGCTATTGACTGCTTTGGATGAATGATTATAATCATACCTCCAGTCCGGAAAAGTACGATTTATTATACTGCCAATCAATGGACGGTTATAGGTGACCCACCTTTAAACTGCTAATTGTCTTGTATCGTCGCATAGGCCTCTTACATTCCAACAAAAACACTTCATAAAGAAGACAAAAGAGGGGTTGTGCTAAAGCAGTAAGCTTTTAAAGCTCGAACAGACCGCGCTTGCGGCTGTTCAATAGAGTCAAAACTCTCAGAAGAAGGGGATGGGTGAACTGATGATTGAGTGGACTTCACCGGAGATGTGAGCGAGCCTGAAAGGGCAAGCAGCCGCTGTCTCTGGTGCTTCCTAGCTTTTTTCATGTCAGCCCTAGATAACGGTTTTTTTTTTAATTATTATTAAAGCAACAAGCTGGTTTATTAAATAAAATTGTACTTAACTATAATTAAAAAAAAAACAAATATTAGCCAATGTGCGATTAACCTAACTCATCTTTATACCATCGCAGCCGTCGTTGCATCTCTGTCGTTCTAACTTCTACTTCTCTAAGACTGACGCACCTATCAAACAGATTTATGCACATCAGCATGGATTTCTGGTGACCATCTCTTCGTCGTCGCAATGTTGTCCACTCAGTCATAAGAAAACTATTGTCGTTAGTGAGGGTGATGATTGAGTGGACTTCACCGGAGATGTGAGCGAGCCTGAAAGGGCAAGCAGCCGCTGTCTCTGGTGCTTCCTGGTTTTTTTCCTGTCCGCCCCAGATAACGTTTTTTTTTTTATTTAAGCAACAAACTGCTTTATTAAATGAAATTGTACTTAACTAGAATTAAAAAAACATAAACCAAATATTAACCAATGTGCGATTAACCCAACTCATCTTTATTCCATCATAGCCGTCGTTGCATATATGTCGTTCTAACTTGTACTTCTCCAAGACTTTGACGCACCTTTCAAACAGATTTATCCACATACTCATGGATTTCCAGATTACCTTCTCTTCGTCATCGCAATGTTGTCCACTCAGTCATAAGAAAATTAATGTTGTTAGTGAAGGTGATGATTGAGTGGACTTCAACGGAGATGTGAGCGAGCCTGAAAGGGCAAGCAGCCGGTGTCTCTGGTGCTTCCTGGCTTTTTTCATGTCTTCCCTAGATAACGTTTTTTTTTAACCAACAAACTGGTTTATTAAATAAAATTGTACTTAACCAGAATTAAAAAAAGTAAACCAAATATTAACCAATGTGTGATTAACCCAACTCGTCTTTATCCCATCACAGTCGCCGTTGCATCTCTGTCATTCTAACTTCTACTTCTCTAAGATTCTGACGCGCCTTTCAAACAGATTTATCCACATCCTCATGGATTCTAGGTGACTATCTCTTCGTCATCGCAGTGCTGTCCAAATCGATTCACAAATTGCATTCTTGTATGACATGTTGGCAAAGAATCATTACCCTCACTAACGACAGTAATTTACTTATCCCTACCACGTCTCAGGCACAACACACTGTTGAGAGCGTCTAAAACGCATTTGGCGGCGTGAATCTGACACCTTGAGTAAAACTGCTCCGGTTTTGACGAGTCTTTACATGTAGAATACATTTTCTCGTAAGCAGAAACTAGAGCACACAAAGACAGGTTGGTATGATCACCGTCATCACGATCTCATGTGATGTATACTAATATAATGATCCAATGGATCAAATCCTTCATCCTTACCATCTCATCAATCATAAATAAGAGATGGGGATGAGTTTGCAAAACATGTTGGTGCTGGATTTTAAGATCTTCTACTTGACCTAGGGAATGTTCCACCGCAGAAAAACCCTTAAGAACTGACTTGATCTCCGCCGCAAAATCTCTATCATTAAGTCTAATCATCCACAGAGCCAACTCGAAGCAAGTAGCGGGATAATGATATTTATTTCTGCAACTAGCGCATAATCTCTCACTACGTAATTTGTACTTAACATCATAAACATTGATAAGAACACCCACCTCAGAGTGGTGGGATGGTTCGGCTGGAGCATTACTAAGCCAGACTCGAACATTCCTAAGCCAGGCCTTGGCCAGCTCTTCAACGTCTTTAGATGAGAATGTGGCAGTCACCGGTTTATTTGACAAGTAAGATATAACGCTCTACACCTGTTTCTTGAACTCCAACCCCTCCTCATCAATGATAAGAAGCTAAAGACTTCCGAAATCCAGAAATATATGTAGACATCTTCAAGTCTACTGGTTGAAATTTGTAGACTTTAATATGTCTACAAATTTTTGATTTAGGACTTTAATCAATTTCAGGATTTTTGGATCTGAAATTTGGTTAAAGAAGAAGAAAATAAACTGCACACTAAAGTGGGTAACACTTTTGCCATGCACCTATCTATGCGCTTGGGGCAATGACGCAGCTAATGAGGTATTAATCGAATCAAAAAGTTCATAAAATTGGATTTCAATAGTGTGTTTCTAAGTGATATGTGATGTACAAATACGCATTTTTGTAGAAAAACAAAAAGTTATCGAATTTTAAAAAAAGTTTGGCCCGTTTAGGACCGTTTACTTATTGTCACACGAAATGCGTGATTTTTCTACGACTTTTGTAGGATGTTTTTGTAGTGTTATGTGGATATCTTGTTATTTATCTAATAAGTTTTAATTTCCATCATATAATTATATAAGTGTGTAACCTATTATTTAATTAATTATATTACTTGGGACTTTAAACATTGATAAACACATTCACACGTCTTGTAATTTCCTTTATTTTTGCAATCTTGTCCATTGACATCTTCAAGTCTATTGGTTGACTTTTTACATTTGATTTACACATAGTTAGGTCTATCGTTTGTGTGTGTGTGTGTGTGTGTGTGTGTTTTTAAGCCTATATCTCTTGTGACCGGTAGATTGGTTTTTGTAAGAAGATGATTTTCGTTCCTACCAAAAAATGCATCACGTTGGTCAAGTCTCTATATAGTGCATTTCTATGGAAGGGATCCACAGAAGGTAGACACACTGCTCGGGTAGCTTGGGACTCAGTCACATTGTCCAAAATATTGACTTCAAGTCTACTGATTGACTTTTTACGTTTGATTTTTGTTGTTCTCCAAAAATTTCGATATATATACATCATAAAACTGGTCGATAGGTGAGAGAGGAACAATGATAATAAATAAAACAACACAAGCTTCTCTTCTTCTAAGTTTTTTTCATGTAATTCTATGTCTATCCTTTAAGGTTCATGTCACGGAGTCTAGACTCGCTCACCTAGGTCAGCATGACTCAGTACCTTCTCATTTAATAAAATATAGTTGCAAATCAAATTTACATATTATTTTATAAAATATTAGAGATTATTAATGTTGTTTACGTAATCTATGAAATAAAACTTTAAATTAAAGAAAATAACGCTAAAATATATACAAAACAAATTATAAAAAATATTTGAATCCCAAAATTGGTTAATATTTAAGGGGTGGTAAAGCAAATGTCTTATCTTTTTTTCATTGGACATGAGAATTATTTACACTCAGAGACACTTTTTGTAACTCAGATTACAGAAAGAGGCATTTCTTGAAAAGAAGTCACTTTCAACACTTGCATTTACTAAACTATCTCTCACTTATTCATTTACCTTCTCTATATTTTTTGCAATCTTAACTACTTTCTCTTTCTTCGTCATCGACAACACAATCGATCTTCTCTCAGATAAAACCGAACAAAATACGTTACCAAGACCAACAATAGCATTTGCGAATCTTCACTAAAATTATCTTCTATTTTCCTCTCTCAATTTATTTCTCTTTTGGAACAATTTGCACCCAAAATTTTTAGATTGGGAAATTTAAATTTGTAAATATGAATAATTTTTTGCATTCGATGAATAAGGTGGTCCAAGAAATAATGAGAGATCGACGATGTCAAAGCCATGACTTCTCGGTTTGCGACGATTTATTTCAAAGATATCGTCGAAAGCGATGATTTCTTCCACCACGTGCAGTCGTTTCTTCTTCTTCTTCTCGAACTGCAAAACCCAGATCTACTCCTTCGTGACCACCGTTAACGGCTCGGAGTCCCATATGGAAGGCAAAAACTCGATAGAATTGAGTGGATACAAAAGCATGGATAGGAACGAGTGGATACCATACCTGTCCATGAGTTATTTCAATTTTTACTTCCCCTCACCGCCGATGAATCTCGTCTCTCCAAAACAAACTAAGAAGATGTACTTCACCGACATCTTCTTTGAATATGGACAACTTTCGGTGGACAATCTGTCATGGATTGGATGTGGTGGAAAACAAAAATACATCGACATGAAAGTGGATGCAACGACAATGGGTGAAGCAAGATCTGCATATGTAATCGAGGATGCGCAGTGGAGTGATCATAGGGATGTGTGCGGATATATATGTATGAACGAGTGAATGTGGATTAAACGACAATGATCTCAGTGTGTCTTAGATGCAAATCGCATATGCCAGTCCAATGTTTTCATGGATATGTGTGCGAATAGATACATATGGACGAGTGAATGTGGACGTCCAAATTTTTGAAGATGGACGACTATGAATGGATGAGTAAACTATGCCAGCACCGTGGAACAAATATTAGAAGATGGACGACCATGAATGGATGAGTAGACTATGCCACTCCAATGAAGGAGAGGTAATCGTGGATGTGTTTTTTGTGGATAATAAGTGGGAAGCACCCTGCAACATTTCATGATGGTAACAATTCATGATGGTTCATAAGCTAATCCAACAAAGTAAGAATATTTGAGAAAACAAGAAGTTACAATTGATAATATGAAATTGTGAATTTAACGGACGTATTTTCATGGTTAGATCCTTGTGGACAACTTTTTAGACACATCGGACACTCTCTACTTATATCCACGTGACACTGTACATGTGTACACTGTCAATCCCCTTCATCCATATCAATTTTGGGTGAATGTTGGGCAATCTATTTGGTCCACAATCAATCGTCCACGAGGTTAAGATAGAGTGAATCAACATGGTGGTTTAGTCTCCTAAAATTATGTTTTCATTCCAACTATCCATATACAACCATCCATACGGGCAACCCATTATCATGGATTATTTCATCGATTTCTCCGCCAAAATTCAGAAACTTTTTCAGAGATCGATCGGAACCACCAGCCTTGTAACACAATAACCAGTGTGCAATATTTACATAATCAGAATTGCAACTCTTCGAAATCGAAACAAAATCCTAACCCGTCACAGTGAATCATTCACAGCCAAGTCTTCAAAATTTTCATCGGGATTAGAAAACCCCGCTAACCGTCGACATATCAAACACCCAAAAAAAAGATTTCATATTTGCGGCTGTCGAGATTTTCCATGCCCAGCCGAGATCTCTCAAAACCCATTATTTCAACCTGGTAAAAATCTGGATATATCTGGTGTAAAATAGAAAGTCTTAATGTTATTTTTTTTTAACCGTGTATCCCAAAATGTTAGTCAAATTAAGTTGCGGTCAGAATTGGAATTGTACATACCCTTTTCACACTCAAAGTGTCCAAAATGCAAAAAGTGTCTATAATGAAAGTGAATGTGGCAAAAATGTTTTCTAGTGTAAAAGACTCTTGGACATGGCCATGTCTGTCCAGCGTATGTTTTTTTTTAAATGTCAACATTTTTTTTGGGGTCGTATAACAAATAACTATTGAAGCATATCCGCAATCATGGGCTGATACAGAAGATTTTTTTTATCAGGGACAAGAAAAATTAACAAATAAATTTATGGGCAGTCCTCATTGAGATACATATTGCTATAACATATTACACTAGTTAATTACCTTAATTTATTTGGGAAGTCCTCAGTTGCTTACTTTTTATATAAACGTATTTATTAACTAAAGAACTACGTATATCTATGTGGATTTAAAATTAGATTGGGTAGAAAAGATCCAATTTACATTGATCAATTTGATTTAAATGGGCAAAGAAATAACCAACCTAGCCATAACAAAATTTAGAAAGAAAAAAAGTAATATATATGTCTCCCCAACTCATAACATAACCAAATACAATTTACATTAACTTAACTATATTCCCCCAAGTCAATTCAAACATCCACCACCACCAGGGGCGGATCTAGGTTAGAGCTACCGGGGTCACCTGCCCCCTATAGATTAAAATTTATTTTAATAAAGGTAACCACATCTTAAAGAAATTATTCAATGTTATGGTAATTGCCCCCGGTTAATTAGTGATTCTGCCCCCATCATTGCTTGATCGATTCGTGCAACTTCCTTTTTTGTTTATATATACATTTGAAAATTATGTCTTTCATCGAGAGAATCTAATTTTTTTGGCAATTAGCGATTGCACTTTTCCTTATTACTTACATAAGCATTTACTTTTTCGTTTATTATTCTATTAATCTTGCCGTTTTACATTTATAAATAAATTTCCCCACTTTTGAAGGTTAATTTCTCCGCTTTACATTTAGACTAGCTGATATGCGCAGGATGAAAAAATTATAAATAATTTTAATAAATATGATTTTGAAATTGTTTAAAATAAAACTAATTTAATCAGTTTTATATATATGTGAATAATATAATTTAATATTTCAAATTTTTGATATAATATTTTTAACTTGTTTTCAAGTTTAAATATTTATATTATTTGGTTAATTTATATGGTTCTATTAACAAACCATATAAACAAAAAAATATTTATAAATATGAATATCTATTAAAATCACACATATCAAAGTATTTTTTATTATAACCTAAATTATAGTTTTAATTTGTTATAATTTTTTTATTAAAATTACACATATCGAAGTATTTTTTATTGTAAACATATTTTCTGCCTAATCAAAAAAAGTATTGTGTATATCATAAATTGTGTATAAATTATATTTCATTAAATATTTTTTTTTAAAATATTTTTTTATTCATTTTTAAGAAATGTATTCTGTAATATGATGTATATCATAAATCATCACATAACCTAAAATTCGGTTTTAAATAATCCAAAACTTAAAACATAATTTTCTGGTTATATTAAAAGTAATAAATGGATAAAGGCATATAATGTAATTAGTCTAATCAAAAAAGAAAATTTGTGTTAAAATAATGAGAGAATATGTGTGGTGGTGACACATCAGCAAAATGGCAGCACTGTTAATACTTCAAAAAATAAGACTACTTTTTAAAAATGTTTCTCAATTAATATATAGGGAATTTTATATTTTTTACTATTTTCTTTGTTTTTAACAAAATTAATAGCAGTTTTTAAATAATAATAATAATATTTATTAATATTTTTTCTGCCCCCGGTCTAAAACATTTCTAGATCCGCCACTGACCACCACGACCCATGCCTTTACAGCCCTCACCACCATGTGGATCTAATATCGGAAGTCAAGTTATGGCACAAAGAGAGGAGCCTTGTAGAAAAATTCCAAAGCCTCGTGAAGCAATTCCGTAATCTCCAAGCAAGAGTTAGTTAGCGGCAATGATTTCCACATAAACGCATCACATAAAAAACTACCGTTTATGATCTTTTCTAGAATCAAACTCGTGCTCAAAAAATGCTGCATACATTTTTTTGGGTATAATTTCTGCTTTTATTAATGAAGTTTAAGAGTTAAGACAATACAATAATTTAAGAGAAAAGAGAAAAGAGCTTTCAGCAACACCAAGTCAGGGATGATGAAGGCCCTTTAACAAAAAAAAAAAGTCATCAGGGATGAGCTCCGTGAATACACAAAATTGGAAAAATAAAAGAGTTACAAAGATGTCCTTTAACCAAATCACCAACAAATCCAAAAATTTCGGGTGATTACTATTAGGAAATAATATCACGCATCGAAAGTTGGAAAGGGTCATAAGTAATATACCGTTAAGTAATATCACATGATATGGGCAAAAAAAAAAATAGCCCATTAAAAAACATAAATTTAGAGAAAGTCCCTTAAACTGTAATAATCAGACTCGAACTGCAAATTTTTCAAGCCAGGCATGCACAAGTACATATCTAGTCTATCTAGGTTCATAAAACTGGATTTTTATCAAGTCTTTGTTTGTCTAGGGATGTACAAAACCGCGTTTTTGTAGAAAAAACAAAAAGCCGTCGAATTTGAAAAAACATTTGGCCACTTTAGTAATTTTCTTTCGTGTTTTTTTTTTTTGGTAAATAATTTTCTTTCTTGTTGACTTCATGTATGCTTATTAACCATACGTTTGATTTTTGTTTGCTCCAATAATTTCAGTATATATACATCATAAAATTGTTCGACATGTGAGAGAGGAACAATGGTAACGAAGAAAACAACACAAGCTTCTCTTCTCGTAAGTTTGATTCTTATACTTTTATGTATATCCTTTCAGGTTTGTGTCACGGCCGAGGCTAGACTCCCTCGCCTAGGTGAGTACCTTCTTACGCAAAAATCTATTATCATATTAAAACTAGGGAAATTTGGTTTAATAATCTAAAATCTTTTTATAATTTAAAAACTAACTTATATTTTCAAAATTATGAAAACTAATCTTTTTATTAATTAATATAATAGTGACTGTTTCACTAAATTTGAGAATTTATATTAACAAAAAAAAAATTGAAACAGATTGGATAAATTGTCAACAACAATTGTTCCAACTAGCACCGGTTGTATATATTTTCTTGTCGTTGCTTTAGGTAGCTGCAAAATTTGAAATACACTGGAATCATAAAACGTATTTTCACTTTTGTCCGGGTAAAGACATTGTAGAGCAATATAGTATAACATAGTAGTAGAAGTTAAAGAAATGTATAAATTTTTTGTCAACAAGTATTCCATCAGTTGCCCACAGAAAAAGATATGATGCACTTGATAAAATCACCAGTGACTTATGTTTGTTATGATTGCGCATGAGTTCCACCATCGCTTCATTAATTGATTCATCATTTCTGGCGATGAAAAGACTGCAACTCCCTCTTAACATGTAATTAGCATAAGACAATTTTAAGATACTATAGAACATAGAAGTAAAAAAAAATCGATGTATAAGTTTTTGACAAGTCCATGGGTAGACACAATTGATAATCATTTTATGCAGATATTTATTTTCTCTATCTCCTTTTATGTGACATTTAAAAATTATATTATACAAAAATCCACAGCTTCATTTTTTAATAATATGCTATTTATGAGAGATTCAATCTAGTGATATAAGCATTATATAAGGTCACACAATTAAGCCACATGTTTTTCACAGTATATCATTCTTAATATTGTGTTTGGCGTTCATTTTCTTTTTTTACTTATTTTCTTAAAATTTCTTATGTGAAATGATATCATTTTTTTTAATTAACAATACAGTTTGATTTAAAAATATTTTTTATTTTTGTATTTTTAGAGTATTTTGTAATTTTAAATGTTAAAAATTTAGTTTTCAAACTCTTAAAAACATGAGTTATTTTTCAAAATACATTAATTTTTGAAAAAAATATTTTTTATTTAGACATCTAGTTTATCAAAATGAGATTATTAGATGGGTTTACTATTTATTAACTGTCACTTGACATTGCAAAATGCGCAATTTTTCTATATACGGTGTTATTTATCCATGTGAATATTTAAATTATCCAATATATTTTTGTTTATCTATGTCAATCGTATAAGCATGTAATGTGTTCTCTCAAAGTTCTATACTATTACTTGATATACACATCAACGCGTCTACCAAATGGATATATATTTAGTGACACATTCAACAAAAAGACGCGTTAAATTTCACCTGAAGAACAAAAATTTGTTTACTCTATTCAATAGGAATAAGCTACATCTTAAAATTTCTTCAATTTCAATCTTCTCCATTAACATCTACATGATTAACTCTTTTGTTTATTGGGTGACAGGTCCTCCTCCCAAAAAAGCCATCCCCGCAGTGCCCTCTCCACCATGTGGATCTAAAATCCGAAGTGCACGAAGAGAGGAACCTTGTAGGCAAATTCCAAGGCCTCGTGCAGCAATTCCGTGATCTCCAAGGAAGAGTTATCAACAGTGGATTCGACAAAGAGACACAGAAAACCCACCCATCACATATAAAACTAATCGCTTATGATCTTTTATCGAACCAACTTATCCTTTAAAAAATCATGTATACATGGTCGGAAATAAATAAATGATAATGATGCTTTTTGAAGTTACATCAGCCAACGCGAATCATATATGGTAATGTTTTGTTAATGCTTTCTTCTATGTGTTTTCGGGATTCTTGAATCGTCGGGATCCGTACCATATGTCATGTTCATTCTTGTTTGCAACCTAAGAGGGAAATAACAAAGAACAGTATTTATTGTTCCTGCGAGGGTTGTAAAAAGGCTAAGGCCTAAGAACTTCACTCTGTTTGGCATTTTCGTGTTAAATGGAATCCACACTCAACAAAAAAACTAATAGACAAGCTGTTCTCAACTGTAAGAAGAACTTGTGCAAATTTGAATGGTGACTTTCAATATTTTCAAGAGTAACCATATCCATTTTCTTCTCATGAAAGAAAGAAGAAAAGGCTTAAGATTCAATGGATGCAGAACATCGTATATCATATATATCAACACCGGTTCTACTTGTTATATAACGTTCTTTCGACCTCTTTTTTAGGTCCAATGGGATGAGCCAACAACAGTTCAAAGACCAGACAGAGTCTCAGCATGGGAGATTGAGCCTTTCTTTCCAACTTCCTCAGTTTCAACACCTGCTCAACAATCACAACCGAAATGCATACCTCGCCTATAAATTATAAGTCACTACATCTTTGATGATTTCAGTCGATGCAGCTTTGTCACCATCCTTTAAGCCTTTACTACAAAATCCTGAGATCATTATAACATTAGTTTTTCTCTCCTTTAAGGTTGATGCTACAAAATCGATCCAATCCATCTTCCATCTTCCATCTTCCCAGCCTTACACATCCCTTTAATGATAATAACATATGTAAGTTTATTGAGTTCCTTGAATATATTTCAGATCCTTGAATATGACCAAGGATTTGACCCAAAAAAAAAGAATATGACCAAGGCTTAATTTATCTAGCTTCCCGGCCGTTATTACAAAGTCCAATTATCAAAATTTGTACGTCTTCATACCACCAGAAAGGCAGAAACCATAAGTTTAAATACGTTTTGGGCATTATCATAGTCGCCACCTTGAAAAAAAAAACTTGAATAAGAATGTTGTAAGTGACTGAAACTAACCAATCCTTTTTGAGACAGCTCCTGGAAGACTACTATATATTTTTTTTTATTACCAGAAAGTTCTGGACCGAAGTCCGTAATCTCCGTAGACATGAAACCACTCAAGCGTCACATCATATAATATTAGTTTATAAGAGTACTATAAGACTACCTCCAATGGTAAATCTCTAAACTAAAGTATCTAACTAATATTTTATTCATAAAATTTGATATAAAACTTCTCTCTTAAATTGAACCAATCATATCATAGGATTTGTTTAGAGGTGGTTTTAAAAACTCTAAAATAAGAGGTGTTTCTAAAAATCTCTCTTTCCCCTCTCTTATTTTTTAATTTTTTTGATTTTTTTATTCTTTAAAAACCAGAGTAGAATCTCTCATTGGAAGTGCTCTAAGTCACTACATCTAGGAGACAGTCCTTTCTAACCATCAAAGCAAACATCTGCTTAGCCTAGTCTAGGAGACCGTGCATAGAAAAACTATTGATCAAAGAACTGTAAGTGACGATGTCTAGGATCTATAGACCTTCTGATCATCTCCTCGTACAATTTTTTCAGCCTCAAAAAGATTCTCTTCTTTTGCTACATTGGGGTAATAGAGAGGCGTAACTCCTAATGCATTGAGTTAGGTCTATAGTGATATGGAAGAAGAGTTTTACATTACAAAATGAAAATGCGAACCTTCTTATCTTTCGATCCCCTTCTATATCTTAAAAACGATAACTGCACCATTCATCTTTGACGAATAAACATAATTGATAAAAAAAAAAATTGTCTAACTTTACCCTTATAAGGTTAGAACATTTTATTCAGAGACGGTGGGTTATGTCTTTTCCTGAAGTGAACTTTTAATTGCAAAAACAAAAGTAAAAGTATAACAAGTCGGGTGCAGTTTCTACTTCATCATGTTGTTCTTTTTAGAAGGCAGCATACAAAAATTATAAGATATTCAAATGATTTGATCAATTGAATTATAAACAGTTGAACTATAAAAAGCAAGACTTCCACATTAAGAAGTGGGAATGAATGTTTCTTTATTTGTTTTCAGCTGGGGAAAAAAATAAATTGGACCCTTGCTTGTCTTGTCAAGCAGAGAACATACAAGACAAACTAAATTAAACTAGAAAAGAGAGAGAGAGAGAGAGAGAGAGAGAGAGAGAGAGAGAGAGAGAGAGAGAGAGAGAGAGAGAGAGGAGTAAACCAAACATCACATCCTGGAGATCTGGAGAGGCACAGTTCCAGATTCGAGGATATCACTATTCCTCATTAGAGAAACAAGTTTGAGTTTCTCCCAAGCCCCGAGCCGTTCGAAGACGTACCTCTGACAATTCTGCGAGGCCGAGACTCCGGCTAAGAAAGCTCCATGAGCCGATCCTTGATGCTCGACGTTCACAGCTTCTCCTCCAAAGAATATGTTATCCACGGGCTCTCCTAGCCTCGCGTAAAGATCTTCCGGCATCCCAACCACGTCATACGCGTAACACCCCAACGTGTTAGGATCCGAACCCCACCGTGTCACTAGATACTGAGCCTGTTTTTGATCCGTTTGTAACCAAAACACACCATTAAGTGTCACATTGTACGATAAGATAATGATGATGATGATATGATTGCTTACCGGGTCAGGTGCGTCGGGGAACATTTTCTTAAGTTGCAGCATCACGAAATTCGCCGTAGCTTCATCGGATAGCTTTTCGAGGTCTTTAGCTAGGTTCCCTGCAGCCATGTACACAAGCACCGGATGGCCTGTCGCCTTGTGAAGGTTGAGGAAATAGCCACAGGCGTATGAAGTCGGCGCCACCATCCCCAAGAACTCGACATTGGGCCAAAACACTCTGTCGAATCTCAGGGCGATCTTGTTCTCGTTGCCTACACCGAGATCCGATATCGCGGATGTCTTCCATTGTGGGAGCTCTGGCTCAAAGTGAATCAGGTTCGCCTTGAGAACACCGATTGGAACCGTGATGATAACAGCGTCGGCAACAAAATTGGTTCCCCCTTCAACTTCGACTATCACCTTGTTATTAGATGTTCTTGATACTTTTGTAACCCTGTGTGAATAAAATTCCAAGAACATGTAAGATATCTAAACGTTACGTATATCCACATCATAGGCTGATTTGAATTACCTATGGCTCAAGCGAATATCAATGTCTTTTGCAAGTGTTCTAATCACTGGCTCGTAACCTTGCACCATTAGACCATGACCACCTGAAAGACATTCATCCTGCACAAAAAATAACTATTTTGAAATTCATTGGTACGTTAAGAAACAGATTAACACATACTTTGCTAATAAACCATCATTACAACAGTAAGGAAGAGGAGGCCAATTCTTATATATGGAAGCTAGTGACTCTAAAAGAGTCATCTATGGACAGCCATACTCAGAAGAAACAGAGAATAGAATAGGTTCGCTTGCCTGATCCCAACATTTTAGCGATATCAAATTCGCATCCACGGCAAACCACGCCTCCATCCTGCATATGTACCACTGCAAAACTTCGTATGCCATCCCTTCTTGCCTAGATAATACAAGAAAAACAACAGAGGTTATAATAGATACATTAATTTAAGAAGTAAAAACGTTACTTAAGAATTGTGTTACTGCCCTCCAGTACCTTAGCTCTGGATTTCTTTCCAAAACGATGGATATTCCTTGAAGGACAGACATGTCATTGGCAGTTTCATCTCTTATTTTCTCCGTCTGGAATCAACAAAGAAGTAAGCATCTCTTGTGACAAAGGATGGTAACTAGAAAAATCAATCTAGCAAATGCAAAGATTACCTCTTCGAGAATTCTCTTAAATGCATCTCCAACTTCAGTGACCAACTTCCCCGGAATTTTATTCCCATGCATGTCATAGAGTCCATAACTGATAAAAAAAAAAAAAAGCCAAATTCTCGTTATAAAATGTTTCAAAGTTATTGTTCACAGGCTTTGAAACCAGTTTACGAGTCTTCCCTACTTGATCAAGTGCATTCAACTTTGAATCAATTATCTAAGTTGTTAAAGCAGAGCACTAGTGTGACTGATATATAAATTAGGTCAGGTTTCAGATTGAAACTCATCTACTATAAACTTCTGCCACATTTAGAAAAATGAACAAAGTGAAACCATAAGATCTAGGAGAGACCATAGTTAACTTATCAAAAATACAGAAACGTAAAGGCAAGAAAGGGTTACCTTTCCAGATCATGATCATACAAGATGGAGTCATCCCCGCTAGTTCGGTATAAAGTCAGCCCTAGACGGCGTATAATTGGAGCCAAAGGGTTCTCGTTGGAGACTCCATGTAACCTAGACCATGTTTGAGAAAGGGCTTAGAAAGTACACACATCTCATTTTACATTCCACACCAACAATATCACAAATCAAACAAATGATTCTCCCATAAACAGAGGCTGCTGAAGTTGAGAAACAAAGTTGATCAAAACTCACCATGAAGCTCCCATATCAACAGGACAACCAAAGGAATAATCCGTGTGGATTCGACCACCGATCCTATGGCGTGATTCGAGAACCGTCACCTTAAAAGACGCTTCAGAGAGATTCCTAGCAGCAGCAAGACCTGATATACCACTGCCGATCACGATGACAGAAGGCTGCACATTGTTCTGCTTCTGGATAAGCGCAGAGATTGTGCCTGCTTAAATGTTTAAAAACATGTTAGAAATTCAAAATTCTATCAAAAAGCACACATCAAATAATGACAAGTTTTTTATCCCAACCACACAAAAATTTGAAAATCTCTTTACAAATTAGAATCAGATTCCTCTACTCATGAATCAGGCAGCAATGTTGAATCACGCAAATAACAACAGATAGATCTGATTGAATTGGATAAGGAATCGTTAAATCTATCGAAATCGCAATGCACAATCTCAAAAGCCAGGGAAAGACAGTAAAGAGATATCAAGCGAGTAAACAGTCGAGATTACCTTCAGGAAGATCATCCGGAAACGAAATCTTCTTATCCATTGAAGAAGATTGAAGGAAATAAACAGAGAAAAATTCCGAAAATTCGTGAAATCCGAGTAAAATCAATAAGACGATCGATTAGGGATGGAGACTAAAGATGAAATTGGAAAATCTGCAGAGATCGGAGGAGAAGCAACGGAGCTTATCGGACCAGCTCATCTTCAAAACGCGTGATCGGATTATTCAACAGCGACGATTCAAAAACGAATAGAACTTTTAGATTGGAAATCGAAAGACGACAAGAGAGAATGGCGTCGTTCTGGGAGATCTTGAAGTTCCGTGATCGGTGCATTGTTTTCTTCAATCGGAGTTTTTTTTTTTTTTTTTTTTTTTTAGAAGATGAGAAACATGAAGAAGAAAAGGTGAAACGAAGAAGAAAGTGTGATTCGGTGGTATCAACGAGGTGGATTCGGTGATAGCCTTTTATAGTGCTGGTAAGATTTTTTTTTTCCATCAAGATGTAAATGACATTTTTACCCCTCTATTTTTGTTTGTTTTGTTCTCTGGTCAACAATGTTCTTTCCATTTTAGATACTTTATGATATTTGTGTGATTAATTTAGTAAACAGCTCATGACGTTACAAATTTGATGTCGTTGTCTATACATTGTCTATAATGAATAGAGAGATATTTAAATTTGGTGGTTGATCCAACTTAACTTTTAGTTCATATACTAGGTTTTCCACCTAATACGCGTTGTTTTTTTTTAATATAATTTTAAAAATAATATGTGATTAATTATTTGAAAGAGCAATTCTCTTAAATACCACCAAATGAAGTTTTTGTTCCATATCTAACACACGGATCAAAAGTTCCAAGAATAACATTTATTAAGTGTACAATGACTAAAATGCCCTCTATGTTAATAAACCTTCCAAACACACACAAATCAGAAAATATCAATTCAAAATTCGACTCGGCATCGCGTCAACTCGATCTCCGAAAATCACACCAATATCGGCAGCGTAGTAACTGAGAACGACGGTGATAGCAATTGAGAACGACGACGATAGCAACGAGCCCAGCTCCGGCGGTGATAAAAGGACGACGACGACCAAAACACGATTGGCAACGATAGCTATGATAACTAACAATGGCCTGAACAAGCGATCTCAGTAGAGCCAATTCGAATGGAATATGCGACATGTAATCTCTCTTTCTCTGCTTGTTGTTTATGATCGCTATTTATGAGCTTGATCTGATCTCCAATGGCGCAGATTTTAATCTCTATTGAGAGTTGAAACATTGTCGTAGGTTTGTGAAGATTTTCTGAAACTCTGGTCTAGTTTGTGAAGATGCTAGGCTCTATTTTTCTTTTGATTGCTTCTTTAATTTTGGGTAGCCCAAATAGTTTGTTTGTCTCTTTGATATGAGAACATGGTTACAGATAAAACGCTTGGAATCTTTCTAATGACTGCATTTAAGATGAGATACAAGGAGAGACTGACAAAAGTAGACACTGCAGCTCATATAACAGCTTCCAAAAAGTTGTTGTGTCAACCGGGGGAGGTCAGAGGTTCAGTTATAAGACCCATTAATTGGTGCGTTTATCTTCTCATTAGTGATATGTAATACGAAACTTAGATCATTTGGTAATAATTGTGTCCAATTTTGTATTCAGGAAGTATATGCATAGCATATGGGTTGGGAGCATCATGAGGTTGAAGCCATTGATGTTGACCGTATTGATCTGATGTGGAAAGATACCTAACTGCCACCATTTCTTCACTAATATGTATTTATAAACATTATAATATTTTTCTAAAAACTTGAAAAAGTCCTTCTAAAAGTCTAGAAAAATTTCCTCAAAACTTGATTTGATGATATTCTAGGGCATACAAAGTGCAATTTGACGTTCTTTTTTTCATTTTAAATCAAGCAACTTTGACTATAAAAACAAGAAAAATACCTCTGATCCATATGCTCTCACGAAATTTGACTGGAAACAATGTTAATAAGTTTATTTGATCTACTAGTAATTAACATAAGATTTTGGAAGCCATTCCTAAATTTATAAAAATGTTTTCCTAGAAATTCAAGAAGGCTTCCTAAATTTCTTAAATTAATGAAACAATTCTAAATATTTAAGAAAAAATCATACAAATTTTAGCAAGGTTTTCCTAAGAGTTTAGAAAGATAACCTAAATGCTTATAAATGTTTCCATAAACATTAAAAAAAAAATTCTAAATTTAGGAAGGTCTTCCTGAAAGTTTAGAAATACTTCCTAAATGTTTATTCGATCTAGTAAGAACATACAATTCTGAAAGCCTTTTTTACTAGATTTTAAACTTTAGGAAGACTTTCCTACATATGTAAGAATTCTTCCTAAAAATTCAAAAAGCCTTCCTAAATTTCATGTGGCAATATTTGTAGCAACAATAAACCTCTGGTAGTTTGGAGGTGGACTGAATACACGAACCTGCAAAAATGATGAAAGTCAAGTAAAATTACCAAAACCTTTATTTTAGGAAGGTTCCCTTTGGTTTAGAAATACCTTCTTAAATGTGTATTATGGCTTCCTAAATTTGAATTGCTGCTGTAGGAACTGATTCAAAACCATTGTTACATGATGATGAGCCAGGAGACACATACACATAGTGGTAATGCTACAGTTGTTACTTTAAAATAAAAAGAGTTTATCTTCAACAATTTGGGATGCACGTGGTGAAGTGTACACCAACGCCAGAACGAGAACATAAAACGATTTTTAGTTTTCATATTGTGTTGACATATCTGACCAAATTTGACTATTTAAAAACTTACTAAACATATCTGACCAAATTTGACCATTTAAAGATAAATTATTTGACCATTTAAAAACTTACTAAACATTCAAGTAAGAGAAAACTTTTTTTAGTTTTCATATTGTGTTGATATATCTAACCAAATTTGAGTTGTTGTATAAATGTATACAAAGTTATCATTATACTTTTTCGGAAAATCTTTATAAATAAGTAGGATGGCTTCTTAAATTTTATGAAAGTATTCCTAAACTTTCTAAATTATTAACAAAGTTTCTTAAACTTTTTCGAGATTTTCATTGACTATTATAAAACATTCAAAAATTCTTTAAAAATCCTTTTAAATGTTTAACGGAAGGTCTTCCTAAATGTTTATGACGGCTTCCTAAAAGTGTATGACTGTTTCCTAAATTTGAGTTGTTGTATAAACATATACAAAAGTTTTCGTTACACGTTTAAATATAAATTATTTGACAAGAAAATGTGTATTTCTGCTTCCTAAATTTGAGTTGTTTTTTAAACAGATATAAAGGTTTTCCTAAATTTGAGTTATTGTATAAATAGACACAAAGTTATCATTTATACTTTTTAGGAAAACCTTCATAAGTATGTAGGATGACTTCCTAAATTTAAGTTGTTGTATAAATAAAAATTTAGGAAGATTTTCTTAAATGTATACAAAAACTTCCAAAAATTTATTTGAGCTAATATTTATTACCATATGGTTTTGGAAGGCTTTCCTAACATGTATAAAATGCAAACTTTTGTGTACCATTTAAACAACAACTCAAATTTAGGAAGTTGTAATACACATTTAGGAAGACTTTCCTAACACGTATAAATGCAAAAATTTTTGGATATGTGTAACAAATAAACCAAGGTATCATTCGGTAAATCTGTAAAAATTATTTTGTATGTATAAACTTGTTTTTCGGAAACAATTCTACATGTTTAGGAATGTCTTCCTAAAAACAAAATATGTTAAAATTGAAAACAAAAATTATGCATACAGATAGAATCGAACATGAGGCTCAGAGAACTTACAGCTTCTCAAGTAATTTGTGTAACCAATAGACCAAGTTATCATTTGAGAAATTATTTGTTTATATAACGTGGATATGATTTTTTTTAGGAAACAATTCTACATGTTTAGGAAGACATTCTAAAATCATTTAAAATTGTCAAAGTTATCATTCTACGATTGTAGGAAAATATTTGATTTAGCAAGTAAAAATTATTCCTAAAACTTCAAGAAGACTTTCTTAATTCCAAAATTTAGGAAAACATTTCCAAAATAGTCAAGAAACAAATTGATAGGAATTGTGTTTAACAACAATGCTTGAACAAAAATAAACTGAAAATGAATTCTTTTTTCTTTTGGTGTCCGCTATTCCATAATAAGCAAATTAATATAATTTATTTTTATCAATGCTAATAGTATGTTTTTGAGTCGTCTATCATCTTCATGTTTCTGCCTAAGATTGGATTTCATCTTCTTTGTTTGATCAACCTTTGCTTTAGCAGAATCTGATAGTTCCATCAGGTTTTTCCTAAGGCTAGGTTCTGTTAAGACAATATCAGAAGCACTTCGAGCAGCATCAGTGCCATCAACCACATCAATCCAATATCAGCTTTCTTCAAGGCAGGTGCGTCATTCGCTCCATCACCAGTCATACCGTATATGTGTTTTCGAGATTGTAATCTCTTCACAATCTCATACTTATGCTCTAAAATCAGGAAAAATGTGTGTCAGATATCTCTCAAAGATCATAGCTACAAATGTTGTAGTTTACAAGAAAGTAAGGTACTAAGGTTACATGGAAAGACTCCTAACAGTCGGTGTTCTCGATACGTTCATCAATGGAAACTGCTTTTGTATGAGATCAAAATGAGTACATGTTTGTACCCATTCCAAGCCTTCTTCATGTTTCTTTGGCAATCGCAAGCTGGTCATCTGAAAGTTATATTATTTTTTGGCATTTTGTGAGTACATTGAATCTAAAGTCGAGAATGAGCTGAAGAAAACACAAGCGTTGTACCTGTGATCATTTTAACATTGACTCCAAGTGCTCGTTCAATTGTTTGTGCACTGTCAAGACGATCTCATGCTGAATTTTCTTTGATTCGTGTGTCAGTTACAAGGCCGGGACAAGATTTATCATTCACATAGGATTCACTATCAAACGGTTCCGGGAAACCGAGAAGCTCCGCTGATACGTTGGAGAGATGGGGGGGCTTGAGGAGGATCTGGTCTCCTAGTAAACAATACCATACCATGAATACTCCTACCTTCAAGAAACCTAAAGCGAAAACAACAACAACATCAAAATTAGCAAAATCAAGACAATCAAAATCAACACATTTATGGACCATTCTAAATGAAACATTTTGGATTTCTTGATTCACAATAGCATATCAAAGTTACAGATCTAAAAAACTGGATTGAAATCAGAAAAAAAAAACAGAATAATATGTGAATGTGCTCGACGCTTTTGAGTATCTAATTAAATCTCGTGAATTGAGAATCAGTTTTTGAGTTAGATATACTCCGTCGATCTCCGTCGTCGAACTATATGATCTCCTCTGTTGGCTTCGAGCCTCCGTGATCTCTGATCACCTTCGTCGTCTTCGATCCAGTCGCCAATCTCCGTCGTCTTTGAGTCATCGTCGAGAAATATTTTTGAGAAAATGTTTTTCTAATTAAAATGATGATTGTTTATATGAAGGAGGGCTATTTAGTCATTAGTAAATAAAAGATGCTATGGATAGAAGATTTTTAGCGTGTGTGGTATTTGTGGAATGAAAACTAGTTTACATGTCATTTTGAGGAATTCCTCTATTTGAAATACTACTTAATTTATGGTCGATTATATATTTTAAAATTACAATTGTGTAAAACATTTCAGTTAAAATACACAATCTTAAAAATTATCATTGGTCAATAGTTTCGATGTGATATACTTGTATGTGTTTTTTAAATGTTTTAATATGCAAGTTTGTTTCTAAAAATAATTCATTTTCTTTGTAATATGTATGGTTAGGAATGAGACCTATTTTTCTAAAGTCCAAAATCATATTAAACAGAAAAAAAAAAATACAGTAAGCGAATGTCAACCTAATTAATATTTCTATATAATTTTATGATTTAGTTTTGATCCCAAAAAAAAAATTAGGATTTAATTTTGTTATCTCTCTATTGTTGATAAATACACATACCAAACTAGGATTTAGTTTTGATCCAAAAAATAAACCACGTACTAGAAATCTAGAACTAAGAAAATAAACTAACATTCATTAATTTTAAAGTTATTGCTATTTGGAAAATTATTTCTATGATATACGTATACGTCATTTTTATATTTATAACTTCAAACTGTTAGTTATTTAGAATCGAATCTCATTTTTTTGAAGAAGCTAAGTAAAAAATGCAAACCATTTGCGTAGGAGCTCTTGGCAAAATAATTGCCTTCTCTTTACAATAGTATTTAGGGTATTAATTAGAATCTTAAATTCGATTAATATATGGACGAAACAATAGTCAAAATTTTAATATTAATTTGAAGCATATGGACATGTGGGGTTTCGTAATGCATTCGGTGATATGGCCAGATAGTTAAAGCAAGTTATAATAATCACGATATCAATATATATATGTACTCGTGTTTGTTGCTTTGAAAGATAATGAAGTGGGCAGGTCTTAGTTAAGGTCCTAATATGTCAATCTTTACCCGCCACTCCAATGAGATGTAAAAGAAACATATGCTAAAATAATCTAACCCACTATCATAAAAATAACTCCTTTTAAAGGTTTCAAAACAATCAACAATGCTTGACATTTTTGTAATATTGCATGTTGAACATCATTTGTAAGAAAATTATTTAAAACCATTAAGAGTGATTACAAATGATGTTGAAAAGAAGTAGATTACTATGCTTATTTATTTTGTCTAAGTTCGGTTAACTAGCCATATAAAATCGATTAATCCGCTGTTCAGAATTGACTTTTTGGCCAAATAATTAATTTATTCGACTTAGCATATCATTCTGATATGATTTTTACCAATGTTTAAAACCATATGGTTAATCATAAAATCATTCCAAGATTTTATTTTTCAACTACAGCATCATGTTTAGAATAAAATCTGAGCCACGTTGAATAAACCAAACAAAATTGTAATAAAAAGAAGCACAAGCTACTTCAATCATTCCCAATTTTTGAATAGAAACTATAAACTCTTCACAATGTTGAAAAATGGGTTAATCATTTAGGTGACGGTGTGGATCAAGTTGTCCACAAGAGAATATTCCCTATAGTGTTGTGTGGTGAAAAGAATAAGAGAGTGGGGATAAGTGGGACCAGTCACGAGTGGCTTGTCTGCAAAAACAAACCCTTTTAAAAGGCAACAACCATTAGGGAAAGACTACCAAGGCAATAAAATCCAGGATACTGATATTTGAATATTTGATTTTGTGGGGTTCACAAATCCGAATGGCGAAAGTTAATTAAGCAGTACAGAGCAAATAAATAGACGGGACAATGCGATTCAAGTGTAAATCATGTGAAAAGCGAATCAAACGAAATAAGTGGGACGAAACAAACAAAATAGAAAATTGAATGGTGATTATAACAAAGGTAATGCGGATCTAATAATAGTATTTTTTTTTTAATATCTTGGATTATCTATAGTACAACACTTATAAATTATATAGGCCCTGATTGGCGTTGATGCTGTGGAGGCTGTAGGGGGTTGAACAGTCCTCACAGCTTTTTTTTGTTTCAATCATACTTTTTTCACTTTTACTCATTAAGTCTTCACAGTCATTTTTTAATTTTTCCCTTCTTTTGCATTGTTATTTCTAAAGCTTCGTAAACATAACTGTAGACACCCAAAAACTTTCTTTTTTCTTTTTCATGTTAAAATAATTTTTTCCTTCTTCTTTCCACAGTAACTAAAACATATATCTAAAATATATATTAATTTTATCACAAATTATTTTTAATAGATTAATCATTACACTTTTTTTTATTTTTCTTATAAGATTCATATCACCATATTTTTATCGCCCTATTCTCATGTCGTCACTATTGGTATCAAACGAAAAAATATAATAATAATAATAAATTATATTTATAAAATTGATAGATAGATATATAATTTAAAATTAAAAATTTACCTTTATAATTTATGTCATTTGCATAAATAATCACCACATATATTTAAATTTAATTTATCTTTGAAAATAAAAATATCTAACAATCACAGCTTATACAGTTTTTGTTAACAATCAAACTTTAGAAAATAATAAAAGTAACAGTCACAGTTTTTAAAACCAAAATCTCTACAGCCAAAAGTCTACAGTCACAGCTTACAGTCACAGTCGTTACCAATCGGGCCCATAATTTTTCCAATTTTTATTTTTAAAAATATATAAATTTACAAAACCGCACATTAACTTTGATTTTTTTATTAGAAAAACAAAAACGCACGGCACTTTAGTAAATCATTGTTAATTGGTGAAAAAAGATGGAGTATCGAAAATACTGTCTCGTACTTCTGAAAAACGCTGCTTATGTAAGTATAACTAAAATAATAGTTATGTTCGTTTGGTAGATACAGGTGCCTGCGGCTGCGGCGGCGGCATAAAATCTTGTTCGTTTTGTTGGCTTCCTGCGTCTAAACGCAGCGTCAACCGCAGATACATGCGTTCAAAATTTTTAAACGCAGAGGAAATTTGGCGGTGCGGCTAGATTTGCTGCGATTAAATTACTAAAAGACTAAATTACCCATACTATTATTTGTAAATTACAAACACATGCCTTCAAACCCTACTCTTTTCCTCTTCGTCGCCTTAGATCTATTTTCTTCTCCGAGCTCTTTTCATCTTCAATCTTCTCCGAGCTCTTTCACGGGTTTGTTCATTTGGATTTCTGGGTTTTGGGTTTAGTTTCTATTTCACGATTCTTCTTCGATCTTCTCCGAGCTCTTTTCATCTTCGATCTTCTCCGAGCTCTTTCATCTTCTCCGAGTTTCAGCTCTCTTATCCGGCAGCTCTCGCTCTTCAGGTACTCTATCTCTCTCGCGTCTCATTGTGCCTCTCTTGATCTCCTTCTGCGATTGTATAACTTCCGGAAGTTTCAGCTCTCTTTGCGCCTCTCTTGGTCTCCTTCTGCGATTGAATAACTTCTCCTTTTTAATTCTTAAATCAGCGGTTTTTCTTCCGGCAGCTCTCTCTCTTCATGTACTCTCTCTCTATCTCTCTCGCGTTTCATCTCATTGCGCCTCTCTTGGTCTCCTTCTGCGATTGAATAATTTTTCCTTTTTAATTCTTAAATCAGCAGTTTTTTTTCCGGCAACTCTCTCTCTCCAGGTACTCTCGCTCTCTATCTCTTTCGCGTTTCATCTCATTGCGCCTCTCTTGGTCTCCTTCTGCGATTGTTTTGTTTTGGGTATCTTATATAATCAATGGCATGTAACACCATTGCAAAAGAATGTGTCTTTGTATTATACATAATTGCAAAATGAGGATTGGTTTAGTCATGAGTTATGTCCTCTAGCTATGTCCTTAAAACCTTATATGGTTTAGTCCTGAGTTATGTTTTCGTGAACATCTTGTAGTTTAGAGAGTTGATTTCATCTATTGTTTTTCCGTTAGCTAAATGCATTTGGTGTTAATGGTTTTGTTTCATAGCTTTTGTTTAGCTTATATAGGAAATTGTGTGTTTTGCTTTTGTGAGATTAGCTTATGTATGAGATTGTGTATTTGGTATATCTGAGATTAGCTTAATGTATGAGCTTAATTTATGATCTGATGAACTTATGTTTATGCAGCTTGGTGTTGAGACCGTCCCTGTACTTGTTGGCCCAATCTCTTACTTGTTGCTTTCTAAGGCTCTCAAGGGTAAGAATCACTTTGTTTTTTTCCTGTACTTGAGATTATTAGCTTAGCTTATGTATGCGAGTCTAGTTGAGACCGTCCCTGTACTTGAGATTAGCTTATATATGAGTCTAGTTTATGTATTCATTAGTTGCTTCTTACTTTTGTTTTCCATCTCGATCCTCCTAGATATTCCTAGGGACTACTTCACTTGCTTCTTACTTTTGTTTTTGCCTAATTACTGTTAATTTATACGAGTCCCTGTACTTGAGAACTAGAGATTATCTAATTCGTCCTGCATATTTACAGTTTGCTTGTGTTTTGGTTTGAATACTTAGAGTGATTGATATGTTTAAAATCTGCATCTATCTGACATTTTCAATCTTCTTGTGTATATATAGAAACATGTTTTTTAAGTCTTGATGTTTCACCTATAGTTGTTTTATTTACTCTGCTTTATCAGGAATTTGAATTGCTGATTGTTTTGATTTTTTCTTCTAGGTGAGACTCACGGTTGCCCCCAGTGAAGAAGGTATCCTGAAAGAAGATGGCTAAAGATGTAAGTGTTTTGGTTTTGATCTTAGTGTTTTGTTAGTGTTTTGGCTTTGATCTTATAGTTTTTTATGGATCGTTTTTAGAATTGGACTGATGAGGAAACTAGATACTTTTTTCAACTTTATGCGGACGAGAGAAGCAAAGGAAATAGGATGATGTAAGACTCGGGGTATGAGTCTTAGGCAAGCGGAAGATGGGATCTAGAGGCTGGCTTTCACGCTCTCTCTTCTAGATCAGTGGATGAATGGTGATAGAACAAAGGCTTGAATCCACAAGTCTTTGAGCCGAGATGGCGTCAAACAAGCTGGCTTTCACGCTCTCTCTTGTTGGACGGTAAAAGGGGAAGTGTTGGAGGATCGAACGGCACCACAAAGGTATGGAAGATCTCTGATACTGCACGGTTACTCAGCCTTGGTGATTCACACACGCAAAGGCACAAGCAAAGACAAAGAACAAGCGGCGGCTTGAGCTTTAGGTCGAACGGCGTTATTTTATTGATAATCAAGGGTAACCAAAAATACAATGCTGCAGGGGAGGTTTATAAACAGCTCGTCAGCTAGCCCTAAGGCCGAAAGCATAAAGAAAACGACAACATAAATCCTACGGTTCTAAGCAAAACGCAAAAGGAAAAAATACATCAAAAAGGAAAATTAACTTAAGCTAAAAAGAAATAAAAACTAAGCCTATTCTGCGTGGCCTTATTCTGTGGCTCGAACCTTGGTCTCTTGGATGTGCTAAGAACCGCTGGGACAAGTTAGATTAGTTGCACAAATTGTATAAACTCAGTATACCTGGTTTTGGCGCGCAATGACCGGAAATGCATTCTTGATGGTTGTGTCTGGTCCTGGTCCGTTCCATGCTGTCTTCTTGATGATTCCATCTTCTTGATGTCCAGTGAAGTCGAGATGATATCAATCTTCATGTGTCTTCCCGTGGTTAGCTCCAAAAACGTCTTCTTGCTCTATTTGCTCTCTCTCAGCTTCAAGACTTGTTTCCGCGGTATCTTGAGGTCCATATGTGGTCTCCGTGAGTTTCTTGATGTCTTGAACTCCATTTCCTGCCAAGTAAACAGACTTACCTTGGGCTGTATGATGCTGGTTGTCTTTGAGGCTCAACCTTGCAAAATCCTCCAAGATGTCTATATCGGGTGCCTTGGAGCTCTCTTTGAGGTCGGCTTGAAGTNTATAAACTCAGTATACCTGGTTTTGGCGCGCAATGACCGGAAATGCATTCTTGATGGTTGTGTCTGGTCCTGGTCCGTTCCATGCTGTCTTCTTGATGATTCCATCTTCTTGATGTCCAGTGAAGTCGAGATGATAGCAATCTTCATGTGTCTTCCCCTGGTTAGCTCCAAAAACGTCTTCTTGCTCCATTTGCTCTCTCTCAGCTTCAAGACTTGTTTCCGCGGTATCTTGAGGTCCAGATGTGGTCTCCGTGAGTTTCTTGATGTCTTGAACTCCATTTCCTGCCAAGTAAACAGACTTACCTTGGGCTGTATGATGCTGGTTGTCTTTGAGGCTCAACCTTGCAAAATCCTCCAAGATGTCTATATCGGGTGCCTTGGAGCTCTCTTTGAGGTCGGCTTGAAGTGGTGGATTTCTGAACGTAACTCCCAGCTCCATTGTGTTTAGGAGGGTCTCCACAGCTACATTGAACCCTTCTCTAAGTCTCATGGTCTTGGACCGCGTCATTGGTGAGGACTTGACCGTTGGTACAAGCTCGTTGGTCTCGGCTAGGTCGATGTCCTCATCATTCCCTCTCTCTTCAGAAGGTTTTGTCCTCAAAACTGCTTCATCTGCATCATAAGGAGATAAATCAGCAACATTAAAGCTATGAGAAATGCTAATCTCACCTGGCAGCTCCAAGCGGTATGCATTGTCATTGATCTTCTCTTGCACTTTGAATGGACCGTCTCCTCTCGGTGCAAGCTTGGAACTCCTTTGGCGTGGAAACCTCTCAGGTCTCATGTGTAGCCAGACCCATTCTCCTGGTTCGAATGTCAAGGCCTTGCGTCCCTTATCAGCTTGCTTCTTGTATCCCTCGGTCTTCTTTAGTATGTTTTCCCTTGCCTTCTCGTGAAGCTTCTTAACAAATTCTCCTTTCCTGAGGCCATCTAAGTTAACTTGCTCAACTTGGGGAATTGGCGAGAGATCAAGAGGGGTTAGTGGATTAAAACCATAAACTACTTCAAATGGTGACATCTTAGTAGCAGAATGAGTGGCGTGATTATAAGCAAATTCAATGAATGGCAAACAATCTAACCAAGTTTTTAAATTCCTACCAAGTGTAACTCTAAGTAAAGCAGAAAGTGTACGGTTTACCACTTCAGTTTGTCCATCCGTTTGTGGATGACAAGTTGTAGAGAACAGCTGCTTGGTACCAAGCTTTCTCCACAAGGTTATCCAAAATTGGCTTAGGAACTTTGTGTCTTGGTCAGAGACAATGGTCCTAGGTACTCCATGCAAGCGTACCACTTCTTTAAAGAACAGATCGTACCAAGCGTACCAAGCTTTCTCCACAAGGTTCTCCAAAAGTGGCTTAGGAACTTTATGTCTTGGTCAGAGACAATGGTCCTAGGTACTCCATGCAAGCGTACCACTTCTTTAAAGAACAGATCGGCCGTTTGCGTAGCATCATTGGTTTTGTCACACGGTATAAAGTGTGCCATCTTTGAAAACCGATCCACAACAACAAAGATTGAATCCTTGTGTCTGATCTTCGGCAAATCTAGCACGAAATCCATAGAAATATCCACCCATGGTGCGTTAGGAATAGGTAAAGGTAAATAGAGTCCATGAGGATGTAACCTGGATTTGGTCTTATGACAAGTAACACATCTAGCGCAATGTCTCTCCATGTCTTTCTTTAGATGTGGCCAGTAGAAGTGATCGAACACCACTGCTAGTGTATTGTCCACGCCTAAGTGACCCATAAGACCTCCACCGTGTGCTTCCTTGAGTATTAGATCTCTCATTGAACTCTGAGGGATGCACAAGCGTTTGTCTTTGAAGAGAAACCCATCGTGTAAGTAGAATGAGCTGAAAGCTCCTTTACCGCATGATTGATAAGCTTCTCCTAACTCTAGATCATCTTTATACAGCTCCTTTAAATACTCAAAACCCAGCACCTTTGCTTCCATGGTAGTGATCAAGGCGTGTCTTCTTGAAAGCGCGTCTGCTACCACATTGTCTTTTCCCTTCTTGTACTTGATTACATACGGGAATGTCTCTATAAACTCTAACCACTTAGCATGTCTCCAATTGAGTGAAGTCTGTCCTCTCAGATGCTTAAGTTTCTCGTGATCAGTATGGATAATGAACTCCTTAGACAACAAGTAATGCTGCCATGTCTCTAGAGCTCGGACCAGCGCATAGAGTTCCTTATCATACGTCGGATAGTTTAGTGTAGCTCCACTTAGCTTCTCACTAAAAAACGCCACTGGCCTCTTCCTCTGATATAGTACGGCTCCAATGCCTAGACCAGATGCATCACACTCTACTTCAAATATTTCTTCAAAGTCTGGTAAAGCTAGAACCGGGGCTTGCGTGAGCCTCTCTTTTAGTGCATTGAAAGATGTTTCTTGAGCTGATCCCCACGAGAATGGTGTATTCTTCTTGATCACGGCCGTGAGTGGTGCAACTACCGTACTGAAGTCCTTCACAAAGCGCCTATAAAAACTTTCTAGGCCGTGAAAACTTCTTACATGGCCGATTGTAGTTGGTGTTGGCCATTCTCTGATTGCTTTGATCTTCTCCTCGTCTACTTGTAGTCCCTGTTCACTGACTACAAAGCCTAGGAACACAAGTTGATTAGTACTGTGATATGAGTCAAATTTACCCTAGAGCTACTCTCTCAAATTAAGAGATCAGTTGTTGTACTTAGGGATCGAATCCACAGAGAAGGGATAGTTACACAGCAGTTTTCTAAATTCGAATTAAGCTAGGAAGAATAATAAAAGTAAAGACAGAAAGCAATTAAAAGCGATGTAAACTTCAGGAGACAAAACGCTAGGTTTAGGGAAATTCTCAGGTGATCCAAATTTTAGGTCTAGGCGAATGTTAGGAATTATTAAGCACTGTTCTTGAACTTGAAACACTAATGTAAAATCAACCAACTCTCGCTGCGAAGATTATCTATGCCTAAATTCCAGAAAACCAAATCTCTTTGCGAATTCAAACAATTCAGACAAGCATTAATATCAGGTTCAATTGTTCACAAAATCCTAAACCAAATCTCTTTGCGAATAGGTATTTTGCTCATCTAACA